>JARQOC010000012.1:119688751-120424698 GCA_033576535.1 Allobates femoralis | reverse complement strand
GCGTACAAGGACTGGAGGAGAGGACACCACCGTGTATAGAGGACGGGAGGAGAGGACACCACTGTGTACACAGGCCGGGAGGAGAGGACACCACCGTGTATAGAGGACGGGAGGAGAGGACACCACCGTGTATAGAGGACGGGAGGAGAGGACACCACCGTGTACACAGGACGGGAGGAGAGGACACCACCGTGTATAGAGGACGGGAGGAGAGGACACCACCGCGTACACAGGACGGGAGGAGAGGACACCACCGTGTACACAGGACGGGAGGAGAGGACACCACCGTGTATAGAGGACGGGAGGAGAGGACACCACCGTGTATAGAGGACGGGAGGAGAGGACACCACCGTGTATAGAGGACGGGAGGAGAGGACACCACCGTGTATAGAGGACGGGAGGAGAGGACACCACCGTGTATAGAGGACGGGAGGAGAGGGCACCACCGTGTATAGAGGACGGGAGGAGAGGACACCACTGTGTATAGGAACAGGATGTGTTCGTGTGAGGTAAGACCGGAAGGCGCAGTGTATATATACAGCACAGATCCGGGATGGGCGTGTCTACATGAATACGTTTATTTCCATTGGCTGAATCGTTCTGTCAGGCTTCTCCCGCTTCTGTTAGCTCCGCCCCTCAATAGTGGACTATATATTGAGTTCGTCCACAGTCCCGCCCAAACATTAAGGCTCCGCCCTCGGTTCCGCCCTATATATGAAGCTCCTCCCTCTTCCCCCGGCCTCAGTCTCCTCTTCTGCCGGACAGCGGAGGATGAAGGCCGGACTGTGGCTGCTGCTGTGCGGACTGACGGCGGGACACCGGAGGCCGAGGGGTGAGACATGGGGGATCTGTCACTGTGTGATGGGGGGATCTGTCACTGTGTGATGGGGGGAGATCTGTCACTGTGTGTATGTGTGTGTGATGGGGGGAGATCTGTCACTGTGTGTGTGATGGGGGGAGATCTGTCACTGAGTGATGGGGGGAGATCTGTCACTGTGTGATGGGGGAGATCTGTCACTGTGTGTGTGATGGGGGGAGATCTGTCACTGAGTGATGGGGGAGATCTGTCACTGTGTGATGGGGGAGATCTGTCACTGTGTGATGGGGGAGATCTGTCACTGTGTGTGTGATGGGGGGAGATCTGTCACTGAGTGATGGGGGAGATCTGTCACTGTGTGATGGGGGGAGATCTGTCACTGTGTGATGGGGGAGATCTGTCACTGTGTGATGGGGGGAGATCTGTCACTGAGTGATGGGGGGAGATCTGTCACTGTGTGATGGGGGAGATCTGTCACTGAGTGATGGGGGGAGATCTGTCACTGTGTGATGGGGGAGATCTGTCACTGTGTGATCGAGGGAGATCTGTCACTGAGTGATGGGGGGAGATCTGTCACTGAGTGATGGGGGGAGATCTGTCACTGTGTGATGGGGGGGAGATCTGTCACTGTGTGATGGGGGGAGATCTGTCACTGTGTGATGGGGGGAGATCTGTCACTGTGTGATGGGGGGAGATCTGTCACTGTGTGATGGGGGGAGATCTGTCACTGTGTGATGGGGGGAGATCTGTCACTGTGTGATGGGGGGAGATCTGTCACTGTGTGATCGGGGGAGATCTGTCAGTGTGTGTGGTGTGTGTGTGATGGGGGAGATCTTTCACTGTGTGATGGGGGGAGATCTTTCACTGTGTGATGGGGGGAGATCTGTCACTGTGTGATCGGGGGGAGATCTGTCACTGTGTGATGAGGGAGATCTGTCACTGTGTGATGGGGGAGATCTGTCACTGTGTGATGGGGAGATCTGTCACTGTGTGATGGGGGGAGATCTGTCACTGTGTGATGGGGGAGATCTGTCACTGTGTGATGGGGGAGATCTGTCACTGTGTGATGGGGGGAGATCTGTCACTGTGTGATGGGGGGAGATCTGTCACTGTGTGATGGGGGAGATCTGTCACTGTGTGATGGGGGGAGATCTGTCACTGTGTGATGGGGAGATCTGTCACTGTGTGTGTGGGGGGAGATCTGTCACTGTGTGATGGGGGGAGATCTGTCACTGTGTGATGGGGGAGATCTGTCACTGTGTGATGGGGGAGATCTGTCACTGTGTGATCGGGGAGATCTGTCACGTGTGATGGGGAGATCTGTCAGTGTGTGGATGGGGATCTGTCACTGTGTGATCGAGGAGATCTGTCATGTGTGATGGGGGAGATCTGTCACTGTGTGATGGGGGGAGATCTGTCACTGTGTGATGGGGGGAGATCTGTCACTGTGTGATGGGGGAGATCTGTCACTGTGTGATGGGGGAGATCTGTCACTGTGTGATGGGGGAGATCTGTCACTTGTGTGATTGAGGGAGATCTGTCACTGTGTGATGGGGGGAGATCTGTCACTGTGTGATGGGGGGAGATCTGTCACTGTGTGATGAGGGGAGATCTGTCACTGTGGATGGGGAGATCTGTCACTTGTGTGTGATATGGGGGGAGATCTGTCACTGTGTGTGGTGATTGTGTGTATGGGGGAGATCTGTCACTTTGTGTGTGATGGGGGGATTTCTGTCATGGTTGTTGTGTGATGGGGGAGATCTGTCACTGGTGTGATGAGGGGAGATCTGTCACTGTGTGTGATGGGGGAGATCTGTCACTGTGTTGTTGTGGATGGGGGGAGATCTGTCACGTGTGTGTGTAGGATGGGGGGAGATCTGTCACTGTTGTGTGGGATGGGGAGATCTGTCACTGTGTGGTGGATTGTTGTGGATGGGGGAGATCTGTCACTGTGTGTGGAATGGGGGGAGATCTGTCACTGTTGTGTGTGTGATGATGGGGGGAGATCTGTCACTGTGTGGTGTGAATGGGGGAGATCTGTCACTGTGTGTGATGGGGGAGATCTGTCACTGTGTGTGTGTGAGATGTGGGGGAGATCTGTCACTGTGTGTGTTGTGATGGGGGGAGATCTGTCACTGTGTGTGTGTGAGATGGGGGAGATCTGTCACTGTGTGTGTGTGATGTGTGAGGGGGAGATCTGTCACTGTGTGTGTGTGGGAGATGTGTGATGGGGAGATCTGTCACTGTGTGTGTGTGTTTGTGTGATGTGGGGGGAGATCTGTCACTGTGTGTGTGTGATGGGGGGAGATCTGTCACTTGTGTGTGTGAGATGGGGGAGATCTGTCACTGTGTGTGTGTGTGATGGGGGGAGATCTGTCACTGTGTGTGTGTGATGGATGGGGGAGATCTGTCACTGTGTGTGTGGTGGGTTGTTGTGTGAGATGGGGGAGATCTGTCACTGTGTGTGTGTGTGTGTGTGTGATGGGGGGAGATCTGTCACTGGTGTGTGTGTGATGATGGGGGGAGATCTGTCACTGTGTGTGTGTGAGATGGGGGGAGATCTGTCACTGGTGTGTGTGGGGAGATCTGTCACGTGTGTGAGATGGGGGAGATCTGTCACTGTTGTGTGTGTGGGAGTATGGGGGGAGATCTGTCACTGTGTGGTGTGTGTGTGTTGTGTGTGTGAGATGGGGGAGATCTGTCACTTGTGGTGTTGATGGTGTGTGTGGTGAGATGGGGGGAGATCTGTCACTGTGTGTGTGTGTGAGTATGGGGGGAGATCTGTCACTGTGTGTGTGTGTGATGGGGGGAGATCTGTCACTGTGTGTGTGTGAGATGGAGATGCACTGTTGTGAGAATGGGGGGAGATCTGTCACTGTGTGTGTGTGGAGATGGGGGGAGATCTGTCACTGGTGTGTGTGTGTGTGTGTTGTGTGTGTGTGAGATGGGGGAGATCTGTCACTGTGTGTGTGTGTGTGTGAGATGGGGGGAGATCTGTCACTGTGTGTGTGTGAGATGGGGGGAGATCTGTCACTGTGTGTGTGTGTGTGTGTGTGATGGGGGGATCTGTCTGTGTGTGTGTGTGTGTGAGAAGGGGGAGATCTGTCACTGTGTGTGTGTGTGAGATGGGGGAGATCTGTCTGTGTGTGTGTGTGTGGTGGTGTGTGTGTGTGTGTGTGTGAATGGGGGGAGATCTGTCACTGTGTGTGGTGGGGATGGGTGGATCTGTCATGTGTGTGGTGTGTGTGTTGTGGAGATGGGGGATCTTCACTTGTGTGTGGATGGGGAGATCTGTCACTGTGTGTGTGTTTGTGTGAGGGAATCGTCACTGTGTGTTTTGTGTGTGAGAAGGGGATCTGTCATGTGTGTGTGAGAGATGGGAATCTGTCTTTGTGTTTGTGTTGGTTGTGTGTGTGTGTGTTGATGGGAGATCTGTCACTGTGTGTGTAGAATGGGGTCTGTCATGTTGGGGGGGGATCTTCACTGTGTCTGATGTGTGTGGTGTGTGTGTGTGTGTGTGTGATGGGGGGAGATCTGTCACTGTGTGTGTGTGTGTGTGTGTGTGTGTGATGGGGGGAGATCTGTCACTGTGTGTGTGTGAGAGATGGGGGAGATCTGTCACTGTGTGTGTGTGTGTGTGTGTGTGTGTGTGTGTGTGATGGGGGGAGATCTGTCACTGTGTGTGTGTGTGTGTGTGTGTGTGATGGGGGGAGATCTGTCACTGTGTGTGTGAGATGGGGGGAGATCTGTCACTGTGTGTGTGAGATGGGGGGAGATCTGTCACTGTGTGTGTGTGTGAGATGGGGGGAGATCTGTCACTGTGTGTGTGTGATGGGGAGAGATCTGTCACTGTGTGTGTGTGTGATGGGGGGAGATCTGTCACTGTGTGTGTGATGGGGGAGATCTGTCACTGTGTGTACGATGCTTGTCTGCTATGTGGTCCAAACAGGAAGTTGCAGGACCATTTTTATATCAATCACATGACCATGAAGGACTCACATTATAACAGATGTGAGACACCTATAGGAGGTATGTGGTTAGTAGGCCCCATCAATCACTTCTGGCTACCCCTCAATCCAGCGCTTTAAATTATAATGGTTTGTGGAACAGTAAGTCCCAGCAAGCCATACTGGATTTAGATCGCAGCATACTTCTCTCTTTTTGATACATAGCAGCCACCTACAGCATTGCTGGTATACCGCAGAGGCGATCTGTAATGGTTCCTTTACACACCGCTACCGAAGGTTAGAAACCACCGGGTGTCAGAGACAATTGTACCTTTTACTTTCAAAACACCGCGAGGTAGCGGCGTGTAATTCAGGTTGTTGCCACTGGTCCCTTTGGATACCTGTTTCCCAGCCGTGCTCAAAAACAAATAGGTATAAACCCTATGGTAGCGGCGTGTAATCGAGGAACAGGAAGGTATTTTCGACACCTAGATAACTCCCTGGGGCGTGACACAGCCTCCGGGATACCGCGCCCCATCAGTGATCATTGGAGGAAGCTCCTGCGTTATGATTGGCTGTCCCTGCACAGGGCGGCATATTTAAGGAGCTGACCAGTCACACTACACAATTGCTCGAGCGTCATGTATTAGGCAGCCTCCCTGTGCTGCCTGGCCAATCATGATGTTATTGCATTGTCCAATCATCATATGAGCGTCTCGTAATCCACAACTCTGGCACGCCTATGTGTTGTCCCTGCTGCCCCAGGTCCGCCCATATTAGCTTGTGGTAGCGGCGTGTAAATGAGGGAAGGTGCTCTGCAGGAGGTAACTTGTGGCACCCGGCGGTGCCTCCAGGGATAGAAAAAACCTACTGTGAAGCACCTTGTAGCGGTGTGTAATTGCGGTATCAGGTACCGTTAGGAACCGTTGGTACGTGCTCGTGCACGTGAGACACCCGGTGGTTTCTAACCTTCCGTAGCGGTGTGTAAAGGTACCAATACGTTGTGTGTTGTGAGGATGTCGCCATGAAGCTTCCACCCCATTGTTGTTGGTGTGCTGCTTCTACTTTTCCCACACTGAGGCCTCCTTTCCATTGTTGTGTGTCAGCCAGTGCTGTGTTGGTCGTCGTGGTGTGTCTGTGTGCTGCTTATTCTTTTTCATATTGAGGCTCCGTCCCTGTTTGTGTGTTGGCTGTCGGCTGTCATGGTGTGGTCTGTGTGCTGCTTTTTGTTTTCTCACACGGGGCTTTCTCCCAGTTGTCACGGCATGTTGGTCGTGGTGTGTCGGCTGTCATAGTGTGTCTGTGTGCTGCTTATTTTCCTCTTGCACTGGTCCCTGTCGTCTGTGGTGTGTTGGCCATCAAGGTGTGTTTGTGTACTGTTTTTTTTTTCTCATACTTGGGCTTCCTCCCCATTGTCGGTCATCGCGGTGTGTTGATTGTTGGTGTGTCAGCCGGTGTGGTGTTGGTTGTCGGTGGTGTGACTGTGTGCTGCTTATTCTTTTCTCACATTGGACCCTGATGTCGATGGTGTGTCGGCAGTCGTCTGAGTGTCGTCTGTCGCGGACTGCCTGTGTTCTGCTTATTCTTTCCTCACACTGAGGCTTCCTCCCTGTTGTTGGTGTCTCCGCTGTCACGGTGTGTCTGTGTGCTGCTTATTCTTTCCTCACACTGAGGCTTCCTCCCTGTTGTTGGTGTGTCGGCTGTCATGGTGTGTCTGTGCTGCTTATTCTTTCCTCACACTGAGGCTTCCTCCCTGTTGTTGGTGTGTCAGCTGTCATGGTGTGTGTGTGTTCTGCTTATTCTTAACTCACACTCAGGCTTCCTCCCTGTTGTTGGTGTGTCGGCTGTCACGGTGTGTCTGTGTGCTGCTTATTCTTTCCTCACACTGAGGCTTCCTCCCTGTTGTTGGTGTCTCCGCTGTCACAGTGTGTCTGTGTGCTGCTTATTCTTTCCTCACACTGAGGCTTCCTCCCTGTTGTTGGTGTCTCCGCTGTCATGGTGTGTCTGTGTGCTGCTTATTCTTTTCTCACACTGAGGTTTCCTCCCTGTTGTTGGTGTCTCCGCTGTCACGGTGTGTCTGTGTGCTGCTTATTCTTTCCTCACACTGAGGCTTCCTCCATGTTGTTGGTGTCTCCGCTGTCATGGTGTGTCTGGGTTCTGCTTATTCTTTCCTCACACTGAGGTTTCCTCCCTGTTGTTGGTGTCTCCGCTGTCATGGTGTGTCTGTGTGCTGCTTATTCTTTCCTCACACTGAGGCTTCCTCCCTGTTGTTGGTGTGTCGGCTGTCATGGTGTGTCTGTGTTCTGCTTATTCTTAACTCACACTCAGGCTTCCTCCCTGTTGTTGGTGTGTCGGCTGTCACGGTGTGTCTGTGTGCTGCTTATTCTTTCCTCACACTGAGGCTTCCTCCCTGTTGTTGGTGTGTCGGCTGTCATGGTGTGTCTGTGTTCTGCTTATTCTTAACTCACACTCAGGCTTCCTCCCTGTTGTTGGTGTGTCGGCTGTCACGGTGTGTCTGTGCTGCTTATTCTTTCCTCACACTGAGGCTTCCTCCATGTTGTTGGTGTCTCCGCTGTCATGGTGTGTCTGTGTTCTGCTTATTCTTTCCTCACACTGAGGCTTCCTCCCTGTTGTTGGTGTGTCTGTGTTCTGCTTATTCTTTCCTCACACTGAGGTTTCCTCCCTGTTGTTGGTGTCTCTGCTGTCATGGTGTGTCTGTGTGCTGCTTATTCTTTTCTCACACTGAGGCTTCCTCCCTGTTGTTGGTGTGTCTGTGTTCTGCTTATTCTTTCCTCACACTGAGGTTTCCTCCCTGTTGTTGGTGTCTCCGCTGTCATGGTGTGTCTGTGTTCTGCTTATTCTTTCCTCACACTCAGGCTTCCTCCCTGTTGTTGGTGTGTCGGCTGTCACGGTGTGTCTGTGTGCTGCTTATTCTTTCCTCACACTGAGGCTTCCTCCATGTTGTTGGTGTGTCGGCTGTCATGGTGTGTCTGTGTTATGCTTATTCTTTCCTCACACTGAGGCTTCCTCCCTGTTGTTGGTGTGGTGGTCCTCCATGAGGGGGATTTCATGTATTCTGGTTTCGTGTGACATCAGGTGCTCCAGGATATTGGTGGTGGTTGGGCTGACTGGGCCCCCTGTTTTAAGCTTCCCCCGCCTCCGGTAGCTCCAGATGTGAATGAGATATTCGGCCCCTCCTAATGATGTGCTCACTCTGGATCAGTAACCTCTTGAGTGCTGGATGCAGGGGTCGGAGCCCCCACTCCGGTCTGTGTGTCCTGCCCTATGTAATGTGTATTTTGTATCCCTGGTCCTCTGTCTTGTAGATGTGGACCCCCCTGTGTCATTGCAGACCTCGTCCTGGGAGGTGTACCCCGAGCTGAGCCTGGCCGGACACCCGCTGACCCCGGATGACCTTCTTCAGGTGGGCACCTTGTGTGTGTGAGTCCCCCCCTGCCTACCCTGGAAGGAATGAGACGCTTCCTCCACCAGTGACTGCGGCTCTCAGACATGTCCGCACTCACTGACTTCATAGGGAGGGCTTCCTTCCTCCTGCACCCTGGAACAATGATGATAGAAGAAAGGGGGAAGGGAGGTGCCCCACCCGCGGCACGTCCAAAAATTCCCCCCCCCCGCCCGCCACTGAGCCGGGCACTGGGTGTCCTGGACACTGAGCTAGAAGGAAGTTTGTATACCACACCATGCACAGCCCTCCATACACAGCACCATGCACAGCCCTCCATACACGCCGCACCGTGCACAGCCCTCCATACACGCCGCACCGTGCACAGCCCTCCATACACGCCGCACCGTGCACAGCCCTCCATACACGCCGCACCGTGCACAGCCCTCCATACACGCCGCACCGTGCACAGCCCTCCATACACGCCGCACCGTGCACAGCCCTCCATACACGCCGCACCGTGCACAGCCCTCCATACACGCCGCACCGTGCACAGCCCTCCATACACGCCGCACCGTGCACAGCCCTCCATACACGCCGCACCGTGCACAGCCCTCCATACACGCCGCACCGTGCACAGCCCTCCATACACGCCGCACCGTGCACAGCCCTCCATACACGCCGCACCGTGCACAGCCCTCCATACACGCCGCACCGTGCACAGCCCTCCATACACGCCGCACCGTGCACAGCCCTCCATACACGCCGCACCGTGCACAGCCCTCCATACACGCCGCACCGTGCACAGCCCTCCATACACGCCGCACCGTGCACAGCCCTCCATACACGCCGCACACCGTGCACAGCCCTCCATACACGCCGCACCGTGCACAGCCCTCCATACACGCCGCACCGTGCACAGCCCTCCATACACGCCGCACCGTGCACAGCCCTCCATACACGCCGCACCGTGCACAGCCCTCCATACACGCCGCAGGACGCCGTGCACACCCGCACTCCATACACGCCGCACCGTGCACAGCCCTCCATACACGCCGCACCGTGCACAGCCCTCCATACACGCCGCACCGTGCACAGCCCTCCATACACGCCGCACCGTGCACAGCCCTCACATACACGCCGCACCGTGCACAGCCCTCCATACACGCCGCACCGTGCACAGCCCTCCATACACGCCGCACCGTGCACAGCCCTCCATACACACGCCGCACCCCGGCACCAAGCCCTCCATACACGCCGCACCGTGCACAGCCCTCCATACACGCCGCACCGTGCACAGCCCTCCATACACGCCGCACCGTGCACAGCCCTCCATACACGCCGCACCGTGCACAGCCCTCCATACACGCCGCACCGTGCACAGCCCTCCATACACGCCGCACCGTGCACAGCCCTCCATACACGCCGCACCGTGCACAGCCCTCCATACACGCCGCACCGTGCACAGCCCTCCATACACGCCGCACCGTGCACAGCCCTCCATACACGCCGCACCGTGCACAGCCCTCCATACACGCCGCACCGTGCACAGCCCTCCATACACGCCGCACCGTGCACAGCCCTCCATACACGCCGCACCGTGCACAGCCCTCCATACACGCCGCACCGTGCACAGCCCTCCATACACGCCGCACCGTGCACAGCCCTCCATACACGCCGCACCGTGCACAGCCCTCCATACACGCCGCACCGTGCACTGCCCTCCATACACGCCGCACCGTGCACTGCCCTCCATACACGCCGCACCGTGCACTGCCCTCCATACACGCCGCATCCTACGCACTGCCCCTCCATACACGCCGCACCGTGCACTGCCCCTCCATACACGCCGCACCCTGCACTGCCCTCCATACACGCCGCACCCTGCACTGCCCTCCATACACGCCGCACCCTGCACTGCCCTCCATACACGCCGCACCCTGCACTGCCCTCCATACACGCCGCACCCTGCACTGCCCTCCATACACGCCGCACCCTGCACTGCCCTCCATACACGCCGCACCCTGCACTGCCCTCCATACACGCCGCACCCTGCACTGCCCTCCATACACGCCGCACCCTGCACAGCCCTCCATACACGCCGCACCGTGCACAGCCCTCCATACACGCCGCACCGTGCACAGCCCTCCATACACGCCGCACCGTGCACAGCCCTCGCCACAGACGACCAGTGTATATGGATGGTGCGCTCTATTGTTCTCTCATGTCAGCCTCTGCATTCTCTTCTTCAGGCTCTTCCTGAACATCTGCAGCTGAGAATGGAAATAAATGGAAGCTCCGTCCTCCTGGAACTGCAGCAGAACCGGTAATGGGAGAACCGGAGGGGCGAGTGTCTGGAGGGGGCGGAGGGTGAGTTTGTGGGAGGGTCGGAAAGTGTCTGAGGGTTCAAGAAGGAGTGTCCGGGACCAAGGGGGGATGACTGGTTAGTGTCTGGGGGTACGGGGGGGTGACGGGTTTGTGTCTGGGGGTTCGGGAGGGATGTGCATGGAGATACAGGTAACGGAGGGGCGAGTGCCTGGGGGATGGAGGGATGTTTTTGGAGATAGAGGGGATGGAAGGGGAAATGTCTGGGGAGATTCAGGGTTACTGTCTGGTGTGGGGGGGGGGGGGAAATGTACCTGGAGACACAGATGGAGGGTGGGGGGATGTTTCTGGCGACACAGGCAATGGATGGGTGAGTGTCTCGGGGAACATATGCCTGGAGATACAGGTAAGTAATGGGTGATTGTCTGGAGGGGGAAGGAAATGTACCTGGAGATACAGGTAAGAGGGGAGAATGTCTGGGGTGGTCAGGGGATTGTCTGAGGGGATGGAGCGTGATAGTCTGAAGGGATCGGGAGAGGGATGTGCTTGGAGATATGGGGATGGAGGGGGAGTGTTGGCAGGATTGTTGGTTGGGAGCGAGGGGTTGGGAGGGATTGTCTGAGGGGCGAGTGCGGGGGTCAGGGTGGATGTGCCTGGAGATACTCACCAACCATTCCCTGTATCTGGAGAGAAGGAGGGGGGGTGTCTATGGAGATGGAGGGGGGAGTACCAGGGGGAGTGTCTGTGGAGATGGAGGGGGAGTACCAGGGGGAGTGTCTGTGGAGATGGAGGGGGAGTACCAGGGGGAGTGTCTGTGGAGATGGAGGGGGATTACAAGGGGGTGTGTCTGTGGAGATGGAGGGGGATTGTCAGGGGAGTGTCTGTGGAGATGGAGGGGGATTGTCGGGGGTGTGTCTATGGAGATGGATTGTCGGGGGAGTGTCTGTGGAGATGGAGATGAATTGTCGGGGGTGTGTCTGTGGAGATGGAGGGGGATTATCGGGGGTGTGTCTGTGGAGGGGGATTGTCAGGGGTGTGTCTGTGGAGATGGAGGGGTATTGTCGGGGGAGTGTCTGTGGAGATGGAGGGGTATTGTCGGGGGAGTGTCTGTGGAGATGGAGGGGGATTGTCGAGGGAGTGTCTGTGAAGATGGAGGGGGATTGTCGGGGGTGTGTCTGTGTAGATGGAGGGGGATTGTCGGGGGTGTGTCTGTGGAGAGGAGGGGGAGTACCAGGGGTGTGTCTATGGAGATGGGTTGTTGGGGGTGTGTCTGTGGAAGGGGATTGTCGGGGTGTGTCTGTGGAAGGGGATTGTAGGGGGTGTGTCTGTGGAAGGGGATTGTCGGGGGTGTGTCTGTGGAGATGGAGGGGGAGTACCAGGGAGAGTATCTGTGGAGATGGAGGGGGATTGTCGGGGGAGTGTCTGTGGAGAGGAGGGGGAGTACCAGGGGTGTGTCTATGGAGATGGGTTGTTGGGGGTGTGTCTGTGGAAGGGGATTGTCGGGGGTGTGTCTGTGGAAGGGGATTGTAGGGGGTGTGTCTGTGGAAGGGGATTGTCGGGGGTGTGTCTGTGGAGATGGAGGGGGATTGTTGGGGGTGTGTCTATGGAGATGGATTGTCGGGGGGGTGTCTGTGGAAGGGGATTGTCGGGTGTGTCTGTGGAAGGGGATTGTCGGGGTGTGTCTGTGGAAGGGGATTGTCGGGGGTGTGTCTGTGGAAGGGGATTGTCGGTGGTGTGTCTGTGGAAGGGGATTGTCGGGGGTGTGTCTGTGGAAGGGGATTGTCGGGGGTGTGTCTGTGGAAGGGGATTGTCGGGGTGTGTCTGTGGAAGGGGATTGTCGGGGGTGTGTCTGTGGAAGGGGATTGTCGGGGGTGTGTCTGTGGAAGGGGATTGTCGGGGGTGTGTCTGTGGAAGGGGATTGTCGGGGGTGTGTCTGTGGAGATGGAGGGGGATTGTTGGGGGTGTGTCTATGGAGATGGATTGTCGGGGGAGTGTCTGTGGAGATTGAGGGGATTGTCGGGGGAGTGTCTGTGGAGATTGAGGGGGATTGTCGGGGAGTGTCTGTGGAGATGGAGGGGGATTGTCGGGGTGTGTCTGTGGAGATGGAGGGGGATTGTCGGGGAGTGTGTCGTGAGATTGAGGGGGATTGTCGGGGGAGTGTCTGTGGAGATTGAGGGGGATGTTCGGGGGATGTCTGTGGAGATTGAGGGGGATTGTCGGGGAGTGTCTGTGGAGATGGAGGGGACTGTCGGGGGTGTGTCTGAGAGGATGGAGGGCGAGTGTGGGGGTCAGGGTGGATGTGCCTGGAGATACTCACCAACCATTCCCTGTATCTGGAGAGAAGGAGGGGGAGTGTTGGGGAGAGGGGCGTCAGGGGACGTATTGAGAGTGTCTGTGGAAATGGAGGGGAGTACCAGGGGAGTGTCTGTGGAGATGGAGGGGATTGTCAGGGGTGTGTCTGTGGAGATGGAGGGGGATTGTCGGGGGTGTGTCTGTTGAGATGGAGGGGGATTACAAGGGGGTGTGTCTATGGAGATGGGTTGTCGGGGGGTGTCTGTGGAGGTGGATTGTCGGGTGTGTGTCTGTGGAGATGGAGGGCGACAGTCGGGGGTGTGTCTGTGGAGATGGAGGGGGATTGTCGGGGTGTGTCTGTGGAGATGGAGGGGATTACAAGGGGGTGTGTCTGTGGAGATGGAGGGGGATTGTCGGGGAGTGTCTGTGGAGATGGAGATGAATTGTCGGGGTGTGTCTATGGAGATGGATTGTCGGGGGTGTGTCTGTGGAGATGGAGGGGGATTGTCAGGGGAGTGTCTGTTGAGATGGAGGGGGATTACAAGGGGGTGTGTCTGTGGAGATGGAGGGGGATTGTCGGGGGAGTGTCTGTGGAGATGGAGGGGGATTGTCGGGGGAGTGTCTGTGGAGATGGAGGGGGATTGTCGGGGGTGTGTCTGTGGAGATGGAGGGGGATTGTCGGGGGTGTGTCTGTGGAGATGGAGGGGGATTGTCGGGGAGTGTCTGTGGAGATGGAGATGAATTGTCGGGGGTGTGTCTATGGAGATGGATTGTCGGGGAGTGTCTGGGGAGGGGAAGGGGGAGTGTCTGGGGAGGTGGAAGGGGGGAGTGTCTGGGGAGGTGGAAGGGGGGAGTGTCTGGGGAGGTGGAAGGGGGGAGTGTCTGGGGAGGTGGAAGGGGGAGTGTCTGGGGAGAGGGAAGGTGGGAGTGTCTGGGGAGAGGGAAGGTGGGAGTGTCTGGGAGAGGGAAGGTGGGAGTGTCTGGGGAGAGGGAAGGTGGGAGTGTCTGGGGAGAGGGAAGGTGGGAGTGTCTGGGAGAGGGAAGGTGGGAGTGTCTGGGGAGAGGGAAGGTGGGAGTGTCTGGGAGAGGGAAGGTGGGAGTGTCTGGGGAGAGGGAAGGTGGGAGTGTCTGGGGAGAGGGAAGGTGGGAGTGTCTGGGAGAGGGAAGGTGGGAGTGTCTGGGGAGAGGGAAGGTGGGAGTGTCTGGGGAGAGGGAAGGGGGGAGTGTCTGGGGAGAGGGAAGGGGGAGTGTCTGGGGAGAGGGAAGGGGGGAGTGTCTGGGGAGGGGGAAGGGGGGAGTGTCTGGTAGAGAGGGAAGGGGGGAGTGTCTGGTAGAGAGGGAAGGGGGGAGTGTCTGGTAGAGAGGGAAGGGGGGAGTGTCTGGTAGAGAGGGAAGGGGGGAGTGTCTGGTAGAGAGGGAAGGGGGGAGTGTCTGGTTAGAGGGAAGGGGGGAGTGTCTGGTTAGAGGGAAGGGGGAGTGTCTGGGGAGAGGGAAGTGGGAGAGGGAAGGGGGGAGTGTCTGGGAAGAGGGAAGGGGGGAGTGTCTGGGGAGAGGGAAGGGGGAGATGTCTGGTAGAGAGGGAAGGGGGGAGTGTCTGGTTAGAGGGAAGGGGGGAGTGTCTGTGGAGAGGGAAGGGGGGAGTGTCTGGTTAGAGGGAAGGGGGGAGTGTCTGGGGAGAGGGAAGTGGGAGAGGGAAGGGGGGAGTGTCTGGGAAGAGGGAAGGGGGGAGTGTCTGGGGAGAGGGAAGGGGGGGTGTCTGGTAGAGAGGGAAGGGGGGAGTGTCTGGTTAGAGGAAGGGGGGAGTGTCTGTGGAGAGGGAAGGGGGGAGTGTCTGTGGAGAGGGAAGGGGGGAGTGTCTGTGGAGAGGGAAGGGGGGAGTGTCGTGGGAGAGGGAAGGGGGGAGTGTCTGGGGAGAGGGAAGGGGGAGTGTCTGGGGAGAGGGAAGGGGGGAGTGTCTGGGGAGAGGGAAGGGGGGAGTGTCTGGGGAGAGGGAAGGGGGAGTGTCTGGGGAGATGGAAGGGAAGTGTTAGAGGGGAGGGGTGCCTTGTTGGAGGAGGGAGTGTGTGGGAGGTTTGAGTGGTGTTTCTGACCTCATGCTTATCACAGCTAAGGCGTGTTACAATGTATCGGTTTGGTGTTAGGTGCGGAGGTATCTGTGCATTAGAATTTGGGGGTGATGAGATGTATCAGGGTCTGCCATAACATTGACCTGAAGTGCACATCCATAACATTGACCTGAAGTGCACATCCATAACATTGACCTGAAGTGGACTTCCCGAGTTAGGTTTGCGGGTTATATAGGTATACAAGTTGTGGTGTATACATATGGTGGAATGTATATAGGGCTCTTTATTAACCTCTTCCTCTCTTACAGGCAGCTGGTCCCTGACTTTCACACTCTCAGCTACTACCTTCCTGATGGGATGCGTGTAAGGGAGCGGAGGTTGCCGCCGCAGGTGAGGGCTGTCATATCACACCATGGAGGGCTGGATCGGTAATCTGTAACTAACCTGAGCTTATCACCAGAACTGGTTTGTCTGGGGCCGCACCATGTTTGGTGAGGGTCCCTGTATCAGACATGATTCCTCTTCTTCCAGGGGAGCTGTTATTACCATGGGAGGCCGGTGGGGGCCGGGGCCCCTGGAGCAGTCTCAGCCTGTGCTTCGGCCTCAGGTATGGCAGTAGTCATCATTGTAGTCTGGATAATTCAGGACTAATCATTTGGGGGTCTTTGTGTAATCAAGTGGGTGTCTTTCCAGGGGGACCATCATTCCAGCCGCAGGACAGAGGTTCAGCATTGAGCCAGTGCTGGGCGACCCCTTGTACAAGCACATAGTGCAGTACATCGGGGAGCGACAGGAGACGTCGTGCGAGGTGAAAGATGAAGACTTGTCCGAGAGCAGGAGGGCAGGACGAGCGCTGCTCAGCCTAGGAGATGAGATGACAGGAGCTCAACGGCCAGAGACATCTTCCACGGTGAGACGGGGCGAGTACGAGGGGCTAAAGAGCAGGTAAAGCACATGGGAGGTTCTGTATGATATCTCTTGTATCTGCAGTTGGAGAGTGAGGTGAAGTACGTGGAGCTTGTGATGGTGGCGGATAATAGCGAGGTGAGTGTGAAATCACCAGTGTCTGGTGCTCCCACCAGGGTAGCGGTGTGATTGGTGACATCACTAGTGTCTGCTCCTCCGGGTAGATGTGTGACCACTGACATCACTAGCGTCTGCCCCTACCCCCAGGGTGGTAATGTGACCAGTGACATCACTATCTACCTCTCCCCCATGTAGTTATGCCTTGCCTTGCTCTCTTCCAGTATAAGATGCTGCAGGAGGATCTGCTCCGTCTTCATGCCCGCATGCTGGACATCGCCAACAGGATGGACGCTGTGAGTTTGGTGGTCCTGGTGTCTGCTCGACCCTCCCTTTGTCCACTTCTGTAATGTCTCGTGTCCCCCCAGTTTTATCGGTCTCTGAATGTCCGGGTAGTGCTGGTCATGGTGGAGGTGTGGAGTCAGAAGGACCTAATCACGGTCAGCGAGGACCCCGCTGAGACACTGAACGCATTCCTGTCCTGGAGGGAGAAACACCTGATCAGCCGGGTGCCTCATGACAACGCGCAGCTGCTCACGTGCGTGTCCCTACGAGTGTGATGTCCCCCGTGTGCTCATCTTATTATTCCTCGTGTGTGATGTTGCCAGTGTGCTTCTCTTGTTAGCCTTTGTGTCTCCTCGTGTGTGATGTCCCCTGTGTGCTCCTCTTGTTATCCCTCGTGTGTCCCTGTGTGTGACGTCCCCATGTGTGATGTAGCCTGTGTGCTCATCTTGTTATCCCTCGTGTCTCCCTGTGTGTGACATCTCCCATGTGATCCTCTTGTTATCCCTTGTGTGTCATCCCCATGTGCTCACCTTATCCCTTGTGTGTGATGTAGCCAGTGCGCTCATCTTATCCCTCGTGTGTGATGTATCCTGTACACTCATCTTGCTATCCCTCGTGTGTGAGGTTCCCATGTGCTCCTCTTGTTATCCCTCGTGTCTCCTCATGTGTGACGTCACCCGTGTGCTCCTCTTGTTATCCCTCGTGTCTCCTCATGTGTGACGTCACCCGTGTTCTCCTCTTGTTATCCCTCGTGTCTCCTCATGTGTGACGTCACCCGTGTGCTCCTCTTGTTATCCCTCGTGTCTCCTCATGTGTGACGTCGCCCGTGTGCTCCTCTTGTTATCACTCGTGTCTCCCCGTGTGTGACGTCGCCCGTGTGCTCCTCTTGTTATCCCTCGTGTCTCCCTGTGTGTGACGTCACCCATGTGATCCTCTTGTTATCCCTCGTGTGTCGTCCCCATGTGCTCATCTTATCCCTTGTGTGAGATGTAGCCTGTGTGCTCATCTTGTTATCCCTCGTGTCTCCCTGTGTGTGACGTCACCCATGTGATCCTCTTGTTATCCCTCGTGTGTCGTCCCCATGTGCTCATCTTATCCCTTGTGTGAGATGTAGCCAGTGCGCTCATCTTGTTATCCCTCATTTTCTGGTCATCATAATGGGAGACCCAGACAATGGGGTTTAGGGCACTGCCCTCCGGAGGTCACACTAGGTACTACAAGTTTGTAGACACCGCCTCCTCCGCTTATAAACCCCTACCGCAGGGAACATCCTCAGTTTTAAACTTAGTGTGCTCGGAGGATCACGCTTTGCTTGCACTTCACTGCATTCTCACAGCTTACGTGATGGCGTATGAAGACAAGGTAAATGGTTCCGGTCGGGACCTGCGACAGCCTCCCCGCTCACCCTTGTGGAACACGCAGGTGGAGGTACCGGAGGGCCTTGGGCCTGGACACCTTGTGTTCTCCCGGTACGCTGTTGCGCTCCTTTCCATCCCCCTCTGGGGGGCTCTGGAGAGTGGGAGCCAGGAGCCTTGCACAGCTCCGCTCCGTCCGAGGCCTCCCTAAATGGTGCTTACAGACCGGACTGGAGCCAGCCCAGTCCGAGGCCTCCCTAAATGGTGCTTACAGACCGGACTGGTGCTGAAACCCCCGTCCGAGGCCTCCCTAAATGGTGCTTACAGACCGGACCGGCACTGAGGCACCTTGTGTGTCTCCTGTGTGCCTGGGGGTAGTGTCTATCACTTTATGTGTCATGACACTCAGACCGCGCGTTACTCTCGAGTCCGCGGATCTGGAGGTGTACCCTGTGCTGGGGTCACCCTGGCTGACCGCCCTGTGTGTTGCAGGGGCTGAGGCTATAGGCTGCGGATGTGTGTTGGTGCATGCAGTCTGTGTGATGTATTTCACATTACTTCCCGCGCTGCGGGCTCCGGCACCTTCATACTGAGGCTGCTTGGAGGATGGGAAGCAGCCCGTGCGGTGACGTCATCGATGGGCGTGTGTGTGTGCTTCCCGCGTGTTTTCGGCGCCACCCACGGTTTCACTGTCGGCGGCCATCTTTACCCCTCATTTCCCGGCTGGGATCTGTATGCAGCGTGCGTCTGCACTCCAGGGGAGACTGGAAACTCTCGCGGAGGTCACACACACACACCGCTTCCTCCTACCGCTTCGCTGCGGTCGGTAAGCCACCGGGACTCCCGGTTTTGTTGTCTGCATTTTGGCTTATCTTCCCCTACTGTGGCGATGTCCTCAGCCGGGAAGCGTGCTGCTAAGGCGGCAGAGACCACCATTCCCTGTGCTACTTGCAATGGGACTCTGGTGGAGGGGTCCTGCAATAACTGCGGACGCCCGGAGGTCCGGACGGACACTGCTGAAACAGCAGCTCCGGTGCTGTACCCTGAGGTTCAGGTGATCCCAGGGCCATGGGAAACGCAGAATAAGATCAATGAATCTCTGTTGTCCCAACTGTCCTCCATGTCGCAGTCCCTGGAGGCACTCAATAGGAGGCTGGAAAGCCCAGCTACTCCATCCAGTTACCCCCGGGTGTCCCCCTCTTCTGCTGCGAGACCCCTTAAGCGGGCTCGTCGTGAGGATTCACCCGAGCTCCAGGCTCTCTCTGAGGAGGAGCGTTCCTCTGATGGTGAGGACGATGATGGGGGTTCGACTCTCGGGTCTGTGTCTGTGTCTGAACCACCAGACGGGGTGGAGGATCTGGTGTCCTCTATCAACGAGGCCTTACGTCTCGTGACGCCCCCTGAGGAGGTGACTGTACACCCGAAGGAGGTCTATCAATGGCTGCGGCCGGAGGCCAGACCAAGTGGCTCTTTATGGACCACACTAACTTTGGAAGGGTGGTTAGAGCTCCCAGGTTACATCCTGGGCGGCGTTATGTCCGCAAACCCAAGGACAATCGCTTCCCCTTCCCCCAGGAGGTGCTTCAGGAGTGGTCGCAGTCCCCGAAGGTGGACGCTTCCATGACCAGGATTGCTGCACGCTCCCTTTTCTCTGCCTCTGATAGCTCCTCGCTGAAGGATGCGACGGATAGACAGGTCGAGCAACTCGCCAAGTCTTCCTATGAGGCTGTGGGATCTTCATTTGCCCCTAATTTTGCCACGGTCTGGACCTTACAAGCGATTACTACGTGCTTGGATGGTATCACTGACCTGGCAAGGTCCAGTCCAGAGGTCCTGGCACTTACCGAAAGGGCAAAGGCCTATGCGGACTACGCCAGGACGGCGACTCTGGAAACTGCCACTTGCTCTGCTGTGGCTTCGGCCAATGCTATAGCGATTCGCAGGTTGTTGTGGCTGCGTCTTTGGGACTCAGATGCCACATCTAAGAAGATTTTGCAGAATCTTCCGTTCTCTGGTGACAGACTTTTTGGCACCGAACTGGACAAGCTGATAAAGGATTCTGCTGAGTCTAAGATCCCGCAGAATAAGCCTAAGCCACGGTATACCGTTAAAAGGAACACAAAACAGTGGTCCTTTCGTTCCAGCTCGCAGTCATCAGCACCGTCCGTTCGCACGGACCGAGGGGGCAAACCCGCTTCTCAGTGGCGCTCTAAGAGTCGTCCAAAGAAGCCGGCGGGGGCAGCGGCTGCCGCTCCCAAACCCGCCTCTACATGACTCGCTCTCCCTTCCTGCCTCCCCACAGGTGGGGGGTCGCCTGTCTCGTTTTCAGGACAGGTGGCTACTTCACGTTCAAGATCAGTGGGTCCGAGACGTGGTCTCGCGAGGTTACAGGATAGAGCTGACGTCAAAGCCGATATCCCGATTCCATCGGTCGGTCCCATCCCCAGAAAGGGCTCAGGCCTTTCACCTGGTGTTGGAGGGTCTCCGCAGGGACGGAGTGGTGGTTCCGGTACCTTCCGGGGAGAGGTTTCGGATTTTTTTACTCCAACCTCTTCATTGTCCCAAAAAAGGACGGCTCTTTTCGCCCGGTTCTGGACCTAAAGTTGTTCAACCTTCACGTGTTGGTTCGGAAGTTCCGTATGGAATCACTGCGCTCCGTGATCGCGGCTGTATCACAGGGGGACTTCCTAGCGTCCATAGATATCCGAGACGCTTACCTTCACGTGCCCATTGCGCCGGCTCATCAGCGCTGGTTGAGATTCGCAGTGGGGGAAGAACACTTCCAATTTGTGGCGCTGCCGTTCGGGTTGGCCTCGGCACCGCGGGTGTTCACAAAAGTGATGGCATCCATGATGGCTCTCCTGCACGTGCAGGGGCACGCCGTAATACCCCATCTGGACGACCTGCTGGTCAGGGCGCCATCAGAACACCTTTGTCGGCAAAGCCTGGAGGTAACCATGAAGTCTCTGGAACAGTTCGGGTGGCTTCTCAATATCAAGAAGTCGACCCTGGTTCCGACCCAGTCACTGACATATCTGGGCATGGACTTCCACACGGACTCAGCCCTAGTGTCGCTGCCACGAGTCAAACAGATGGCGATCCAATCAGGAGTACAAGCAGTCCTCCTGTCACCACAATCATCCCTACGGATCTTGATGAAGCTGGTGGGGCGCATGGTGGCAGCAATAGAGGCAGTGCCTTTTGCGCAGTTTCACCTCCGTCCTCTTCAGCTGGAGATTCTTCGCAGATGGGACAAGAGGACGATCTCTCTGAATCGGCTGGTGGTTCTTTCCCGACCGACCAGGGATTCCTTACAGTGGTGGCTCCAGCCCCGTCACTTGTCGCGGGGACGGTCCTTCCTCAAACCGTCATGGTTAGTGTTGACCACCGACGCCAGTCTGACGGGCTGGGGTGCGGTGTTCTTACACCACAGGGCTCAAGGCCTCTGGACTCCGTCGGAGTCGACGTTGCAGATCAACGTGCTGGAGATCAAGGCGGTCTATCTGGCGCTCCTAGCGTTTCATAAGTTCCTGTCAGGGCAACCCATTCGGGTTCAGTCCGACAATGCGACGGCCGTCGCATATATAAATCATCAGGGAGGGACCAGAAGTGCTCAGGCCCTCGCCGAAGTCCACCGCATTCTATCCTGGGTGGAGGACAACAACTGTCTGATCTCCGCAGTTCACATCCCAGGAGTCGAAAACTGGGAGGCCAATTACCTGAGCCGACAGGGAATGGACGCCGGAGAGTGGTCTCTTCATCCAGACGTCTTCCAGGACATCTGCAGCAGATGGGGCACTCCGGACGTGGATCTGATGGCCTCGCGGCTGAATCATCAGGTTCCGCAATACATGGCGAGATCCTGGGATCCTCAGTCTCTGGGAGCGGACGCCCTGATCCTGAGTTGGTCCAGATTCCATCTACCGTATGTGTTCCCGCCTCTGGCTCTGATTCCCAGGGTTCTGTGGAAGATCAGGTCGGAATGCAGGGTAGCCATTCTAGTGGCTCCGGATTGGCCCAGGAGGTCCTGGTATCCGGACCTGTGGCGACTGTCAGGCGGACACCGGTGGGCTCTTCCGGAACGCGCAGATCTACTCGCGCAAGGCCCATTCTTCCATCTCAATTCCAGGGCCCTCAGATTGACTGCATGGCTCTTGAGGCCTGGCTGGTGACATCCAGAGGCTTCTCTCCTGCGGTAGTCGCCACTATGACTCGGGCTAGGAAGCCTGTTTCCAGGAAGATATACCACAGAACGTGGAAGATTTTCTTCACCTGGTGTGCCTCGAGTGGCCAGTCCCCGTGGCCCTTATCCATACCGACATTGTTGGCTTTCCTACAGTCGGGGTTGGAATTGGGTTTATCTCTCGGCTCCCTGAAGGGTCAAGTGTCAGCTCTTTCAGTGCTGTTTGACAGGCGCTTGGCGATCCTTCCCAGGGTCCGTCAATTTCTGCAGGGGGTGTCTCGGGTGGTTCCGCCCTACAGGCGACCACTGGACCCTTGGGACCTTAACATGGTCCTGGCGGCTCTGCAGAAACCGCCGTTTGAGCCACTGAGAGACATTTCACTATCTCGTCTATCCCAGAAAGTGGTCTTTCTGGTGGCGATTACGTCTGAGAAGGGTCTCAGAATTGGCTGCACTATCGTGCAAGTCGCCCTTTCTGGTGGTTCACCAAGACAAGGTGGTGTTGCGTCCTCGGCCAGAATTCTTGCCGAAGGTGGTTTCAACTTTTCATCTGAACCAGGAGATTGTTCTCCCATCATTTTGCCCCGCTCCCGTTCATCAGGTTGAGCGCGATCTCCATACTCTGGATCTCGTGAGGGCTGTCCGCATTTATGTGTCCAGGACCGCCTCCTTTAGGAGTTCGGATTCCTTATTTGTCCTTACGACAGGTCGCTGTAAGGGGTCCGCGGCATCGAAGTCAACCTTGGCCAGATGGATCAAGGCTCCCATTCAGGAGGCCTACCGGTCTTCTGGTCTGCCTCTCCCGGTGGGATTGAAGGCTCACTCTACCAGAGCTGTCGGTGCCTCCTGGGCTTTGCGACATCGAGCTTCGGCTCTACAGGTGTGTCAGGCGGCCACTTGGTCCAGCCTGCATACTTTCTCTAAGCACTATATGGTGCATGCCCATGCCTCCGCAGAGGCGAGTTTGGGCAGGCGGGTCCTCCAGGCGGCGGTTGCCCACCTTTGAGGGGGACCATGTGTTATCCGTCTGTTGAGGAACTCTTCCCGCCCTGGGGTATTGCTTTAGGACATCCCCATTGTCTGGGTCTCCCATTATGATGACCAGAAAAAAGAGAATTTTGTTTACGTACCGTAAATTCTTTTTTCTTTAATCATCAATGGGAGACCCAGCACCCACCCAGTTGTTCCGTTGCATGTTTTGCATTGGTTCTGTTCCCTGTTGGGACAGTGTTATCCGGGTTGTTGGATCCGTTTGTACACGGTTTCTTCCCGACGTTTCGGGTGTGGTTTATTTGTCTCCTCGCAGCTTATGGACCAAACTGAGGATGTTCCCTGCGGTAGGGGTTTATAAGCGGAGGGGGCGGTGTCTACAAACTTGTAGTACCTAGTGTGACCTCCAGAGGGCAGTGCCCTAAACCCCATTGTCTGGGTCTCCCATTGATGATTAAAGAAAAAAGAATTTACGGTACGTAAACAAAATTCTCTTTGTCTCCCTGTGTGTGATGTCACCCGTGTACTCCTTTTATTATCTCTCGTGTCTCCCCGTGTGTGACGTCACCCGTGTGCTCCTCTTGTTATCCCTCGTGTCTCCTCGTGTGTGACATCTCCCGTGTGCTCCTCTTGTTATCCCTCGTGTCTCCTCGTGTGTGACATCTCCCGTGTGCTCCTCTTGTTATCCCTCGTGTCTCCTCGTGTGTGACATCTCCCGTGTGCTCCTCTTGTTATCCCTCGTGTCTCCTCGTGTGTGACATCACCCGTGTGCTCCTCTTCTTATCCCTCGTGTCTCCCCGTGTGTGAGGTTCCCGTGTGCTCCTCTTGTTATCCCTAGTGTCTCCCCGTGTGCTCCTCTTGTTATCCCTAGTGTCTCCCCGTGTGCTCCTCTTGTTATCCCTAGTGTCTCCCCGTGTGCTCCTCTTGTTATCCCTCGTGTCTCCCCGTGTGCTCCTCTTGTTATCCCTCGTGTCTCCCCGTGTGTGACGTCACCCGTGTGCTCCTCTTGTTATCCCTCGTGTCTCCTCGTGTGTGACATCACCCGTGTGCTCCTCTTCTTATCCCTCGTGTCTCCCCGTGTGTGAGGTTCCCGTGTGCTCCTCTTGTTATCCCTAGTGTCTCCCCGTGTGCTCCTCTTGTTATCCCTAGTGTCTCCCCGTGTGCTCCTCTTGTTATCCCTAGTGTCTCCCCGTGTGCTCCTCTTGTTATCCCTAGTGTCTCCTCGTGTGCTCCTCTTGTTATCCCTCGTGTCTCCCCGTGTGCTCCTCTTGTTATCCCTCGTGTCTCCCCGTGTGTGACGTCACCCGTGTGCTCCTCTTGTTATCCCTCGTGTCTCTCCTTGTTGTCACATCCCCAGAGTCTACCCCTGCATCTTCTGCCACCGCTGTGGTCACTCCAAAGGTGGGGCTGGTGATGTAGCAGTCTGAGTTGTGGATGTGTTTGTTACAATACTGGTGGAACGCTTACTGGAATCCGATGGCTGAAGGGCACAAGCAGGGAATAGCAGTAAGTGGTAGAAGCCCTAGGATGTAGAAGTGGACGTCTCTGGGAACAATCCGGATTAGATGAGAGCAAACTGGGCAAGACTGCTCTGAGATGCAGACAGATGCTAGACTATCTAGTCACAATACTCAAGCACTGAATGAAGTTCACATGTGGATAAGTAAGGCCCAAACAGGAAGCAAGATGGCTTTCACAGGTTCAGTAGCATCCATCTTACTAAAGGGTGATTTGCCAGAACACAATAGCAGCCTCCAGCAGTAAGAAGTGGAACTGCAGCACAAATTAGGAAAGTGAATTATAGCAGCCACTAGTGGTCAGTCTGGAGAAAGACAACAGAATCCTTACAGTGTTTGCATGTTGGTATTCCTGCTTAGTTTTATTGATTTTCTAGACTGACCTCTGCCTGATTTTGTAGTATTCTCCAGCCTAATGATTTTGTACTTTTCCGACCTCTCAGCTTTGACCCTGCTTGGCAACTTTTCTATTCTTGAACTGTAATCCATTTGTTGGCAACAACCCCCTGGACCTTGTAATAAAGCTAGATCCCTGTATAGGGGTTAAAAGGTGTCTGGGTATCTTGAGGTATTGCCTGTTGTGCTCCTCTTGTTATCCTTCGTGTTTCTTCGTGTGTGACATCTCCCGTGTGCTCCTCTTGTTATCCTTCGTGTTTCTTCGTGTGTGACATCACCTGTGTGTTCCTTTTGTTATCCCTCATGTCTCCTCGTGTGTGACGTCATCCGTGTGCTCCTCTAGGTATCACTTGTGTGTCCTCTTGTGTGATGTCACCCGGGTGATCCTCTTGTTATCCCTCGTGTCTCCTCATGTGTGACATCACCCGTGTGCTCCTCTTGTTATCCCTCGTGTCTCCTCGTGTGTGACATCACCCGTGTGCTCCTTTTGTTATCCCTCGTGTCTCCTCGTGTGTGACGTCACTCGTGTGCTCCTCTTGTTATACCTAGTGTCTCCTCGTGTGTGACGTCACTCGTGTGCTCCTCTTGTTATCCCTCATGTCTCCTCGTGTGTTATGTAGTCTGTGTGCTCCTCTTGTTATCCCTTGTGACTCCTCGTGTGTGACGTCTTGTTATCCTCGTGTCTCTTCGTGTGTAACGTCACCTGTGTGCTCCTCTTATCCCTCGTGTGTCCCCGTGTGTTATGTAGTCTGTGTGCTCCTCTTGTTATCCCTCATGTCTCCTCATGTGTGACGTCACCTGTGTGCTCCTCTTGTTATCCCTCGTGTCTCCTCATGTGTGATGTCACCCGTGTGCTCCTCTTGTTATCCCTCGTGTCTCCTCATGTGTGACATCACCCGTGTGCTCCTCTTGTTATCCCTCGTGTCTCCTCGTGTGTGACATCACCCGTGTGCTCCTCTTGTTATCCCTCGTGTCTCTTTGTGTGTGACATCACCTGTGTGTTCCTTTTGTTATCCCTCGTGTCTCCTCGTGTGTGACGTCACTCGTGTGCTCCTCTTGTTATACCTAGTGTCTCCTCGTGTGTGACGTCACTCGTGTGCTCCTCTTGTTATCCCTCATGTCTCCTCGTGTGTTATGTAGTCTGTGTGCTCCTCTTGTTATCCCTTGTGACTCCTCGTGTGTGACGTCTTGTTATCCTCGTGTCTCTTCGTGTGTAACGTCACCCGTGTGCTCCTCTTATCCCTCGTGTGTCCCCGTGTGTTATGTAGTCTGTGTGCTTCTCTTGTTATCCCTCGTGTCTCCTCATGTGTGACGTCACCCGTGTGCTCCTCTTGTTATCCCTTGTGTCTCCTCATGTGTGACGTCACCCGTGTGCTCCTCTTGTTATCGCTCGTGTCTCCTCATGTGTGACGTCACCCGTGTGCTCCTCTTGTTATCCCTCGTGTCTCCCCGTGTGTGACATCACCCGTGTGCTCCTCTTGTTATCGCTCGTGTCTCCTCATGTGTGACGTCACCCGTGTGCTCCTCTTGTTATCCCTCGTGTCTCCTCATGTGTGACGTCACCCGTGTGCTCCTCTTTTTATCGCTCGTGTCTCTTCGTGTGTGAGGTTCCCGTGTGCTCCTCTTGTTATCCCTCGTGTCTCCTCGTGTGTGACGTCACCCGTGTGCTCCCCTTGTGTCTCCCCGTGTGTGATGTAGCCTGTGTGCTCCTCTTGTTAACCCTCGTGTCTCCTCGTGCGCGACGTCACCCGTGTGTTCCCCTTGTTATCCCTTGTGTCTCCCCGTGTGTGACGTCACCCGTGTGCTCCCCTTGTGTCTCCCCGTGTGTGATGTAGCCTGTGTGCTCCTCTTGTTAACCCTCGCCTATCCACAGGGGTGTGACATTTCGAGGCTCCTCAGTTGGGATGGCGACAGTGAACTCCATTTGCTCAGTGGATGGATCTGGAGGGGTGACTGTGGTAAGTGATGATCTGGGGGTCCTGGTGGTCCTGCCCAGCTCGCCCTTACTTCTCCTCCCTCACAGGATCACTCGGTAAGTGTAATGGCGGTGGCGTCCACCATGGCACATGAGCTGGGGCACAATCTGGGCTTGACTCACGATGCTTCAGATGGGACGTGTGGACAGCCGAAGACAGGGAAGCAGTGGATAATGGCGCAGTCCACAGGGTGAGTGGAGCCCGGTAGTGTGAGGATTGCAGCGGGTACAATTGTTTGACCAGCCGTGTATTTGCCAGGTTCATTCCTGGCCTGGAGTTCAGTAACTGCAGCCTAAAAGACCTGCACATCAGTCTGCGCCAAGGTGGAGGTGTCTGTCTGTACAACGTGCCCAGGCCAGGCCGCATCTTCGGGAGGCCCCTGTGCGGTAACCTGCTGGTGGAGGAGGGCGAGGAGTGTGACTGTGGCCTGCTGCAGGTGAGGAGGGGGCTCTGGACCCACCATCATACCAGGGTATATCTGTGTCCTCACCTTGCACCCTTTCACACCCGTTCGCCGCCCTGTCCCTCGCCCAATGTCTGTGACATCCCACTATTTCTTTCCTTCCTCTCTCTCTCCCCCTTTCCTTTGCCCCTCTGTCATTCACCATCTGCCGTCCAGTGTTACCGGCTGCCTCCTGTGCCCGCAGGACTGTGCGGACCCTTGCTGTAACGCCAGCAGCTGCCGCCTGGTGCCCGGGGCTGAGTGCTCCTCGGACGGCCTGTGCTGTGAGCGGTGTAAGGTAGGTCGTTCTCCTCCTTTGGGTGTGTCCTGTAGGTGCCCCTGCCGCGATGATGATACCATATCTCTGCTCTCCAAAGGTGAAGCCCCCTGGGACTCCGTGTCGCCCGGCGTGGGGAGAGTGCGATCTACCAGAGTACTGCGATGGGGCGTCTTCACACTGCCCTGCCAATGTTTACCTGCATAACGGGGAGCCCTGCGCCTCTGGAAGGGCACACTGCTACCAAGGGGAATGCCGAAGTCTCCACAAACAGTGCCAGGATCTGTGGGGTGT
Source organism: Allobates femoralis (assembly GCA_033576535.1). Taxonomy (NCBI): domain Eukaryota; kingdom Metazoa; phylum Chordata; class Amphibia; order Anura; family Aromobatidae; genus Allobates; species Allobates femoralis. Next base: position 120,397,110 of record JARQOC010000012.1, on the reverse strand, counting down.
GGGTAAGGAGGACGACTGTGGGGGCATCACAGCTGAGGGTCTGTGGAGGATGACAGGGCTGCTCTTCTGTTCCTGCAGGTTCATCACCGGCGCCAGATTCCTGCTTTGCTAAAGTGAATGTGAGAGGTGATAAATATGGAAACTGTGGCCGGATGACTGGTGGCTCCTACCTGCCCTGTGCCCCCAGGTAGGTCCACGCTGCACCCCCAGGTAGGTCCACGCTGCATGTTCTGCGGGTAACTGTGCCCCCAGGTAGGTCCGCGCTGCACACCCAGGTAGGTCCACGCTGCACCCCCAGGTAGGTCCACGCTGCATGTTCTGCGGGTAACTGTGCCCCCAGGTAGGTCCGCGCTGCACCCCCAGGTAGGTCCGCGCTGCACCCCCAGGTAGGTCCACGCTGCACCCCCAGGTAGGTCCACGCTGCTCTCCTAGGTAGGCCCACGCTGCATGTTCTGCGGGTAACTGTGCCCCCAGGTAGGTCCGCGCTGCACCCCCAGGTAGGTCCGCGCTGCACCCCCAGGTAGGTCCACGCTGCACCCCCAGGTAGGTCCACGCTGCACCCCCAGGTAGGTCCTCGCTGCTCTCCTAGGTAGGTCCACGCTGCATGTTCTGCGGGTAACTGTGCCCCCAGGTAGGTCCGCGCTGCACCCCCAGGTAGGTCCACGCTGCACCCCCAGGTAGGTCCACGCTGCTCTCCTAGGTAGGCCCACGCTGCATGTTCTGCGGGTAACTGTGCCCCCAGGTAGGTCCGCGCTGCACCCCCAGGTAGGTCCACGCTGCATGTTCTGCGGGTAACTGCGCCCCCAGGTAGGTCCGCGCTGCACCCCCAGGTAGGTCCACGCTGCACCCCCAGGTAGGTCCACGCTGCACCCCCAGGTAGGTCCACGCTGCACCCCCAGGTAGGTCCACGCTGCTCTCCTAGGTAGGTCCACGCTGCATGTTCTGCGGGTAACTGTGCCCCCAGGTAGGTCCGTGCTGCACCCCCAGGTAGGTCCACGCTGCATGTTCTACGGGTAACTGTGCCCCCAGGTAGGTCTGCGCTGCACCCCCAGGTAGGTCCACGCTGCACCCCCAGGTAGGTCCACGCTGCTCTCCTAGGTAGGTCCACGCTGCATGTTCTGCGGGTAACTGTGCCCCCAGGTAGGTCCGCGCTGCACCCCCAGGTAGGTCCACGCTGCACCCCCAGGTAGGTCCACGCTGCTCTCCTAGGTAGGTCCACGCTGCATGTTCTGCAGGTAACTGCACCCCCAGGTAGGTCCACACTGCATGTTCTGTGGGTGACTGTGCCCCCTAGGTAGGTCCGCGCTGCATATTCTGCAGTAACTGTGCCCCCAGGTAGGTCCGCGCTGCACCCCCAGGTAGGTCCGCTCTTCATGTTATGTGGGTAACTGCGCCCCCAGGTAGGTCCGCGCTGCACCACCAGGTAGGTCCACGCTTCATGTTATGTGGGTAACTGCGCCCCCAGGTAGGTCTGCGCTGCACGTTTCACAGAGGTAATCACTGCAGATCATCTGTGTGTGTTCGACAGAAATGTCCTCTGTGGCAGCATTCAGTGTCTTGGCGGCAGAGATCGCCCCCTGCTGGGCGCCAGTGCAGAGATCATTCCCATCAAGGTTTCGGTGAATGGGACAGAAATCTCGTGTCGTGGCACCTACTTTAATCTGGGGGAGGATGTGTGGGACTCTGTTCTGGTGAAGACTGGCACAGTCTGCGGACTGGGGAAGGTAAGTGCAGATGAGACAGGTGGACCATGATGCCAGTGCCAGCTACAAAGAAGAGACCAGAGAGTGGTCCGGAGGGTCCTTAACACTTACCAATGCGATGTCTACTCTGCCCCGACCTCCCACCACTGACCTTCTGATGCTCCTCTTTTAGGTTTGTGTCGATCAGCAGTGTCAGGATTCTGCAGAACTGAAGGTTCAGACGTGCCGGAGCCAATGTGGTGGACACGGGGTGAGAGGTGGAGATTCCTTGTGTCACCCCTTGTTCCTGGTTGTCGTCATCCTCCCTCCCTCCTGTCGCCGGTTGTCCTTCTCCCTCCCTCCTGTCGCCCGTTGTTATCCTCCCTCCTTTTGCTGGTTGTCGTCCTCCTCCCTCCTTTTGCCGGTTGTCATCCAACCCTCCCACCCTCCTTCCTGTTGCCGTCCTCCTCTCTCCCTCCTGTTGCCGGTTGTCATCCTCCTTCCTCCCTCCCTCCTGTCGCCGGTCTTCCTCCTCCCTCCCTCCTGTCGCCGGTCATAGTTCTCCCTTCCTCCTGTCGCCGTTTTCCCTCCCTTTCTCCCTCCTGTCACCGGTTTACCTCCTCCTTTTCTCCCTCCCTCCCGTCGCTGGTTGTTGTTCTCCTCCCTCTTGTCGACGGCCGTCCTCCTCCTTTCCTCCCGTCACTGGCCGTCCTCTGTCTTCCTCCCATCAACACTGGTTGTTCCTCCCATATTGTCCCAAACACCCCCCCCCCCCCCCGCTCTTGTCCGTGTCGCCCGCCGCCCTCGTCAGTGTGTCCCCGGCGTCGCCCGCCGCCCTCGTCAGTGTGTCCCCGGCGTCGCCCGCCGCCCTCGTCAGTGTGTCCCCGGCGTCGCCCGCCGCCCTCGTCAGTTCGTCCCCGGCGTCGCCCGCCGCCCTCGTCAGTTCGTCCCCAGCGTCGCCCGCCGCCCTCGTCACTTCGTCCCCAGCGTCGCCCGCCGCCCTCGTCACTTCGTCGCCCAACCCAACTTGTCCATTCAATCCTGCGCTGACTCCCGCCCTGCTTACTTCTCCTTTGGTTGCAGGTGTGTAACAGTAATGGGAACTGTCACTGCGCCCCCGGCTGGGCTCCTCCACTGTGCGGCTCGTCTGGCCACGGTGGCAGTGTGGATAGTGGTCCGGTGGCTTTGGAGCATGGTGAGATTCTATCTGTACTTTGAGTAGCAATAGCAAAACCTCGGCACACACGAACAATAAGCAGAAAAAATAGTCAATGTTGCAATCAAGTGACATTTTTATTTATTTAATCTCTCCAAGGGAATCCAAAGAGTTTTTGTAAAAAATTAACAAAATCGTAGTTAACGTTTCGGTTCCACCGGAACCTTTATCAAAACTTATCTGTAAAGGTCCCTTTACACGCCGCTACAACAGGGTGGAAACAACCTACTTTACACGCCACTACAACAGGGTGGAAACAACCTACTTTACATGCCGCTACAACAGGGTGGAAACAACCTACTTTACACGCCGCTACAACAGGGTGGAAACAACCTACTTTACACGCCACTACAACAGGGTGGAAACAACCTACTTTACACGCCGCTACAACAGGGTGGAAACAACCTACTTTACACGCCGCTACAACAGGGTGGAAACAACCTACTTTACACGCCACTACAACAGGGTGGAAACAACCTACTTTACATGCCGCTACAACAGGGTGGAAACAACCTACTTTACACGCCACTACAACAGGGTGGAAACAACCTACTTTACACGCCGCTACAACAGGGTGGAAACAACCTACTTTACACGCCGCTACAACAGGGTGGAAACAACCTACTTTACACGCCGCTACAACAGGGTGGAAACAACCTACTTTACACGCCACTACAACAGGGTGGAAACAACCTACTTTACATGCCGCTACAACAGGGTGGAAACAACCTACTTTACACGCCACTACAACAGGGTGGAAACAACCTACTTTACACGCCGCTACAACAGGGTGGAAACAACCTACTTTACATGCCGCTACAACAGGGTGGAAACAACCTACTTTACACGCCGCTACCTCGGGTGGATTTGACGGTGCAAGATACATTTGTCTCATCAACCCGGTTGTTTCCACCCTGCTGTAGCGGCGTGTAACGGTACCTTAACAAATAGAAAAAATGCAGTATCAGGCAAAACATACTTCAGGAAATGACAAAATAAACATTAGTCATATTGATCTGATTTAAACACGTAAGCAGTGAGTGAATAATACTGTCTCACTAAAGACTTTATACATACAAAATGGAGAATTACAAAGAAATGACCTCTGCTCTGAGTTTAGCAAGGAACAAAAAATGATTCACTTGTGGTGAAGGCCACTATGTGCAGAATCTATAACAGATATATGAGAAGATAACGCTATATACAAACTACTGACACTGAGATAACATGACAAAATATCTATTTAAAGTCAAAATTGATCCATAATGAAGAAAGGAGGCATTTGTATCAAAGAACAATATATTATATTATTAAGTATGGCACCCGGTGTTGTAGTCACAACAGATGGTAAAAGTGTCCCCTGAGAGCTCATGTTGTCAAACACATTCTAATGTAATGAGCTGTATCAGTACCTATATGCCCACTTGTCACTGAGTCACAAAGTATCTATTGAAATTGTGAGATGAAACCGCGATTAAAATACTGTAAAAGTACAAACAAAAACCTCCTGTGGAGTACAGATACCTTGTCCTGTGGCGTGTATGGTATACGCTGGCCATGTGCAGCGTTTACCGCTTGTCTCCAGCGTCTTATGGCGTCTGGGAAGGAAGTGACGCGGCCGGAGGTGACGCGAAACGTCACTTCCGGCCAGTGGAACGCATCATAGTGGTGGAATGCAAGCCGGAAGCTTGCGCATGCGCAAATAGAAAAAAGACACAGAACGGTGTAAAAGCTTGCTGTGAGCATTGTAATGAGGCAAAAGTGCTCGTATGTTGTTGTATTCCTCTCAGGTCCGCTGTGGATGACCCATAGATAGGAAAGGAAGAAGTGAAACAGAAAAAGGGGAAAGAAAAAAGGAAATTATTAGTAACATTATTCATAACAGCAAAGTAAGAGCAGGGCAATTAGGTACCTATGGTCTAAAAGCATTGAAGCCTATTAGAAACAGTCTGTCATTGTGTATATACCCCTCAGAGGATCTCCATTACCTCCTCAGCAAAATATAAGAATTAACACTACTGTTACTCAATGGAGGGAACTAAAGAGCAGTGACACCATTACTCATCTTTACTAAGTATTATAAATGTGAGCGTCCGGATAGAGCAATGCACAGTAACGGCAAATCATTTACCGTAAACCTCATACTCCCTGTTCATGCCCCATAGTTCTAAGGTCTGGAGTATATGAATCCAATAGGATTCTCTCTTCTTCAATTGGAATATGCGGTTGCCGCCTCGGTGGCTTCTAGAGACATCCTCAATAACTTGGAATTTCAATTGAGAAACTTTGTGTTTCCATTTATTGAAGTGTGCTGGAACAGGGAGGAGATTGTGTTCACATCTGATGGTAGACTTGTGTTGTGAGATACGGTCTCGGATACGTTGGGAAGTCTCTCCCACGTACCCGAGACCGCATGGACATTTTATCAGATAGATGACATGGGATGTATCACCACATCCCTCCGGCTCCAGCTCAAGAACATCTCACGGATCCGCTCCTTCCTCACCCCCGACACCGCTAAAACACTCATCCATGCTCTTATCATCTCCCGCCTTGACTACTGCAACCTCCTTCTCAATGGCCTCCCGGCTAACTCCCTCACACCTCTTCAGTCTATCCTCAACTCCGCTGCCCGACTCATCTATATGTCCTCCCGCCACTCCCCTGTCTCCCCCCTCTGCCGAGCCCTTCACTAGCTCCCCGTCTCCAAGAGATCCCAATTCAAAACACTAACCATGGCGTACAAAGCCATACACAACCTGGCCCCACCATACATCTCCAACCTGGTCTCCCGATACCTACCCTCACGCAACCTCCGCTCCTCCCAAGAACTCCTCCTCTGCTCCCCCCTCATCACCGCTTTGCACAACCGAGTCCAGGACTTCTCCCGGCGCTTCTGCCTTACTCTGGAACTCCCTGCCCCAACACGTCAGACACTCTCCTACCCTGAGAAGCTTCAAGTGTCACCTGAAGACTCACCTCTTCCACCAAGCCTACAACCTGCCATGAGACCCAGGCGAACGCCCCATACCTGACATTCCCCCATCCTACTGTATCCCCACCTGCCCCTCGTAGACTGTGAGCCCTCGTGGACAGGGTCCCTGCCCCTCCTGTACCTGTACGTCCTGATCGCCTAGATTTAGTGTACTTGTTCTTGTCTCCCTCATCCTCATGTAAAGCGCCATGGAACCTAATGGCGCTATATAAATAAATAATAATAATAATAATGTATCGCATGTGTAAAACCCCTTGATGGGAAAAAGTTTGCCAGACTGTGGATGTGTGAATGTGTTACCCTTATTAACACGATAGCACTGAAGACACACAAGACACGTTGAGTGGCTACAAACCTTTGTCTAGGTTTGGTGATGTTCGATCCTATGTCGGCTCTGATTAATTCCTCCCTTCAATTTTTAGATCTCTTGTGACAAAATAACGGTTCGACATTAAATTCCTGTATGGTAGGATATGACGCTTTCAGTAATGGCCAATGTTTTTTAATGGATGTCCGTATTAGGTTGTTAAATGGGTGGAAAGTCAGAATACAGGCCAATTGTTTATCTGGTCTATCCCTAGCTACACGGGTTGGGTTGAAAGTGCATTCATGTTTCGTGTAACCCCGTTCAACAAATGTATTCGTCATTTCAAGAGGTCGCAAGGAACGAGTAGAGGGGTCTGACACAATGCGAGATACCCGCATATGTTGGGAATGCGGCAATGCCGTTTTAACATGTCTCGGATGACTGCTGGTATAGTGCAGGAGGCTGTTTCAGTCCGTAGGCTTCACAAAAAGATCCGTGGAAATCAATCCACCTTCATCCACGATAACCAAGGTATCCAAGAAATTAATACGTGACAAATCATGTCCCAACGTAAAGGTCAAATTAGGTGTGTAGCGGTTGAGACAGTTCCAATTCGCTCCCCACCCATACAAAGAATACGTCATCAATGTAACGTACCCAATGTTTGACATATCTTAGCCATAAAATATTCACGTAAGGGGGAGCCACGTTGAGTAGCACTTAGACACCAATAATAATAAAAGAATCTGTCATTTCTGTCTACAGCCCGTGGCTCCGTGGCCGGCACGGTGGTCGTGGTCCTTCTGGCCATCTGCCTCCTCGTTCTCCTCCTCCTCTGTTACCGGAAGCGAGACTCTATACAGCGGAAGCTCGGGAATATCTTCTCTCAGAATGGGAAATGTCAGTACAGGTGAGGACCCCGGACAGCCTGTATATACATTATCGGTCTGTGCACCCCTCAGACCTGTATCACTTCTTCTCCAGGATGACCCAGACGAGCGTCCAGCCCCGACCCCAGCGCCCACCGCCGCCTCACAGGATGCAGAGCACGGAGCTGCAGGTGATGTCTGCGGGCCCTGAGGTGAGGAGAAGATGTGGCTCCATTATTTAGGGAGCAGAGGGGGACAAGTCAATCATCTCCCAGGGGTCTCGGACATAGGTGCACTGCTGGAATTCATGTACTTGGCATGTTCTGTACGTGTTCACCCTGACTAACTTGCTGAGATATTAATGTCTGCCTCTTCTCTTCTCCGCGTCCTCCCTTCTGTCGACCTTTGTTTTCTCCCATCCTGTCTCCATGTTCTCCTCAGTCTGGTACTGATGGCTATGAGTGGCCTGATCCTCCTGCCAAGCCTCTGCCGCCTGACCCGGTCCACAGGCACAGCCAGGTAATGTAGGGGAGTGTGGTGTGTCCTGGTGGCCGGTGCTGTCTGCTGATCGTGTGTACCCTGCATGCTGCACCTCTATATAACCCAAGTCTTTGCCAGCCTCACTGCCCGGCTCTGCTGCATGGCTGTAAGTCATTCTCACCGCTTTCTTCATCCAGGCTGCTGCTGCTCAGGACAGGCCGCCTGCCCCAACGCGGCCCCTCCCTGTGGACCCTCTCCCACACCGGGCCCAGGTAACAGGCAGGACACTGTGGACATGTAATAAGTATAATGGATAGCTCAGGAATCATTTTGTGTGAGGCAAGACACTGACAAAGTTTATAGGTGAAAAATGTCTGTATTGTAACACATGGTGATTAACAAACTAAGGTCAGTGGAAAATCAAAGTTCATAAGCACAGTGAAAATATGAAATGAAGCCTCTCTTGAAGATCTCACATGATTAAGCAATAGCAGGGCAGTCTGTTAAGCTCTGTATCACTAGGAGATGCTGTAAAAGGAAAGTCAGTGACAAAGTTCACTCAGAGGTGCTATAGCATAGTCAATAACTTATTAACGCCCAGTAGGCCTGAGAACGGTAGTCTCTGAAAATACAAGTCCAGAACCGGATGTAGGGTAGTTTTACTAAAAAGTCCCGTACACTAAACAGTCCCGTACACTACTCCTGCGTGTGTAATAAATGAGCAAGCTACAGGGAGATTAAGCAACAAGCTTATGTGACACAGGGCAGGTCTGGCAAGAGCTGAAGCAAAGGAAGCAGCAGGAGCAACCTGGAAGACTAGACCAGCTGCCCGCGGAAATCCGAACCTCTGAGCAGACAGGAGAAACACACAGGCTTCACAGAAGGAGGAGCAAGCTGGAAGACTAGACAAGCTGGCCGCAGGAATCCGAACCTCTGAGCAGACAGGAGAAACACATAGGCTTTACAGAAGGAGGAGCAACCTGCAAGACTAGACCAGCTGGCCGCAGGAATCCGAACCTCTGAGCAGACAGGAGAAACACACAGGCTTTACAGAAGGAGGAGCAAGCTGGAAGACTAGACCAGCTGGCCACAGGAATCCGAACCTCTGAGCAGACAGGAGAAACACATAGGCTTCACAGAAGAAGGAGGAAGCTGGAAGACTAGACAAGCTGGCCGCGGGAATCCGAACCTCTGAGCAGACAGGAGAAACACATAGGCTTCACAGAAGGAGGAGCAAGCTGGAAGACTAGACAAGCTGGCCGCGGGAATCCGAACCTCTGAGCAGACAGGAGAAACACACAGGCTTTACAGAAGGAGGAGCGAGCTTCTGATATAGCTGAGAGAAAATCCTGGCACAATACTCTAGAAGAGGACTAATAGATGGACTGGGGTTTGTTAAAGGCCAGGAGGCAAAAACACATGGAGAGTATCGCTGGTGCTCATGAGTGTCCATCGTGATTGACAGCACAAAGTGAGCTGCACCTCAGTGAGGGCAGATTGAATGTTAGGCTTTCTGGGGGGCACTGCAAGGTGTTTTATGCAGTACAAATGTTAAAAAGCCTCCAACCTCCTGCCCTGTCCTGGAGAGGCCGGATGTGTGTGGGCGGAGCCTGTCATTAATTTACTAACATTGGACTTGTTACGAGTATAGCGAGTGCGAATATTACGCCACTCGCTCATCATCAGTAGTGAGACTTTACTGATAAAAATCTGCTGCATCTACCAGGATGATGAAGATGAAACCAGGGCGGACATTGGAGAAGACAAGACAATGACCCCAAGCACAGAGAAAAAAATAAATCTGCTAGAGTGGTCGAGCCGATCACCGGAGCTGAATCCAAGAAGACATGTCTGCAAGAAACTACAGCTCTGAGATCATAGAAGGATCCACGGGATCTGCAGGAGGTGAAGGGTGTTTAAGGGGAGGAATGGGCCAAAATCCCCCTGAGCAATGCAGGGACCAGTGTCTCCATTCAGGAGATGTCGGCAGCATCATCACCAACAAAGGCCGAAGTAAATCTATGTCAGTAACGTGTTCAATACTTTCCCCTTTGTCATTTCTCATTAGTACACATCATTTATGGACATCTATGGTGATTTTTTTTGCCTGTGTGGATTGGATGGGTTGTTACCGACAGATGGTGGGAAATCCATGTTAGTATTACCTTTAGATATCGATTTATTTAGAAAACTGGTGACGTGTTCAATACTTATTTCACCTACTTTCTAAAATTTTCACATGTCTCTTCATCTGATCACTGGTTTATATAATCTTCATACATCTTTTCATGTGATCGTGGCTCTACACTGGCTTCTAAATTATTCTGTAAATTAAATGTACAAGCGTGTTCAAAATAATAGCAGTCCAATATGACTAAACGGATTATTCCCTGTTTTTGGTATAAATGATATCACCACAGGTCACACAATGCACCAGATGTTGAAGTAGATTCTTATAAACCCCCAGACTCCACATTCAGGAAGTGCAGATTTTCTAACCGTTAATTGAAAGGAGGTGTGTTCACAATAATAGCAGTGTGGAGTTCTATTAGTGCGGTCAATCATTGTGTGAAGGGACAGGTGTGAATCAGGGGTCTTATATAAGGGTGAAGCAGCACATGTTGTACATGAGGTGTGTTCACAATAATAGCAGTGTGGAGTTCTATTAGTGAGGTCAATCATTGTGTGAATCAGGGTCTTATATAAGGGTGAAGCAGCACATGTTATACAGGAGGTGTGTTCACAATAATAGCAGTGTGGAGTTCTATTAGTGCGGTCAATCATTGTGTGACGGGACAGGTGTGAATCAGGGGCCTTATATAAGGATGAAGCAGCACGTTATACAGGAGGCGTGTTCACAATAATAGCAGTGTGGAGTTCTATTAGTGCGGTCAATCATTGTGTGAAGGGACAGGTGTGAATCAGGGGCCTTATATAAGGATGAAGCAGCACATGTTATACAGGAGGCGTGTTCACAATAATAGCAGTGTGGAGTTCTATTAGTGCGGTCAATCATTGTGTGAAGGGTCAGGTGTGAATCAGGGGCCTTATATAAGGGTGAAGCAGCACATGTTATACAGGAGGCGTGTTCACAATAATAGCAGTGTGGAGTTCTATTAGTGCGGTCAATCATTGTGTGAAGACACAGGTGTGAATCAGGGGCCTTATATAAGGGTGAAGCAGCACATGTTATACAGGAGGGCGTGTTCACAATAATAGCAGTGTGGAGTTCTATTAGTGCAGTCAATCATTGTGTGAAGACACAGGTGTGAATCAGGGTCTTATATAAGGGTGAAGCAGCACATGTTATACAGGGGGTGTGTTCACAATAATAGCAGTGTGGAGTTCTATTAGTGCAGTCAATCATTGTGTGAAGGGACAGGTGTGAATCAGGGTCTTATATAAGGGTGAAGCAGCACATGTTATACAGGAGATGTGATCACAATAATAGCAGTGTGGAGTTCTATTAGTGCAGTCAATCATTGTGTCAAGGGACAGGTGTGAATCAGGGTCTTATATAAGGGTGAAGCAGCACATGTTATACAGGAGATGTGATCACAATAATAGCAGTGTGGAGTTCTATTAGTGCGGTCAATCATTGTGTGAAGGGACAGGTGTGAATCAGGGGTCTTATATAAGGGTGAAGCAGCACATGTTATACAGGAGGTGTGTTCACAATAATAGCAATGTGGAGTTCTATTAGTGAGGTCAATCATTGTGTGAAGGGACAGGTGTGAATCAGGGGTCTTATATAAGGGTGAAGCAGCACATGTTATACAGGAGTGTGTTCACAATAATAGCAATGTGGAGTTCTATTAGTGAGGTCAATCATTGTGTGAAGGGACAGGTGTGAATCAGGGGTCTTATATAAGGGTGAAGCAGCACATGTTATACAGGAGGTGTGTTCACAATAATAGCAATGTGGAGTTTTATTAGTGCGGTCAATCATTGTGTGAAGGGACAGGTGTGAATTAGGGTCTTATATAAGGGTGAAGCAGCACATGTTATACAGGGGGTGTGATCACAATAATAGCAGTGTGGAGTTCTATTAGTGCGGTCAATCATTGTGTGAAGACACAGTTGTGAATCAGGGGTCTTATATAAGGGTGAAGCAGCACATGTTATACAGGGGGTGTGATCACAATAATAGCAGTGTGGAGTTCTATTAGTGTGGTCAATCATTGTTTGAAGACACAGGTGTGAATCAGGGGTTTTATATAAGGGTGAAGCAGCACATGTTGTACCTACATTTCTCCTTGAAAACCTGAGACATTGTTCCAGACATTGTTTCAGTAGAACAGCGGATCGTGATTAAAGATTGATTGGAGAATGTAAAACTTATAAAGAAGAGCAGACAATGATCGGCTGCTCAGCTACAATCATCTCCAATGCTTTACAATGGAAAACCAAAGAGACGTTGCAGAAAATGGAAGATGACCATCGAATGGGTGGAAGAGTAGCCTGTCACGTTGGCCATAGGGAGACACCCAGCACAGGATGACCAAAAGGAGGACTTAGGAGACTGACACCAAGTGCAAAGGGGTGATGGTGACCCTTAAAAATACAAGCACTGACAACTGGCTCCCCTAACAACCCTATACAGTCTCCCCATCTGTCGCCATCCAGGATAACTCGTCCCTGTCTGTCCCTCAATAAAGTTTACGTAGGAATCAGTCAGGGTTAACACTGTTAAGCCCAGCTAACAACTAAAGGAAAACGCCAAGGAGACAAACAAGGCAGAGAGCCAGGCACATTATGGTGAATTAGGAAGAAAACTGCAAACACCAAAAATTCACAATGCACTGAGAAGGCAGGAAGCAACACCACCTCCAAACAAGCTATCGCCACCAATGTATCATGGAAGCCAAAGGGTATAAATAAAGACAGCTAAAAGGACCACAGGAAGGAGACATGCTAGAGCCTAGTGATCTCCAGATAAACAAAGAAATACTACTTAAAGGGACAGGTCAACAGTTTAGGATTTTGGTTGTTGGGGTCACAGCTTCTGGTCAAACAGCCTCATCTGTGGCTACTGATACACCCATGACATAGCCAGAATGGCAAAAACTCAGCCAATGATCAGCTCCAGGAGGATCAAAGACCTCTCAAGTTACCCATAAGGACTGAAGACTTCAATGTGAAAATCATCTCTAGCAAGAATACCCCGCAAAGTCCCACTGTTCTAACAAGACATGAAGAAAGAGCCATCACTGGCCTAAAGAGGGGAACATTGTGTGGACGGAGGGACGGAGGAACATTGTGTGGACGGAGGAATGGAGGAACATTGTGTGGACGGAGGAATGGAGGAACATTGTGTGGACGGAGGAATGGAGGAATATTGTGTGGATGGAGGAATGGAGGAACATTGTGTGGATGGAGGAACAGAGGAACATTGTGTGGATGGAGGAATGGAGGAACATTGTGTGGATGGAGGAATGGAGGAACATTGTGTGGACGGAGGAATGGAGGAACATTGTGTGGATGGAGGAATGGAGGAACATTGTGTGGATGGAGGAATAGAGGAACATTGTGTGGATGGAGGAATGGAGGAACATTGTGTGGATGGAGGAACATTGTGTGGACGGAGGAATGGAGGAACATTGTGTGGACGGAGGAATGGAGGAACATTGTGTGGACGGAGGAATGGAGGAACATTGTGTGGACGGAGGAATGGAGTAACATTGTGTGGACAGAGGAATGGAGGAACATTGGACGGAGGAATGGAGGAACATTGTGTGGACGGAGGAACATTGTGTGGATGTAGGAACATTGTGTGGACGGAGGAACATTGTGTGGACGGAGGAATGGAGGAACATTGTGTGGATGGAGGAACAGAGGAACATTGTGTGGATGGAGGAATGGAGGAACATTGTGTGGATGGAGGAACATTGTGTGGACGGAGGAATGGAGGAACATTGTATGGACGGAGGAATGGAGGAACATTGTGTGGACGGAGGAATGGAGTAACATTGTGTGGACAGAGGAATGGAGGAACATTGGACGGAGGAATGTAGGAACATTGTGTGGACGGAGGAACATTGTGTGGACGGAGGAATGGAGGAACATTGTGTGGACGGAGGAACATTGTGTGGATGGAGGAACATTGTGTGGACGGAGGAATGGAGGAACATTGTGTGGACGGAGGGATGGAGGAACATTGTGTGGACGGAGGAACATTGTGTGGATGGAGGAACATTGTGTGGACGGAGGAATATTGTGTGGATGGAGGAACATTGTGTGGACGGAGGAATGGAGGAACATTGTGTGGACAGAGGAACATTGTGTGGACGGAGGGACATTGTGTGGACGGAGGGACATTGTGTGGACGGAGGAATGGAGGAACATTGTGTGGACGGAGGAATCTCGGGGGAACATTGTGTGGACGGAGGAATGGAGGAACATTGTGTGGACGGAGGAATCTCGGAGGAACATTGTGTGGACGGAGGAATGGAGGAACATTGTGTGGACGGAGGAATGGAGGAACATTGTGTGGACGGAGGAATGGAGGAACATTGTGTGGACGGAGGAATGGAGGAACATTGTGTGGATGGAGGAACATTGTGTGGATGTAGGAACATTGTTCCTCCATTCCTCCGTCCACACAATGTTCCTCCGTCCACACAATGTTCCTACATCCACACAATGTTCCTCCATCCACACAATGTTCCTCCATTCCTCCGTCCACACAATGTTCCTCCATTCCTCCGTCCACACAATGTTCCTCCATTCCTCCGTCCACACAATGTTCCTCCATTCCTCCGTCCACACAATGTTCCTCCATTTCTCCGTCCACACAATGTTCCTCCGTCCACACATTGTGTGGACGGAGGAACATTGTGTGGACGGAGGAACATTGTGTGGACGGAGGAATATTGTGTGGACGGAGGAACATTGTGTGGACGGAGGAATGGAGGAACATTGTGTGGACGGAGGGACATTGTGTGGACGGAGGGACATTGTGTGGACGGAGGGACATTGTGTGGACGGAGGAATATTGTGTGGACGGAGGAACATTGTGTGGACGGAGGAATGGAGGAACATTGTGTGGACGGAGGGACATTGTGTGGACGGAGGGACATTGTGTGGACGGAGGGACATTGTGTGGACGGAGGAATGGAGGAACATTGTGTGGACGGAGGAACATTGTGTGGACGGAGGAATGGAGGAACATTGTGTGGACGGAGGAATATTGTGTGGACGGAGGAACATTGTGTGGATGGAGGGATGGAGGAACATTGTGTGGACGGAGGAATGGAGGAACATTGTGTGGACGGAGGAACATTGTGTGGACGGAGGAACATTGTGTGGACGGAGGAACATTGTGTGGACGGAGGAACATTGTGTGCATGGAGGGACATTGTGTGGACGGAGGGACGGAGGAACATTGTGTGGACGGAGGGACATTGTGTGGACGGAGGGACATTGTGTGGACGGAGGGACATTGTGTGGATGGAGGGATGGAGGAACATTGTGTGGACGGAGGAATGGAGGAACATTGTGTGGACGGAGGAACATTGTGTGGACGGAGGGACATTGTGTGGATGGAGGGACATTGTGTGGACGGAGGGACGGAGGAACATTGTGTGGACGGAGGGACATTGTGTGGACGGAGGGACTCTGTGTGGATGGAGGGACATTGTGTGGACGGAGGGACTTTGTGTGGACGGAGGGACTTTGTGTGGACGGAGGGACTTTGTGTGGACGGAGGAATGGAGGAACATTGTGTGGACGGAGGAATGGAGGAACATTGTGTGGACGGAGGAATGGAGGAACATTGTGTGGACGGAGGGATGGAGGAACATTGTGTGGACGGAGGGATGGAGGAACATTGTGTGGACGGAGGGATGGAGGAACATTGTGTGGACGGAGGGATGGAGGAACATTGTATGGACGGAGGGAAGTAAATTGTTCTTTTTGGGTCCAAGATCCGCAGACATCTGATGACCCCCAAACTGTGAATTCCCCACAGTCCCCTCTGCAGACAGTGAATCTGGTGGTGAAGTCTCATGATAGCGGCAGGTTTCTCTTACTATGGTGCGGCCTATTTACCACATATCAGAGATCATGCAGCAGATTACAGATATCACAATACATGAAGAGTCGTGTTGTCTTACCCTGAAGAGGAAATGACAAGACAACGACCCGAAAAACAAGTTATTGGTTCCAGTCCAACAACATTAAGGTTATGGAGTGTCCGCCTGATCCCCGGACCTTAATCCAATAGATCACTTGTGGGGTGACATCAAAAATGCCATTTCTGAGACAAAGCAAACAAATGCCAATACATTGTCAGATGTAGTGAAAGCCTCCTGGGCTGCAATAACAGGTGACAGGAGACAGGAGTTGGTGACTCTGTGCAACATAGACTTGAAGCCGTTCTAACAAACTGAGGGTATAACTAAATATGAGGTCAGTGATTACAGGACTAATGAATCCTAAAGACCCCTGCAGACACTGCTATTATTGTGACCAGCACAATGGATATTATTGTTATATTCTGTGAAGTAGTTACACATTATCTACATTTCTCTTCATGTTTAGATTTAGTAAACTGTGTGAATGTTCCCAATGCTGGAAATAATAACTATTATCAAGATTTGAGGCTTCACAAATGTGTATGAACCCACTGCTATTATTTTACACACAGCTGTTAGTGTCATAAAGAGG
Source organism: Allobates femoralis (assembly GCA_033576535.1). Taxonomy (NCBI): domain Eukaryota; kingdom Metazoa; phylum Chordata; class Amphibia; order Anura; family Aromobatidae; genus Allobates; species Allobates femoralis. The sequence goes on along the minus strand of JARQOC010000012.1, from coordinate 120,380,894 downwards.
ACATTTTTTGTTTTCTTCCCTTAACCTGCTGAATGTTTTGTGTCTCTGGGTCTGCCGTTCACTGACATCAATCTCAAACCCTTGTGATCATTAGTTGCTCGCTGAGCCCAATTAAAGAAAAAGTACTCAAGAAAGACGTTCCACATTATTAAGGCTTCAAGCAATATGAGACAGATAGAGGATCTCTCTGCTGCCGAAAAGTATCTGATAGCTTAATACCCTGGACAAGGTATGAAAACATTGGATAATTCCCGAAAACTTAACCGAGATCAGTATGCTGTGAGGAACTTTGTGACTGATACACAGCACAGACAGATTTGTGCAGATAAAAGCAGAATGAGGAAGGTGTTTGTCCTACTTGAAGAGGTCATGTTGCTTTATGCTGAAGAGGAAATGCCCTTTGAAATGGGTCAACAAGACAATGACCCCAAACCCACCACCAAATCATACTGTGAGGAAATTTGTGTCTGATACATGGCACTGGCAGTTTTGTGCAAATAAAAGCAGAATGAGGAAGGTTTCTGCCAGACAAATTCATTGAATTAAGAGAAGAGTAGCTGATAAAAGGTTGTTGCAGAGCAGCAAGCTGGTATGTGAAGCTGCGGGAGCGTCTGGAGTATGTGAACCTCAAGGTGTAGGATCCACGACAGGCTGCAGTTCTGCATAAACCTACTGTCTGGCCCCTTAACCGCGTGCAGTGGCCCCGACAGACATGAAGACTCATTATAAAAGCGTCTTTTCTGATGAGCCCTGGGGAACCCTGGATGGTCCAGATAGGCGGAGCAGTGGGTGGTTGGTGGATGGTCACCATGTCCCAGCATGGAGGTGGAGGAGTCTTGTCTTAAGCTGGGATCATATCGTCCCTGAAGGTGTGAAATTAACTTCAGCAAAGGATGTGGAGTTCCTGACTGACCCCTGTCTTCATGGAAGAAGAAGACCCCAACAATCCATAGCAAAAGATGTCTGAGTAATTGGTTGCTATGGGTATTGTTATAGGGCGGAATCTGGGGATTGATTATTAATTATTAATATCCCGTACCGATATTAGCCTAACATTTTTTATCCCTATGCTGAATATATATTCTAATGCATCAGGTATTCTAGAATATGTATGTAGTTTATTTATGAAGATGTAAGAATAATGCAATGAGCGATCAGTAAGGCCCCGTCACACGTAGCGACGCTCCCTACAAAGATATGACCTGGCCAGGATCGCTGGAGCGTCGCTACGTGGGTGATCGCTGGTGAGATGTCAGACAGTCAGATCTCACCAGTGATGCAGCAACGATACGGCGGTCGTTGGGACCCTGTCACTCTCGGGTGTAGTATTGAGGTCGTTGGTCGTTGTCCCCTTGAATCACACGATACAGCTGCCCAGCGGGAGACCAACGACCAAAAAATGGTCCATGCGACTCTGACACGACCAGTCGTCTCACAGCAGGGGGGCCTGGTCGCTGCTGCGTGTCACACTGAGCGGCATCGCTAGCGCCGGTCAGGGTGCTTCTGTTGTGAGTGGCTGGGAGATGACCTCCGTGCGGCAGGAGATGACCCGCGGCTGGCGTCGCTGATCTCCCGACAGTGGCGTGCGTGGTTCAAATCCTGCGTTATTCACGGCAGGACTGCGCCTGTTGCTGATTGGTCACACCCACACGGCCGTGACCAATCAGCGACGCGGGTTTTCCGTTACAGAGAGACAGAATTAGACGATTATATAGTAGATCCACCATATTTTTCAGACTTTAACATGCGCTTTTATACCCCCCAGATTAGGAAAACGAGGGGCGTCTTACAACTTGAATTTAAAAAAATAAAAAATGTCCCGGGTTGGGTGTGGCCCGAGGCAGGTTCCACTGGTTCACAGAGGGCAGGGGCAAAGCTGTGGGATTTGTGGTGGACCCCGCCATTTACTATGTGCCTGATTCATTTCCAAGCTGCAATCGGTGCTAGGGGTTGAGGAGAGACTTCCAGAAAAAAGCTTCATAAGTGGCACATGCCCTAGATGGAGATCCGTGGCCATTTTCTTGAAGTCTCTTCTCAACCTCTAGCACCAATTGCAGCTTGGGAATGAATCAAGCACATACAAAATATCGGCGCCCACTACTCCCCCCCCCCCCCCCCTCCTTATCCCCACACCAACCATTCCCCGCAGCTTTGCCCCCACCCTCTATGGACCAGTGAAGCTTGCCCCTGGTAGCCCCACTCCTCTACCACACTGCTCCCCCCTCAGTAAGCCATGGTGGGTCTAGGGGGGTGCAATATATATATACCAAGAAGATGGGGGGCCATGTACAATGGATGAGGGACATATATACCAGGATGGGGGACATATATACTAATTGTAAGATGGACTCTGGCGTGATAAGACGGACCCCATGTAACGTTAGAAATTATTATTTTTCTCTTTTCCTTCACTAAATTTGGGGTGTGTTTTTATAATCTGGTGTGTTTTATAATCCGGTGCATTTTATAATCCGGTGCGTTTTATGATCATCTGGTGCGTTTTATAATCCGGTGCGTTTTTATAATCCGGTGCGTTTTTATAATCCGGTGCGTTTTACAATCCGGTGCGTTTTATAATCCGGTGCGTTTTATAATCTGGTGCGTTTTTATAATCCGGTGCGTTTTATAATCTGGTGCGTTTTTATAATCTGGTGCGTTTTTATAATCTGGTGCGTTTTATAATCCGGTGCGTTTTATAATCCGGTGCGTTTTATAATCCGATGTACCTTTTACAGTGAGAAATATGGTATACAGGCGAATAAATGAGGAAAACCCATTGTAATTAATGAATAATGAGAGAAGCACATGGTGAGGCCATCAGCCTCCCCGACCTCAGCCCTATCCTCCAACAACAGATCCAAGAGGGCAGAAGGTTGTTCAGATCAAAACAGCATCTCTGGGGGGCGATAAAAGTCAGATTTGTTCAATGAAATGTTATTTATTGATGATTTCTACAATATTCAGACCCTTTAGTAAAATCGTAGACCGTAGCGTTGTGTAATAATTTGGGTCTCCCCTCTGGCTCATGTGGGTTCTTCCTCCGCAGGTGTCTTCGCTCTATAAGCCACCACCTCCTAAGAAGCCGCTACCTCTGAGCCCGGTCCAGCAGTGCCGTGACCCGTTGCTTGCGGTACCCCAGTACCCAGAACATATCTCCGCAGTGCCTGCACGGTACGATGGCTCCGGGGGTGATTGGGGTTCCCTTCAGGTCCACATGGTCAATCTTTTCCCTTGCTACTTTTCCTCACTTTGCCCTTTTATGATTTTCTTTCTATTGTGTTTTTTAGGCTTGCTCCCCGACCCCCACACATACGACAGACCCCCAAAGTATAACTTCTGGAGGACACCCCGAGATATGAAGAATCATGACTACTGTGCAATCACATGGGACAAGTGTGCCTCGTACACGCATCTCCCCCAGCTGGACTAGTGGGGTCCCGCCGGGGACAATCGTCGCTAGGGTGGGAGGGTTTACATTAATATATGCAATAAGTGGGGGTCTCCACTGAATGTTGCCTTTTATTTTATACATGGGGGGTCCTTTCTTTGAAGCTGGTTTTCTTGTGTGATTGTGATTGGGTGAATGTATACCAGACCCTTCATCCCTTTAATGGGGAGGGACGGGGGCCTCTCCTGCTAGTTCCTGTGTTTGACATGTCAGTATGGGCAGGATAGAGGGCGGCCGGCAGGGGACAGCATGCATGGACTCTTCCCGGGCCTCAGGGGTGGGAATTTGGAGGGGAGGATAGAGTGCTGTTGCAGGGGACAGCATGCATGGACTCTTCCCGGGCCTCAGAGGTGGGAATTTGGAGGGGAGGATAGAGTGCAGTTGCAGGGGACAGCACTCTTGGACTCTTCCCGGGACTCAGGGGTGGGAGTTTGGAGGGGAGGATAGAGTGCTGTTGCAGGGGACAACACTCTTGGACTCTTCCTGGGACTCAGGGGTGGGAGTTTGGAGGGGAGGATAGACGGCAGTTGCAGGGGACAGCGCTCTTAGACTCTTCCCGGGCCTCAAGGGTGGGAGTTTGGAGGGGAGGATAGACTGCAGTTGCAGGGGACAGCACTCTTGGACTCTTCCCGGGCCTCAAGGGTGGGAGTTTGGAGGGGAGGATAGAGTGCTGTTGCAGGGGACAGCACTCTTGGACTCTTCCCGGGCCTCAAGGGTGGGAGTTTGGAGGGGAGGATAGACGGCACTTGCAGGGGACAGCACTCTTGGACTCTTCCGGGCCTCAAGGGTGGGAGTTTGGAGGGGAGGATAGAGTGCTGTTGCAGGGGACAGCACTCTTGGACTCTTCCCGGGCCTCAAGGTTGGGAGTTTGGTGGAAGAATAGACGGCAGTTGCAGGGGACAGCACTCTTGGACTCTTCCCGGGACTCATGGGTGGGAGTTTGGAGGGGAGGATAGACGGCAGTTGCAGGGGACAGCACTCTTGGACTCTTCCCGGGACTCAGGGGTGGGAGTTTGGAGGGGAGGATAGAGTGCTGTTGCAGGGGACAACACTCTTGGACTCTTCCTGGGACTCAGGGGTGGGAGTTTGGAGGGGAGGATAGACGGCAGTTGCAGGGGACAGCACTCTTGGACTCTTCCCGGGACTCAGGGGTGGGAGTTTGGTGGGAGGATAGAGGGCGGCTGGCACGGACTCTTCCCGACTCTTCCTGGGCTGCAGGGGTGAGGGTTTGGTGATAACAGATTTTGTACATGTGGATTGTATATAATATAAATGATAAAGAGACGATCTGTGATGTTATCATTATCCTTTCCGTGTATCACACAGAATCGGATGCAGCAGGTGCTATCTCATGAGGTAAGATACATTGCTCATCTGCTCTCTCTAGTGATAGAGAAGTATAACTCCCTTTCATCAGTGTTGAGTTGATGGATAATGAGAGTACTTCCAGTTCTCCCCCACTGTGGTGCAGTACAGAACTGTGGCCACCAGGGGCATAACTACCAATAGGTGCTGGGGTAACAGTCGGGCACTGGAGCCTAGGGGGACCCAAAAGTCCCACTGGCATAGAAAAAGGCTATTACTAGTAAAGGTTTGCAATAATTGGGGCCCCGGTGAAGGTTTCGCATCGGGGCCTATGAGCTTCAAGTTACGCCGCTGGTGGCCATCCAATGCTATGATACAGATCTGCCAGTGCCAGCTCGGGCTCTGATATGTGGCTGTAGACAGTGTTACTGAGGCCAGTGCAGCTGCCTGACCAGTGAACGTGTGACCTATGACCCCAGGCTCCTATCATCCCGGCTGTCTGCACTAGCTGGGGGAGAATGTGTTATAAAAATGTCAATGTCCCTGTGCCTTCAGCCTGCTGTACCCTGCCACCGGATCCTGAAAGCAGAGAAGGGGCAAGTGGACATTGCACTCTAAGAAGAGGGAGCGAGACGGTCCTGCACTCTAAGAGGGGGCGAGTGTATCCTTCCCACTGAGAAGACAGGGTGACCGGATCCTGCACAATAAGAAGAGGGGGTGAGGGGATCCTGCACAATAAGAAGAGGGGGCGAGGGGATCCTGCACAATAAGAAGAGGGGGCGAGGGGATCATGCACAATAAGAAGAGGGGATGAGAGGATCCTACACAATAAGAAGAGGGGGCGAGGGGATCCTTCCCACTGAGAAGACGGGTTGACAGGATCCTGCACAATAAGAAGAGGGGATGAGAGGATCCTACACAATAAGAAGAGGGGCGAGGGGATCCTGCACAATAAGAAGAGGGGGCGAGGGGATCATGCACAATAAGAAGAGGGGATGAGAGGATCCTACACAATAAGAAGAGGGGGCGAGGGGATCCTTCCCACTGAGAAGACTGGTTGACAGGATCCTGCACAATAAGAAGATGGGATGAGAGGATCCTACACAATAAGAAGAGGGGGCGAGGGGATCCTGCACAATAAGAAGAGGGGGCGAGGGGATCATGCACAATAAGTAGAGGGGATGAGAGGATCCTACACAATAAGAAGAGGGAGCGAGAAGGTCCTGCACTCTAAGAGGGGGCGAGTGTATCCTTCCCACTGAGAAGACTGGGTGACAGGATCCTGCACAATAAGAAGAGGGGGCGAGGGGATCTTGCACAATGAGAAGAGGGGATGAGAGGATCCTACACAATAAGAGGGGGCGAGGGGATCATGCACAATAAGAAGAGGGGATGAGAGGATCCTACACAATGAGAAGAGGGTTGACAGGATCCTGCACAATAAGAAGAGGGGGCGAGGGGATCCTTCCCACTGAGAAGACGGATTGACAGGATGCTGCACAATAAGAAGAGGGGGCGAGGGGATCTTGCATAATGAGAAGAGGGGATGAGAGGATCCTACACAATGAGAAGAGGGGTGACAGGATCCTGCACAATAAGAAGAGGGGGCGAGGGGATCCTGCACAATAAGAAGAGGGGGCGAGGGGATCCTGCACACCGAGAAGACTGGGTGACCGGATCCTGCACAATGAAAAGAGGGGGCGAGGGGATCCTGCACACTGAGAAGAGGGGGCGAGGGGATCCTTCACACTGAGAAGACGGGGTGACAGGATCCTGCACAATGAGAAGGCGGGATGAGAGGATCCTGCACAATGAGAAGAGGGGGCGAGGGGATCCTGCACACTGAGAAGACGGGGTGACCTGATCCTGCACAATGAGAAGGCGGGATGAGAGGATCCTGCACAATGAATAGAGGGGGCGAGGGGATCCTGCACACTGAGAAGATGGGGTGACAGGATCCTGCACAGTGAGAAGAGGGGGCAAGGGCATCCTGCACACTGAGAAGAGGGGGCGAGGGGATCCTGCACACTGAGAAGAGGGGGCGAGGGGATCCTTCACACTGAGAAGACGGGGTGACAGGATCCTGCACAATGAGAAGGCGGGATGAGAGGATCCTGCACACTGAGAAGAGGGGGCGAGAGGATCCTGCACACTGAGAAGACGGGGTGACAGGATCCTGCACAATGAGAAGGCGGGATGAGAGGATCCTCCACAATGAGAAGAGGGGGCGAGGGGATCCTGCACACTGAGAAGACGGGATGAGAGGATCCTGCACACTGTGAAAAGGAGGTGACTGAATACTGCACAATGAGATGACTGGGTAAGAGGATCCTGCACACTGAGAAGAGGGGGCAAGAGGATCCTGCACAATGAGAAGACTGGGTAAGAGGATCCTGCACACTGAGAAGAGGGGGCAAGAGGATCCTGCATACTGAGAAGAGGGGGCGAGAGGATCCTGCACACTGAGAAGACGGGATGAGAGGATCCTGCACACTGTGAAAAGGAGGTGACTGAATACTGCACAATGAGATGACTGGGTGGGAGGATCCTGCACAATAAGAAGAGGGGGCGAGAAGATCCTGCACAATGAGATGACTGGGTGGGAGGATCCTGCACACTGAGAAGAGGGGGCGAGAAGATCCTGCACAATGAGATGACTGGGTGGGAGGATCCTGCACACTGAGAAGAGGGGACGAGGGGATCCTGCACAATAAGAAGAGGGGACGAGGGGATCCTGCACACTGAGAAGAGGGGATGAGAGGATCCTGCACACTGTGAAAAGGAGGTGACTGAATACTGCACAATGAGATGACTGGGTGGGAGGATCCTGCACAATAAGAAGAGGGGACGAGGGGATCCTGCACAATAAGAAGACTGGGTAAGAGGATCCTGCACACTGAGAAGAGGGGGCGAGAGGATCCTGCACACTGAGAAGAGGGGGTGAGAGGATCCTGCACACTGAGAAGAGGGGGTGAGAGGATCCTGCACACTGAGAAGAGGGGGTGAGAGGATCCTGCACAATGAGAAGAGGGGGTGAGAGGATCCTAGGCAGTGACAAGGGCTGTGCTAAGGACTGGTATCTTTGGTCATTGGTTACTTCGCTCAGATCTGAGAGTTCTGTGCAGGACAAAGGGGGCACCAAGTTGAGAAACTTACATAAAATTGTGACCATAAAACTGTCCATTTATTATACCCTGCATCTGCTCTGGAGGTGTGTATATATATATATATATATATATATATATATATATACCCTGTTTCCCCGAAAATAAGTCACCCCCGAATATAAGTCAGGGCAGGGCTGGCGCAGAATTTTCCAATATAACTCATACCCGATAAGACAGGGTGACTTATTTTCGGGGAATATAAGACAGGGTACCGCTAAAGTGCCATTTTTGCCCATTGCATGTTTTACCTGTGTCCCCGCTGTCCTGCTGGCCCCGCTGTCCTCCGTGGGCTCCCCTCTGCCCTCAGGTGCAGCCGCAGGTCCGCTGTCCCCCGTGGGATTCCCTCTGCCCTCAGGTGCCGCAGGTAACCCCGAGGGCATAGGGTTAATCTTGTGCGCCTGTCGCCCCGGCCTGACGTCACCGCTGCCGGCAGGAGCTTCTGATTGGCCAGCGGCTCCCCAGCATCTCGAGCGCTGATTGGCTCAGCAGCTTGAGTGCTGATTGGCCAGAAGCTCCTGCATGAAGAAGCATCTGGACGACGCCCTGCACCGCGGAGGAATCCATAGCCCGAGGCCGCCATTACCCTAAAAAGTAAGGATGTTTCCTTGCCGACTTGCCCATTAAAACCGCAATTCCGCCGCACAGCCGACTTGCGGCATACTTGCGGCAGGTCCCCATACAATGTACTGTACTGTACGGGACACTTGCGGCAAGGTGCGGTTACCGCACCTTTGCCGCACCTTGCCGCAAGTGTCCCATACAGTACCGTACATTGTATGGGGACCTGCCGCAAGTATGCCGCAAGTCGGCTGTGCGGCGGAATTGCGGTTTTAACGGTACTGTGCTGGGGGCTGCAGTGGCATACTGTATGGGGCTGGGACTTTTCATTTTTGGCTTTTTTTTTTTTAATATAAGTCATACCCCGAATATAAGACAGGGTGGGACTTATGGGGGTAAAATTAATATAAGACACTGTCTTATATTCGGGGAAACACGGTATTTGCGTTACTTCTAATATTTTGATGAAGAGACGTGAGAAGTCTCGAGAGCTCGCTGCTTTATAACATCAATGACTATTTTTGTTGTCATTAAAAGGTTTCACAAGAACAAGATTATTATATTGTTTCTCCCACTGAGAGCAATCTCCAGCCTAAAGAGGAATGGAGGGACATTGTGTGGATGGAGGAACATTGTGTAGATGGAGGAATGGAGGGACATTGTGTGGATGGAGGAACATTGTGTGGATGGAGGAATGGAGGAACATTGTGTGGATGGAGAAATGGAGGAACATTGTGTGGATGGAGGAATGGAGGAACATTGTGTGGACGGAGGAATGGAGGAACATTGTGTGGATGGAGGAACATTGTGTGGACGGAGGAATGGAGGAACATTGTGTGGACGGAGGAATGGAGGAACATTGTGTGGACGGAGGAATGGAGGGACATTGTGTGGACGGAGGAATGGAGGAACATTGTGTGGACGGAGGGATGGAGGGACATTGTGTGGACGGAGGAATGGAGGGACATTGTGTGGACGGAGGAATGGAGGAACATTGTGTGGACGGAGGGATGGAGGGACATTGTGTGGACGGAGGAATGGAGGAACATTGTGTGGACGGAGGAATGGAGGAACATTGTGTGGACGGAGGAACATTGTGTGGACGGAGGAATGGAGGGACATTGTGTGGACGGAGGAATGGAGGAACATTGTGTGGATGGAGGAACATTGTGTGGACGGAGGAATGGAGGAACATTGTGTGGACGGAGGAATGGAGGAACATTGTGTGGACGGAGGAATGGAGGAACATTGTGTGGACGGAGGAATGGAGGAACATTGTGTGGACGGAGGAACATTGTGTGGACGGAGGAATGGAGGAACATTGTGTGGATGGAGGAACATTGTGTGGACGGAGGAACATTGTGTGGATGGGGAACATTGTGTGGATGGAGGAACGTGTGGACGAAGGAACATTGTGTGGATGGAGGAACATTGTGTGGATGGAGGAACATTGTGTGGACGGAGGAATGGAGGAACATTGTGTGGATGGAGGAATAGAGGAACATTGTGTGGATGGAGGAATGGAGGAGCATTGTGTGGATGGAGGAAGGAGGAACATTGTGTGGATGGAGGAACATTGTGTGGACGGAGGAATGGAGGAACATTGTGTGGATGGAGGAATGGAGGATATTGTGTGATGGAGGAATGGAGGAACATTGTGTGGACGGAGGAACATTGTGTGGATGGAGGAACGTGTGGACGAAGGAACATTGTGTGGATGGAGGAACATTGTGTGGATGGAGGAACATTGTGTGGACGGAGGAATGGAGGACATTGTGTGGACGGAGGAATGGAGGAACATTGTGTGGACGGAGGAATGGAGGAACATTGTGTGGATGGAGGAATGGAGGAACATTGTGTGGACGGAGGAACATTGTGTGGATGGAGGAACGTGTGGACGAAGGAAAATTGTGTGGATGGAGGAACATTGTGGATGGAGGAACATTGTGTGGACGGAGGAATGGAGGAACATTGTGTGGATGGAGGAATAGAGGAACATTGTGTGGAGGGAGGAACATTGTGTGGATGGAGGAACGTGTGGACGGAGGAATGGAGGAACATTGTGTGGATGGAGGAATGGAGGAACATTGTGTGGACGGAGGAATAGAGGAACATTGTGTGGATGGAGGAATGGAGGAGCATTGTGTGGATGGAGGAAGGGAGGAACATTGTGTGGATGGAGGAACATTGTGTGGACGGAGGAATGGAGGAACATTGTGTGGATGGAGGAATGGAGGGATATTGTGTGGATGGGAATGGAGGAACATTGTGTGGACGGAGGAACATTGTGTGGACGGAGGATGGAGGAACATTGTGTGGATGGAGGAATGGAGGAACATTGTGTGGAGGAGGAATGGAGGAACATTGTGTGGACGGAGGATGGAGGAACATTGTGTGGATGGAGGAACATTGTGTGGACGGAGGAAATGGAGGAACATTGTGTGGACGAGGAATGGAGGAACATTGTGTGGACGGGGGAATGAAGAAACATTGTGTGGATGGAGGAATGAAGAAACATTGTGTGGACGGAGGAATGGAGGAACATTGTGTGGATGGAGAAGGAGGAACATTGTGTGGATGGAGGAACATGTGTGTGGACGGAGGAATGGAGGAACATTGTGTGGATGAAGGAATGGAGGGATATTGTGTGGATGGAGGAATGGAGGAACATTGTGTGGAGGAAGGAACATTGTGTGGACGGAGGAATGGAGGAAAATTGTGTGGACGGAGGGATGGAGGAACATTGTGTGATGGAGAACATTGTGTGGACCGAGGAATGGAGGAACATTGTGTGGACCGAGGAATGGAGGAACATTGTGTGGACCGAGGAAAGGAGGAACATTGTGTGGATGGAGGAACATTGTGTGGACGGAGGAATGGAGGAACATTGTGTGGACGGAGGAATGGAGGACATTGTGTGGACGGAGGAATGGAGGGACATTGTGCGGACGGAAGAATGAGGGGAATTTGGGAGAAAATGTGGGGCTTGGACAGAAGGAACATTAGGGAGAAGACATTGTGCGAGGATGGAGGAATATGCGAGGAAGAGACATTGTGTGGACGGAGGAATGGAGGGACATTGTGTGGATACGGATGGAGGAACATTGTGTGGAGATGGAGGAATGGGAGGAACATTGTGTGGACGGAGGATGGAGGAACATTGTGTGGACGGAGGAATGGAGGAACATTGTGTGGACGGAGGAATGGAGGAACATTGTTGAGGACGAAGGAGGAGAAACATTGTGTGGATGGAGGAATGGAGAAACATTGTGTGGATGGAGGAATGGAGGAACATTGTGTGGGACGGAAGGAGAACATTGTTGGAACGGAGGAATGGAGGAACATTGTGTGGACGAAGGAATGGAGGGACATTGTGTGGACGGAGGGATGGAGGAACATTGTGTGGATGGAGGAAATTGAGAGGAACATTGTGTGGACGGAGGATAGGAGGAACATTGTGTGGAGGATGGAGGAACATTTGTGGTGGATGGAGGAAATGGGGAGGAGGACATTGTGTGGACGGAAGGAATGGAGGACATTGTGCGGACTGGAGAGAATGGAGGAACATTGTGGGGACAGGAGAATGGAGGAACATTGTGGACGGAGGAATGGAGGGACATTGTGTGGACGGAGAATGGAGGACATTGTGGGGGACGGAGGAATGGAGGAACATTGTGCGGACGGAGGAATGAGAGGGACATTGTGCGGACGGAAGAATGGAGGGACATTGTGCGGACGGAGGAATGGAGGGAACATTGTGTGGACGGAGGAATGGAGGAACATTGTGTGGACGGAGGAATGGAGGAACATTGTGTGGACGGAGGAACGGAGGAACATTGTGTGGACGGAGAATGAGAACATTGTGTGGACGGAGGAATGGAGGAACATTGTGTGGACGGAGGAATGGAGGAACATTGTGTGGAGGAGGAATGGAGGAACATTGTGGGACGGAGGAATGGAGGAACATTGTCTGGACGGAGGAATGGAGGAACATTGTGTGGAGGAGGAACATTGTGTGGACGGAGGAATGGAGGAACATTGTGGACGGATGGAGACATTGTGTGGAAGGAGGAATGAGGACATTGTGTGGACGGAGGAATGGAGGACATTGTGTGGATGGAGGAACATTGTGTGGACGGAGGAATGGAGGAACATTGTGTGGGAATGGAGGAATGGAGGGACATTGTGTGGACGGGGAACGGAGGAACATTGTGTGGACGGAGGAACATTGTGTGGACGGAGGAATGGAGGAACATTGTGTTGGACGGAGGAATGGAGGGACATTGTGGGACGGAGGAATGGAGGGACATTGTGCGGACGGAAGAATGGAGGGACATTGTGCGGACGGAAGAATGGAGGGACATTGTGCGGACGGAGGAATGGAGGGACATTGTGCGGACGGAGGAATGGAGGGACATTGTGCGGACGGAAGAATGGAGGGACATTGTGCGGACAGAGGAATGGAGGGACATTGTGCGGACAGAGGAATGGAGGAACATTGTGTGGATGGAGGAACATTGTGTAGAAGGAGGAAGGGAGGGACATTGTGTGGATGGAGGAATGGAGGAACATTGTTTGGACGGAGGAATGGAGGGACATTGTGCGGACGGAAGAATGGAGGGACATTGTGTGGAAGGAGGAATGGAGGAACATTGTTTGGACGGAGGAATGGAGGAACATTGTTTGGACGGAGGAATGGAGGGACATTGTGTGGACGGAAGAATGGAGGGACATTGTGCGGACAGAGGAATGGAGAAACATTGTGTGGATGGAGGAATGGAGGAACATTGTGTGGACGGAGGAACATTGTGTAGAAGGAGGAATGGAGGGACATTGTGCGGACAGAGGAATGGAGGAACATTGAGTGGATGGAGGAACATTGTGTAGAAGGAGGAAGGGAGGGACATTGTGTGGATGGAGGAATGGAGGAACATTGTGTGGACGGAGGAACATTGTGTAGAAGGAGGAAGGGAGGGACATTGTGTGGATGGAGGAATGGAGGAACATTGTGCGGACGGAGGAATGGAGGGACATTGTGCGGACGGAGGAATGGAGGAACATTGTGTGGATGGAGGAACATTGTTTGGACGGAGGAAGTGAAAGTTACTCTTTTTGGGTCCTAGATCCGCAGACATCTGATGACCCCCAAGCTGTGAATTCCCCACAGTCCCCTCTGGAGACAGTGAAGCTGGTGGTGAAGTCTCATGATAGCGGCAGGTTTCTCTTCCTATGGTGCGGCCTATATACCACATACCAGGGATCATAGAGCAGATAACAGATATCACAATACATGAAGAGTCGTGTTGTCTTACACTGAAGAGGAAATGACAAGACAACGACCCGAAACACCAGACAATGAGTAAAATCCTGGCTCCAGTCCAACAAAATTGAGGATATGGAGCATCCACTCAATCCCTGAACCTTAATCCCATAGATCACTTGTGGGAGGACATCACAAATTGAGGCAAAGCCAAGAAATTCCAATACATTGTCAGATGTAGTGAAAGCCTCCTGGGCTGGAATAACAGGTGACAGGAGACAGGAGTTGGTGACTCTGTGCAACATAGACGTGAAGCCGTTCTAACAAACTGAGGGTATAACTAAATATGAGGTCAGTGATTACAGGAATAATGAATCCTAAAGACCCCTGCATACACTGCTATTATTGTGACCAGCACAATGGATATTATTGTTATATTCTGTGAAGTAGTTACACATTATCTACATTTGTCTTCATGTTTAGATTTAGTAAATAGTGTGAATGTTCCTGTGGCACCCTGGCACCCTGGTTGGGGCACTACAGAACTCTTGGTACACAAATGGAATGTACACAGCAAGCAGCACTCACCACTTACAAAACACCTTTAACACCCTGTTTCACCCCAGGCCTCTAGGGGGAGCTCCACTGGTCACCTTGAGCCAGTTCCCCCTATAAATAGGGTCCTGGAGGGAGAAACAGTGGAGTGTGCAGACGCTAGGAGAGCTGCAGGAAGTGTGCAGTCACTGGTACTGGAGCTATACTAGGCCCAAACCAGCACACCCAGCGAGTGAGAGGCCCTTGTAACTGGGGTCATAGGACAGGAGAAAGCACCTCTCAGGGACTGAAGAGTTACCCTAACTCTCCCTAACAATCCGGTTACTGGAACCGAGCTGTGGTGACTACCACATAAACCACAGAGAGACCAGCACCACAACCAGGGAGTCTATCCCCCTGTGCACCTGAAGCACCCACGGATGAGAGCCCAGGGAAAAGGATAGATCTAGCTTAATCCCTTTTAACAGTGCCCTCAGTGCACCAAGTGTGTAACCCGGTCCGGCAGGATTCCATATCCACCTGACCTCACCAGAAAGAGAAAGGAAGCCTACACACTGCTTGCTGTGAACCTCCAGGAGTGTCGGCCTCATCCCCCGGTCCAAGTGTACCTGTTGCCACCAGTAAAGGTACCTAAAAGACTTTGTGTGTATCAGCACATTATTCCTGGACCTAGCACGCAGCACTACAAAGCTGCCATACACCACCAAGTGCAGCTCCTGGCTCCGGGGACTCCCGCTCGTCCTGTGGGGAGCGTCCCATCTTGCTGCCGTACATCCCCTGGAGGCCCAAGCAGCACCGATGACATCACCGGGTGGCGTCACGACAAGAAGAATTAACCCTTATCCGTTCAGCCATCCCCTATTGATCTGGACCACCAGGCCCCACAGCCTTGGGCGCGGAACTGTGATAAGGAGAAGCAACGCCTGCGACGTGAAGACCCGGCTAAGGTGAGTCATTCCCAATGCTGGAAATAACAACTATTAGATAGATTTTGGGCTTCACAAATGTTTGTAAACCCACTGCTATTATCTTGAACACAACTACATATGTGCCCCCCTCCCAGCAGGACTAATGAGACCTGTAGTCTGTGGTCAGCATCAGCCTTATGTCTTACAAAGATCAATCCAGGCCCTGACCCCTGTGGCCCTCCAGGTGATGGCGGAGGCCCTTCTCTGTATGACACCAGCAGGCCAGTATGTGATCTCTGCACCTACACTGATGAAAAAATGCCATGTTCTTAATTCTTCACTTTCCGGCTCCATATGAGCAAGAGACAACCTTCATTTTATAGACCATCATCTTGGCGATCTCATACATACATATTTAACTCTTTAATGTATGATTAGTTATGTAGATTCTTGTCCTGTCGCTGCATTGTTAATGGTTTGACCCTGACGGACATTTCTTTTTCTTCCAGTATACGACAAATAACAACCTGTTCTCACTTTATGAGGCAAATCACAACCTGTTCTCACTGTATATGACAAATCACAATCTGTTCTCACTTTATAAGGCAAATCACAACCTGTTCTCACTGTATAAGACAAATCACAACCTGTTCTCCCTGTATATGACAAATCACAACCTGCTCTCCCTGTATAAGGCAAATCACAACCTGTTCTCACTTTATGAGGCAAATCACAACCTGTTCTCACTGTATAAGACAAATCACAACCTGTTCTCCCTGTATAAGGCAAATCACAACCTGTTCTCACTTTATGAGGCAAATCACAACCTGTTCTCCCTGTATACAACAAATCACAACCTGTTCTCACTGTATATGACAAATCACAACCTGTTCTCCCTGTATACAACAAATCACAACCTGTTCTCACTGTATATGACAAATCACAACCTGCTCTCCCTGTATACAACAAATCACAACCTGCTCTCCCTGTATACGACAAATCACAACCTGTTCTCACTGTATATGACAAATCACAACCTGCTCTCCCTGTATACGACAAATCACATCCTGTTCTCACTGTATATGACAAATCACAACCTGCTCTCCCTGTATACGACAAATCACAACCTGTTCTCACTGTATACGACAAATCACAACCTTTTCTCACTGTATAAGACAAATCACAACCTGTTCTCCCTGTATAAGACAAATCACAACCTGTTCTCACTGTATACGACAAATAACAACCTGTTCTCACTGTATACGACAAATCACAACTTGCTCTCCCTGTATACGACAAATCACAACCTGCTCTCCCTGTATACGACAAATCACAACCTGCTCTCCCTGTATACGACAAATCACAACCTACTCTCCCTGTATACGACAAATCACAACCTGTTCTCACTGTATAAGACAGATCACAACCTGTTCTCACTGTATAAGACAGATCACAACCTGTTCTCACTGTATAAGACAGATCACAACCTGTTCTCCCTGTAGAAGACAAATCACAACCTGCTCTCCCTGTAGAAGACAAATCACAACCTGTTCTCACTGTATACGACAAATCACAACCTGTTCTCCCTGTAGAAGACAAATCACAACCTGTTCTCACTGTATACGACAAATCACAACCTGTTCTCCCTGTAGAAGACAAATCACAACCTGTTCTCACTGTATACGACAAATCACAACCTGTTCTCCCAGTATACGACAAATCACAACCTGTTCTCACTGTATAAGACAAATCACAACCTGTTCTCACTGTAGAAGACAAATCACAACCTGTTCTCACTGTATACGACAAATCACAACCTGTTCTCCCTGTATACGACAAATCACAACCTGTTCTCACTGTATAAGGCAAATCACAACCTGTTCTCCCTGTAGAAGGCAAATCACAACCTGTTCTCACTGTATAAGACAAATCACAACCTGTTCTCCCTGTAGAAGACAAATCACAACCTGTTCTCACTGTATACGACAAATCACAACCTGTTCTCCCTGTAGAAGACAAATCACAACCTGTTCTCACTGTATACGACAAATCACAACCTGTTCTCCCTGTATACGACAAATCACAACCTGTTCTCACTGTATAAGACAAATCACAACCTGTTCTCACTGTAGAAGACAAATCACAACCTGTTCTCACTGTATACGACAAATCACAACCTGTTCTCCCTGTATACGACAAATCACAACCTGTTCTCACTGTATAAGGCAAATCACAACCTGTTCTCCCTGTAGAAGGCAAATCACAACCTGTTCTCACTGTATAAGACAAATCACAACCTGTTCTCCCTGTAGAAGACAAATCACAACCTGCTCTCCCTGTAGAAGACAAATCACAACCTGTTCTCACTGTATACGACAAATCACAACCTGTTCTCCCTGTAGAAGACAAATCACAACCTGCTCTCCCTGTAGAAGACAAATCACAACCTGTTCTCACTGTATACGACAAATCACAACCTGTTCTCCCTGTATACGACAAATCACAACCTGTTCTCACTGTATAAGACAAATCACAACCTGTTCTCACTGTATAAGACAAATCACAACCTGTTCTCACTGTATACGACAAATCAAAACCTGTTCTCACTGTATACGACAAATCAAAACCTGTTCTCACTGTATACGACAAATCACAACCTGTTCTCCCTGTAGAAGACAAATCACAACCTGTTCTCACTGTATACGACAAATCACAACCTGTCCCCACTGTATACGACAAATCACAACCTGCTCTCCCTGTATACGACAAATCACAACCTGTTCTCACTGTATATGACAAATCACAACCTGCTCTCCCTGTATACGACAAATCACAACCTGTTCTCACTGTATATGACAAATCACAACCTGCTCTCCCTGTATATGACAAATCACAACCTGCTCTCCCTGTATACGACAAATCACAACCTGTTCTCACTGTATATGACAAATCACAACCTGCTCTCCCTGTATACGACAAATCACAACCTGCTCTCCCTGTATACGACAAATCACAACCTGTTCTCACTGTATACGACAAATCACAACCTTTTCTCACTGTATAAGACAAATCACAACCTGTTCTCCCTGTATAAGACAAATCACAACCTGTTCTCCACTGTATACGACAAATAACAACCTGTTCTCACTGTATACGACAAATCACAACTTGCTCTCCCTGTATACGACAAATCACAACCTGCTCTCCCTGTATACGACAAATCACAACCTGCTCTCCCTGTTATACGACAAATCACAACCTACTCTCCCTGTATACGACAAATCACAACCTGTTCTCACTGTATAAGACAGATCACAACCTGTTCTCACTGTATAAGACAGATCACAACCTGTTCTCACTGTATAAGACAGATCACAACCTGTTCTCCTGTAGAAGACAAATCACAACCTGCTCTCCCTGTAGAAGACAAATCACAACCTGTTCTCACTGTATACGACAAATCACAACCTGTTCTCCCTGTAGAAGACAAATCACAACCTGTTCTCACTGTATACGACAAATCACAACCTGTTCTCCCTGTAGAAGACAAATCACAACCTGTTCTCACTGTATACGACAAATCACAACCTGTTCTCCCAGTATAGACAAATCACAACCTGTTCTCACTGTATAAGACAAATCACAACTGTTCTCACTGTAAAGACAAATCACAACCTGTTCTCACTGTATAGACAAATCACAACCTGTTCTCCCTGTATACGACAAATCACAACCTGTTCTCACTGTATAAGGCAAATCACAACCTGTTCTCCCTGTAGAAGGCAAATCACAACCTGTTCTCACTGTATAAGACAATCACAACTGTTCTCCTGTAGAAGACAAATCACAACCTGTTCTCACTGTATAAGCAAATCACAACCTGTTCTCCTGTAGAAGGCAAATCACAACCTGTTCTCCTGTATAAGACAAATCACAACCTGTTCTCCCTGTAGAAGACAAATCACAACCTGTCTCCTGTAAAGACAAATCACAACCTGTTCTCACTGTATACGACAAATCACAACCTGTTCTCCTGTAAAGACAAATCACAACCTGCTCTCCTGTAGAAGACAAATCACAACCTGTTCTCACTGTATACGACAAATCACAACCTGTTCTCCTGTATACGACAAATCACAACCTGTTCTCACTGTATAAGACAAATCACAACCTGTTCTCACTGTATAAGACAAATCACAACCTGTTCTCACTGTATACGACAAATCAAAACCTGTTCTCACTGTATACGACAAATCAAAACTGTTCTCACTGTATACGACAAATCACAACCTGTTCTCCCTGTAGAAGACAAATCACAACCTGTTCTCACTGTATACGACAAATCACAACCTGTCCCCACTGTATACGACAAATCACAACCTGCTCTCCCTGTATACGACAAATCACAACCTGTTCTCACTGTATATGACAAATCACAACCTGCTCTCCCTGTATACGACAAATCACAACCTGTTCTCACTGTATATGACAAATCACAACCTGCTCTCCCTGTATATGACAAATCACAACCTGCTCTCCCTGTATACGACAAATCACAACCTGTTCTCACTGTATATGACAAATCACAACCTGCTCTCCCTGTATACGACAAATCACAACCTGCTCTCCCTGTATACGACAAATCACAACCTGTTCTCACTGTATACGACAAATCACAACCTTTTCTCACTGTATAAGACAAATCACAACCTGTTCTCCCTGTATAAGACAAATCACAACCTGTTCTCACTGTATACGACAAATAACAACCTGTTCTCACTGTATACGACAAATCACAACTTGCTCTCCCTGTATACGACAAATCACAACCTGCTCTCCCTGTAATACGACAAATCACAACCTGCTCTCCCTGTATACGACAAATCACAACCTGTTCTCACTGTATAAGACAGATCACAACCTGTTCTCACTGTATAAGACAGATCACAACCTGTTCTCACTGTATAAGACAAGATCACAACCTGTTCTCCCTGTAAAGACAAATCACAACCTGTTCTCACTGTATAAGACAAATCACAACCTGTTCTCCCTGTATAAGACAAATCACAACCTGTTCTCACTGTATACGACAAATCACAACCTGTTCTCACTGTATAAGACAAATCACAACCTGTTCTCACTGTATAAGACAAATCACAACCTGTTCTCACTGTATACGACAAATCACAACCTGCTCTCCTGTAGAAGACAAATCACAACCTGTTCTCACTGTATAAGACAAATCACAACCTGTTCTCCCTGTAGAAACAAATCACAACCTGCTCTCCCTGTAGAAGACAAATCACAACCTGTTCTCACTGTATACGACAAATCACAAACTTTTCTCCCTGTAGAAGACAATCACAACCTGCTCTCCTGTAGAAGACAAATCACAACTGTTCTCACTGTATACGACAAATCACAACCTGTTCTCCTGTATACGACAAATCACAACCTGTTCTCACTGTATAAGACAAATCACAACCTGTTTCTCACTGTATAAGACAAATCACAACCTGTTCTCACTGTATACACAAATCAAAACCTGTTCCACTGTATACGACAATCACAACCTGTTCTCACTGTATAGGCAAATCACAACCTGTTCTCATGTATACGACAATCACAACCTGCTCTCCTGTATACAACAAATCACACTTGTTCTCACTGTATACGACAAATCACACCTGTCCCATGTATACGACAAATCACAACCTGCTCTCCCTGTATACAAAAATCACTACCTGTTTCCCTGTATAAGACAGATCACAACCTGTTCTCACTGTATAAGACAGATCACAACTGTTCTCACTGTATAGACAGATCACAACTTTCTCACTGTATACGAAAATCACAACCGTTCTCACTGTATAAGACAAATCACAACCTGTTCTACTGTATAAGACAGATCACAACCTGTCCACTGTATAAGACAGATCACAACCTGTTCTCACTGTATAAGACAGATCACAACCTGTTTCACTGTATACGACAAATCACAACCTGTATGATACGACAAATCACAACCTGTTCTCACTGTATACGACAAATCACAACCTGTTCTCACTGTATAAAACAAATCACAACCTGTTCTCATGTATAGACAAATCACAACCTGTTCTCACTGTATAAGACAAATCACAACCTGTCTCCTGTATAAGCATATCACAACCTGTTCTTATCACACTGTTATACGACAAATCACAACCTGTTCTCCCTGTAAGACAAATCACAACTGTCTCCTGTAAAGACAAATCACAACCTGTCCACTGTATAAGACAAATCACAACCTGTTCTTCCTGTATACGACAAATCACAACCTGTTTCACTGTATAGACAAATCACAACCTGTCTCACTGTATAAGAAAAATCACAACCTGTTCTCACTGTATAGCAAATCACAACCTGTTCTCCTGTATAGGCAAATCACAACCTGTTCTCCCTGTAGAAGACAAATCACAACCTGTCTCACTGTATAGACAAATCACAACCTGTTCTCCCTGTATAAGACAAATCACAACCTGTTCTCCTGTAAAGACAAATCACAACCTGTTCTCACTGTATAGACAAATCACAACCTGTTCTCCCTGTATACGACAAATCACAACCTGTTCTCACTGTATAAGACAAATCACAACCTGTTCTCACTGTATAGACAAATCACAACCTGTTCTCACTGTATAAGGCAAATCACAACCTGTTCTCACTGTAAGACAAATCACAACCTGTCTCCTGTATAGACAAATCACAACTGTTCTCACTGTAAGACAAATCACAACCTGTCCCCCTGTAAAGACAAATCACAACCTGTCTCCTGTATAACGACAAATCACAACTTTCTCACTGTAAAGACAAATCACAACCTGCTCTCCCTGTAAGACAAATCACAACCTGTTCTCACTGTATAGACAAATCACAACCTGTCTCCCTGTATAGACAAATCACAACCTGTCTCCTGTATAGACAAATCACAACCTGTTCTCACTGTATAAGACAAATCACAACCTGTTCTCCTGTATACGACAAATCAAACCTGTCTCCTGTATACGACAAATACAACCTGTTCTCACTGTATAACAAATCACAACTGTCTCCTGTATACGACAAATCACAACCTGCTCTCCCTGTATACACAAATCACAACTTCTCCTGTATACGACAAATCACAACCTTCCCCCTGTATACGACAATCACAACCTGTCTCCTGTATAAACAAATCACACCTGTTCTCCTGTATAAGACAGATCACAACCTGTTTCTCACTGTATAAGACAGATCACAACCTGTTCTCACTGTAAAGACAATCACAACCTGTCTCCTGTAGAGACAAATCACAACCTGTTCTCACTGTATAGACAAATCACAACCTGTTCTCCCTGTAAAGACAATCAAACCTGTTCTCACTGTATAAGACAATCACAACCTGTTCTCACTGTAAAGACAATCACAACCTGTTCTCACTGTATAGACAAATCACAACCTGTTCTCCTGTATACGACAAATCACAACCTGTTCTCACTGTATACGACAAATCACAACCTGTTCTCACTGTATAAACAAATCACAACCTGTTCTCATGTATAAGACAAATCACAACCTGTTCTCACTGTATAAGACAAATCACAACCTGTCTCCCTGTATAAGACAAATCACAACCTGTTCTCCTGTATAAGACAAATCACAACTTTCAATTAGACAATACAACCTGTCCCTGTAGAAGACAAATCACAACCTGTCTCCTGTAGAAGACAAATCACAACCTGTTCTCCTGTATAAGACAAATCACAACCTGTTCTCCTGTATACGACAAATCACAACCTGTTTCACTGTATAAGACAAATCACAACCTGTTCTCACTGTATAAGAAAATCACAACCTGTTCTCACTGTATAAGACAAATCACAACCTGTTCTCACTGTATAAGGCAAATCACAACCTGTCTCCTGTAGAAGACAAATCACAACCTGCTCTCACTGTATACGACAAATCACAACCTGTTCTCCTGTAAAGACAATCACAACCTGTTCTCCTGTAAAGACAAATCACAACCTGTTCTCCTGTATACGACAAATCACAACCTGTTCCCCTGTATACGACAAATCACAACCTGTTCTCACTGTATAGACAAATCACAACCTGTTCTCACTGTATACGACAAATCACAACCTGTTCTCACTGTATAAGGCAAATCACAACCTGTTCTCCTGTATACGACAAATCAAACTGTTCCTGTATACGAAAATCAAACTTGTTCTCACTGTATACAACAAATCACAACCTGTCCCACTGATACGCAATCACACCGCCTCCTGTATACGACCATCAACCTGTCCCCGTATATGACAAATACAACTGCTCTCCCCTGTATAGACAAATCACAACCTGTTCTCATGTATTGAAAATAAATGCTCCGTATATGACAAATCACACCTGTTGCTCTCCACTGTATACGACAAATCACAACCTGTTCTCACTGTATATGACAAATCACAACCTGTTCTACCTGTATTCAGACAAATCACAACCTGCTCTCCTGTATACGACAAATAACAACCTGTTCTCACTGTATACGACAAATCACAACTTGCTCTCCTGTATACGACAAATCACAACCTGCTCTCCTGTATACGACAAATCACAACCTGCTCTCCCTGTATTACGACAAATCACAACCTACTCCCCTGTATACGACAAATCACAACTGTTCTCACTGTATAAGACAGATCACAACCTGTTCTCACTGTATAAGACAGATCACAACCTGTTCTCACTGTATAAGACAGATCACAACCTGTTCTCCCTGTAGAAGACAAATCACAACCTGCTCTCCTGTAGAAGACAAATCACAACCTGTTCTCACTGTATACGACAAATCACAACCTGTTCTCCCTGTAGAAGACAAATCAAAACCTGTTCTCACTGTATACGACAAATCACAACCTGTTCTCACTGTAGAAGACAAATCACAACCTGTTCTCACTGTATAAGACAAATCACAACCTGTTCTCCCTGTATACGACAAATCACAACCTGTTCTCACTGTATAAGACAAATCACAACCTGTTCTCACTGTATAAGACAAATCACAACCTGTTCTCACTGTATAAGGCAAATCACAACCTGTTCTCCCTGTAGAAGACAAATCACAACCTGTTCTCACTGTATAAGACAAATCACAACCTGTTCTCCCTGTAGAAGACAAATCACAACCTGCTCTCCCTGTAGAAGACAAATCACAACCTGTTCTCACTGTATACGACAAATCACAACCTGTTCTCCCTGTAGAAGACAAATCACAACCTGCTCTCCTGTAGAAGACAAATCACAACCTGTTCTCACTGTATACGACAAATCACAACCTGTTCTCCCTGTAGAAGACAAATCACAACCTGTTCTCACTGTATAAGACAAATCACAACCTGTTCTCACTGTATAAGACAAATCACAACCTGCTCTCACTGTATACGACAAATCACAACCTGCTCTCCCTGTATACGACAAATCACAACCTGTTCTCACTGTATAAGGCAAATCACAACCTGTTCTCACTGTATACGACAAATCACAACCTGCTCTCTCTGTATACGACAAATCACAACCTGTCCCCACTGTATACGACAAATCACAACCTGCTCTCCCTGTATACGACAAATCACAACCTGTTCTCACTGTATATGACAAATCACAACCTGCTCTCCCTGTATACAACAAATCACAACCTGTTCTCCCTGTTGTTGTGATTTGTCTTATACAGGGAGAACAGGTTGTGATGGAGTCTGGTATGGAGCCCCGGGCGAGGTGAAGAAGCCTCAAATTCAATATCGTCATAAGAAGTGTCAGCTTGAGTTTACAAACAAAGTACGAAAAGTATGTGGAGCCCACTGGGACGGGGTACTCGGTACCAGACCGGGGTACTGCTGGAGGTATCACGGCGGTCTTGGTCTGGACCGTGTCCCGGGTTCCTCAAGTAATCGGGGTTATTTACAGGGATGAAGTCGTGACGCCACCCACGGGTTGTGGTCAGGGGACCACCGCTGCTGCAGAACCTCCGGGGATGATGTTTGGCTGCCGGTGATGTAATGGCTCTCCGTGGGTAGAGCCTCGTTCCCAGGGCAGTGGTAGTAATAGTCTATGACTGATTCTATGGATGTTGTAGGATAGGGGTAGTGGTGGAGATGATATGTGAGGGAACGCAGGATTTGAGCACAAGGATAACACAGACTCACGGTTTTGAAGTTTTCCAAGGCTTTACTGCAGTTGTTGGTAGCAGGGTTTTGTCCACGAAGTCTGTACTGGGGTCGGGTTGCTCCCACCCTGTCCGGGTCCTCAGCTTCCCACTCCTGCTCTGTGTGTGTGTGGCCCTATTGCCACTTTAGCTAGGCTGCTGGCCCTGTCTCTCCTCACAGGTACCCACTTTCTAGGCAACTTGAGTCTTATCCGTGTGATTCTGACCCCGCCATGTTGCTTCACTGTAGTCCGGTGTAGATATATAACCTCCACTACCCTGGTGTTAACTGTGCTGCGTGTTTCAGTCACAGTTTTCGGATCCGGTATTCGGTCTCTGCGCTCCTCCGGGGCGAGTTATGAGGAAACTCAGTCTCCCAGATGTGTTCTTTGGCTTCTCTGAACTCCTTTCCTCAGACCCTGGCTAGGCCTGGAATTGAGTAGCAGACTGTGGAGAAGCCTAAGGCAGCCCCTTTACACCACAGTCATTCTTCCTCAGTTCTCCCAGGAACTGAACTACTCACTTCCTCTCTACACCAGAGTATATAGGGGAGTGCTTTAGCTCCCCCTTCTGGCCTAGAGTCACTAATGTAGTGTCCAGTGTGTTGTGTGGGAAGATAACCCTTGTGATGTTACTGTGGCACATTAACCCCTAGGGTTCTAGTAGAAGATTGGTAACAAGTGATGTTGAACGAAGAGATGAAAGTCAATAGACCGCTCTGATGGGGGTGAACGGGTCTGGAAGAAATAAGGAAAAAATGGGACGAATGGATTGAAAAACTGAAGGGAATGTGAAATTTGGTGGAGGAAGCCTGGTGAGATGTGGATGTGTCACAGCCAAAGGCGTTGGATACCTGACCAGGATGGATGGTCTCAATGCTGAGCTCTATGTGAGGATCCTACAAGATGAGTTACTTCATACACTCGAGTATTAGGCTAGAGTCACACCTGCGTCTGCCCCTAGCCTGGAGGATCCGAGAAAAACGTAGAAATTTCCTGTCTATTGATCCCAATGGCAACTGGACTCTTAAAGCAGCCGCCAGCTCCACAGGATATGCACTTTTGCAGAGAGCACAGGAAAGCGCTCTGCAAAAGCACATATCTTGGAGATCTCTGAGGAGTCAGAGGCTGCGGTAAGCGTCTGGTTGCCATAGTGATCTATTGCCTGGCGGCGTATAGTGTTGCCTGCTGGTAACGCTATGCGGTGAGGCAGGAAATTTCTACATTTTTCCCAGATCCGCCAGGCTAGGGGCAGACGTAGGTCTTACCCTAGCCTTATGAGGATGAGAAAGACGACACAGTGTCCAACAGGACATTGGTGGAATCTGATGGAGAGGACGACAGAGGGATTCAGGCAGAGGTGAAGGTCAAGGGTGGATTTACTAAATGCTAATAAAATAATAAACATTGACAAGAATCTGCATAACTAATCAGATAGTAAATATCTGCAGGTCACATTTATGTATGAGACATTGAGGATGAAGGTCGTCTCACACTCTGTAGAGGACGCAGAGATCTGGAGCTCAGAACATTGTTACCCTTTTGCTCGTCAGTGTATGTGACTGTTACCCATAGTGATGTAGCCTGCCACCTTCAGTCCTTCAGGCACTGTACAGTATATAGATTACTCCGCTGCCCATCCTCTATATAGAGTGCTCCGCTGCCCATCCTCTATAGAGTACACCGCTGCCCATCCTCTATATAGAGTACTCTGCTGCCCATCCTCTATATAAAGTGCTCCGCTGCCCATCCTCTATATAGCGTACTCTGCTGCCCATCCTCTATATAGAGTTCTCTGCTGCCCATCCTCTATATAGAGTGCTCCGCTGCCCATCCTCTATATAGAGTACTCTGCTGCCCATCCTCTATATAAAGTGCTCCGCTGCCCATCCTCTATATAGAGTACTCCGCTGCCCATCCTGTATATAGAGTGCTCCGCTGCCCATCCTCTATAGAGTACACCGCTGCCCATCCTCTATATAGAGTGCTCCGCTGCCCATCCTCTATAGAGTACACCGCTGCCCATCCTCTATATAGAGTACTCCGCTGCCCATCCTCTATAGAGTACACCGCTGCCCATCCTCTATATAGAGTACTCCGCTGCCCATCCTGTATATAGAGTGCTCCGCTGCCCATCCTCTATAGAGTACAACCGCTGCCCATCCTCTATATAGAGTGCTCCGCTGCCCATTCTCTATAGAGTACACCGCTGCCCATCCTCTATATAGAGTAGTACTCTGCTGCCCATCCTCTATATAGAGTTCTCTGCTGCCCATCCTCTATATAGAGTGCTCCGCTGCCCATCCTCTATATAGAGTGCTCCGCTGCCCATCCTCTATAGCAGTGTTTCCCAACTCCAGTCCTCAAGGCACACCAACAGTTCATGTCTTCAGGATTTCCTTAGTATTGCTCAGGTGATAACTGAATCACTTGCAGAGGTGATGATTCCAATACTAAGGAAATCCTGAAAACATGCTCTGTTGGTGTGCCTTGAGGACTGGAGTTGGGAAACGCTGCTCTATAGAGTACACCGCTGCCCATCCTCTATATAAAGTACTCCTCTGCCCATCCTCTATATAGAGTACTCTGCTGCCCATCCTCTATATAGAGTACTCTGCTGCCCATCCTCTATATAGAGTACACCGCTGCCCATCCTCTATATAGAGTACTCCGCTGCCCGTCCTCTATATAGAGTACTCCGCTGCCCGTCCTCTATATAGAGTACACCGCTGCCCATCCTCTATATAGAGTGCTCCGCTGTCCATCCTCTATAGAGTACACCGCTGCCCATCCTCTATATAGAGTACTCTGCTGCCCATCCTCTATATAGAGTGCTCCGCTGCCCATCCTCTATATAGAGTACTCCGCTGCCCGTCCTCTATATAGAGTACTTCCGCTGCCCGTCCTCTATATAGAGTACTCCGCTGCCCGTCCTCTATATAGAGTACACCGCTGCCCGTCCTCTATATAGAGTACTCCGCTGCCCGTCCTCTATATAGAGTACTCCGCTGCCCGTCCTCTATATAGAGTACACCGCTGCCAGTCCTCTCTATAGAGTACACCGCTGCCCATCCTCTATATAGAGTGCTCCGCTGCCCATCCTCTATATAGAGTGCTCCGCTGCCCGTCCTCTATATAGAGTACTCCGCTGCCCATCCTCTATATAGAGTGCTCCGCTGCCCATCCTCTATATAGAGTACTCCGCTGCCAGTCCTCTCTAGAGTACTCCGCTGCCCGTCCTCTATATAGAGTACTCCGCTGCCCGTCCTCTATATAGAGTACTCCGCTGCCCGTCCTCTATATAGAGTACTCCACTGCCCGTCCTCTATATAGAGTACTCCGCTCCCCCTCCTCTATATAGAGTACTCCGCTGCCCGTCCTCTATATAGAGTACTCCGCTGCCCGTCCTCTATATAGAGTACTCCGCTGCCCGTCCTCTATATAGAGTACTCCGCTGCCCGTCCTCTATATAGAGTGCTCCGCTGCCCGTCCTCTATATAGAGTACTCCGCTGCCCTTCCTCTATATAGAGTACACCGCTGCCCATCCTCCATATAGAGTACTCCGCTGCCCATCCTCTATATAGAGTACTCCGCTGCCCGTCCTCTATATAGAGTACTCCACTGCCCGTCCTCTATATAGAGTACTCCGCTCCCCCTCCTCTATATAGAGTACTCCGCTGCCCGTCCTCTATATAGAGTACTCCGCTGCCCGTCCTCTATATAGAGTACTCCGCTGCCCGTCCTCTATATAGAGTACTCCGCTGCCCGTCCTCTATATAGAGTGCTCCGCTGCCCGTCCTCTATATAGAGTACTCCGCTGCCCTTCCTCTATATAGAGTACACCGCTGCCCATCCTCCATATAGAGTACTCCGCTGCCCATCCTCTATATAGAGTACACCGCTGCCCATCCTCTATATAGAGTACACCGCTGCCCGTCCTCTATATAGAGTGCTCCGCTGCCCGTCCTCTATATAGAGTACTCCGCTGCCCATCCTCTATATAGAGTACACCGCTGCCCATCCTCTATATAGAGTGCTCCGCTGCCCGTCCTCTATATAGAGTACTCCGCTGCCCGTCCTCCTTCTGGTCCTTACATTATCCTTGGAACTTCTCCAATTATCACATTCCTTCAGCTGAAACCTGAGAGTGGACAGAGACCCTGAGGTCACACAGGCCAAGATAGAGGTCATCCGCCCTGCCCCCACTGCACACGCTCTGTGTATAGCACACGTATACCCCCCTCCTGCTCTGTGTATAGCACACGTATACCCCCCTCCTGCTCTGTGTATAGCACATGTATACCCCCCTCCTGCTCTGTGTATAGCACATGTATACCCCCTCCTGCTCTGTGTATAGCACACGTATACCCCCTCCCGCTCTGTGTATAGCACACGTATACCCCCCTCCCACTCTGTATATATCACACGTATACTCCCCTCCCGCTCTGTGTATAGCACATGTATACCCCCTCCCGCTCTGTGTATAGCACATGTATACCCCCTACCGCTCTGTGTATAGCACATGTATACCCCCTCCCGCTCTGTGTATAGCACATGTATACCCCCCTCCCGCTCTGTGTATAGCACATGTATACCCCCTCCCGCTCTGTGTATAGCACATGTATACCCCCTACCGCTCTGTGTATAGCACATGTATACCCCCTACCGCTCTGTGTATAGCACATGTATACCCCCTCCCGCTCTGTGTATAGCACATGTATACCCCCTCCCGCTCTGTGTATAGCACATGTATACCCCCTCCCGCTCTGTGTATAGCACATGTATACCCCCTACCGCTCTGTGTATAGCACATGTATACCCCCTACCGCTCTGTGTATAGCACATGTATACCCCCTCCCGCTCTGTGTATAGCACATGTATACCCCCTCCCGCTCTGTGTATAGCACATGTATACCCCCTCCCGCTCTGTGTATAGCACATGTATACCCCCTCCCGCTCTGTGTATAGCACATGTATACCCCCTCCCGCTCTGTGTATAGCACATGTATACCCCCTACCGCTCTGTGTATAGCACATGTATACCCCCTCCCGCTCTGTGTATAGCAAACATATACTATATTGTAGTCCGGATTACTCAAGTGCTGTGGATTGCAGTCCGAATTACTCGGGGCTGTGGATTATAATCTGGATTTCTCGGGGGCTGTGGATTATAGTCCGTATTTCTCGGTGCTGTGGATTGTAGTCCGGATTACTCGGGGGCTGTGGATTATAGTCCGTATTTCTCGGGTGCTGTGGATTGTAGTCCGGATTACTCGGGGGCTGTGGATTATAATCTGGATTTCTCGGGGGCTGTGGATTGTAGTCCGTATTTCTCGGGTGCTGTGGATTGTAGTCCGGATTACTCGGGGGCTGTGGATTGTAGTCCGGATTACTCGGGGCTGTGGATTGTAGTCCGGATTACTCGGGCTGTGGATTATAATCTGGATTTCTCGGAGGCTGTGGATTGTAGTCCGGATTTCTCGGGGGCTGTGGATTATAATCTGGATTTCTCGGGGGCTGTGGATTGTAGTCCGTATTTCTCGGGTGCTGTGGATTGTAGTCCGGATTACTCGGGGGCTGTGGATTATAATCTGGATTTCTTGGGGCTGTGGATTGTAGTCCTAATTTCTCGGGCTGTGATTATAATCTGATTTCCGTGCTGTGGATTGTATCCTATTCTCGGGGCGTGGATTATAATCGGATTCTTGGGCGTGATTATAATCTGTTCTTGGGCTGTGATAAGTCCGGTTCTCGGGCTGTGGATTATATCTGGATTTTAGGGCGTGATTTATCCGGATTCTAGGGCTGTGGATAACTGGATTCTTGGGCTGTGATTGTAGTCCGATTACTCGTGCTGTGATTATATCTGGATTTCTCGGGCTTGGACTGTAGTCTGATTTCTTGGGCTGTGGATTATAATCTGGATTTCTCGGGCTGTGGATTCAATCTGGATTTCTTGGGCTGTGGATTGTAGTCCAGTTTCTCTGGTGCTGTGGATTGTATCCGATTACTCGGCTGTGAGTATAATCTGGATTCTCTGTGCGGGATTGTATCGGATTACTCGGCTGTGATTATAATCTGTTTCTTGAGGGTGTGGATGTATCGATTCTCGAGGCTGTGGATATATCTGGATTCTCGGGGCTGTGATTGTAATCTGGATTTCTTGGGCTGTGGATTGTATCAGATTCTCGGGTGCTGTAGATTGTAGTCCGATTACTCTGGCTGGGATTATAATCTGATTTCTTGTGCTGTGGATTTATCGGATTACTCGGCTTGGTAAATCTGGATTCTTGAGGGTGTGGATTGGTCCGGATTTCTCGGAGCTGTGATATAATCTGATTCTGTGCTGTGATTGTATCCGATACTCGGCGTGATTATACTGATTTCTTGAGGTTGTGATTGTAGTCCTATTCTCGGCTGTGATATAATCTGGATTTCTTGGGCTGTGATAACTGATCTTGGGCGTGGATTAAGTCCGGTTCTCGGCTGTGATATAATCTGTTTTAGGCTGTGGATTGTAGTCGATTCTAGGGCTGTGGATATATCGGATTCTTGGGCTGTGATTGTAGTCCGATACTCGTGGCTGTGGATATATCTGGATTCTCGGCTGTGGACTGATCCGATTTCTGGGCGTGGATTATAATTGGATTCTCGGCGTGGATTAATCTGATTTGGGCTGTGATTGTAGTCCAGATTTCTCTGGTGCTGTGGATGTATCCGATTACTCGGGCTGGGAGTAATCTGATTTCTCTGGTGCGTGGATGTAGTCGATTACCGGCTGTGATTATATCTGGATTTCTGAGGTTGTGGATTGTAGCCGATTTCTCGGAGCTGTGGATTATATCTGATTTCTCGGGCTGTGGATGTAATCTGGATTTTGGCTGATTGTAGTCCAGATTTCCGGCGTAATTGTAGTCCATTACCGTGGCTGTGGATTATAATCTGGATTCTCTGGTGCTGTGGATGTAGTCCGATTACTCGGCTGTGATTATAATCTGATTTCTTGAGGTTGTGATGTATCGATTCTCGGAGGCTGTGGATTATATCTGATTCTCTGGTGCTGTGATTTAGTCCGATACTCGGCTTGGATATATCGGATTTCTTGAGGTTGTGGATGTAGTCCATTCTCGAGGCTGATATAATCTGGATTTCTCCGGCGTGTGGATTGTAATACTGATTTCTGGGCTGTGGATTAGCCCAGATCTCTCGGTGCTGTAGTTTAGTCATTACTCCGGTGCCTGTGTATTATAATCTGATTACTCGGTGCTGTGATTGTAGTCGATACACGCATTGATATAATCTGGATTCTACGTGTGATTGTATCCGGATTCCGAGCTGTGATATAATCCATCCTCTCGGGTCTGTGGATTGTAGTCCTGATATCCGGTGATTGATTGTAGTCCGGATTACTCAGTGCTGTGGAATTATCCTGATATTACTCGGGGCTGTGGATTATAATCTGGATTTCTTGAGGGCTGTGGATTGTAGTCCTGATTTCTCGGGGCTGTGGATTGTAGTCCGGATTTCTTGGGGGCTGTGGATTATAATCTGGATTTCTCGGGGGCTGTGGATTGTAGTCCGGATTACTCGGGCTGTGGATTGTAGTCCTGATTTCTCGGGGGCTGTGGATTATAATCTGGATTTCTCGGGGGCTGTGGATTGTAGTCCGGATTTCTCGGGGCTGTGGATTATAATCTGGATTACTCGGGGCTGTGGATTGTAGTCCTGATTTCTCGGGGCTGTGGATTGTAGTCCGGATTTCTCGGTGATGTGGATTGTAGTCCGGATTTCTCGGGGGCTGTGGATTATAATCTGGATTTCTCGGGGGCTGTGGATTATAATCTGGATTTCTCGGGGCTGTGGATTGTAGTCCTGATTTCTCGGGTGATGTGGATTGTAGTCCGGATTACTCGGGCTGTGGATTATAATCTGGATTTCTCGGGGGCTGTGGGTTGTAGTCCGGATTTCTCGGGGCTGTGGATTGTAGTCCTGATTTCTCGGGGCTGTGGATTGTAGTCCTGATTTCTCGGGGGCTGTGGATTGTAGTCCTGATTTCTCGGGGCTGTGGATTGTAGTCCTGATTTCTCGGGGGCTGTGGATTGTAGTCCGGATTTCTCTGGTGCTGTGGATTGTAGTCCGGATTTCTCGGAGGCTGTGGATTGTAGTCCGGATTTCTCGGGGGCTGTGGATTATAATCTGGATTTCTCGGGGGCTGTGGATTATAATCTGGATTTCTCGGGGCTGTGGATTATAATCTGGATTTCTCGGGGCTGTGGATTGTAGTCCGGATTTCTCGGGGCTGTGGATTGTAGTCCGGATTTCTCGGGGCTGTGGATTGTAGTCCTGATTTCTCGGGGCTGTGGATTGTAGTCCGGATTTCTCGGGGCTTGGGTTGTAGTCCGGATTTCTCGGGGGCTGTGGATTGTAGTCCGGACAGTGAAGGGTTACTGTCTTTACTCTCTGTGATACTTTGTATCTGGGCGCTGCGGGCGCTGATTGGCTGGAGCTGCCCCTGTGGGCGGGCCGGCACCTTTGCTGGAGAAGCTGCAGAGCAGAGTCCGCTCCACCCAGAGACAGGAATGAGGGGCCCCGGGCTCCTGCTGCTGTGTGCGCTGCTGGGACAGCCGGGCTGCGGCCTAAGACACACCGTGCACTGGAACAGCAGCAACCCCAGGTGAGACAGGGGCCCCCATACCCTCCCCCGTCCTCTGCCTGTCTCCCCCCCCCCCCCCTCTTGTATTTTGCCTGTCCCCCCCTCTTGTACTCTGCCTGCCCCCCCCCCTCTTGTACTCTGCCTGTCCCCCCCCCCCCTCTTGTACTCTGCCTGGCCCCCCCCCCTCTTGTACTCTGCCTGTCCCCCCCCCCTCTTGTACTCTGCCTGTCCCCCCCCCTCTTGTACTCTGCCTGTCCCCCCCCTCTTGTGGTCTGCCTGTCCCACCCCCCTCTTGTACTCTGCCTGTCCCCCCCCCCTCTTGTACTCTGCCTGTCCCCCCCCCCTCTTGTACTCTGCCTGTCCCCCCCCCCTCTTGTACTCTGCCTGTCCCCCCCCTCTTGTACTCTGCCTGTCCCCCCCCTCTTGTACTCTGCCTGTCCCCCCCCCTCTTGTACTCTGCCTGTCCCCCCCCCCCCTCTTGTACTCTGCCTGCCCCCCCCCTCTTGTACTCTGCCTGCCCCCCCCCTCTTGTACTCTGCCTGTCCCCCCCCCCTCTTGTACTCTGCCTGTCCCCCCCCTCTTGTACTCTGCCTGTCCCCCCCCTCTTGTGGTCTGCCTGTCCCACCCCCCCTCTTGTACTCTGCCTGTCCCCCCCCCCCTCTTGTACTCTGCCTGTCCCCCCCCTCTTGTACTCTGCCTGTCCCCCCCCTCTTGTACTCTGCCTGTCCCCCCCCTCTTGTACTCTGCCTGTCCCCCCCCTCTTGTACTCTGCCTGCCCCCCCCTCTTGTACTCTGCCTGCCCCCCCCCCCTTGTACTCTGCCTGCCCCCCCCCTCTTGTAGTCTGTCTGTCCCCCCCCCCTCTTGTACTCTGCCTGTCCCCCCCCCCCTCTTGTACTCTGCCTGTCCCCCCCCCCTCTTGTACTCTGCCTGTCCCCCCCCCCTCTTGTACTCTGCCTGTCCCCCCCCCCTCTTGTACTCTGCCTGTCCCCCCCCCTCTTGTACTCTGCCTGTCCCCCCCCCCCCTCTTGTACTCTGCCTGTCCCCCCCCTCTTGTACTCTGCCTGTCCCCCCCCTCTTGTACTCTGCCTGTACACCCCCCCTCTTGTACTCTGCCTGTCCCCCCCCCCCCCCCTCTTGTACTCTGCCCGTCCCCCCCCTCTTGTACTCTGCCTGTCCCCCCCCTCTTGTAGTCTGCCTGTCCACCCCCTCTTGTAGTCTGCCTGTCCCCCCCCCTCTTGTAGTCTGCCTGTCCCCCCCCCCCCTCTTGTAGTCTGCCTGTCCCCCCCCCCCTCTTGTAGTCTGCCTGTCCCCCCCCCCCTCTTGTAGTCTGCCTGTCCCCCCCCCCCTCTTGTAGTCTGCCTGTCCTCCCCCCCCCTCTTGTAGTCTGCCTGTCCCCCCCCCCCCCTCTTGTAGTCTGCCTGTCCCCCCCCCCCCCTCTTGTAGTCTGCCTGTCCCCCCCCCCCCTCTTGTAGTCTGCCTGTCCCCCCCCCCCCTCTTGTAGTCTGCCTGTCCCCCCCCCCTCTCTTGTAGTCTGCCTGTCCCCCCCCCCCCTCTTGTAGTCTGCCTGTCCCCCCCCCCCTCTTGTAGTCTGCCTGTCCCCCCCCCCCTCTTGTAGTCTGCCTGTCCCCCCCCCCTCTTGTAGTCTGCCTGTCCCCCCCCCCCCCCTTGTAGTCTGCCTGTCCCCCCCCCCCCCCCTTGTAGTCTGCCTGTCCCACCCCTCTTGTAGTCTGCCTGTCCCCCCCCCCCCCTCTTGTAGTCTGCCTGTCCCCCCCCCCCCCCTCTTGTAGTCTGCCTGTCCCCCCCCCCTCTTGTAGTCTGCCTGTCCCCCCCATCTTGTACTCTGCCTGTCCCCCCCCCCCCCTCTTGTACTCTGCCTGGCCCCCCCTCTTGTACTCTGCCTGGCCCCCCCCTCTTGTACTCTGCCTGTCCCCCCCCCCGTCTTGTACTCTGCCTGTCGTCCCCCCCCCCCCCCCCCTTGTACTCTGCCTGTCCCCCCTCCCTGTTGTCCTCTACC
Organism: Allobates femoralis; assembly: GCA_033576535.1. Taxonomy (NCBI): domain Eukaryota; kingdom Metazoa; phylum Chordata; class Amphibia; order Anura; family Aromobatidae; genus Allobates; species Allobates femoralis. The sequence continues at coordinate 120,344,800 of JARQOC010000012.1, read as the reverse complement.
TGGCTTCCCCGTGCTCTCCCCCCAATACCCCCATACTCAATCTGCCCCTGACACTGCACCCCCTGTATCTGCACCTCTCCTCTGTAGCTGCCCCTACCCTGTAGGTGATGACTCTGCCCCCTTGTGGCTGCCCTCCCTCTCCCCTGTGGCTGCCAACTTTTTCCCCCCTGTATCTGCCCCTCTCCCCTGTGTCTGCCCCTCTCCCCTGTATCTGCTGACTCTGCCCCCTGTAGCTCCTGCCCCCCCTCTCCCTTGTGTCTGCTGACTCTGCCCCCCTGTACCTGCCCCCCTCTCCCCTGTATCTGCTGACTCTGCCCCCCTCTCCCCTGTATCTGCTGACTCTGCCCCCCTGTAGCTTCTGCCCCCCTCTCCCCTGTATCTGCTGACTCTGCCCCCCTCTCCCCTGTATCTGCTGACTCTGCCCCCTGTAGCTCCTGCCCCCCTCTCCCCTGTATCTGCTGACTCTGCCACCCTGTAGCCTCTGCCCCCCTCTCCCCTGTATCTGCTGACTCTGCCCCCCCCTCCCCTGTATCTGCTGACTCTGGCCCCCTGTAGCTTCTGCCCCTCCTCTCTCCCTGTATCTGCTGACTCTGCCCACCTGTAGCTTCTGCCCCCCCCTCCCCTGTATCTGCTGATTCTGCCCCCCTGTAGCTTCTGCCCCCGTCTCCCCTGTATCTGCTGACTCTGCCCCCCCTGTAGCGTCTGCCCCCTTCTCCCCTGTATCTGCTGACTCTGCCCCCCCTCCCCTGTATCTGCTGACCCTGCCCACCTGTAGCTTCTGCCCCCCCCCTCCCCTGTATCTGCTGACTCTGCCCCCCTCTCCCCTGTATCTGCTGACTATGCCCCCCTGTAGCTTCTGCCCCCCTCTCCCCTGTATCTGCTGACTCTGCCCTCCCCATCCCCTGTATCTGCTGACTCTGCCCCCCTGTAGCTTCTGCTCCCCTCTCCCCTGTATCTGCTGACTCTGCCTCCCCTGTATCTGCTGACTCTGCCCCCCTGTAGCTTCTGCCCCCCTCTCCCCTGTATCTGCTGACTCTGCCCTCCCCCTCCCCTGTATCTGCTGACTCTGCCCCCCTGTAGCCTCTGCCCCCTTCTCCCTTGTATCTGCTGACTCTGCCCCCTGTAGCCTCTGCCCCCCTCTCCCCTGTATCTGCTGACTCTGCCCTCCCCTCCCCTGTATCTGCTGACTCTGCCCCCCTGTAGCTTCTGCTCCCCTCTCCCCTGTATCTGCTGACTCTGCCCCCCTGTAGCTTCTGCCCCCCTCTCCCCTGTATCTGCTGACTCTGCCCCCCTCTCCCCTGTATCTGCTGACTCTGCCCTCCCCCTCCCCTGTATCTGCTGACTCTGCCCCCCTGTAGCTTCTGCTCCCCTCTCCCCTGTATCTGCTGACTCTGCCCCCCTGTAGCTTCTGCCCCCCTCTCCCCTGTATCTGCTGACTCTGCCCCCCTCTCCCCTGTATCTGCTGACTCTGCCCCCCTGTAGCTTCTGCCCCCCTCTCCCCTGTATCTGCTGACTCTGCCCCCCTGTAGCTTCTGCCCCCCTCTCCCTGTATCTGCTGACTCTGCCCCCCTCTCCCCTGTATCTGCTGACTCTGCCCCCCTGTAGCTTCTGCCCCCCTCTCCCCTGTATCTGCTGACTCTGCCCCCCTGTAGCTTCTGCCCCCCTCTCCCCTGTATCTGCTGACTCTGCCCCCCTCTCCCCTGTATCTGCTGACTCTGCCCCCCTGTAGCTTCTGCCCCCCTCTCCCCTGTATCTGCTGACTCTGCCCCCCTGTAGCTTCTGCCCCCCTCTCCCCTGTATCTGCTGACTCTGCCCCCCTGTAGCTTCTGCCCCCCTCTCCCCTGTATCTGCTGACTCTGCCCCCCTCTCCCCTGTATCTGCTGACTCTGCCCCCCCTGTAGCCTCTGCCCCCCTCTCCCCTGTATCTGCTGACTCTGCCCCCCTGTAGCTTCTGCCCCCCTCTCCCCTGTATCTGCTGACTCTGCCCCCCTCTCCCCTGTATCTGCTGACTCTGCCCCCCCCTGTAGCCTCTGCCCCCCTCTCCACTGTATCTGCTGACTCTGCCCCCCCCTGTAGCCTCTGCCCCCCTCTCCCCTGTATCTGCTGACTCTGCCCCCCCCCCTGTAGCCTCTGCCCCCCTCTCCCCTGTATCTGCTGACTCTGCCCCCCCCTGTAGCCTCTGCCCCCCTCTCCCCTGTATCTGCTGACTCTGCCCCCCCCCTGTAGCTTCTGCCCCCCTCTCCCCTGTATCTGCTGACTCTGCCCCCCTCTCCCCTGTATCTGCTGACTCTGCCCCCCTGTAGCTTCTGCCCCCCTCTCCCCTGTATCTGCTGACTCTGCCCCCCTGTAGCTTCTGCCCCCTCTCCCCTGTATCTGCTGACTCTGCCCCCCTCTCCCCTGTATCTGCTGACTCTGCCCCCCTGTAGCTTCTGCCCCCCTCTCCCCTGTATCTGCTGACTCTGCCCCCCTCTCCCCTGTATCTGCTGACTCTGCCCCCCTGTAGCTTCTGCCCCCCTCTCCCCTGTATCTGCTGACTCTGCCCCCCTGTAGCTTCTGCCCCCTCTCCCCTGTATCTGCTGACTCTGCCCCCCTCTCCCCTGTATCTGCTGACTCTGCCCCCCTGTAGCTTCTGCCCCCCTCTCCCTGTATCTGCTGACTCTGCCCCCCCTGTAGCCTCTGCCCCCCTCTCCCCTGTATCTGCTGACTCTGCCCTCCCCCTCCCCTGTATCTGCTGACTCTGCCCCCTGTAGCTTCTGCCCCCTCTCCCCTGTATCTGCTGACTCTGCCCCCCTCTCCCCTGTATCTGCTGACTCTGCCCCCCCTGTAGCCTCTGCCCCCCTCTCCCCTGTATCTGCTGACTCTGCCCCCCCCTGTAGCCTCTGCCCCCCTCTCCCCTGTATCTGCTGACTCTGCCCCCCCCCTGTAGCCTCTGCCCCCCTCTCCCTGTATCTGCTGACTCTGCCCCCCCCTGTAGCCTCTGCCCCCTCTCCCCTGTATCTGCTGACTCTGCCCCCCCCTGTAGCCTCTGCCCCCCTCTCCCCTGTATCTGCTGACTCTGCCTCCCCTGCTGCCCCTTTGTTGTAGGATTTTGGCTATAATGAGAAGCAGAGAGCTGGGGGGGGGGTGATGTCTGTGTAGCTGCGAGTCATAGACGAGGTCTCAGCCCTGGAAGCTGAATATTAATCCCCGGCCCCCTGTACCCCATTGTGTGCTGTGCCCCCGCCCCGCTTGGCTGCAGGAAGGGGTTGTTATTTCGGGCAGCGGCCCCTCTGCTTATGTTGGACGCGGCTGTGTTTTCCCATATTGCAGCCTGTAGTGTGGATGGATGGCGCTGTTTATCTTGGCAGCGCTCCGCTCCCCGGCGCCAGCTCGCCTCCTCACTACTTTTTACCTTGTTCACCAACTTTGTATGAGCAGTGGGTGCTGCTGGGGCTTGTAGTGGGCGCTGGGCGCTGCTGAGGCTTGTAGTGACCTGTCAGTGGTGGGCGCTGCTGGGGCTTGTAGTGACCTGTCAGTGGTGGGCGCTGCTGGGGCTTGTAGTGACCTGTCAGCGGTGGGCACTGCTGGGGCTTGTAGTGACCTGTCAGCGGTGGGCGCTGCTGAGGCTTGTAGTGACCTGTCAGTGGTGGGCGCTGCTGGGGCTTGTAGTGACCTGTCAGCGGTGGGCGCTGCTGAGGCTTGTAGTGACCTGTCAGTGGTGGGCGCTGCTGGGGCTTGTAGTGACCTGTCAGCGGTGGGCACTGCTGGGGCTTGTAGTGACCTGTCAGCGGTGGGCACTGCTGGGGCTTGTAGTGACCTGTCAGCGGTGGGCGCTGCTGGGGCTTGTAGTGACCTGTCAGTGGTGGGCGCTGCTGGGGCTTGTAGTGACCTGTCAGTGGTGGGTGCTGCTGGGGCTTGTAGTGGGCGCTGGGCGCTCCTGGGGCTTGTAGTGACCTGTCAGTGGTGGGTGCTGCTGGGGCTTGTAGTGGGCGCTGGGCGCTCCTGGGGCTTGTAGTGACCTGTCAGTGGTGGGCACTGCTGGGGCTTGTAGTGATCTGTCAGCGGTGGGCACTGCTGGGGCTTGTAGTGACCTGTCAGCGGTGGGCACTGCTGGGGCTTGTAGTGACCTGTCAGTGGTGGGCACTGCTGGGGCTTGTAGTGACCTGTCAGCGGTGGGCGCTGCTGGGGCTTGTAGTGACCTGTCAGCGGTGGGCGCTGCTGGGGCTTGTAGTGACCTGTCAGTGGTGGGTGCTCCTGGGGCTTGTAGTGACCTGTCAGTGGTGGGTGCTCCTGGGGCTTGTAGTGACCTGTCAGTGGTGGGTGCTCCTGGGGCTTGTAGTGACCTGTCAGTGGTGGGCGCTGCTGGGGCTTGTAGTGACCTGTCAGCGGTGGGCGCTGCTGGGGCTTGTAGTGACCTGTCAGTGGTGGGCGCTGCTGGGGCTTGTAGTGACCTGTCAGTGGTGGGCACTGCTGGGGCTTGTAGTGACCTGTCAGTGGTGGGTGCTGCTGGGGCTTGTAGTGGGCGCTGGGCGCTCCTGGGGCTTGTAGTGACCTGTCAGTGGTGGGCGCTGCTGGGGCTTGTAGTGACCTGTCAGTGGTGGGCGCTGCTGGGGCTTGTAGTGACCTGTCAGTGGTGGGCGGGTGCTGGGGCTTGTAGTGGGCAGCGGGCGCTGCTGGGGCTTGTAGTGACCTGTCAGTGGTGGGCGCTGCTGGGGCTTGTAGTGACCTGTCAGCGGTGGGCACTGCTGGGGCTTGTAGTGACCTGTCAGTGGTGGGCGCTGCTGGGGCTTGTAGTGACCTGTCAGTGGTGGGCGCTGCTGGGGCTTGTAGTGGGCAGCGGGCGCTGCTGGGGCTTGTAGTGACCTGTCAGTGGTGGGCGCAGCTGGGGCTTGTAGTGACCTGTCAGCGGTGGGCGCTGCTGGGGCTTGTAGTGACCTGTCAGTGGTGGGTGCTGCTGGGGCTTGTAGTGACCTGTCAGCGGTGGGCACTGCTGGGGCTTGTAGTGACCTGTCAGTGGTGGGTGCTGCTGGGGCTTGTAGTGACCTGTCAGTGGTGGGCGCTGCTGGGGCTTGTAGTGACCTGTCAGTGGTGGGCGCTGCTGGGGCTTGTAGTGACCTGTCAGTGGTGGGTGCTGCTGGGGCTTGTAGTGACCTGTCAGCGGTGGGTGCTGCTGGGGCTTGTAGTGGGCGCTGCTGGGGCTTGTAGTGGGCGCTGCTGGGGCTTGTAGTGGGCGCTGCTGGGGCTTGTAGTGGGCGCTGCTGGGGCTTGTAGTGGGCGCTGCTGGGGCTTGTAGTGGGCGCTGCTGGGGCTTCTAGTCCATACAGAGCTGTGCAGTTCTAGATTTAAAGCTTTGACCTTTAAAAACATATTTTACATTTTCCTGTGATGTCTCGGCCTCCCCTTGTGTTTTATAAGAATGCAGTTTTGGATGATTCTCGCCCTCCCCCCCCTTTCCTGGTTTCTGTTCCCCTCCCCCGCGCCTGGTTTGGCCAGGTCTGGTTATAATGGATGGAGACTTTCCTGAGTACAGGGGGGGGAGGTTCTTTCTCTTTATGCCTGAAAAAACAATTTGCATATTTCTCTTCATTGTCTTTAGATTTTCAGTTTCCCCTTCTTCATACTTCAAGCTGTGGAGATGGAATGGGGGTGGGGACGCTTGTTCTCTGTGCATCGGGGCGCAGGAAATTTAGACTGGCATGTTCTGGGGGCGCGTGTGTCTGGGGATAGGTGGGTCGGGGCGCGCGTGTCTGGGGATAGGTGGGTCGGGGCGCGCGTGTCTGGGGATAGGTGGGTCGGGGCGCGCGTGTCTGGGGATAGGTGGGTCGGGGCGCGCGTGTCTGGGGATAGGTGGGTCGGGGCGCGCGTGTCTGGGGATAGGTGGGTCGGGGCGCGCGTGTCTGGGGATAGGTGGGTCGGGGCGCGCGTGTCTGGGGATAGGTGGGTCGGGGCGCGCGTGTTCTGTTGATTGGTGGGTCGGGGCGCGCGTGTCTGTTGATTGGTGGGTCGGGGCGCGCGTGTCTGTTGATTGGTGGGTCGGGGCTCGCGTGTCTGGGGATAGGTGGGTCGGGGCTCGCGTGTCTGGGGATAGGTGGGTCGGGGCTCGCGTGTCTGGGGATCGGTGGGTCGGGGCTCGCGTGTGTGGAGTTAGGTGGGTCGGGGCTTGCGTTTCTGGGGATAGGTGGGTCGGGGGCTCGCGTGTGTGGAGTTAGGTGGGTCGGGGCTCGCGTGTGTGGAGTTAGGTGGGTCGGGGCTCGCGTGTCTGGGGATAGGTGGGTCGGGGCTCGCGTGTCTGGGGATAGGTGGGTCGGGGCTCGCGTGTGTGCAGTTAGGTGGGTCGGGGCTCGCGTGTGTGCAGTTAGGTGGGTCGGGGCTCGCGTGTGTGCAGTTAGGTGGGTCGGGGCTCGCGTGTGTGGAGTTAGGTGGGTCGGGGCTTGCGTGTCTGGGGATCGGTGGGTCGGGGCTCGCGTGTGTGGAGTTAGGTCGGTCGGGGCTCGCGTGTCTGGGGATAGGTGGGTCGGGGCTCGCGTGTGTGGAGTTAGGTGGGTCGGGGCTCGCGTGTCTGGGGATAGGTGGGTCGGGGCTCGCGTGTGTGCAGTTAGGTGGGTCGGGGCTCGCGTGTGTGCAGTTAGGTGGGTCGGGGCTCGCGTGTGTGCAGTTAGGTGGGTCGGGGCGCGCGTGTGTGGAGTTAGGTGGGTCGGGGCTCGCGTGTGTGGAGATAGGTGGGTCGGGGCGCGCGTGTGTGGAGTTAGGTGGGTCGGGGCGCGCGTGTGTGGAGTTAGGTGGGTCGGGGCTCGCGTGTGTGGAGTTAGGTGGGTCGGGGCGCGCGTGTGTGGAGTTAGGCGGGTCGGGGCGCGCGTGTGTGGAGTTAGGCGGGTCGGGGCGCGCGTGTCTGGGATAGGTGGGTCGGGGCTCGCGTGTCTGGGGATAGGTGGGTCGGGGCTCGCGTGTCTGTGGTTAGGCGGGTCGGGGGCGCGCGTGTGTGGAGTTAGGCGGGTCGGGGCGCGCGTGTCTGGGGATAGGTGGGTCGGGGGGCGCGTGCGTGTGTCAGGACAGGTAGGGGTGCGTGTCTCGGGTTAGGGTTACTGCTTGGTGTGCATGGTTGGAGTCACACATGCGGTTGTGCACTCTGGGTTCTATCACAGTGTTCTGGTTCCTGGTGCTGACACCTTACGTTCCTCGTCTCGCCCTCGCTCGCCCCCACGCTCGCCCTCGCTCGCCCCCACGCTCGCCCCTCGCTCGCCCCTCGCTCGCCCTCGCTCGCCCCTCGCTCGCCCCTCGCTCGCCCCACGCTCGCCCCTCGCTCGCCCTCGCTCGCCCCCACGCTCGCCCCACCTCGCCCTCGCTCGCCCCACGCTCGCCCCTCGCTCGCCCCTCGCTCGCCCCTCGCTCGCCCCTCGCTCGCCCCTCGCTCGCCCCTCGCTCGCCCTCGCTCGCCCTTGTCTCGCCCACGCTCGCCCACGCTCGCCCCACGCTCGCCCCTCGCTCGCCCCACGCTTTGTGCTTTTTATGTCTAGTGTTTGAGACTTCAAAGAAACAATTACAGAAGTTTCCATGAATGGATGTGCCGGATCCACACCTGGGGCCTCATCTCCACCCTTTTTTGTTATGTTTTATGAGGCAGCACCGCCGGTCCACCGCCTCACCTCAGCTCTTCCCCCGGCTGGTGACGACAGTGGGGACAACAGTGGTATTGTCTCGTCAATCCCTGCCGGATCAAGCCGTCTGCTCATCAGTCCTCACCTATGGCGCGGGCAGTGTGGCATTGTGCCATAAGTGGAGCAGACGGTGGCACTGACGAGACCGGAGGGAAGTTCTCTCCAGATTCCTGCAGGTTGAGGCGTCTGCACTTTGCAACCGGGTACAAATTGCTGTTCTGTAGGGCACATTGCGGGTTATGGTGGTCAGATTTTCATGGGTTAGGGCCCCAAGATGTGTCTGACCTACGTTGAGTGTAAAACTCTAATGGCTGCGCCAAATATTAGTGTCTTGTTGGGGATCCTGATGTGCAATGTCTCTTGTGCTCCCAGAACTTGGTGGATCTTAACCCATAGGATGCTAAAGTTGTCCTTCAACCAGGGCTGTGGAGTCAGTAAAGGCCCCGTTACACGGCACGACATCGTTAACGACATCGCTGATGCGTCACGGATTTGGAGGCGTACCAGCGACATCGTTGCGAACTCGTTGTGTGTTACTTTGGCAAGTTGTAACAATAAATCGTTGGGTCGGAGTTGATAGGATTACCAAAATGTTGGAAAGCCTGACTATCTCAACTACAGCAACCTGCTGCATCGTTCTGTGTGACTCTGCGACAACGATGTCATGGACGACTTCTCCCATTCACAGCAACGAGCAGGGCGTCGCGCTGAAGGTGGAGCTCCCCAGGGGGGCGTCGCGCTGAAGGTGGAGCTCCCCAGGGGGGCGTCGCGCTGAAGGTGGAGCTCCCCAGGGGGGCGTCGCGCTGAAGGTGGAGCTCCCCAGGGGGGCGTCGCGCTGAAGGTGGAGCTCCCCAGGGGGGCGTCGCGCTGAAGGTGGAGCTCCCCAGGGGGGCGTCGCGCTGAAGGTGGAGCTCCCCGGGGGGTGTCGCGCTGAAGGGGGAGCTCCCGGGGGGCGTCGCGCTGAAGGTGGAGCTCCCCGGGGGGTGTCGCGCTGAAGGGGGACCTCCCTGGGTCATCTGGTCCAACCCCCTGCTCAAAGCAGTATCAGATGCCAATTGTTGTCAGCTTCTACCTTTCCTAACAGGATCCCCTAGCCATGAGAGAAGCTTGATTATCTGTTATCGGGCGTACATTTGCCGGATCCTTCCTGTATGGGATTGTGACAATCCTCTGGGTTGATAATGCTCCAGCTGATCACCTTCATCACTTCACGTCCTGATTGTGTGATCACCACCGCTTCTTCCAGGACTCTGGGAGTGGACGCCGGTGTACAGACATGTCCTGTTTACACCCTGTCACCACTCTCATGAATCTGCTCATCTTCAGATATTTAGGAAGTGTAGAATCCAGCAGAGCATGCTGGGATTTGTAGTTGGGGCTGTTCCACCCGTGCCCTGCTGAACTCTTGCACATTCCTCTTTTGCACACATGTTCCTTGTACAAATATTTGCTCTCTGGCGATACGCCCTGTACTGATGGCGTACGAGGGTGTGTGCGCGGTACGTTCACCCGCTCCAGGTGTGGTTCCAGGTTAGTGGCGTGTGTCAGGTGTGCACGCTGTAATAATCCTCGTCAGCTGCAGTTATATGGAGACCTTCTATATTCTGTTTCCCGTTGGCTCCTTGTCCCTGGTTGTAGGTCAGACAACTGTAGATGCCGTCATGTCACAAAACAATGCGTTATTCTCATACACAACCTTGATATGGAGTCCCTGTCCTTCAGGCGGGGTGCCGGGAGGAGGGAGACGGGGCGGCGGGGTGCCGGGAGGAGGGAGACGGGGCGGCGGGGTGCCGGGAGGAGGGAGACGGGGCGGCGGGGTGCCGGGAGGAGGGAGACGGGGCGGCGGGGTGCCGGGAGGAGGGAGACGGGGCGGCGGGGTGCCCGGAGGAGGGAGACGGGGTGCCGGGAGGAGGGAGACTGGGTGTCGGGAGGAGGGAGACGGGGCGGCGGGGTGCCGGGAGGAGGGAGACGGGGTGCCGGGAGGAGGGAGACGGGGTGCCGGGAGGAGGGAGACGGAGAGTGCCGGGAGGAGGGAGACGGGGCGGCGGGGTGCCGGGAGACGGGGCGGCGGGGTGCCGGGAGGAGGGAGACGGGGTGCCGGGAGGAGGGAGACGGGGTGCCGGGAGGAGGGAGACGGGGTGCCGGGAGGAGGGAGACGGGGCGGCGGGGTGCCGGGAGGAGGGAGACGGGGCGGCGGGGTGCCCGGAGGAGGGAGACGGGGCGGCGGGGTGCTGGGAGGAGGCAGACGGGGCAGCGGGGTGCCTGGAGGATTTATCTGCTATACTTTGAAGGGAGCCCCAACATTATTGATTCCATTGATTAGCATTAATCGGGAAGCAGAGAGGTTAGTCAGCAATTTCCATGCAAATGCTTACACTTAAGGTGACCAGACTTGTGGGTGTGCCGCAGTTCCATCCCACCCCACTTCTTGCCCCTTGTTACCCCTCACTCGCCCGCGTGCTTCTCAGCCTCTCATTCTCATCCCGCTGTTGACTTTTTTTCCCTCATTGATATCTATATTTTTCCATGCAGGTTTGCGAAGGAGGATTACACCGTGCACGTGGCCATCAAGGATTACCTGGATATCTACTGTCCGCACTATGACGCCCGAGTTCCTAGGGAGCAAACAGAGAACTTTGGACTTTATATGGTGGACCGCGCGATGTACGAGGGATGTTACGTGACCCCTGAAGTCTACAAACGCTGGGCGTGTAACGAGCCGTATGCACCAGCCGGGCCCATCAAGTTCTCTGAAAAGATCCATCGTTTCACCCCGTTTTCTCTGGGGGTGGAATTCCATGAGGGACAAGACTATTATTACATCTGTAAGTGCCCGAACAACCCCCGACACCCAGCGATTACTCAATGACGCCCTCCTACCCACCAACACCCCTTTCACTCACCATCTAGCCCCTGACACCCCATCTCAGAATGATCAGCAATCCTATTCTTGACCCCACCTGTGTATGGGGTGGTATCTCTTATTCTGTTTATATAGATAGTGTGTAATCTGTGTGTATGTATTGGCCTTCAGCTTGATCTCGAGCCATGGCGGCTTGATGGATGAACGCTCTGTAGGAAGATCTTGTGCAGCCTAGGTTGGTCCACTATGGTCTTCTCCAAGCCTAGATTGGTCCACTATGGTCTTCTCCAGGCCTAGATTGGTCCACTATGGTCTTCTCCAAGCCTAGATTGGTCCACTATGGTCTTCTCCAGGGCTAGATTGGTCCACTATGGTCTTCTCCAAGCCTAGATTGGTCCACTATGGTCTTCTCCAAGCCTAGATTGGTCCACTATGGTCTTCTCCCAGCCTAGATTGGTCCACTATGGTCTTCTCCCAGCCTAGATTGGTCCACTATGGTCTTCTCCCAGCCTAGATTGGTCCACTATGGTCTTCTCCCAGCCTAGATTGGTCCACTATGGTCTTCTCCAAGCCTAGATTGGTCCACTATGGTCTTCTCCAAGGCTAGATTGGTCCACTATGGTCTTCTCCAAGCCTAGATTGGTCCACTATGGTCTTCTCCAAGCCTAGATTGGTCCACTATGGTCTTCTCCAAGCCTAGATTGGTCCACTATGGTCTTCTCCAAGCCTAGATTGGTCCACTATGGTCTTCTCCAGGGCTAGATTGGTCCACTATGGTCTTCTCCAGGGCTAAATTGGTCCACTATGGTCTTCTCCAAGCCTAGATTGGTCCACTATGGTCTTCTCCAAGGCTAGATTGGTCCACTATGGTCTTCTCCAGGGCTAGATTGGTCCACTATGGTCTTCTCCAGGGCTAGATTGGTCCACTATGGTCTTCTCCAGGGCTAGATTGGTCCACTATGGTCTTCTCCAAGCCTAGATTGGTCCACTATGATCTCCAAGCCTAGATTGGTCCACTATGGTCTTCTCCAGGGCTAGATTGGTCCACTATGGTCTCTCCAAGCCTAGATTGGTCCACTATGGTCTTCTCCAAGCCTAGATTGGTCCACTATGGTCTTCTCCAGGGCTAGATTGGTCCACTATGGTCTTCTCCAAGCCTAGATTGGTCCACTATGATCTCCAAGCCTAGATTGGTCCACTATGGTCTTCTCCAAGCCTAGATTGGTCCACTATGGTCTTCTCCAAGCCTAGATTGGTCCACTATGGTCTTCTCCAAGCCTAGATTGGTCCACTATGGTCTTCTCCAAGCCTAGATTGGTCCACTATGGTCTTCTCCAGGGCTAGATTGGTCCACTATGGTCTTCTCCAAGCCTAGATTGGTCCACTATGGTCTTCTCCAAGCCTAGATTGGTCCACTATGATCTCCAAGCCTAGATTGGTCCACTATGGTCTTCTCCAAGCCTAGATTGGTCCACTATGGTCTTCTCCAAGCCTAGATTGGTCCACTATGGTCTTCTCCAGGGCTAGATTGGTCCACTATGGTCTTCTCCAAGCCTAGATTGGTCCACTATGGTCTTCTCCAGGGCTAGATTGGTCCACTATGGTCTTCTCTAAGCCTAGATTGGTCCACTATGATCTCCAAGCCTAGATTGGTCCACTATGGTCTTCTCCAAGCCTAGATTGGTCCACTATGGTCTTCTCCAAGCCTAGATTGGTCCACTATGGTCTTCTCCAAGCCTAGATTGGTCCACTATGGTCTTCTCCAGGGCTAGATTGGTCCACTATGGTCTTCTCTAAGCCTAGATTGGTCCACTATGATCTCCAAGCCTAGATTGGTCCACTATGGTCTTCTCCAAGCCTAGATTGGTCCACTATGGTCTTCTCCAAGCCTAGATTGGTCCACTATGGTCTTCTCCAAGCCTAGATTGGTCCACTATGGTCTTCTCCAAGCCTAGATTGGTCCACTATGGTCTTCTCCAAGCCTAGATTGGTCCACTATGGTCTTCTCCAAGCCTAGATTGGTCCACTATGGTCTTCTCCAAGCCTAGATTGGTCCACTATGGTCTTCTCCAAGCCTAGATTGGTCCACTATGGTCTTCTCCAAGCCTAGATTGGTCCACTATGATCTCCAAGCCTAGATTGGTCCACTATGGTCTTCTCCAAGCCTAGATTGGTCCACTATGGTCTTCTCCAAGCCTAGATTGGTCCACTATGGTCTTCTCCAAGCCTAGATTGGTCCACTATGGTCTTCTCCAAGCCTAGATTGGTCCACTATGGTCTTCTCCAGGGCTAGATTGGTCCACTATGGTCTTCTCCAGGGCTAGATTGGTCCACTATGGTTTCTGTAAGCCTAGATTGGTCCACTATGGTTTCTGTAAGCGTACCTAGCTCTGCCAGGGCCTTGTCGGAGCCTGCCTAGCTCTGCCAGGGCCTTGACTTGTCCACAGTTACCTTGATGATGTCAAGCCATCAGGTTGCTGGTCTTCCTTTTCGCCTTTGTCTTTCTATTCTTCAGACCATGATGTCCTTCAGTGATTTCTCTCCTCAGTTTTGTGATTAAGCCTTCTCTTCTCATATTGGCCATAATTTGTGGGATTTTTCTGCCATTTTTTATATTTTTGATCCTCATATCTGCGAGCCACATCACATTAATGTCTCGGTGGTAGTTTTTGTTAGTATTGGTCACATCCCAAGCTTCAGGCCCCTCGGAGAAGGGATCGATGCATATCAGGGCATATTCATAAGTTCCCACCATCTCTGGTAGCTACGGTACATATAGTGCACCAGCATTCTCTGGAATGGGTCATTTGGTTCTTGTGTACATTTCTGCCAAATTCAGCCCTACTGGGTTTGTTTGGCACCAATGATACATTCTTGGATAGATTTTCAGTAGTTTTGAAGCATCTCAGCGCCATTGTTTTCACAAGAGACTGATTTTAAAGCGGTATCATCACCAAGTGACCAATACTCCCCAGACAACACTGCTAATAGTTATTGTAGACGCTGTTCTTAATTTGTACAAACCTTTCATCCACCTCCCTGATTGAAGCCGGTTACGTCTAGGAGTGAAGCGGTGGGACCCCGGCCCGAGCCAGATACACCGAGATAGTAAAATAACACTGGTCTGCAAGAGTGAAATGGTTTGAATAGTAATAGGTGATCCTATCCAATAATTATCTTGTATCGTCTGTCATCCACTTCCTCCTTCATCGTCTCTTCCCGCGTGATTGGCCAGAACAAGTTGTGGGCGCCATATTTGGACACCCAAGTGATGGGTGTCCAAATATGGCGCCCACCAGCGGTGCTGCCGATGCTACCAATCCACTAAGTCGAACGCCAGACATCTGCCCTCCGCAAAACACCACAGAATGAAATCCTACAGGACCTGTGGTGATGTCACGGTCATAGGAGGAGCCAGGTGCATGTTACAGATCACATGATTGTGACATCACCACAGGACCTTTACCTCCTCCCATCTCTGCAGCAAAGTATTTTGCTCCTCAGCAGGCTACATGCCTCCACCCCGGCAGTGTATGTGCCCCCCCCCTCCACCCCGTCAGTGTATGTGCCCCCCCCCTTCACCCCGTCAGTGTATGTGCCCCCCCCCTTCACCCCGGCAGTGTGTGTGCCCCCCCCTCCACCCCGGCAGTGTGTTTGCCCCCCCCCTCCACCCCGGCAGTGTATGTGCCCCCCCCCTCCACCCCGGCAGTGTATGTGCCCCCCCCCTTCACCCCGGCAGTGTGTGTGCCCCCCTCTCCACCCCGGCAGTGTGTGTGCCCCCCCCCCCTCCACCCCGGCAGTGTGTGTGCTCCACCCCGGCAGTGTGTGTGCCCCCCCCCCCCCCTCCACCCCGGCAGTGTGTGTGCCCCCCCCCCTCCACCCCGGCAGTGTGTGTGCCCCCCCCCCTCCACCCCGGCAGTGTGTGTGCCCCCCCTCCACCCCGGCAGTGTGGTGTGTGTGTGTGTGTGTGTGTGTGTGTGTGTCCGCCCCTCCACCCCGGCAGTATGTGTGCCCCCCCTCCACCCCGGCAGTGTGTGTGTGTGTGTGTGTGTGTGTGTCCGCCCCTCCACCCTGGCAGTGTGTGTGTGTGTGTGTGTGCCCCCCCCTCTCCACCCCGGCAGTGTGTGTGCCCCCCCCTCTCCACCCCGGCAGTGTGTGTGTGTGTGTGTGTGTGTGTGTGTGTGTGTGTGTGTGTGTGTGTGCCCGCCCTCCACCCCGGCAGTGTGTGTGTGCCCAACATTCCACGTCACCGCCCTCCCAATGTTATAGCATCAGGCTTCCATCTAGTCTACTATATAATCACACTGTCCCATCTGTCATCCACTTCTGTTCTCGAATCCCGTAAGTCACCCCACTAGCCGGAAGTGCCCTGACTGCCATATTGGGACACCCAAGTGATGGGTGTTCTGATATGACGGTCACTAGCACTAGAGCGGGTCATGTGACAAGGCTTATGTGACGCGTGATGTTGGCTGGAGGGGCGGGGCAGGTGAGGGGCTGCGGGCGGGGCAGGTAAGGGGCTGGAGGGCGGGGCAGGTGAGGGGCTGCGGGCGGGGCAGGTGAGGGGCTGGAGGGCGGGGCAGGTGAGGGGCTGTGGGCGGGGCAGGCGAGGGGCTGGAGGGCGGGGCAGGCGAGGGAGGAAAGTGAGAGTACATAAGGGGGCACAGAGACTGCACACAGTGGCCCCCACCCTGGTGTTGCCGCCCTCGCAGTGCTGTAGCATCAGGCCTCCATCTAGTTGTTTTTGGATTGCTGAACTCCATAGTAATACTGACTCCATTCCGTCACTCTCAGTTTTTCACACTCCACCTCCTTGGTTTCTTTCGTGCTCTTTGACCCCGTTGTGTGGCCTTTGGTGGATGAATTTGGGGTTATAAATGACTGGAGGCTGGTCTGTGATTGGCTGCTGTGGGAGGAGGATATTCCCATAGACCGGTGTTTGCTCACCGCGACTCGACACCTTTCGTTTTTTTTGTTGTTGTGGTGGATTACATTTTTGTTTCTAACATCGGGATGGAAATGTCCACAAGGAGGAGACGTGATCAACAACGTGCCCTACATGTGCGGCTGCTTTGTAATGTAGAAACAACAATGGAATGTCGGCTAATAGCCTCGTGTTCCTTTCACTTCCGGAGAAACCTGAAGATCCACCTGATCTAGGAGATCCAGAACATGTCGATGGTTACCGCTCTCCACAGCTCGGGTTACATCTGGGACTTGGACCTTCCGAAACTTTCTGCAGAATATCTCTAGACTAAAGGAGAAGAACGTGCTGGAACCCGAGGAAAGGGATTCCTTCCATGCTTTCTCCCATTGTACTGATGGAAACAGTGTGAGCCGGGGGAGAAAAGAAGCTGCTCCTGCACAATGGCCGCAAGTATCCTCCGCCCCGGGAGGCATTGTGTGCACTAGAACAAGAGATACCAGACTCCATTCTCCAGACGCTTAACTACAGGATCACAGATGGTCAATATGTGGTGATCTGACACAAGGAGGATCACAGATGGTCAATATGTGGTGATCTGACACAAGGAGGATCACAGATGGTCACTATGTGGTGATATGACACAAGGAGGATCACAGATGATCAATATGTGGTGATCTGACACTAGGAGGATCACAGATGGTCACTATGTGGTGATCTGACACTAGGAGGATCACAGATGGTCACTATGTGGTGATATGACACAAGGAGGATCACAGATGGTCAATATGTGGTGATCTGACACAAGGAGGATCACAGATGGTCAATATGTGGTGATCTGACACAAGGAGGATCACAGATGGTCAATATGTGGTGATCTGACACACGGAGGATCACAGATGGTCAATATGTGGTGATCTGACACAAGGAGGATCACAGATGGTCAATATGTGGTGATCTGACACAAGGAGGATCACAGATGGTCAATATGTGGTGATCTGACACACGAAGGATCACAGATGGTCAATATGTGGTGATCTGACACAAGGAGGATCACAGATGGTCAATATGTGGTGATCTGACACAAGGAGGATCACAGATGGTCAATATGTGGTGATCTGACACAAGGAGGATCACAGATGGTCAATATGTGGTGATCTGACACTAGGAGGATCACAGATGGTAAATATGTGGTGATCTGACACAAGGAGGATCACAGATGGTCAATATGTGGTGATCTGACACTAGGAGGATCACAGATGGTCAATATGTGGTGATCTGACACAAGGAGGATCACAGATGGTCAATATGTGGTGATCTGACACTAGGAGGATCACAGATGGTCAATATGTGGTGATCTGACACTAGGAGGATCACAGATGGTCACTATGTGGTGATCTGACACTAGGAGGATCACAGATGGTCAATATGTGGTGATCTGACACTAGGAGGATCACAGATGGTCAATATGTGGTGATCTGACACTACGAGGATCACAGATGGTCAATATGTGGTGATCTGAAACTAGGAAGATCACAGATGGTCAATATGTGGTGATCTGACACTAGGAGGATCACAGATGGTCAATATGTGGTGATCTGACACTAGGAGGATCACAGATGGTCAATATGTGGTGATCTGACACTAGGAGGATCACAGATGGTCACTATGTGGTGATATGACACAAGGAGGATCACAGATGGTCAATATGTGGTGATCTGACACTAGGAGGATCACAGGTGGTCAATATGTGGTGATCTGACACTAGGAGGATCACAGATGGTCAATATGTGGTGATCTGACACTAGGAGGATCACAGATGGTCAATATGTGGTGATATGACACTAGGAGGATCACAGATGGTCACTATGTGGTGATATGACACAAGGAGGATCACAGATGGTCAATATGTGGTGATCTGACACAAGGAGGATCACAGATGGTCAATATGTGGTGATCTGACACTAGGAGGATCACAGATGGTCAATATGTGGTGATCTGACACTAGGAGGATCACAGATGGTCAATATGTGGTGATCTGACACTAGGAGGATCACAGATGGTCACTATGTGGTGATATGACACAAGGAGGATCACAGATGGTCAATATGTGGTGATCTGACACTAGGAGGATCACAGATGGTCAATATGTGGTGATCTGACACAAGGAGGATCACAGATGGTCAATATGTGGTGATCTGACACTAGGAGGATCACAGATGGTCAATATGTGGTGATCTGACACAAGGAGGATCACAGATGGTCAATATGTGGTGATCTGACACTAGGAGGATCACAGATGGTCAATATGTGGTGATCTGACACTAGGAGGATCACAGATGGTCACTATGTGGTGATATGACACAAGGAGGATCACAGATGGTCAATATGTGGTGATCTGACACAAGGAGGATCACAGATGGTCAATATGTGGTGATCTGACACTAGGAGGATCACAGATGGTCACTATGTGGTGATATGACACAAGGAGGATCACAGATGGTCAATATGTGGTGATCTGACACAAGGAGGATCGCAGATGGTCAATATGTGGTGATCTGAAAGTACGAGGAGGATCACAGATGGTCAATATGTGGTGATCTGACACTAGGAGGATCACAGATGGTCAATATGTGGTGATCTGAAACTAGGAGGATCACAGATGGTCAATATGTGGTGATCTGACACAAGGAGGATCACAGATGGTCAATATGTGGTGATCTGACACAAGGAGGATCACAGATGGTCAATATGTGGTGATCTGACACAAGGAGGATCGCAGATGGTCAATATGTGGTGATCTGAAACTACGAGGATCACAGATGGTCAATATGTGGTGGCAATTTTAAACAGTGTAGGCTGGTTTTGCAGCCAGGGGGGCGGCGAGGTCACACTCCATCAGGACCATATAGCCGCCTCCTGGACTCAATAAGTTATTTTCTGAGGTATGGGGGGCTCGTCTGGGCCCATTGAGGGGTTACTAGACCTCCATTTACATCATGTGTAAGCTGGTGGGCAGTTTATAATGTCCTAAGGGGGTGACAGGTTCCTTTTAAGTAACTGTGTGATAACTTTGCTCTACAGCGCCTCCTCTAAGCTCAGGCCAGTCAGGGAAGTGCCTGAGGATAAGAGGGGCCACAGCTGCCCTATCCAAAACTCCAACGTTGAAGTCCATCGTCTAGAACATGCCAAAATGTTTCCAAGCCTTGTGCTCTCTGATGAATGATGATAGAGATGAGGAGATGTAGGACCTTTATATTGTACTCCATAGTGGGTGGGTAACCAGTGCAATGACTGGCGGTGTATACAGAGGGATGTGGCACTTCAGGGTTCTGACAAGTGAAGTGAGTGGTTGTTGGCCTTGTGTTCCCAGCATGACTCTGTCTCCCGCCATTTTTGGAAGGGATTCACCTATGTCATGTGGCTTTACTGTTGCTGGCGTAGACATTTCTCTTCTACTGATTTGGAGGTGAAGCCATTCCTACCTCTGATGACATACAGAGCAGTGCGCCACCTGGTGGACTGTGTTGGGCCTCTCATCCCTCTTTTCTCTCCTCACTGTCTTTGCTTCGGCCGTCAGATTGATTTTAGTTCCTATTATCTGTGTAGGGTCACAATGTTGGAGGTCTTGTCTGGTCTAAATCCATCTAAGTCTGCAGTCCCCCTGTGTCTCCGTTTGAATGTTGTCTCGCTGTGTGACGCCTGGCCTCCCCGCCCTCGTGCTCTGTGACGCCTGGCCTCCCCGCCCTCGTGCTCTGTGACGCCTGGCCTCCCCGCCCTCGTGCTGTGTGACGCCTGGCCTCCCCGCCCTCATGCTCTGTGACGCCTGGCCTCCCCGCCCTCGTGCTCTGTGACGCCTGGCCTCCCCGCCCTCGGGCTGTGTGACGCCTGGCCTCCCCGCCCTCGTGCTCTGTGACGCCTGGCCTCCCCGCCCTCGGGCTCTGTGACGCCTGGCCTCCCCGCCCTCGTGCTCTGTGACGCCTGGCCTCCCCGCCCTCGTGCTCTGTGACGCCTGGCCTCCCCGCCCTCGTGCTCTGTGACGCCTGGCCTCCCCGCCCTCGTGCTCTGTGACGCCTGGCCTCCCCGCCCTCGTGCTCTGTGACGCCTGGCCTCCCCGCCCTCTGGCTCTGTGACACCTGGCCTCCCCGCCCTCCCCGCCCTCGGGCTCTGTGACGCCTGGCCTCCCCGCCCTCGGGCTCTGTGACGCCTGGCCTCCCCGCCCTCGGGCTCTGTGACGCCTGGCCTCCCCGCCCTCGGGCTCTGTGACGCCTGGCCTCCCCGCCCTCGGGCTCTGTGACGCCTGGCCTCCCCGCCCTCGGGCTCTGTGACACCTGGCCTCCCCGCCCTCCCCGCCCTCGGGCTCTGTGACGCCTGGCCTCCCCGCCCTCGGGCTCTGTGACGCCTGGCCTCCCCGCCCTCGGGCTCTGTGACGCCTGGCCTCCCCGCCCTCGGGCTCTGTGACGCCTGGCCTCCCCGCCCTCGGGCTCTGTGACGCCTGGCCTCCCCGCCCTCCCCGCCCTCGGGCTGTGTGACGCCTGGCCCCCCCGCCCTCGTGCTCTGTGACGCCTGGCCTCCCCGCCCTCGGGCTGTGTGACGCCTGGCCCCCCCGCCCTCGTGCTCTGTGACGCCTGGCCTCCCCGCCCTCGGGCTGTGTGACGCCTGGCCCCCCCGCCCTCGTGCTCTGTGACGCCTGGCCCCCCCGCCCTCGTGCTCTGTGACGCCTGGCCTCCCCGCCCTCGGGCTCTGTGACGCCTGGCCTCCCCGCCCTCGGGCTCTGACGCCTGGCCCCCCGTTTTCAACATCTCTCATGCACTGCCTGTCCTCTGTCCTCTCTTACAGCTATACCAGATGTGGACAGTGTTGGTGAATGTCTCAAGATCCGGATATCTGTTTGCTGCCGATCAACCAGTAAGTGTTCCCCTCCTCCTTCTTCCTGGGATCCTCTCTGGAGAGTTGGTCACTTATTTCATCAGTGATCTTTAAACTTTTGTGTTTCTCCCACAGCGCGACCAATCACAGAAGCCCCAAGATCCCAACCCCGGGACAGGGAGCGCGGGGGAGGAGGTAATTCGCCCTCTCAGGATGGTGAGCTCCTGTGTATTCTCATCACCCTCTCTCCTCTCCACAGTAGGCTCCCATCCATTCCTCCCCTTCTCCTCCTTCCCTCCATTGTAAGCGCCAGTGTCTCCTCTCCTCCTTCTTTCCCCTGTAGGTTTCCTTCTCTTCCTTTCCTACTATTCTACCCAGTAAGCTACCATCCCCCCCCTCACCCCCCCACACACACTTCTTCTCTCCTTTGTCCCCTTCTCTCCCCTGTAAACTCCAATCTTCACCTGGTGTTCTCCCGGTACGCTGTTACGCTCCTCTCCATCCCTCTCTGGGGGGCTCTGGTGAGTGGGAGATGGGAGCCTTGCACAGCTCCGCTCCGTCCGAGGCCTCCCTAAATGGTGCTTACAGACCGGACTGGAGCCAGCCCAGTCTGAGGCCTCCCTAAATGGTGCTTACACTCCAGACTGGTGCTGCACCCCCGTCCGAGGCCTCCCTAAATGGTGCTTACACTCCAGACTGGTGCTGAACCCCCGTCCGAGGCCTCCCTAAATGGTGCTTACAGACCGGACTGGAGCCAGCCCAGTCCGAGGCCTCCCTAAATGGTGCTTACACTCCGGACTGGGCTGAGCGGCCCAGTCTGAGGCCTCCCTAAATGGTGCTTACACTCCAGACTGGTGCTGCACCCCCGTCCGAGGCCTCCCTAAATGGTGCTTACAGACCGGACCGGCACTGAGGCACTCGGTGTCTCCTGTGTGCCTGGGGGTAGTGTCTGGCACTTTATGTGCTTCATGACACTCAGACCGCGCGTTACCCTCGGGTCCGCGGTTCTGCGGGTGTACCCTGTGCTGGGGTCACCCTGGCTGACCGCCCTGTGTGTCACAGGGGCTGAGGCCGTAGGCTGCGGATGTGTGACATGTAATTGCAGTCTGTGTACATTGTTTTTTACACTGTTTCCCGCCCTGCGGGCTCCAGCTCCCTCATGAGAAGGATGCTTGGAGGATGGGATGCAGCCCGTGCGGTGACGTCACCGCGGGGCGTGTGTGTGTGTTTCCCGCGTGTCTTCGGCGCCGCCCACAGTTTCTCTGTCGGCGGCCATCTTTACCCTCACTTCCCGGCTGGGAACTGTATGCAGCGTGCGTCTGCACTCCAAGAGGGGAGACCGGAAGACAGCGCGGAGGTCACACACACACACCGCTCCCTCATACCGCCTTACAGCGGTCGGTAAGCCACCGGGATCTCCGGTTTTATTGTCTGCAATTGGGCTTATCTACCCCTGCTGTGGCGATGTCCTCAGTTAGGAAGCTTGCTGCTAAGGCGGCCGAGGCCACCGTTACATGTGCTACGTGCAATGGAACACTGGTGGAGGGGTCCTGCAATAACTGTGGACGCCCAGAGGCCCGGGCTGCAACTACTGGGTCAGCAACCCCGGTGCTATACCCCGAGGTTCAGGTGATCTCAGGGCCTTGGGAGACTCAGAACAGGATCAATGAATCTCTGTTGTCTCAGCTGTCCTCCATGTCGCAATCCCTGGAGGCACTTAATAGGAGACTGGATAGCCCAGCTACTCCTTCCAGTTACCCCCGGGTGTCTCCCTCTTCTGCTGTGAGACCCCTTAAGCGGGCTCGTCGTGAGGCTTCACCCGAGCTCCAGACTCTCTCTGAGGAGGAGCATTCCTCTGATGGTGAGGAAGATGATGGGGGTTCGACTTTCGGGTCTGTATCTGTGTCTGAACCACCAGATGGGGTGGAGGATCTGGTGTCCTCTATCAACGAGACCTTACGTCTCGTGACACCCCTGAGGAGGTGACGGTGCACCCGAAGGAGGTCTATCAATGGCTGCGGCCGGAGGCTAGACCAAGTGGCTCCTTTATGGACCATACTAATTTTGGAAGGGTGGTTAGAGCTCCCAGGTTACATCCTGGGCGGCGTTATGTCCGCAAACCCAAGGACAATCGCTTCCCCTTTCCCCAGGAGGTGCTTCAGGAGTGGTCGCAGTCCCCGAAGGTGGACGCTTCCATGACCAGGATTGCTGCACGCTCCCTTTTCTCTGCCTCTGATAGCTCCTCACTGAAGGATGCTACTGATAGACAGGTCGAGCAACTCGCCAAGTCTTCCTATGAGGCTGTGGGGTCTTCATTTGCCCCTAATTTTGCCACGGTCTGGACCTTACAAGCGATTACTACCTGCTTGGATGGTATCACTGACCTGGCAAGGTCCAGTCCAGAGGTCCTGGCACTTACCGAAAGGGCAAGGGCCTATGCGGACTACGCCAGAACGGCGACTCTGGAAACTGCTACTCGCTCAGCTGTGGCTTCGGCCAATGCTATTGCGATTCGCAGGTTGTTGTGGCTGCGTCTCTGGGACTCAGATGCCACATCCAAGAAGATTTTGCAGAATCTTCCGTTCTCTGGTGACAGGCTTTTTGGCACAGAGCTGGATAAGCTAATTAAGGATTCTGCTGAGTCTAAAATACCGCAGAATAAACCTAAGCCACGGTATACCGTTAAAAGGAACCCTAAACAGTGGTCCTTTCGGTCCAGCTCACAGTCATCAGCACCGTCCGCTCGCACGGACCGAGGAGGCAAGCCCGCTTCTCAGTGGCGCTCTAAGAGTCGTCCAAAGAAGCCGGCGGGGGCGGCAGCTGCCACCCCCAAACCCGCCTCTACATGACTCGCTCTCTCTTCCCGCCTCCCCACAGGTGGGGGGCCGCTTGTCTCGCTTTCAGAACGAGTGGCTACTTCACGTTTCAGATCAGTGGGTTCGAGACGTGATCTCGCGAGGTTACAGGATAGAGCTGACGTCAAAACCTATACACCGATTCCATCGGTCGGTCCCCTCCCCAGAAAAAGCTCAGGCCTTTTCTTTGGTGTTGGAGGGACTCCGCAGAGACGGAGTGGTGGTCCCGGTGCCTTCCGGGGAGAGGTTCAGGGGTTTTTACTCCAACCTCTTTATAGTCCCAAAGAAGGACGGATCCTTCCGCCCGGTTCTGGACCTGAAGTTGTTCAACCGCCACGTGCTGGTTCGGAAGTTCCGTATGGAATCACTGCGCTCAGTGATCGCGGCTGTGTCACAGGGGGACTTCTTGGCGTCCATAGATATCAGAGACGCTTACCTTCACGTGCCCATTGCACCGGCTCACCAGCGATGGTTGAGATTTGCAGTGGGGGAGGAACACTTCCAATTTGTGGCGCTGCCGTTCGGCTTGGCCTCGGCACCGCGGGTGTTCACGAAAGTGATGGCCTCCATGATGGCTCTCCTGCACGGGCAGGGCCATGCCGTCATTCCCTATTTGGACGACCTGCTGGTCAGGGCGCCATCGGAACACCTCTGTCAAGCGAGCCTGGATGTGACCATGCGGTCTCTGGAACAATTCGGTTGGCTCCTCAATATTCAGAAGTCAACCTTGGTTCCGACCCAGTCCTTGACTTATTTGGGCATGGACTTCAACACGTCCTCAGCCCTGGTGTCTCTGCCACAATCCAAACAGGTGGCGATCCGATCGGGAGTACAAGCGGTGCTCCTGTCACCACAATCATCCCTTCGTGGGTTGATGAAGCTGGTGGGTCGCATGGTGGCAGCGATAGAGGCGGTGCCGTTTGCACAATTTCGCCTCCGTCCTCTCCAGCTGGAGATCCTACGCAGGTGGGACAAGAGGACGATCTCGCTGAATCGGCTGGTGACACTGTCACAACCGACCCGAGATTCCGTGCAGTGGTGGCTTCAACCACATCACTTGTCGCGGGGCCGGTCCTTCATAAAACCGTCTTGGTTGGTGGTGACCACCGACGCCAGTCTGAAGGGCTGGGGTGCGGTGTTCTTACACCACAGGGCCCAAGGCCTCTGGACTCTGTCGGAGTCGGCATTACAGATCAACGTGCTGGAGATCAAGGCGATCTATCTAGCACTCCTGGCTTTTCAGAGATTCCTCTCAGGACAACCCATCCGGGTTCAGTCCGACAATGCGACGGCCGTCGCTTATGTAAATCATCAAGGAGAACCAGGAGTGCAGAGGCTCTGGCCGCAGTCCACCGCATTCTATCATGGGCGGAGGACAACAACTGCCTGATCTCCGCAGTTCACATCCCAGGGGTCGAAAACTGGGAGGCCGACTATCTGAGCAGGCAGGGGATGGACGCCGGAGAGTGGGCCCTTCATCCAGACGTCTTTCGGGACATCTGCAGCAGATGGGGCACTCCGGACGTGGATCTGATGGCCTCACGGCTGAATCATCAGGTTCCGCAATACATGGCGAGGTCATGGGACCCCCAGTCGTTGGGAGCGGACGCCCTGATCTTGACTTGGTCCAGATTCAATCTACCATATGTGTTCCGCCTCTGGCTCTGATTCCCAGGGTGCTGTGGAAAATCAGGTCGGAGTGCAGGGTCGCCATTCTAGTGGCTCCAGACTGGCCCAGGAGGTCCTGGTATCCGGACCTGTGGCAACTGTCAGGCGGACACAGGTGGGCTCTTCCAGAACGTGCAGATCTTCTCGCGCAAGGCCCATTCTTCCACCTCAATTCCAAGGCCCTCAGATTGACTGCATGGCTCTTGAGGCCTGGCTGCTGACATCCAGGGGGTTCTCCCCTACAGTGGTTGCCACTATGAATCGGGCTAGAAAACCAGTTTCCAGGAAAATGTACCACAGAACGTGGAAAATCTTTTTTTACCTGGTGTGCCTCTGGTGGACGCTCACCGTGGCCCTTGTCCATCCCGACACTGTTGGCCTTCCTACAGTCGGGTTTGGAGTTGGGATTATCCCTTGGCTCCTTAAAGGGTCAGGTCTCAGCACTTTCTGTGCTGTTTGACAGACGATTGGCGCTCCTCCCGAAGGTCCGTCAATTTCTGCAGGGGGTGTCGCGGATGGTTCCACCCTACAAAAGACCTCTGGATCCGTGGGACCTTAACATGGTCCTGGCGGCATTGCAAAAACCGCCATTTGAGCCTCTGAGGGACGTCTCCCTCTCTCGTCTGTCCCAGAAGGTGGCTTTTCTGGTGGCGATTACATCTCTGAGAAGGGTCTCAGAATTGGCTGCACTTTCGTGCAAGTCTCCTTTTCTGGTGGTTCACCAAGACAAGGTGGTGTTGCGTCCACGGCCGGAATTCTTGCCAAAGGTGGTTTCAACGTTTCACCTGAACCAGGAGATTGTTCTCCCATCATTTTGCCCCGCTCCCGTTCATCAGGTTGAGCGCGACCTCCATACTCTGGATCTCGTGAGAGCTGTACGCATTTATGTGTCCAGGACCGCCTCCTTTAGGAGTTCGGATTCTTTGTTTGTTCTTACGACAGGTCGCTGTAAGGGGTCCGCGGCTTCAAAGTCAACCTTAGCCAGGTGGATTAAGGCTTCCATTCAAGAGGCTTACCGGTCTTCTGGTTTGCCTCTCCCGGTGGGATTGAAGGCTCACTCTACCAGAGCCGTAGGTGCCTCATGGGCCTTGCGACATAGAGCATCTGCTCTACAGGTGTGTCAGGCGGCCACTTGGTCCAGCCTACACACTTTCTCTAAGCACTATATGGTGCATGCCCATGCCTCTGCGGATGCAAATTTGGGCAGGCGGGTTCTACAGGCGGCGGTTGCCCACCTTTGAAAGGGAACCATGTTATCCGTCTTGTTGAGGAACTCTTCCCGCCCTGGGGTATTGCTTTAGGACATCCCCATTGTCTGGGTCTCCCATTATGATGACCAGAAAAAAGAGAATTTTGTTTACGTACCGTAAATTCTTTTTTCTTTAATCATCAATGGGAGACCCAGTACCCACCCAGTTGTTCCTTTGCATGTTTTGCATTGGCCCTGTTCTCTGTTGAGACAGTGTTTGCCGGGTTGTTGAACCGTTTTGTGCACGGCATTCTTCCCGATGTTTCGGGTGTGGTTTATTTTCCTCCTCGCAGCTTGTAGACCAAACTGAGGATGTTCCCTGCGGTAGGGGTTTATAAGCGGAGGGGGCGGTGTCTACAAACTTGTAGTACCTAGTGTGACCTCCGGAGGGCAGTGCCCTAAACCCCATTGTCTGGGTCTCCCATTGATGATTAAAGAAAAAAGAATTTACGGTACGTAAACAAAATTCTCTTTTTCCTTCTCTACCCTGTCGACTCTCATCTCCCACTGTGCCCTTTGCGCTCTGGGCTCCCCCTGTGCCCTCTGGTCTCCCCCCCTGTGCCCTCTGGTCTCTGGGCTCTCTTCCCCCTGTGCCCTCTGGGCTCTGGGCTCTCTTGCCCCTGTGCCCTCTGGGCTCTGGGCTCTCTTGCCCCTGTGCCCTCTGGGCTCTGGGCTCTCTTGCCCCTGTGCCCTCTGGGCTCTGGGCTCTCTTGCCCCTGTGCCCTCTGGGCTCTGGGCTCTCTTGCCCCTCTGCCCTCTGGGCTCTGGGCTCTCTTGCCCCTGTGCCCTCTGGGCTCTGGGCTCTCTTGCCCCTGTGCCCTCTGGGCTCTGGGCTCTCTTGCCCCTGTGCCCTCTGGTCTCTGGGCTCTCTTCCCCCTGTGCCCTGTGCCCTCTGGGCTCTCTTCCCCCTGTGCCCTCTGGGCTCTCTTGCCCCTGTGCCCTCTGGTCTCTGGGCTCTCTTGCCCCTGTGCCCTCTGGGCTCTGGGCTCTCTTCCCCCTGTGCCCTCTGGCTCTCTTGCCCCTGTGCCCTCTGGTCTCTGGGCTCTCTTCCCCCTGTGCCCTGTGCCCTCTGGGCTCTCTTCCCCCTGTGCCCTCTGGGCTCTCTTGCCCCTGTGCCCTCTGGTCTCTGGGCTCTCTTGCCCCTGTGCCCTCTGGGCTCTGGGCTCTCTTGCCCCTGTGCCCTCTGGTCTCTGGGCTCTCTTCCCCCTGTGCCCTCTGGTCTCTGGGCTCTCTTCCCCCTGTGCCCTCTGGGCTCTGGGCTCTCTTCCCCCTGTGCCCTCTGGGCTCTCTTGCCCCTGTGCCCTCTGGTCTCTGGGCTCTCTTGCCCCTGTGCCCTCTGGGCTCTGGGCTCTCTTGCCCCTGTGCCCTCTGGGCTCTGGGCTCTCTTGCCCCTGTGCCCTCTGGTCTCTGGCTCTCTTCCCCCTGTGCCCTCTGGTCTCTGGGCTCTCTTCCCCCTGTGCCCTCTGGGCTCTGGGCTCTCTTCCCCCTGTGCCCTCTGGGCTCTCTTGCCCCTGTGCCCTCTGGTCTCTGGGCTCTCTTGCCCTTGTGGCCTCTGGGCTCTCTTCCCCCTGTGCCCTCTGGGCTCTGGGCTCTCTTGCCCCTGTGCCCTCTGGGCTCTGGGCTCTCTTGCCCCTGTGCCCTCTGGGCTCTGGGCTCTCTTGCCCCTGTGCCCTCTGGGCTCTGGGCTCTCTTCCCCCTGTGCCCTCTGGTCTCTGGGCTCTCTTCCCCCTGTGCCCTCTGGGCTCTCTTGCCCTTGTGCCCTCTGGCCTCTGGGCTCTCTTCCCCCTGTGCCCTCTGGGCTCTGGGCTCTCTTGCCCCTGTGCCCTCTGGGCTCTGGGCTCTCTTGCCCCTGTGCCCTCTGGGCTCTGGGCTCTCTTGCCCCTGTGCCCTCTGGGCTCTGGGCTCTCTTGCCCCTGTGCCCTCTGGGCTCTGGGCTCTCTTCCCCCTGTGCCCTCTGGGCTCTGGGCTCTCTTCCCCCTGTGCCCTCTGGGCTCTCTTGCCCCTGTGCCCTCTGGTCTCTGGGCTCTCTTCCCCCTGTGCCCTCTGGGCTCTGGGCTCTCTTGCCTCTGTGCCCTCTGGGCTCTCTTGCCCCTGTGCCCTCTGGGCTCTGGGCTCTCTTCCCCCTGTGCCCTCTGGGCTCTCTTCCCCCTGTGCCCTCTGGGCTCTGGGCTCTCTTGCCCCTGTGCCCTCTGGTCTCTGGGCTCTCTTGCCCCTGTGCCCTCTGGGCTCTGGGCTCTCTTGCCTCTGTGCCCTCTGGGCTCTGGGCTCTCTTGCCCCTGTGCCCTCTGGGCTCTGGGCTCTCTTCCCCCTGTGCCCTCTGGTCTCTGGGCTCTCTTCCCCCTGTGCCCTCTGGGCTCTCTTGCCCCTGTGCCCTCTGGTCTCTGGGCTCTCTTCCCCCTGTGCCCTCTGGGCTCTGGGCTCTCTTGCCTCTGTGCCCTCTGGGCTCTCTTGCCCTTGTGCCCTCTGGCCTCTGGGCTCTCTTCCCCCTGTGCCCTCTGGGCTCTGGGCTCTCTTGCCCCTGTGCCCTCTGGGCTCTGGGCTCTCTTGCCCCTGTGCCCTCTGGGCTCTGGGCTCTCTTGCCCCTGTGCCCTCTGGGCTCTGGGCTCTCTTGCCCCTGTGCCCTCTGGGCTCTGGGCTCTCTTGCCCCTGTGCCCTCTGGGCTCTGGGCTCTCTTCCCCCTGTGCCCTCTGGGCTCTGGGCTCTCTTCCCCCTGTGCCCTCTGGGCTCTCTTGCCCCTGTGCCCTCTGGTCTCTGGGCTCTCTTCCCCCTGTGCCCTCTGGGCTCTGGGCTCTCTTGCCTCTGTGCCCTCTGGGCTCTCTTGCCCCTGTGCCCTCTGGGCTCTGGGCTCTCTTCCCCCTGTGCCCTCTGGGCTCTCTTCCCCCTGTGCCCTCTGGGCTCTGGGCTCTCTTGCCCCTGTGCCCTCTGGTCTCTGGGCTCTCTTGCCCCTGTGCCCTCTGGGCTCTGGGCTCTCTTGCCTCTGTGCCCTCTGGGCTCTGGGCTCTCTTGCCCCTGTGCCCTCTGGGCTCTGGGCTCTCTTCCCCCTGTGCCCTCTGGTCTCTGGGCTCTCTTCCCCCTGTGCCCTCTGGGCTCTCTTGCCCCTGTGCCCTCTGGTCTCTGGGCTCTCTTCCCCCTGTGCCCTCTGGGCTCTGGGCTCTCTTGCCTCTGTGCCCTCTGGGCTCTCTTGCCCCTGTGCCCTCTGGGCTCTGGGCTCTCTTCCCCCTGTGCCCTCTGGGCTCTCTTCCCCCTGTGCCCTCTGGGCTCTGGGCTCTCTTGCCCCTGTGCCCTCTGGTCTCTGGGCTCTCTTGCCCCTGTGCCCTCTGGGCTCTGGGCTCTCTTGCCTCTGTGCCCTCTGGGCTCTGGGCTCTCTTGCCCCTGTGCCCTCTGGGCTCTGGGCTCTCTTGCCCCTGTGCCCTCCCGGGCCATCTGGACTCCCCCTCTACTCTTTTAGGCTCCCGTTGTCACGCTGGGTGTGGGGTGACACCCAGCGCTGGACGACGATGATGGGGGGGGAAAGAAGACCCTGATGGTAAGGGCAAAAGGGGAGATGGTGACCCCTAGATAAACTAGTGATGGCACCTGGCTCCCCAAACGTCCCTATACAGTTTCCGCAACTGTCGCTGCCAGGATACCTATTTCTTGACTGACCCTGAACTACCACTACACAGGGATCAGAGCGGGTGAACTTTAATCAGCCCGGCTACCAACTAAAGATAAACACAAGGGAAACAAAGAAAGAGGAAGGGAGGAAACACTTAGCTTGAGAAGATCCACACAGCAATTCTACAGAAACTCCAGGATACACTGCTGAGCTGAGAAGCTACCTCCAAACACCTGACAAGCTATCACCAGCACTGCATCCTGCGAGTCTAGGGGAATATATAGACAGCTCAAGGTAAGGGATCAGCTGGGTCCTAGTGACCTCCAGCTTTCACTAAAATGGAAATGCCTCTTAACGCGACAGTTGCTTTTTTAGAATTTGGACTGTTTGGCCAAATGCTGGGACCTTCTGCGAGTACCTTCTACAGTCTCATCCATGCCTCCTGACACACCCGTGACACCCGTCTTCCCCTCGCCTCCTTTAGGCTCCCGTCTCTCCCCTCGCCTCCTTTAGGCTCCCGTCTCTCCCCTCGCCTCCTTTAGGCTCCCGTCTCTCCCCTCGCCTCCTTTAGGCTCCCGTCTCTCCTCTCGCCTCCTTTAGGCTCCCGTCTCTCCCCTCGCCTCCTTTAGGCTCCCGTCTCTCCCCTCGCCTCCTTTAGGCTCCCGTCTCTCCCCTCGCCTCCTTTAGGCTCCCGTCTCTCCCCTCGCCTCCTTTAGGCTCCCGTCTCTCCCCTCGCCTCCTTTAGGCTCCCGTCTCTCCCCTCGCCTCCTTTAGGCTCCCGTCTCTCCCCTCGCCTCCTTTAGGCTCCCGTCTCACCCCTCGCCTCCTTTAGGCTCCCGTCTCTCCCCTCGCCTCCTTTAGGCTCCCGTCTCTCCCCTCGCCTCCTTTAGGCTCCCGTCTCTCCCCTCGCCTCCTTTAGGCTCCCGTCTCTCCCCTCGCCTCCTTTAGGCTCCCGTCTCTCCCCTCGCCTCCTTTAGGCTCCCGTCTCTCCCCTCGCCTCCTTTAGGCTCCCGTCTCTCCCCTCGCCTCCTTTAGGCTCCCGCCTCTCCCCTCGCCTCCTTTAGGCTCCCGCCTCTCCCCTCGCCTCCTTTAGGCTCCCGCCTCTCCCCTCGCCTCCTTTAGGCTCCCGCCTCTCCCCTCGCCTCCTTTAGGCTCCCGCCTCTCCCCTCGCCTCCTTTAGGATCCCGCCTCTCCCCTCGCCTCCTTTAGGCTCCCGTCTCTCCCCTCGCCTCCTTTAGGCTCCCGTCTCTCCCCTCGCCTCCTTTAGGCTCCCACCTTGTCTTTGCTCTCTCCCCCTTTGGGCTCTTTTAGGCTCTAGTCTTTCCCTTTTGTCCTTGCTCCTATAACTTGACTTTCTTTATTTCAGATCCCTGGAGGCAGAGCAGAAACGCCTCATTCGGGGCCCCTGCGTTCTCCATCCTACTTTTCACTCTGTGCCTCTTCCTCCTCTTGTTCTAATGCTGAGGTCTCAGGGCCGGGCCCCTCGTCTCTTCCTCCTGGACAGCGGGCCCCCAGGATCCTCTACCTGTTGCACACATTTTCCTGTAGGAGGATTTCTGTGAAGGACCCCCAGGGGCCGGCCCCGGACCTCGTGGATCTGGGCTTCGGGCAGGTACGTGCCTCACTGATCTTCTGAGCTGACACTCCAGGCTCCTGGCCTATCCACACAGCTGAGGATTTGTTACACTGTACAAGGCAGATGGTGGCAGCCTGAGTAACAGCTCGTGACGTGTCTCATTGCAGCTCCTTAGAAACGTTCTTTCTGGACCAAAGACGCGGCCTGAGTCATAGACGAGGACCCCCCCCCCCCCCATGCATCATGGAATGGACTGTGCTCCGCCTCCATAGTAGGCCCCGCCCTGGGCTGCACCACTCCCCCACACTGGGGGTCTCCTGTCTTCTGTGAAGATCACATTTCTACAATTTACCGTTTACATTTCGTGATTTTTTTTATATAAAAATGTCTATTTTTTTATAAACTGAGCCAAGAATAAAATTATAAACTGCGGTGCGATGTGCTGCAGAATGATCTCCTGTGTCATGGGCGATGTGCTGCAGAATGATATCCTTGGTCATGAGCGATGTGCTGCAGAATGATCTCCTGTGTCATGGGCGATGTGCTGCAGAATGATATCCTGTGTCATGAGCGATGTGCTGCAGAATGATCTCCTGTGTCATGGGCGATGTGCTGCAGAATGATATCCTGTGTCATGGGCGATGTGCTGCAGAATGATCTCCTGTGTCATGGCCGATGTGCTGCAGAATGATCTCCTGTGTCATGGGCGATGTGCTGCAGAATGATCTCCTGTGTCATGAGCGATGTGCTGCAGAATGATCTCCTGTGTCATGGGCGATGTGCTGCAGAATGATCTCCTGTGTCATGAGCGATGTGCTGCAGAATGATCTCCTGTGTCATGAGCAATGTGCTGCAGAATGATCTCCTCTGTCATGAGCGATGTGCTGCAGAATGATATCCTGTGTCATGGGCGATGTGCTGCAGAATGATCTCCTCTGTCATGAGCGATGTGCTGCAGAATGATTCCTGTGTCATGAGCGATGTGCTGCAGAATGATCTCCTGTGTCATGGGCGATGTGCTGCAGAATGATCTCCTGTGTCATGAGCGATGTGCTGCAGAATGATCTCCTGTGTCATGAGCGATGTGCTGCAGAATGATCTCCTGTGTCATGGGCGATGTGCTGCAGAATGATCTCCTGTGTCATGAGCGATGTGCTGCAGAATATCCTGTGTCATGGGCGATGTGCTGCAGAATGATATCCTGTGTCATGAGCGATGTGCTGCAGAATGATCTCCTGTGTCATGAGCGATGTGCTGCAGAATGATCTCCTGTGTCATGAGCGATGTGCTGCAGAATGATCTCCTGTGTCATGAGCGATGTGCTGCAGAATGATCTGTGTCATGGGCGATGTGCTGCAGAATGATCTCCTGTGTCATGGGCGATGTGCTGCAGAATGATATCCTGTGTCATGGGCGATGTGCTGCAGAATGATCTCCTGTGTCATGAGCGATGTGCTGCAGAATGATCTCCTGTGTCATGGCGATGTGCTGCAGAATGATCTCCTGTGTCATGAGCGATGTGCTGCAGAATATCCTGTGTCATGGCGATGTGCTGCAGAATGATATCCTGTGTCATGAGCGATGTGCTGCAGAATGATCTCCTGTGTCATGAGCGATGTGCTGCAGAATGATCTCCTGTGTCATGGGCGATGTGCTGCAGAATGATCTCCTGTGTCATGAGCGATGTGCTGCGATGATCTCTGTGTCATGGGTGATGTGCTGCAGAATGATCTCCTGTGTCATGAGCGATGTGCTGCAGAATGATCTCCTGTGTCATGAGCAATGTGCTGCAGAATGATCTCCTCTGTCATGGGCGATGTGCTGCAGAATGATCTATTGTGTCATGAGCAATGTGCTGCAGATGATCTCCTGTGTCATGAGCAATGTGCTGCAGAATGATCTCCTGTGTCATGAGTGATGTGCTGCAGAATGATCTATGTGTCATGAGCAATGTGCTGCAGAATGATCTCCTCTGTCATGAGCGATGTGCTGCAGAATGATCTCCTGTGTCATGGCCGATGTGCTGCAGAATGATCTCCTGTGTCATGGGCGATGTGCTGCAGAATGATCTCCTGTGTCATGAGCGATGTGCTGCAGAATATCCTGTGTCATGGGCGATGTGCTGCAGAATGATATCCTGTGTCATGAGTGATGTGCTGCAGAATGATCTATTGTGTCATGAGCGATGTGCTGCAGAATGATCTCCTGTGTCATGGGCGATGTGCTGCAGAATGATATCCTGTGTCATGAGCGATGTGCTGCAGAATGATCTCCTGTGTCATGGGCGATGTGCTGCAGAATGATATCCTGTGTCATGAGCGATGTGCTGCAGAATGATCTCCTGTGTCATGGCGATGTGCTGCAGAATGATATCCTGTGTCATGGGCGATGTGCTGCAGAATGATCTCCTGTGTCATGGCCGATGTGCTGCAGAATGATCTCCTGTGTCATGGGCGATGTGCTGCAGAATGATCTCCTGTGTCATGAGCGATGTGCTGCAGAATGATCTCCTGTGTCATGGCGATGTGCTGCAGAATGATCTCCTGTGTCATGAGCGATTGCTGCAGAATGATCTCCTGTGTCATGAGCAATGTGCTGCAGAATGATCTCCTCGTCATGAGCGATGTGCTGCAGAATGATATCCTGTGTCATGGGCGATGTGCTGCAGAATGATCTGTGTCATGAGCGATGTGCGCAGAATGATCTCCTGTGTCATGGGCGATGTGCTGCAGAATGATATCCTGTGTCATGGGCGATGTGCTGCAGAATGATCTCCTGTGTCATGGGCGATGTGCTGCAGAATGATCTCCTGTGTCATGGGCGATGTGCTGCAGAATGATCTGTGTCATGGGCGATGTGCTGCAGAATGATCTCCTGTGTCATGGCGATGTGCTGCAGAATGATATCCTGTGTCATGGGCGATGTGCTGCAGAATGATATCCTGTGTCATGGGCGATGTGCTGCAGAATGATCATGTGTCATGAGTGATGTGCTGTAAAATGATCATGTGTCATGAGCGATGTGCTGCAGAATGATCTGTGTCATGAGCGATGTGCTGCAGAATGATATCCTGTGTCATGAGCGATGTGCTGCAGAATGATATCCTGTGTCATGAGCGATGTGCTGCAGAATGATCTCCTGTGTCATGAGCAATGTGCTGCAGAATGATCTCCTCTGTCATGAGCGATGTGCTGCAGAATGATCTCCTGTGTCATGAGCGATGTGCTGCAGAATGATCTCCTGTGTCATGGCGATGTGCTGCAGAATGATCTCCTGTGTCATGAGCGATGTGCTGCAGAATGATCTCCTGTGTCATGAGCGATGTGCTGCAGAATGATCTCCTGTGTCATGGGCGATGTGCTGCAGAATGATCTCCTGTGTCATGAGCGATGTGCTGCAGAATATCCTGTGTCATGGGCGATGTGCTGCAGAATGATATCCTGTGTCATGAGCGATGTGCTGCAGAATGATCTCCTGTGTCATGAGCGATGTGCTGCAGAATGATTCCTGTGTCATGAGCGATGTGCTGCAGAATGATCTCCTGTGTCATGAGCGATGTGCTGCAGAATGATCTTGTCATGGCGATGTGCTGCAGAATGATCTCCTGTGTCATGGCGATGTGCTGCAGAATGATATCCTGTGTCATGGGCGATGTGCTGCAGAATGATCTCCTGTGTCATGAGCGATGTGCTGCAGAATGATCTCCTGTGTCATGGCATGTGCTGCAGAATGATCTCCTTGTCATGAGCGATGTGCTGCAGAATATCCTGTGTCATGGCGATGTGCTGCAGAATGATATCCTGTGTCATGAGCGATGTGCTGCAGAATGATCTCCTGTGTCATGACGATGTGCTGCAGAATGATCCTGTGTCATGGCGATGTGCTGCAGAATGATCTCCTTGTCATGAGCGATGTGCTGCAGATGATCTCCTGTGTCATGGTGATGTGCTGCAGAATGATCTCCTGTGTCATGACGATGTGCTGCAGATGATCTCCTGTGTCATGACAATGTGCTGCAGAATGATCTCCTCTGTCATGGGCGATGTGCTGCAGAATGATCTATTGTGTCATGAGTGATGTGCGCAGAATGATTATTGTGTCATGAGCGATGTGCTGCAGAATGATCTCCGTGTCATGAGCGATGTGCTGCAGAATGATCTCCTGTGTCATGAGCAATGTGCTGCAGAATGATCTCCTCTGTCATGGCGATGTGCTGCAGAATGATCATTGTGTCATGAGTGATGTGCTG
This sequence comes from Allobates femoralis, assembly GCA_033576535.1. Lineage (NCBI taxonomy): Eukaryota > Metazoa > Chordata > Amphibia > Anura > Aromobatidae > Allobates > Allobates femoralis. The sequence goes on along the minus strand of JARQOC010000012.1, from coordinate 120,309,315 downwards.
CAGAATGATCATTGTGTCATGAGCAATGGCTGCAGAATGATCTCCTGTGTCATGAGCGATGTGCTGCAGAATGATCTCCTGTGTCATGGGCGATGTGCTGCAGAATGATCTCCTGTGTCATGAGCGATGTGCTGCAGAATGATCTCCTGTGTCATGAGCGATGTGCTGCAGAATGATCTCCTGTGTCATGGGCGATGTGCTGCAGAATGATCTCCTGTGTCATGAGCGATGTGCTGAGAATATCCTGTGTCATGAGGCAATGTGCTGCAGAATGATCTCCTGTGTCATGAGCAAAGTGCTGCAGAATGATCTCCTGTGTCATGAGCAAAGTGCTGCAGAATGATCTCCTTGTCATGAGCGATGTGCTGCAGAATGATCTCCTGTGTCATGGCGATGTGCTGCAGAATGATCTGTGTCATGGGCGATGTGCTGCAGAATGATCTCCTGTGTCATGGCGATGTGCTGCAGATGATATCCTGTGTCATGGGCGATGTGCTGCAGAATGATTCCTGTGTCATGAGCGATGTGCTGCAGAATGATCATTGTGTCATGGCGATGTGCTGCAGAATGATCTCCTGTGTCATGGCGATGTGCTGCAGAAATATCCTGTGTCATGGGCGATGTGCTGCAGAATGATTCCTGTGTCATGAGCGATGTGCTGCAGAATGATTCCTGTGTCATGAGCGATGTGCTGCAGAATGATCTCCTGTGTCATGGCGATGTGCTGCAGAATGATTCCTGTGTCATGAGCGATGTGCTGCAGAATGATCTCCTGTGTCATGGGATGTGCTGCAGAATGATCTCCTGTGTCATGGCGATGTGCTGCAGAATGATCTCCTGTGTCATGAGCGATGTGCTGCAGAATGATCTCCTGTGTCATGGGCGATGTGCTGCAGAATGATCTCCTTGTGTCATGAGGATGTGCTGCAGAATGATCTCTTGTGTCATGAGCAATGTGCTGCAGAATGATCTCCTTGTCATGAGCGATGTGCTGCAGAATGATTCCTGTGTCATGAGCAATGTGCTGCAGAATGATCTGTGTCATGGCGATGTGCTGCAGAATGATCTTGTGTCATGGGATGTGCTGCAGAATGATATCCTGTGTCATGAGCGATGTGCTGCAGAATGATCTCCTGTGTCATGAGCGATGTGCTGCAGAATGATCTCCTGTGTCATGGGCGATGTGCTGCAGAATGATTCTGTGTCATGGCGATGTGCTGCAGAATGATCTCCTGTGTCATGAGCGATGTGCTGCAGAATGATCTCCTGTGTCATGGGCGATGTGCTGCAGAATGATCTCCCGTGTCATGAGCGATGTGCTGCAGAATATCCTGTGTCATTGGGCGATGTGCTGCAGAATGATATCCTGTGTCATGAGCGATGTGCTGCAGAATGATCTCCCGTGTCATGAGCGATGTGCTGCAGAATGATCTCCTGTGTCATGAGCGATGTGCTGCAGAATGATCTCCTGTGTCATGAGCGATGTGCTGCAGAATGATCCTGTGTCATGGGCGATGTGCTGCAGAATGATCTCCTGTGTCATGGGCGATGTGCTGCAGAATGATATCCTGTGTCATGGGCGATGTGCTGCAGAATGATCTCCTGTGTCATGAGCGATGTGCTGCAGAATGATCTCCTGTGTCATGGGCGATGTGCTGCAGAATGAAAAAAAAAAAAAAAAAAAAAAAAAAAAAAAAAAAAAAAAAAAAAAAAAAAAAAAAAAAAAAAAAAAAAAAAAAAAAAAAAAAAAAAAAAAAAAAAAAAAAAAAAAAAAAAAACCCCCCCCCCCCCCCCCCCCCCCCCCCCCCCCCCCCCCCCCCCCCCCCCCCCCCCCCCCCCCCCCCCCCCCCCCCCCCCCCCCCCCCCCCCCGCAGAATGATCTCCTGTGTCATGAGCGATGTGCTGCAGAATGATCTCCTGTGTCATGGGCGATGTGCTGCAGAATGATCTCCTGTGTCATGAGCGATGTGCTGCAGAATGATCTCCTGTGTCATGAGCGATGTGCTGCAGAATGATCTCCTGTGTCATGGCGATGTGCTGCAGAATGATCTCCTGTGTCATGAGCGATGTGCTGCAGAATATCCTTGTGTCATGTGGCGGATGTGTGAGTGCTGCAGAATGATATCCTGTGTCATGAGCGATGTGCTGCAGAATGATCTCCTGTGTCATGAGCGATGTGCTGCAGAATGATCTCCTGTGTCATGGCGATGTGCTGCAGAATGATCTCCTGTGTCATGAGCGATGTGCTGCAGAATGATCTGTGTCATGGGCGATGTGCTGCAGAATGATCTCCTGTGTCATGGGCGATGTGCTGCAGAATGATATCCTGTGTCATGGGCGATGTGCTGCAGAATGATCTGTGTCATGAGCGATGTGCTGCAGAATGATCTCCTGTGTCATGGCGATGTGCTGCAGAATGATATTCCTGTGTCATGGGCGATGTGCTGCAGAATGATCTCCTGTGTCATGGGCGATGTGCTGCAGAATGATCTCCTGTGTCATGGGCGATGTGCTGCAGAATGATCTGTGTCATGGGCGATGTGCTGCAGAATGATCTCCTGTGTCATGGCGATGTGCTGCAGAATGATATCCTGTGTCATGGGCGATGTCTGCAGAATGATATCCTGTGTCATGGGCGATGTGCTGCAGAATGATCATGTGTCATGAGTGATGTGCTGTAAAATGATCATGTGTCATGAGCGATGTGCTGCAGAATGATCTGTGTCATGAGCGATGTGCTGCAGAATGATATCCTGTGTCATGAGCGATGTGCTGCAGAATGATTCCTGTGTCATGAGCGATGTGCTGCAGAATGATCTCCTGTGTCATGAGCAATGTGCTGCAGAATGATCTCCTCTGTCATGAGCGATGTGCTGCAGAATGATCTCCTGTGTCATGAGCGATGTGCTGCAGAATGATCTCCTGTGTCATGGGCGATGTGCTGCAGAATGATCTCCTGTGTCATGAGCGATGTGCTGCAGAATGATCTCCTGTGTCATGAGCGATGTGCTGCAGAATGATCTCCTGTGTCATGGGCGATGTGCTGCAGAATGATCTCCTGTGTCATGAGCGATGTGCTGCAGAATATCCTTGTCATGGCGATGTGCTGCAGAATGATATCCTGTGTCATGAGCGATGTGCTGCAGAATGATCTCCTGTGTCATGAGGCGATGTGCTCAGAATGATCTCCTGTGTCATGAGCGATGTGCTGCAGAATGATCTCCTGTGTCATGAGCGATGTGCTGCAGAATGATCTGTGTCATGGCGATGTGCTGCAAATGATCTCCTGTGTCATGGGCGATGTGCTGCAGAATGATATCCTGTGTCATGGGCGATGTGCTGCAGAATGATCTCCTGTGTCATGAGCGATGTGCTGCAAATGATCTCCTGTGTCATGGGCGATGTGCTGCAGAATGATCTCTGTGTCATGAGCGATGTGCTGCAGAATATCCTGTTCATGGGCGATGTGCTGCAGAATGATATCCTGTGTCATGAGCGATGTGCTGCAGAATGATCTCCTGTGTCATGAGCGATGTGCTGCAGAATGATCTCCTGTGTCATGGCGATGTGCTGCAGAATGATCTCCTGTGTCATGAGCGATGTGCTGCAGATGATCTCCTGTGTCATGGGTGATGTGCTGCAGAATGATCTCCTGTGTCATGAGCGATGTGCTGCAGAATGATCTCCTGTGTCATGAGCAATGTGCTGCAGAATGATCTCCTCTGTCATGGCGATGTGCTGCAGAATGATCTATTGTGTCATGAGTGATGTGCTGCAGAATGATCTATTGTGTCATGAGCGATGTGCTGCAGAATGATCTCCTGTGTCATGAGCGATGTGCTGCAGAATGATCTCCTGTGTCATGACAATGTGCTGCAGAATGATCTCCTCTGTCATGGCGATGTGCTGCAGAATGATCTATTGTGTCATGAGTGATGTGCTGCAGAATGATCTATTGTGTCATGAGCAATGTGCTGCAGAATGATCTCCTGTGTCATGAGCGATGTGCTGCAGAATGATCTCCTGTGTCATGGGCGATGTGCTGCAAATGATCTCCTGTGTCATGAGCGATGTGCTGCAGAATGATCTCCTGTGTCATAGCGATGTGCTGCAGAATGATCTCCTGTGTCATGGCGATGTGCTGCAGAATGATCTCCTGTGTCATGGCGATGTGCTGAGAATATCTCCTGTGTCATGAGCATGTGCTGCAGAATGATCTCCTGTGTCATGAGCATGTGCTGCAGAATGATCTCCTGTGTCATGAGCATGTGCTGCAGAATGATCTCCTTGTCATGAGCGATGTGCTGCAGAATGATCTCCTGTGTCATGCCGATGTGCTGCAGAATGATCTGTGTCATGGGCGATGTGTGCAGAATGATCTCCTGTGTCATGAGCGATGTGCTGCAGAATATCCTGTGTCATGGCGATGTGCTGCAGAATGATATCCTGTGTCATGAGGATGTGCTGCAGAATGATCTTTGTGTCATGAGCGATGTGCTGCAGAATGATCTCCTGTGTCATGAGCGATGTGCTGCAGAATATCCTGTGTCATGGCAATGTGCTGCAGAATGATTCCTTGTCATGGCGATGTGCTGCAGAATGATCATTGTGTCATGAGGATGTGCTGCAGAATGATCTCTGTGTCATGGCAATGTGCTGCAGAATGATCTCCTGTGTCATGAGCGATGTGCTGCAGAATGATCTCCTGTGTCATGGGCGATGTGCTGCAGAATGATCTCCTGTGTCATGACGATGTGCTGCAGAATGACTCCTGTGTCATGAGCATGTGCTGCAGAATGATCTCCTGTGTCATGGCGATGTGCTGCAGAATGATCTCCTGTTCATGGCGATGTGCTGAGAATGATCTCTGTGTCATGAGCATGTGCTGCAGAATGATCTCCTGTGTCATGAGCATGTGCTGCAGAATGATCTCCTGTGTCATGAGCAATGTGCTGCAGAATGATCTCCTCTGTCATGGCGATGTGCTGCAGAATGATCTTGTTCATGGGATGTGCTGCAGAATGATCTCTGTGTCATGGCATGTGCTGCAGAATGATCTCCTGTGTCATGAGCGATGTGCTGCAGAATATCCTGTGTCATGGCGATGTGCTGCAGAATGATTCCTGTGTCATGAGCGATGTGCTGCAGAATGATCTCCTGTGTCATGAGCGATGTGCTGCAGAATGATCTCCTGTGTCATGGCGATGTGCTGCAGAATGATCTCCTGTGTCATGGCGATGTGCTGAGAATGATCTGTGTCATGGCATGTGCTGCAGAATGATCTCCTGTGTCATGGCATGTGCTGCAGAATGATATCCTGTGTCATGGCATGTGCTGCAGAATGATCTCCTGTGTCATGAGCGATGTGCTGCAGAATGATCTCCTGTGTCATGGCGATGTGCTGCAGAATGATCTCCTGTGTCATGAGCGATGTGCTGCAGAATATCCTGTCATGGCGATGTGCTGCAGAATATCCTGTGTCATGGCGATGTGCTGCAGAATGATTCCTGTGTCATGAGGAAATGATCTATTGTGTCATGAGCGATGTGCTGCAGAATGATCTCCTGTGTCATGGGCGATGTGCTGCAGAATGATATCCTGTGTCATGAGCGATGTGCTGCAGAATGATCTCCTGTGTCATGGGCGATGTGCTGCAGAATGATATCCTGTGTCATGAGCGATGTGCTGCAGAATGATCTCCTGTGTCATGGGCGATGTGCTGCAGAATGATATCCTGTGTCATGGCGATGTTGCTGCAGAATGATCTCCTGCTGTCATGCCGATGTGCTGCAGAATGATCTCCTGTGTCATGGGCGAGTGCTGCAGAATGATCTCCTGTGTCATGAGCGATGTGCTGCAGAATGATCTCCTGTGTCATGGGCGATGTGCTGCAGAATGATCTCCTGTGTCATGAGCGATGTGCTGCAGAATGATCTCCTGTGTCATGAGCAATGTGCTGCAGAATGATCTCCTCTGTCATGAGCGATGTGCTGCAGAATGATATCCTGTGTCATGGGCGATGTGCTGCAGAATGATCTGTGTCATGAGCGATGTGCTGCAGAATGATCTCCTGTGTCATGGGCGATGTGCTGCAGAATGATATCCTGTGTCATGGGCGATGTGCTGCAGAATGATCTCCTGTGTCATGGGCGATGTGCTGCAGAATGATCTCCTGTGTCATGGGCGATGTGCTGCAGAATGATCTGTGTCATGGGCGATGTGCTGCAGAATGATCTCCTGTGTCATGGGCGATGTGCTGCAGAATGATATCCTGTGTCATGGGCGATGTGCTGCAGAATGATATCCTGTGTCATGGGCGATGTGCTGCAGAATGATCATGTGTCATGAGTGATGTGCTGTAAAATGATCATGTGTCATGAGCGATGTGCTGCAGAATGATCTGTGTCATGAGCGATGTGCTGCAGAATGATATCCTGTGTCATGAGCGATGTGCTGCAGAATGATATCCTGTGTCATGAGCGATGTGCTGCAGAATGATCTCCTGTGTCATGAGCAATGTGCTGCAGAATGATCTCCTCTGTCATGAGCGATGTGCTGCAGAATGATCTCCTGTGTCATGAGCGATGTGCTGCAGAATGATCTCCTGTGTCATGGGCGATGTGCTGCAGAATGATCTCCTGTGTCATGAGCGATGTGCTGCAGAATGATCTCCTGTGTCATGAGCGATGTGCTGCAGAATGATCTCCTGTGTCATGGGCGATGTGCTGCAGAATGATCTCCTGTGTCATGAGCGATGTGCTGCAGAATATCCTGTGTCATGGGCGATGTGCTGCAGAATGATATCCTGTGTCATGAGCGATGTGCTGCAGAATGATCTCCTGTGTCATGAGCGATGTGCTGCAGAATGATCTCCTGTGTCATGGCGATGTGCTGCAGAATGATCCTGTGTCATGAGATGTGCTGCAGAATGATCTCCTGTGTCATGGCGATGTGCTGCAGAATGTCTCCTGTGTCTGGCGATGTGCTGCAGAATGATCTCCTGTGTCATGGCATGTGCTGCAGAATGATTCCTGTTCATGAGCATGTGCTGCAGAATGATCTCCTGTGTCATGGCGATGTGCTGCAGAATGATCTCCTGTGTCATGAGCGATGTGCTGCAGAATGATCTCCTGTGTATGTCGAGAATGTGTCTGCAGAATGATCTGTCTGCGATGTCATGGCGATGGCGCAGAATGATCATTGTGTCGATGGCGATGTGCTGCAGAATGATCTTCCATGGTAGTTGGCGATGTCTGTCAGGAATGATCTCCTGTGTCATGAGCATGGCTGCAGAATGATCTCTGTGTCATGAGCAATGTGCTGCAGAATGATCTCCTTGTCATGGCATGTGCTGCAGAATGATCTCTGTGTCATGAGATGTGCTGCAGAATGATCTGTGTCATGCAATGCGCAGAATGACTCCTGTGTCATGGCGATGTCTGCAGATGATCTCCTGTTCATGGATTGCTGCAATGTCTCCGTGTCATGAGCATGGGCAGAGATCGTGTCATGGCGATGTGCTGCAAATGACTCCGGTCATGGCGATGTGCTGCAGAATGATTCCTGTGTCATGGCGATGTGCTGAAATGATCTCTGTCATGAGCATGTCTGCAGAATGATCCCTGTGTCATGACATGTGCTGCAGAATGATTCCTGTGTCATAGCAATGTGCTGCAGATGATCTCCTTGTCATGGCGATGTCTGCAGAATGATCTCTGTGTCATGCGATGTGCTGCAGAATGATCTCTGTGTCAGGCATGGCTGCAGATGACTCCTGTGTCATGACATGTGCTGCAGATGATCTCCTGTGTCATGGCATGTGCTGCAGAATGATCTGTGTCATGGCGATGTGCTGCAGAATGATCTCCTGTGTCATGAGCGATGTGTGCAGAATGATCTCTGTGTCTGGCAGTCTGCAGATGATCTCCTGTGTCATGCCGATGTCTGAGAAGTCTCCTGGTCAGGCATGTGCTGCAGATGATCTTGTGTCAGAAGGCTGCAGAATGATCTATGTCATGACAATGTGCGCAAATGATCTCTGTCATGACGATTGCTGCAGAATGATCTCTGTGTCATGCGTGTGCTGCAGAATGATCTCTTGTCATGGCGATGTGCTGCAGAAGATCTCCTGTGTCATGACGATGTGCGCAGAATATCCTGTTCATGGCGATGTCTGCAGAATGATTCCTTGTAGAGCGATGTCGCAAATGTCTCCTGTGTCATGACATGTGCTGCAATGATCCTTGTCATGAGCGATGTGCTGCAGAATGATCTCCTGTGTCATGAGCGATGTGCGCAGAATGATCTGCATGGCGAGTGCTGCAGAATGATCTCCTGTGTCATGGCGATGTGCGCAGAATGATCCTGTCATGCATGTCTGCAGAAGACTCCGTGTCATGAGCGATGTGCTGAGAATGATCCTGTTCATGCGATGTGCGCAGATGATCCCTGTGCAGCGATGTGCTGCAGATACTGTGTCATGGCATGGCGCAGAAGATCTGTGTCAGACAGTGCTGCAGAATGATCCGTCAGAGCGAGTGCTGAGAAGATTCCTTGTCATGCGATGTGCTGCAGAATATTCCTGTGTCATGACGATGGCTGCAGAGATCTCCTGTCATGGATGTGCTGCAGAATGACCTGTGCATGAGCGATGCGCAGAATGATCTCTGTGTCAGGAAGTGTGCGAATGACTCTCTGTCATGGCGATGTGCGCAGAATGATCTTGTGTCATGAGATGTGCTCAGAATGATCTCTGTGTCATGGCATGTCTGCAGATGACTCTGTGTCATGCGATGTCTGCAGAATGATCCTTGTCATGAGCATGTCTGCAGAATGATCTCCTTGTCATGGCGATGTGCTGCAGAATGATTTGTGTCATAGGATGTGCTGCGAATGATCTGTGTCATGAGATGTGCGCAGAATGATTCTGTGTCATGAGCGATGTGCGCAATGATCTCCTGTGTCATGGCGATGTGCTGCAGAATGATTCCTTGTCATGGCATGTGCTGCAGAATACTCCTGTGTCATGAGCGATGTGCTGCAGAATGATCTCGCGTCATGCCATGAGCGAATATCCGTGTCATCGATGTTGAGATGAAGCTACAATATTGGGAGGAAAGTGAGGACAGGAGCAAGGTCACTTCAGGAATTGTCCCTGACCTCTAGGACATGCACATGGTGGACTTATTCCTTCAGTGTCTGTGTCTCAGTCACTGGGGAACGATGGACGGGGAGGGAGGAAAGGATCCGGGGAAAGATGGACGGAGAGGGAGGAAAGGATCCGGGGAAAGATGGACGGAGAGGGAGGAAAGGATCCAGGGAAAGATGGACGGAGAGGGAGGAAAGGTTCCGGGGAAAGATGGACGGAGAGGGAGGAAAGGATCGGGGAAAGATGGACGGAGAGGGAGGAAAGGATCCCGGGGAAAAATGGACGGAGAGGGAGGAAAGGATCCCGGGGAAAGATGGACGGAGAGGGAGGAAAGGATCCCGGGGAAAGATGGACGGAGAGGGAGGAAAGGATCCGGGGAAAGATGGACGGAGAGGGAGGAAAGGATCCGGGGAAAGATGGACGGAGAGGGAGGAAAGGATCCGGGGAAAGATGGACGGAAGAGGGAGGAAAGGATCCCGGGGAAAAATGGACGGAGAGGGAGGAAAGGATCACGGGAAAGATGACGGAGGTGAGGAAAGGATCCGGGAAAGATGGACGAGAGGGAGGAAAGGTTCGTGGGAAAGATGGACGGAGAGTGAAGAATAGGATCGGGGAAAGATGGACGGAAAGGAAGGAAAGATTCGGGGAAAGATGGAGGAGAGGGAAGGAAAGGATCCGGGGAAATGGACAGGTGGAGACTATCCTGTCAGATGTCGAAGACGATCACGGGGAAAGATGGACGGGAGGGAGGAAAGGATCCGGGGAAAGATGGACGGAGAGGAGGAAAGGATCCGGGGAAAGATGGACGGAGAGGGAGGAAAGGATCCGGGAAAGATGGACGGAGAGTGGAGGAAAGGATTCCAGGGGAAAGATGGACAGAGAGAGGAGGAAAGGATCCGGGGAAAGATGGACGGAGAGGGAGGAAAGGATCCGGGGAAAGATGGACGGAGAGGGAGGAAAGGATCCCGGGGAAAGATGGACGGAGAGGGAGGAAAGGATCCGGGGAAAGATGGACGGAGAGGGAGGAAAGGATCCGGGGAAAGATGGACGGAGAGGGAGGAAAGGATCCGGGGAAAGATGGACGGAGAGGGAGGAAAGGATCCGGGGAAAGATGGACGGAGAGGGAGGAAAGGATCCCGGGGAAAAATGGACGGAGAGGGAGGAAAGGATCCGGGGAAAGATGGACGGAGAGGGAGGAAAGGATCCCGGGGAAAGATGGACGGAGAGGGAGGAAAGGATCGGGGAAAGATGGACGGAGAGGGAAGAAAGGATCCGGGGAAAGATGGACGGAAGGGAGGAAAGGATCCGGAAGAGAAAGAAGGACGGAGATGGGAGAGGAGGAAAGGACCGGGGAAAGATGGACGGAGAGGGAGGAAAGGACCGGGGAAAGATGGACGGAGAGGGAGGAAAGGACCGGGGAAAGATGGACGGAGAGGGAGGAAAGGATCCGGGGAAAGATGGACGGAGAGGGAGGAAAGGACCGGGGAAAGATGGACGGAGAGGGAGAAAGGACCGGGGAAAGATGGACGGAGAGGAGGAAAGGACCGGGGAAAGATGGACGGAGAGGGAGGAAAGGATCCGGGGAAAGATGGACGGAGAGGGAGGAAAGGACCGGGGAAAGATGGACGGAGAGGGAGGAAAGGATCCGGGGAAAGATGGACGGACAGGGAGGAAAGGACCGGGGAAAGATGGACGGAGAGGGAGGAAAGGATCCGGGGAAAGATGGACGGAGAGGGAGGAAAGGACCGGGGAAAGATGGACGGAAGAGGGAGGAAAGGATCCGGGGAAAGATGGACGGAGGAGAGGGAGGAAAGGATCCGGGGAAAGATGGACGGAGAGGGAGGAAAGGATCCGGGGAAAGATGGACGGAGAGGGAGGAAAGGATCCGGGGAAAGATGGACGGAGAGGGAGGAAAGGACCCGGGGAAAGATGGACGGAGAGGGAGGAAAGGACCGGGGAAAGATGGACGGACAGGGAGGAAAGGACCGGGGAAAGATGGACGGAGAGGGAGGAAAGGACCGGGGAACAGATGGACGGAGAGGGAGGAAAGGATCCCGGGGAAAGATGGACGGAGAGGGAGGAAAGGACCGGGGAAAGATGGACGGAGAGGAGGAAAGGATCCGGGGAAAGATGGACGGAGAGGGAGGAAAGGACCGGGGAAGATGGACGGAGAGGGAGGAAAGGATCCGGGGAAAGATGGACGGAGAGGGAGCAAAGAACCGGGGAAAGATGGACGGAGAGGGAGAAAGGATCCGGGGAAAGATGGACGGAGAGGAGGAAAGGATCCGGGGAAAGATGGACGGAGAGGGAGAAAGGACCGGGGAAAGATGGACGGAGAGGGAGGAAAGGATCCGGGGAAAGATGGACGGACAGGGAGGAAAGGATCCGGGGAAAGATGGACGGACAGGGAGGAAAGGACCGGGGAAAGATGGACGGAGAGGGAGGAAAGGACCGGGGAAAGATGGACGGAGAGGGAGGAAAGGACCGGGGAAAGATGGACGGAGAGGGAGGAAAGGACCGGGGAAAGATGGACGGAGCAGGGAGGAAAGGATCCGGGGAAAGATGGACGGAGAGGGAGGAAAGGATCTGGGGAAAGATGGACGGAGAGGGAGGAAAGGATCCGGGGAAAGATGGACGGAAGGGAGGAAAGGATCCGGGGAAAGATGGACGGAGAGGAAAGAAAAGAACCGGGGAAAGATGGACGGAGAGGGAGGAAAGGATCCGGGGAAAGATGGACGGAGAGGGAGGAAAGGATCCGGGGAAAGATGGACGGAGAGGAGGAAGAAAAGAACCGGGGAAAGATGGACGGGAGGGAGGAAAGGATCCGGGGAAAGATGGACGGAGAGGGAGGAAAGGATCCGGGAAAGATGGACGGAGAGGGAGGAAAGGATCCGGGAAAGATGGACGGAGAGGGAGGAAAGGAAAATAAAAACAATTTTTAAATAAATGCCAAAAAAAAACCTGAGAATACAAATCCCAATTCTATAGAATAATATAAATGGACGACATGAGAGGAAGAAGCGGCTGAGCAGAGGATCAGGAAATCTACAGGATCTCTGCAGCGAAGGATGAGGACGAGCCTGATCCATCACAGTCACTTTATTACATGTGATGAGAGAGGTCACCTGTAATATGTGATGGGAGAGAGATCACCTGTAATATGTGATGGGAGAGATCACCTGTAATATGTGATGGGAGAGAGATCACCTGTAATATGTGATGGGAGAGATCACCTGTAATATGTGATGGGAGAGATCACCTGTAATATGTGATGGGAGAGAGGTCACCTGTAATATGTGATGGGGAGAGATCACCTGTAATATGTGATGTGGGAGAGGTCACCTGTAATATGTGATGGGAGAGATCACCTGTAATATGTGATGGGAGAGATCACCTGTAATATGTGATGGGAGAGATCACCTGTAATATGTGATGGGAGAGATCACCTGTAATATGTGATGGGAGAGAGATCACCTGTAATATGTGATGGGAGAGAGAGATCACCTGTAATATGTGATGGAGGAGAGGTCACCTGTAATATGTGATGGGAGAGATCACCTGTAATATGTGATGGGAGAGAGATCACCTGTAATATGTGATGGGAGAGATCACCTGTAATATGTGATGGGAGAGAGATCACCTGTAATATGTGATGGGGGAGAGGTCACCTGTAATATGTGATGGGAGAGATCACCTGTAATATGTGATGGGAGAGAGATCACCTGTAATATGTGATGGGAGAGATCACCTGTAATATGTGATGGGGAGAGATCACCTGTAATATGTGATGGGAGAGAGATCACCTGTAATATGTGATGGGAGAGAGATCACCTGTAATATGTGATGGGAGAGATCACCTGTAATATGGGATGGGGGAGATCACCTGTAATATGATGATGGGAGAGATCACCTGTAATATGTGATGGGAGAGATCACCTGTAATATGTGATGGGAGAGATCACCTGTAATATGTGATGGGAGAGAGATCACCTGTAATATGTGATGGGAGAGATCACCTGTAATATGTGATGGGAGAGATCACCTGTAATATGTGATGAGAGAGAGATCACCTGTAATATGTGATGGGAGAGATCACCTGTAATATGTGATGGGAGAGATCACCTGTAATATGTGATGGGAGAGATCACCTGTAATATGTGATGGGGAGAGATCACCTGTAATATGTGATGAGGGAGAGATCACCTGTAATATGTGATGGGAGAGATCACCTGTAATATGTGATGGGAGAGATCACCTGTAATATGTGATGGGGGAGATCACCTGTAATATGTGATGGGAGAGGTCACCTGTAATATGTGATGGGAGAGGTCACCTGTAATATGTGATGGAGGAGAGGTCACCTGTAATATGTGATGGGAGAGAGGTCACCTGTAATATGTGATGGGAGAGATCACCTGTAATATGTGATGGGGGAGATCACCTGTAATATGTGATGGGGGAGATCACCTGTAATATGTGATGGGAGAGGTCACCTGTAATATGTGATGGGAGAGGTCACCTGTAATATGTGATGGGGGAGAGATCACCTGTAATATGTGATGGGAGAGAGATCACCTGTAATATGTGATGGGAGAGAGATCACCTGTAATATGTGATGGGAGAGAGGTCACCTGTAATATGTGATGGAGAGAGATCACCTGTAATATGTGATGGGAGAGATCACCTGTAATATGTGATGGGAGAGATCACCTGTAATATGTGATGGGACAGAGGTCACCTGTAATATGTGATGGGACAGAGGTCACCTGTAATATGTGATGGGAGAGATCACCTGTAATATGTGATGGGAGAGATCACCTGTAATATGTGATGGGAGAGAGGTCACCTGTAATATGTGATGGGAGAGATCACCTGTAATATGTGATGGGGGAGAGATCACCTGTAATATGTGATGGGGAGAGATCACCTGTAATATGTGATGGGGAGAGATCACCTGTAATATGTGATGGGAGAGATCACCTGTAATATGTGATGGGGGAGAGGTCACCTGTAATATGTGATGGGGAGAGATCACCTGTAATATGTGATGGGAGAGATCACCTGTAATATGTGATGGGGGAGATCACCTGTAATATGTGATGGGAGAGATCACCTGTAATATGTGATGGGGGAGATCACTGTAATATGTGATGGGGAGATCACCTGTAATATGTGATGGGAGAGATCACCTGTAATATGTGATGGGAGAGTCACCTGTAATATGTGATGGGAGAGTCACCTGTAATATGTGATGGGAGAGATCACCTGTAATATGTGATGGGAGAGATCCCTGTAATATGTGATGGGGGAGTCACCTGTAATATGTGATGGGGGAGGTCACCTGTAATATGTGATGGGAGAGTCACCTGTAATATGTGATGGGAGAGTCACCTGTAATATGTGATGGGAGAGTCACTGTAATATGTGATGGGAGAGATCACCTGTAATATGTGATGGGGAGTCACCTGTAATATGTGATGGGGAGAGTCACCTGTAATATGTGATGGGGAGAGATCACCTGTATATGTGATGGGAGAGATCACCTGTAATATGTGATGGGAGAGCACCTGTAATATGTGAGGGGAGATCACTGTAATATGTGATGGGGAGAGATCACCTGTAATATGTGATGGGAGAGATCACCTGAATATGTGATGGGAGAGATCACTGTAATATGTGATGGGGGAGATCACCTGTAATATGTGATGGGGAGAGATCACCTGTAATATGTGATGGGAGAGATCACCTGTAATATGTGATGGGAGAGATCACCTGTAATATGTGATGGGAGAGAGTCACCTGTAATATGTGATGGGGAGATCACTGTAATATGTGATGGGAGAGATCACCTGTAATATGTGATGGGGAGAGTCACCTGTAATATGTGATGGGAGAGATCACCTGTAATATGTGATGGGAGAGATCACCTGTAATATGTGATGGGGAGAGATCACCTGTAATATTGATGGGAGAGATCACCTGTAATATGTGATGGGAGAGATCACCTGTAATATGTGATGGGAGAGTCACCTGTAATATGTGATGGGGAGAGTCACCTGTAATATGTGATGGGAGAGATCACCTGTAATATGTGATGGGAGAGATCACCTGTAATATGTGATGGGAGAGATCACCTGTAATATGTGATGGGGAGTCACCTGTAATATGTGATGGGAGAGATCACCTGAATATGTGATGGGGGAGTCACCTGTAATATGTGATGGGAGAGTCACCTGTAATATGTGATGGAGAGTCACCTGTAATATGTGATGGGAGAGATCACCTGTAATATGTGATGGGAGATCACTGTATATGTGATGAGAGTCACCTGTAATATGTGATGGGAGATCACCTGTAATTGTGATGGGAGAGATCACCTGTATTTGTGATGGGGAGAGGTCACTGTTATGGAGGAGGAGGTCACCTGTATATGTGATGGGGAAGATCACCTGTAATATGTGATGGGGAGATCACCTGTAATATGTGAGGGAGAGAGATCACTGTAATATGTGATGGGAGAGATCACCTGTAATATGTGATGGGGAGAGATCACCTGTAATATGTGATGGAAGTCACCTGTAATTGTGAGGGGATACTGTATTGTGATGGGGAGAGATCACCGTATATGGATGGAAGATCCTGTAATATGTGATGGGGAGAGATCACCTGTAATATGTGATGGGGAGATCACCTGTAATATGTGATGGGGAGAGATCACCTGTAATATGTGATGGGGAGATCACCTGTAATATGTGATGGGGGAGAGATCACCTGTAATATGTGATGGGAGAGATCACCTGTAATATGTGATTGGGGGAGTCACCTGTAATATGTGATGGGAGAGATCACCTGTAATATGTGATGGAGAGATCACCTGTAATTTGATGGGGAGAGATCACCTGTAATATGTGATGGGAGAGATCACCTGTTATATGTGAGGGAGAGATCACCTGTAATATGTGATGGGAGAGATCACCTGTAATATGTGATGGGAGAGATCACCTGTAATATGTGATGGGGGAGAGTCACCTGTATATGTGATGGGAGAGATACCTGTAATATGTGATGGGAGAGATCACCTGTAATATGTGATGGGGATCACCTGTATTGTGAGGGAGAGTCACCTGTATATTGATGGGAGAGGTACTGTAATTGTGATGGGGAGATACCTGTAATATGTGATGGGGGAGAGATCCCTGTATATGTGAGGGAAGTCACCTGTATATGTGATGGGGAGATCCTGTAATATGTGATGTGGGAGTCACCTGTATTGTGATGGGAGAGTGATATGTGATTCCTGAGTGATGGGAGAGCACTGTAATTGTTGGGATCACTGTAATATGTATGGAGAGGGTCACTGTATATGTGATGGGAGAGGTCACCTGTAATATGTGAGGGAGAGATCACCTGTAATATGTGATGGAGGAGATACCTGTATATGTGATGGAGAGTACCTTGTATTGTATGGGGGAGTCACTGTATATGTGTGGGAATCACTGTAATAGTGATGGGAGAGATACCTATATGTGATGGGAGAGTCACTGTATATAGTTGGGGATCACTGTATATTGATGGGGAGATCTGATAGTGATGGAGAATCCCTGTAATATGTGAGGGGGAAGTCCCTGTATATGTGAGGGAGAGAGATCACTGTAATATGTGATGGGGAGATCACCTGTAATATGTGATGGGAGAGATCCCTGTAAATGTGTGAATCACGGTGATGAGATCACCTGTATATGTGATGGGAGAGATACCTGTAATATGTGATGGAGAGATCACTTAATATGTGATGGGCGTAGTGATGGATCACCTGTAATATGTGATGGGGAGATCACCTGTAATATGTGATGGGAGAGATCACCTGTAATATGTGATGGGAGAGATCACCTGTAATATGTGATGGGAGAGATCACCTGTAATATGTGATGGGAGAGATCACCTGTAATATGTGATGGGAGAGAGTCACCTGTAATATGTGATGGGGAGAGATACCTGTAATATGTGATGGAGAGGTCACCTGTAATATGTGATGGAGAGAGTACCTGTAATATGTGATGGGAGAGATCACCTGTAATATGTGATGGGAGAGATCACCTGTAATATGTGATGGGAGTCCTAATAGTGATGTAAGTCTCCTGTGTAATATGTGATGGGATGAGATCCCTGTTATGTGAGGGAGAGTGTCCCTGTTTATGTGATGGAGGGATCACTTTATGTGTTATGGAGGTGATTACTTACTGTGTTATGGGGGGTTAGTTTCCTGGTTTTATGGAGCGTGATTACTGTCCGTGTCTGTGAGCGGGAGATAGTTCCATGTGTATGGGACGGTGAAGTCCCTGTATATGGATGGTGATAGTTCACGTGTATATGGTGTGTGATTAGTTCCTGTGTTCATGTGATGGTGATTAGTCCCTGTATATTATGGAGAGATTCACCTGTATTGTATGGAGGGGATCACCTGTATATTATGGGGGATAGATTCACCTGTATATTATGGGGGAATCCCTGTATTTGTGGGGTGATAGTCCCTGTATATGTGATGGGAGATAGATCCCTGTATATGTGATGGTGATGAGTATCACCTGTATATGGAGGGATGAGTCACCTGTAATATGTAGTGGAGGATGAGAGTCACCTGTATATGTGATGGGTGATAGTTCACCTGTAATATGTGATGGGGGGAAGTCACCTGTAATATGTGATGGGAGGAAGTCACCTGTAATATGTATGGAGGAGGATCACCTGTAATATGTGATGGGGAGATCACCTGTATATGTGTATGGGCGGAGATAATCCTGTATATGTGATGGGTGATATTCACCTGTATATTGATGGGAGATCACCTGTGTATGTGATGGGTAGGTCCCTGTATTCTGTGAGGGTGAATACTCTGGTGATTATGTGATGCGGTGATAGATCACCTGTATATGTAATGGGTGAGGGTCACCTGTATACTTGTGAGTGGTGATGAGTATTCACCTGTAGTTCTGTGGAGGTGAAGTCACCTGTAATATGGATGGGAGAATCACGTTACTGTGTTGTGATGGGGAGATACTTAGTATTCTGGGTTAGGAGGTACTGATAATATGTTGATGGAGCGGTGATTCACTGTCTAGGTGTATGGGCGGATAGTTCACCTGTAATATGTTATGGGAGTGATTAGTTCCTGTGTATATGAGCTGATATTTTGGGAGAGCGTGATTAGGCCTGTTTATTGGATGCGGTGATTATCTCTAATATTGTGGAGGTGAGGTAGTCCCTGTTTTGATGGAGCGTGATATTCCCTTGTTTATAGTGATTATCTCCTGTAGTGTATATGTGAGGGTGATAGTGATCCGCGTGTTAATATGGATGGGGAGATTATGATCACTGGTGTATATGTGACTGATAGTGCACCTGATGTGATGGAGCGGTGATTGTTTTGGTTATGGGGGATTACTGTAATTCTGGTGATGGGAGAGATCACCTGTAATATGTTGATGGGAGAGATCACCTGTATATGTGATGAGAGAGGACACCTGTATATGTGATGGGAGAGATCACCTGTAATATGTGATGGGAGAGATCACCTGTAATATGTGTGGGGAGAGATCACCTGTAATATGTGATGGGGAGAGATCACCTGAATTGTGTGAGAGATACTGTAATTGTGATGGGAAAAGATCACCTGTAATATGTGATGGGAGAGATTCACCTGTAATATGTGATGGGGGCTATATGTGAGAGCACCTGTAATATGTGATGGGGAGATCACCTGTAATATGTGTGTGAGAGATCACCTGTAATATGTGATGGAGAGATCACCTGTAATATGTGATGGGAGGAGATCACCTGTAATATGTGATGGGAGAGATCACCTGTAATATGTGATGGGGAGAGGTCACCTGTAATATGTGATTGGAGAGAGTCACCTGTAATATGTGATGGAGGATCACCTGTAATATGTGATGGGAGAGATCACCTGTAATATGTGATGGGGATCACTGTAATATGTGATGGGAGAGGTTCACCTTGTATATGTGAAGCGGTGATTAGTTCTCCTGGTGTTCTGTAGAGCGGTGATTAGTGCTCCTGGTGTTCTATGGAGCAGTGATTAGTGCTCCTGGTGTTCTGTGGAGCGTGATTAGTTCTCATGGTGTTCTATGGAGCGGTGATTAGTTCTCCTGGTGTTCTATGGAGCGGTGATTAGTTCTCCTGGTGTTCTTGGAGCGGTGATTAGTTTCCTGGTGTTCTATGGAGCGGTGATTAGTGCTCCTGGTGTTTATGGAGCGGTGATTAGTGTCCTGGTGTTCTGTGGAGCAGTGATTATTCTCCTGGTGTTTTGGAGCGGTGATTAGTTCTCCTGGTGTTCTGTGGAGCGGTGATTAGTGCTCCTGGTGTTCTATGGAGCGGTGATTAGTGCTCCTGGTGTTCTGTGGAGCGGTGATTAGTTTCCTGGTGTTCTTGGAGCGGTGATTATTTCCTGGTGTTCTATAGAGCGGTGATTAGTGCTCCTGTGTTCTGTGAGCGATGATTATTCTCATGGTGTTTATGGAGCGGTGATTAGTTCTCCTGGTGTTTGTGGAGCGGTGATTAGTGTCCTGGTGTTTCTTGGAGCGGTGATTAGTTCTCTGGTGTTCTGTGGAGCGGTGATTAGTTCTCCTGGTGTTTATGGAGCGGTGATTAGTGCTCCTGGTGTTCTGTGGAGCGGTGATTAGTATCTCCTGGTGTTCTATGGAGCGGTGATTAGTTCTCATGGTGTTCTGTGGAGCGGTGATTATTCTCCTGGTGTTTTGGAGCGGTGATTAGTTCTCCTGGTGTTTGTGGAGCGGTGATTAGTTCTCCTGGTGTTCTGTGGAGCGGTGATTAGTTCTCCTGGTGTTATATGGAGCGGTGATTAGTCTCTGGTGTTTTGGAGCGGTGATTAGTTCTCCTGTGTCTATGGAGCGGTGATTAGTTCTCTGGTGTTCTGTGGAGCGGTGATTAGTTCTCCTGGTGTTCTATGGAGCGGTGATTAGTTGCTCCTGGTGTTCTGTGGAGCGGTGATTAGTTCTCCTGGTGTTCTATGGAGCGGTGATTAGATCCTGGTGTTATTGGAGCGGTGATTAGTTCCCTGGTGTTCTGTGGAGCGTGATTAGTCTTCTGGTGTTTATGGAGCGGTGATTACTATCTCTGGTGTTCTATGGAGCGGTGATTAGTCTCCTGGTGTTCTATGGAGCGGTGATTATTCTCCTGGTGTTTTGGAGCGTGATTAGTGCTTCTGGTGTTATATGGAGCGGTGATTACTGATCCTGGTGTTCTATGGCGGAAGTTCTGGTGTTTTACTTTAGTTCTCCTGGTGTTGCTGTGGAGCGGTGATTAGTTCTCCTGGTGTTTGTGGAGCGTGATTAGTGATCCTGGTGTTCTGTGGAGCGGTGATTATGTCCTGGTTTCTGTGGAGCGGTGATTAGTTCTCCTGGTGTTCTGTGGAGCGGTGATTAGTGTCCTGGTGTTTATGGAGCGGTGATTAGTTCTCCTGGTGTTCTATGGAGCGGTGATAGTGATCCTGGTGTTCTATGGAGCGTGATTAGTTCTCCTGGTGTTCTGTGGAGCGGTGATTAGTTCTCCTGGTGTTCTGTGAGCGGTGATTAGTGCTCCTGGTGTTCTATGGAGCAGTGATTAGTTCTCCTGGTGTTCTGATGGAGCGGTGATTAGTTCTCATGGTGTTCTATGGAGCGGTGATTAGTTCTCCTGGTGTTCTATGGAGCGGTGATTAGTTCTCCTGGTGTTCTATGGAGCGGTGATTAGTTCTCCTGGTGTTCTATGGAGCGGTGATTAGTGCTCCTGGTGTTATATGGAGCGGTGATTAGTGTCCTGGTGTTCTTGTGGAGCGGTGATTATGCTCCTGGTGTTTTGGAGGGTGATTAGTTCTCCTGGTGTTTGTGGGAGCGGTGATTAGTGTCTCCTGGTGTTCTATGGAGCGGTGATTAGTGCTCCTGGTGTTCTGTGGAGCGGTGATTAGTTCTCCTGGTGTTCTGTGGAGCGGTGATTAGTTCTCCTGGTGTTCTATGGAGCGGTGATTAGTGCTCCTGGTGTTCTGTGGAGCGTGATTAGTTCTCTGGTGTTCTATGGAGCGGTGATTAGTTCTCCTGGTGTTTCTGTGGAGCGGTGATTAGTCTCTGGTGTTCTATGGAGCGGTGATTAGTTCTCATGGTGTTCTGTGGAGCGGTGATTAGTTCTCCTGGTGTTCTATGGAGCGGTGATTAGTGCTCCTGGTGTTTGTGGAGCGGTGATTAGTTCTCCTGGTGTTCTAGTGGAGCGTGATTAGTTCTCATGGTGTTCTGTGGAGCGGTGATTAGTTCTCCTGGTGTTCTGTGGAGCGGTGATTAGTTCTCCTGGTGTTCTGTGGAGCGGTGATTAGTTCTCCTGGTGTTCTGTGGAGCGGTGATTAGTTCTCCTGGTGTTATATGGAGCGGTGATTAGTTCTCCTGGTGTTCTGTGGAGCGGTGATTAGTTCTCCTGCTGATCTGTGGAGCGGTGATTAGTGCTCCTGGTGTTCTGTGGAGCGGTGATTAGTTCTCCTGGTGTTCTATGGAGCGGTGATTAGTTCTCCTGGTGTTCTATGGAGCGGTGATTAGTTCTCCTGGTGTTATATGGAGCGGTGATTAGTGCTTCTGGTGTTATATGGAGCGGTGATTAGTTCTCCTGCTGATCTGTGGAGCAGTGATTAGTGCTCCTGGTGTTCTGTGGAGCGGTGATTAGTTCTCCTGGTGTTCTATGGAGCGGTGATTAGTTCTCCTGGTGTTCTATGGAGCGGTGATTAGTGCTCCTGGTGTTATATGGAGCGGTGATTATGATTCCTGGTGTTCTGTGGAGCGGTGATTAGTGGTCCTGGTGTTCTGTGGAGCGGTGATTAGTTCTCCTGGTGTTCTATGGAGCGGTGATTAGTTCTCCTGGTGTTCTATGGAGCGGTGATTAGTGCTCCTGGTGTTATATGGAGCGGTGATTACTGATCCTGGTGTTCTGTGGAGCAGTGATTAGTGCTTCTGGTGTTATATGGAGTGGTGATTACTGATCCTGGTGTTCTATGGAGCGGTGATTAGTTCTCCTGGTGTTCTATGGAGCGGTGATTAGTTCTCCTGGTGTTCTGTGGAGCAGTGATTAGTGATCCTGGTGTTCTGTGGAGCGGTGATTACTGATCCTGGTGTTCTGTAGAGCGGTGATTAGTGCTCCTGGTGTTCTGTGGAGCGGTGATTAGTGGTCCTGGTGTTCTATGGAGCGGTGATTAGTTCTCCTGGTGTTCTATGGAGCAGTGATTAGTGCTCCTGGTGTTCTATGGAGCGGTGATTAGTTCTCCTGGTGTTCTATGGAGCGGTGATTAGTTCTCATGGTGTTCTATGGAGCTGTGATTAGTTCTCCTGGTGTTCTGTAGAGCGGTGATTAGTTCTCCTGGTGTTCTGTAGAGCGGTGATTAGTGCTCCTGGTGTTCTATGGAGCAGTGATTAGTGCTCCTGGTGTTCTGTGGAGCGGTGATTACTGATCCTGGTGTTCTATGGAGCGGTGATTACTGATCCTGGTGTTCTATAGAGCGGTGATTAGTGCTCCTGGTGTTCTGTAGAGCGGTGATTATTGCTCCTGGTGTTATGTGGAGCGGTGATTAGTTCTCCTGGTGTTCTATGGAGCGGTGATTAGTGGTCCTGGTGTTCTATGGAGCGGTGATTAGTTCTCCTGGTGTTCTGTGGAGCGGTGATTAGTTCTCCTGGTGTTCTGTGGAGCGGTGATTAGTGCTCCTGGTGTTCTGTGGAGCGGTGATTAGTGCTCCTGGTGTTCTATGGAGCGATGATTAGTGCTCCTGGTGTTATATGGAGCGGTGATTAGTGGTCCTGGTGTTCTGTGGAGCGGTGATTAGTTCTCCTGGTGTTCTGTGGAGCGGTGATTAGTTCTCCTGGTGTTCTGTGGAGCGGTGATTAGTGGTCCTGGTGTTCTGTGGAGCGGTGATTAGTGCTCCTGGTGTTCTGTGGAGCGGAGATTAGTTCTCATGGTGTTCTGTGGAGCGGTGATTAGTGCTCCTGGTGTTCTGTGGAGCTGTGATTAGTTCTCCTGGTGTTCTATGGAGCGGTGATTAGGGCTCCTGGTGTTCTGTAGAGCGGTGATTAGTTCTCCTGGTGTTCTGTGGAGCGGTGATTAGTGCTCCTGGTGTTCTATGGAGCGGTGATTAGTTCTCCTGGTGTTCTGTGGAGCGGTGATTAGTTCTCCTGGTGTTCTGTGGAGCGGTGATTAGTTCTCCTGGTGTTCTATGGAGCGGTGATTAGTGCTCCTGGTGTTCTATGGAGCGGTGATTAGTTCTCCTGGTGTTCTATGGAGCGGTGATTAGTTCTCCTGGTGTTCTTTGGAGCGGTGATTAGTTCTCCTGGTGTTCTGTGGAGCAGTGATTACTGATCCTGGTGTTCTGTGGAGCGGTGATTAGTGATCCTGGTGTTCTGTGGAGCGGTGATTAGTTCTCCTGGTGTTATGTGGAGCGGTGATTAGTTCTCCTGGTGTTCTATGGAGCGGTGATTAGTGCTCCTGGTGTTCTATGGAGCGGTGATTACTGATCCTGGTGTTCTATGGAGCGGTGATTAGTGCTCCTGGTGTTCTATGGAGCGGTGATTAGTTCTCCTGGTGTTCTTTGGAGCGGTGATTAGTTCTCCTGGTGTTCTTTGGAGCGGTGATTAGTTCTCCTGGTGTTCTATGGAGCGGTGATTAGTTCTCCTGGTGTTCTATGGAGCGGTGATTAGTGCTCCTGGTGTTCTATGGAGCGGTGATTAGTGCTCCTGGTGTTCTATGGAGCGGTGATTAGTTCTCCTGGTGTTCTATGGAGCGGTGATTAGTTCTCCTGGTGTTCTATGGAGCGGTGATTAGGGCTCCTGGTGTTCTATGGAGCGGTGATTAGTGCTCCTGGTGTTCTATGGAGCGGTGATTAGTTCTCCTGGTGTTCTTTGGAGCGGTGATTAGTTCTCCTGGTGTTCTGTGGAGCAGTGATTACTGATCCTGGTGTTCTGTGGAGCGGTGATTAGTGCTCCTGGTGTTCTATGGAGCGGTGATTAGTTCTCCTGGTGTTCTATGGAGCGGTGATTAGTTCTCCTGGTGTTCTATGGAGCGGTGATTAGTTCTCCTGGTGTTCTATGGAGCGGTGATTAGTGCTCCTGGTGTTCTGTGGAGCGGTGATTAGTTCTCCTGGTGTTCTGTGGAGCGGTGATTAGTGCTCCTGGTGTTCTATGGAGCGGTGATTAGTTCTCCTGGTGTTCTATGGAGCGGTGATTAGTGCTCCTGGTGTTCTATGGAGCGGTGATTAGTTCTCCTGGTGTTCTATGGAGCGGTGATTAGTGCTCCTGGTGTTCTGTGGAGCGGTGATTACTGATCCTGGTGTTCTGTGGAGCGGTGATTAGTTCTCCTGGTGTTCTGTGGAGCAGTGATTAGTGCTCCTGGTGTTCTATGGAGCGGTGATTAGTTCTCCTGGTGTTCTTTGGAGCGGTGATTAGTGCTCCTGGTGTTATATGGAGCGGTGATTAGTTCTCCTGGTGTTCTGTGGAGCGGTGATTAGTTCTCCTGGTGTTCTATGGAGCGGTGATTAGTGCTCCTGGTGTTCTATGGAGCGGTGATTAGTTCTCCTGGTGTTCTATGGAGCGGTGATTAGTGCTCCTGGTGTTCTGTGGAGCGGTGATTAGTTCTCCTGGTGTTCTATGGAGCGGTGATTAGTGCTCGTGTATATATAATATATGAGTGTCCTCTAAAGAGTGCATGCGATACGTGACCTACTGTTATGTGATCTGTTATATATGTGATGTATGCGGTTTATCACGTGACAATAAACTACTGTATATAGAGTTACTTTATAAACACGGTTGTTAGTGTCCATTTCAATTGCCAAGCGAGTCCTCCATGTACCCCAGGGGTGCGCTACTTCAAAGGACTTATACCATTCTTACATCCAGCAGATGGCAACAGAGCTCAAGTAATACCAGCTGTACATATATAATTATATACAGGAGATGTCCAGGTTATACCAGCTGTACATATATAATTATATACAGGAGATACCCAGGTTATACCGGCTGTACATATATAATTATATACAGGAGATGTCCAGGTTATACCGGCTGTACATATATAATTATATACAGGAGATGTCCAGGTTATACCAGCTGTACATATATAATTATATACAGGAGATGGCCAGGTTATACCGGCTGTACATATATAATTATATACAGGAGATGTCCAGGTTATACCGGCTATACATATATAATTATATACAGGAGATGCCCAGGTTATACCAGCTGTACATATATAATTATATACAGGAGATGTCCAGGTTATACCGGCTGTACATATATAATTATATACAGAAGATGCCCAGGGTATACCGGCTGTACATATATAATTATATACAGGAGATGTCCAGGTTATACCGGCTGTACATATATAATTATATACAGGAGATGCCCAGGTTATACCGGCTGTACATATATAATTATATACAGGAGATGCCCAGGTTATACCGGCTGTACATATATAATTATATACAGGAGATGCCCAGGTTATACCGGCTGTACATATATAATTATATACAGCAGATGTCCAGGTTATACCGGCTGTACATATATAATTATATACAGGAGATGTCCAGGTTATACTGGCTGTACATATATAATTATATACAGGAGGTGTCCAGGTTATACCGGCTGTACATATATAATTATATACAGGAGATGTCCAGGTTATACCGGCTGTACATATATAATTATATACAGGAGATGTCCAGGGTATACCGGCTGTACATATATAATTATATACAGGAGATGTCCAGGTTATACCGGCTGTACATATATAATTATATACAGGAGATGTCCAGGTTATACCAGCTGTACATATATAATTATATACAGGAGATGCCCAGGTTATACGTCTGTACATATATAATTATACACAGGAGATGTCCAGGTTATACCGGCTGTACATATATAATTATATACAGCAGATGTCCAGGTTATACCAGCTGTACATATATAATTATATACAGGAGATGCCAGGTTATACCGGCTGTACATATATAATTATATACAGGAGATGTCCGGGGTTATACCGGCTGTACATATACAATTATATACAGGAGATGTCCAGGTTATACCAGCTGTACATATATAATTATATACAGGAGATGTCCAGGTTATACCAGCTGTACATATATAATTATATACAGGAGATGTCCAGGTTATACCGGCTGTACATATATAATTTATACAGGAGATGTCCGGTTATACCGGCTGTACTATATAAATTATATACAGGAGATGTCCAGGTTATACCGGCTGTACATATATAATTATATACAGGAGATGCCAGGTTATACCAGCTGTACATATATAATTATACACAGGAGATGCCCAGGTTATACCGGCTGTACATATATAATTGTATACAGAGATGTCCAGGTTATACCGGCTGTACATATAAATTATATACAGGAGATGCCAGGTTATACCGGCTGTACATATACAATTATATACAGGAGATGTCCAGGTTATACCGCTGTACATATATAATTATATACAGCAGATGTCCAGGTTATACCGGCTGTACATATATAATTACGGTATATACAGCAGATGTCCAGGTTATACCGGCTGTACATATATAAGTATATACAGGAGATGTCCCAGGTTATACCGGCTGTACATATATAATTATATACAGGAGATGTCCAGGTTATACCGGCTGTACATATATAATTATATACAGGAGATGTCCAGGTTATACCGGCTGTACATATATAAGTATATACAGGAGATGCCAGGTTATACCGGCTGTACAATATATAATTATATACAGGAGATGCCCAGGTTATACCGGCTGTACATATATAATTATATACAGGAGATGTCCAGGTTATACCGGCTGTACATATATAATTATATACAGCAGATGTCCAGGTTATACCGGCTGTACATATATAATATATACAGGAGATGTCCAGGTTATACCGCTGTACATATAATATGATATAGTGGAGATGCCCAGGTTATACCGGCTGTACATATATAATTATTTACAGCAGATGTCCAGGTTATACCGGCTGTACATATATAATTATATACAGGAGATGTCCAGGTTATACCGGCTGTACATATATAATTATATACAGGAGATGTCCAGGTTATACCGGGCTGTACATTATATTATACAGAATGCCAGTTACGCAAATATAATTAATCAGGAGATGCCCAGTATACCGGCTGTACATATATTATATACAGCAGATGTCCAGGTTATACCGGCTGTACATATATAAGTATATACAGGAGATGTCCGGTTATACGGCTGTACATTATAATGATATAGGAGATGCCCAGGTATACGGCTGTACATATATAATTATATACAGCAGATGTCCAGGTTATACCGGCTGTACATATATAATTATATACAGGAGATGCCAGGTTATACCGGCTGTACATATATAATTATATACAGGAGATGCCCAGGTTATACCGGCTGTACATATATAATTATATACAGCAGATGTCCAGGTTATACCGGCTGTACATATATAATTATATACAGGAGATGCCCAGGTTATACCGGCTGTACATATATAATTATATACAGGAGATGTCCAGGTTATACCGGCTGTACATATGTAATTATATACAGGAGATGTCCAGGTTATACCGGCTGTACATATATAATTATATACAGGAGATGTCCAGGTTATACCGGCTGTACATATATAATTATATACAGGAGATGTCCAGGTTATACCGGCTGTACATATATAATTATATACAGCAGATGTCCAGGTTATACCGGCTGTACATATATAATTGTATACAGGAGATGCCCAGGTTATACCGGCTGTACATATATAATTATATACAAGAGATGTCCAGGTTATACCGGCTGTACATATATAATTATATACAGGAGATGTCCAGGTTATACCGGCTGTACATATATAATTATATACAGGAGATGTCCAGGTTATACCGGCTGTACATATATAATTATATACAAGAGATGCCCAGGTTTTACCGGCTGTACATATATAATTGTATACAGGAGATGTCCAGGTTATACCGGCTGTACATCTATAATTGTATACAGGAGATGTCCAGGTTATACCGGCTGTACATCTATAATTGTATACAGGAGATGTCCAGGTTATACCGGCTGTACATCTATAATTATATACAGGAGATGTCCAGGTTATACCGGCTGTACATATATAATTATATACAGGAGATGTCCAGGTTATACCGGCTGTACATATATAATTATATACAAGAGATGCCCAGGTTATACCGGCTGTACATATATAATTATATACAGGAGATGTCCAGGTTATACCGGCTGTACATATATAATTGTATACAGGAGATGTCCAGGTTATACCGGCTGTACATCTATAATTGTATACAGGAGATGTCCAGGTTATACCGGCTGTACATCTATAATTATATACAGGAGATGTCCAGGTTATACCGGCTGTACATATATAATTGTATACAGGAGATGTCCAGGTTATACCGGCTGTACATATATAATTGTATACAGGAGATGCCAGGTTATACCGGCTCTATATCTAGTTGAACCCAGAGGTTTCCAGTATATATAGAGATATCTGCAGGTTGTTCTCTGACATAAAAGCAGAATAAGTCTTTACCGTTTTAAGTCAATTAGGATGAACCAGAATAATTAATATTTACCAAATGCAGATTAATGAGACAGAGAATGCTTGAAGACATTTTTATTACTTTCTGCAGTCATAAGTTTACATACACTAAGATTTCTACGCCTTTAAACAATTTGTGACCGCCCATATGATGATGTCATGTGTTTGAAAGCTTCTGATAGGTTTATTGGAAACGTCTGAGATAATTAGTGACACACCTGTGTGTGTTGTAATGCACACCTGAAACACACTGCTTATTTATGGGAAAGTGTAAAGAAATTAGCCAAGATATCAGGGAGATAACTGTGGAGTTGCACAAGTCTGGTTCACCATTGGGTGCAATTTCCACATACCTGCAGGAGCCTCGTTCATACATGGGAATATCCAGCAATCATACCGCTCAGGAAGGAGATGGGTTCTGCGTCCCAGAGATGAATGTGCTTTGGTACAACATGTGCAGATCAGCCCAAAACAAAAGCAAAAGACCTTGTGAAGATGATGACGGAAGCTGGTAAGATTGTGTCATTATCCACAGTGAAAGGAGTCCTGTATCAACATGGGCTGAAAGGTCACTCTGCCAGGAAGAAGCCAATACTCCAAAAGAAACAGAAAGAAGACAGATGGTTCCTGTGTGCTTTTCAAACATTAAAGACCTACATTCTTGAAGATATGTCCAAAATTAAGCTGTTTGGCCATAATGACCATCGTTACATTTGGAGGAAAATGGAGAAGCTTTGAAAGCCTAAGAACACCATCCCAACCGTGAAACACAAGGGAGGCAGCATCATGTTGTGGGGTTGTTTTGCTGCAGGACAGACTTGTGCACTATAAAGCTCACAATAACACAAGTGCAAAAATTACTCTGCCCCCACCCTTCATTTATCAGGACGGTTTTTACCTGATAATGTGAGGTTTACACGGGGTCATAGTTATTCATCTTAGAGCAAGAAGAACTAAGCTATGTTATAGATTTAATCTGAAAGAATAGGCAGCGTTTACAAAAAGATGCAAGAGTAAAGTTCAGTTTTTATGACCACTTACCCTCCTACCTGGTGACCTCATGGGGCTGGGTTTTGAAGAGTGATCAGTCCTAAAGAATGTTATTGAATTGCCGCTCTTTTCCATATCCCAGCCTCTGCACATGAAACATATTCACATCATCTTGTCGGTTGTGACTTTATCTTTTGATAGCCTGGAAACACGACATAGCTGCAGAGTTCTCTAATGGGTTGGAATCCATTTGCTATGATTCCAGTCATTGCCCAGCAAAGACAAACATTGTTTTGCACTGGCCATGTCATGTGGATTCTGAAAATATTATTTTAATATTATTGTAGTGTATAAAATCTGCCTGAAAGTGTTTTAGCTGTGTGAACAAATAATCTCTGGATTGCTTTTTCCCTCCAAAAAATTCTTATCTCTTAGCTACATTCATTAGGATCATATAAGGACTTAAGGAGAGGGGGAGTTAAAGAGAGAGAGACTGTGTGTGAGGTTTTACACAGAAGGTTTACACAGAACATGTTTTTGGTATGTTTCTGACATGTATGTCAAATTTGGGTTTCAACTGTATGTGTATTTACATGTGTCACGTAGGTGCATGCGGTGTGAGTAGAAGTATCATGTAGGTGCATGCGGTGTGTGTAGACGTATCATGATGCATGCGGTGTGTGTAGACGTATCATGATGCATGCGGTGTGTGTAGACGTATCATGATGCATGCGGTGTGTGTAGACGTATCATGATGCATGCGGTGTGTGTAGACGTATCATGATGCATGCGGTGTGTGTAGACGTATCATGATGCATGCGGTGTGTGTAGATGTATCATGTAGATGCATGTGGTGTGTGTAGACGTATCATATAGATGCATGCGGTGTGTTTAGACGTATCAAGATGCATGTGGTGTGTGTAGACATATCGTGTAGGTGCATGCGGTGTGTGTAGACGTATCGTGTAGGTGCATGCGGTGTGTGTAGACGTATCGTGTAGGTGCATGCGTTGTGTGTAGACGTATCGTGTAGGTGCATGCGGTGTGTGTAGACGTATCGTGTAGGTGCATGCGGAGTGTGTAGACGTATCATGATGCATGTGGTGTGTGTAGACGTATCATGATGCATGCGGTGTGTGTGTAGACGTATCATGTAGATGCATGTGGTGTGTGTAGACGTATCGTGTAGGTGCATGCGGTGTGTGTAGACGTATCATATAGGTGCATGCGGTGTGTGTAGACGTATCATGATGCATGTGGTGTGTGTAGACGTATCATGATGCATGTGGTGTGTGTAGACGTATCGTGTAGGTGCATGCGGTGTGTGTAGACGTATCATATAGGTGCATGCGGTGTGTGTAGACGTATCATGATGCATGTGGTGTGTGTAGACGTATCATGATGCATGCGGTGTGTGTGTAGACGTATCATGTAGATGCATGTGGTGTGTGTAGACGTATCGTGTAGGTGCATGTGGTGTATGTAGACGTATCATGTAGATGCATGCGGTGTGTGTAGATGTATCATGATGCATGCGGTGTATGTAGACGTATCATGTAGGTGCATGCGGTGTGTGTAGATGTATCGTGTAGGTGCATGCGGTGTGTGTAGACGTATCGTGTAGATGCATGCGGTGTGTGTAGACGTATCGTGTAGATGCATGCGGTGTGTGTAGACGTATCGTGTAGGTGCAAGCGGTGTATGTAGACGTATCGTGTAGATGCATGCGGTGTGTGTAGATGTATCATGATGCATGCGGTGTGTGTAGACGTATCGTGTAGGTGCATGCGGTGTGTGTAGACGTATCGTGTAGGTGCATGTGGTGTGTGTAGACGTATCGTGTAGGTGCATGCGGTGTGTGTAGACGTATCGTGTAGGTGCATGCGGTGTGTGTAGACGTATCGTGTAGGTGCATGCGTTGTGTGTAGACGTATCGTGTAGGTGCATGCGGTGTGTGTAGACGTATCATGTAGGTGCATGTGGTGTGTGTAGACGTATCGTGTAGATGCATGCGGTGTGTGTAGATGTATCATGATGCATGCGGTGTATGTGGACGTATCATGATGCATGCGGTGTATGTGGACGTATCATGATGCATGCGGTGTGTGTAGACGTATCATGATGCATGCGGTGTATGTAGATGTATCATGTAGATGCATGCGGTGTATGTAGATGTATCATGTAGATGCATGCGGTGTGTGTAGATGTATCATGATGCATGCGGTGTGTGTAGATGTATCATGATGCATGCGGTGTGTGTAGACGTATCATGTAGAGGCATGCGGTGTGTGTAGACGTATCGTGTAGGTGCATGCGGCGTGTGTAGACGTATCGTGTAGGTGCATGCGGCGTGTGTAGACGTATCGTGTAGGTGCATGCCTTGTATGTAGATGTATCGTGTAGATGAATGCGGTGTATGTAGACGTATCGTGTAGGTGCATGTGGTGTATGTAGATGTATCGTGTAGGTGCATGCGGTGTGTGTAGACGTATCGTGTAGATGTATCGTGTAGATGCATGTGGTATGTGTAGACGTATCGTGTAGGTGCATGCGGTGTGTGTAGACGTATCGTGTAGGTGCATGCGGTGTGTGTAGACGTATCATGTAGATGAATCGTGTAGATGCATGCGGTGTGTGTAGACGTATCGTGTAGGTGCATGCGGTGTGTGTAGACGTATCGTGTAGGTGCATGCGGTGTGTTTAGACGTATCGTGTAGATGTATCGTGTAGATGCATGCGGTGTGTGTAGACGTATCGTGTAGGTGCATGCGGTGTGTGTAGACGTATCGTGTAGATGCATGCGGTGTGTGTAGACGTATCGTGTAGGTGCATGCGGTGTGTGTAGACGTATCGTGTAGATGTATCGTGTAGATGCATGTGGTGTGTGTAGACGTATCGTGTAGGTGCATGTGGTGTATGTAGACGTATTGTGTAGGTGCATGCGGTGTGTGTAGACGTATCGTGTAGATGTATCGTGTAGATGCATGTGGTGTGTGTAGACGTATCATGTAGGTGCATGCGGTGTGTGTAGACGTATCATGTAGGTGCATGCGTTGTGTGTAGACGTATCGTGTTGGTGCAAGCGTTGTGTGTAGACGTATCGTGTAGGTGCATGCGGCGTGTGTAGACGTATCGTGTAGATGAATGTGGCGTGTGTAGACGTATCGTGTAGGTGCATGCGGTGTGTGTAGACGTATTATGTAGATGTATTGTGTAGATGCATGTGGTGTGTGTAGACGTATCGTGTAGGTGCATGCGGTGTGTGTAGACGTATCATGTAGATGCATGTGGTGTGTGTAGACGTATCGTGTAGGTGCATGCGGTGTGTGTAGACGTATCGTGTAGATGTATCGTGTAGATGCATGCGGTGTGTGTAGACGTATCGTGTAGGTGCATGCGGTGTGTAGACGTATCGTGTAGATGCATGCGGTGTGTGTAGACGTATCGTGTAGGTGCATGCGGTGTGTGTAGACGTATCGTGTAGATGAATGCGGCGTGTGTAGACGTATCGTGTAGGTGCATGCGGTGTGTGTAGACGTATCGTGTAGATGTATCGTGTAGATGCATGTGGTATGTGTAGACGTATCGTGTAGGTGCATGCGGTGTGTGTAGACGTATCGTGTAGGTGCATGCGACGTGTGTAGACGTATCCTGTAGGGGGGGGGGGGGGGGGGGGGGGGGGGGGGGGGGGGGGGGGGGGGGGGGGGGGGGGGGGGGGGGGGGGGGGGGGGGGGGGGGGGGGGGGGGGGGGGGGGGGGGGGGGGGGGGGGGGGGGGGGGGGGGGGGGGGGGGGGGGGGGGGGGGGGGGGGGGGGGGGGGGGGGGGGGGGGGGGGGGGGGGGGGGGGGGGGGGGGGGGGGGGGGGGGGGGGGGGGGGGGGGGGGGGGGGGGGGGGGGGGGGGGGGGGGGGGGGGGGGGGGGGGGGGGGGGGGGGGGGGGGGGGGGGGGGGGGGGGGGGGGGGGGGGGGGGGGGGGGGGGGGGGGGGGGGGGGGGGGGGGGGGGGGGGGGGGGGGGGGGGGGGGGGGGGGGGGGGGGGGGGGGGGGGGGGGGGGGGGGGGGGGGGGGGGGGGGGGGGGGGGGGGGGGGGGGGGGGGGGGGGGGGGGTAGGTGCATCGGCGTGTGTAGACGTATCGTGTAGGTGCATGCGGCGTGTGTAGACGTATCGTGTAGGTGCATGCGGCTGTGTAGACGTATCGTGTAGTGCATGCGGCTGTGTAGACGTATCTGTAGTGATGCGGCGTGTGTAGACGTATCGTGTAGATGAATGCGGGTGTGTAGACGTATCGTGTAGGTGCATGGGTGTGTGTAGACGTATCGTGTAGATGTATCGTGTAGATGCATGTGGTGTGTGTAGACGTATTGTGTGTAGGTGCATGCGGTGTTGTGTAGACGTATTTGTGTAGGTGCATGCGGGTGTGTGTAGACGTATCGTGTAGGTGCATGCGGTGTGTGTAGACGTATCGTGTAGGAGTGTATGCGGTTGTAGATGTTAGACGGTGTGTGTAGATGTATTGTGTAGGTGCATGCGGGTGTGTAGACGTATCGTGTAGTGCATGCGGTGTGTGTAGAGTATCGTGTAGGTGCATGCGGTGTGTGTAGACGTATCGTGTAGTGCAATGCGGTGTGTTGTAGATGTATCGTGTAGGGCATGCGGTGTGTGTAGACGTATCGTGTAGGTGCATGTGGTGATGTGTAGACGTATCGTGTAGGTGCATGCGGTGTAGTTGTAGAGTATCGTGTAGGTGCATTGCGGTGTGTAGATCGTATTCTGTAGGTGCATGCGGTGTGTAGACTATCGTGTAGGTGCATGCGGTGTGTGAGTATCGTGTAGATGCATTTCGGTGTGTGTTAGAGTATCGTGTAGGTGCATGCGGTGTGTGTAGACGTTTTCGTGTAGATGATGCGGTGTGTGGGGGGGGGGGGGGGGGGGGGGGGGGGGGGGGGGGGGGGGGGGGGGGGGGGGGGGGGGGGGGGGGGGGGGGGGGGGGGGGGGGGGGGGGGGGGGGGGGGGGGGGGGGGGGGGGGAAAAAAAAAAAAAAAAAAAAAAAAAAAAAAAAAAAAAAAAAAAAAAAAAAAAAAAAAGCGGTGTGTGTGACGGTATTTTCGTGTGTGTAGACGTATCGTGTAGGTGCATGCGGTGTGTGTAGACGTATCGTGTAGGTGCATGGTGCATGTGTTAGACGTATCGTGTAGGTGCATGCGCGTGTGTAGACGTATCGTGTAGATGATGCGGTGTGTGTAGACGTATCGTGTAGGTGCATGCGGTGTGTGTAGACGTATCGTGTAGATGAATGCGGTGTGTGTAGACGTATCGTGTAGGTGCATGTGGTGTATGTAGACATATCGTGTAGGTGCATGCGACGTGTGTAGACGTATCGTGTAGATGCATGCGGTGTGTGTAGATGTATCATGTAGGTGCATGCAGTGTATGTAGACGTATCATGTAGGTGCATGCGGCGTGTGTAGCAGTCACCCATCACAGGGCTGATTTTGTATTGGTGATGTCTCCCTCTCCGGCGTTTGTGCGGAGTCTCATACATCACCGCCACTTACCGCCGTGTTCAGCCTGATAAGACAACACGAGGGCTCCTGTTATTTCATGGCCGGTTACACCGCTCTGCAGCATTAATGAGGATGTATGAGAGCGTGCAGACGCTGCTACCTGTCCTCACCTCTATAGCTTGTCACTGTCACCGAGGCTGAGACACGTACGGGTCTGTACACACTGAGCGCTGGCAGTAATGGGTTAATATGGATATTTATATTGTGGCAATATGCAGTTTTCCTTGCTGTATTCATTTAGATAAGCGCTCCGGGCCCGGCTGCGTGTTCTGCACTTCTCCGGCAGAGACTCCATAAAATTCACTTATTCCCGGGAAACGGAGCGCTCGTTAGATAATTCTTCCTGACTTTAATGGCCGCTGCAGATCTTCATTGGCTGTTATAAATGGAACAATTACCGTGTGCGGCAGAAATGGAGGATGAGAGGAAGCAGCATGCACGTCACCATGTACCTGCTCCACCTGCGGATCAGAGTCAGCCAATCCTGAGGATGGAGGGTGGATGGCTGTGGGTGCTGGAGTCTCATGTGTGGGGTCAGGAACATGTAGTAAAAGGACTGTGTCTCTTCTTCCAGAGCTGACGCTCTACCTCCCCTTCTTCTCTGTAAAACCCCAAAACCCACACACAACCTTTCTCTTACCCCCTATCCACTGGGCAAGGAATGAAAGATTAGACCTCCATGGTGCGAATAAAAGACTTCAAAGTTCTAAAACACTTTAAGGCAAATGTTATACACCACATTAGTGTCAGAATTATGAAAATTATATTTTCAGAATCCATACGACATGGCGAATGCAAAACACTGTTTTGCTTCACTGAATGATTGGCTGTTAAGAGAATCGCAGATGTGTTGTGTTTCCTGTATATTAAAAGAAATTCACAACAGACAAGATAACATGAATATCTCTCATGTGTCAGACTCAGAGTCTGGGATATGGCAAAGAGCGGCAATTTCATCATTTTCACTAGGGCAGAGCACTCCTCTAAATCTAGCCCATGAGGTCACTAGGTAGGAGGGGTATTTGTTGCTAAAAACTTAAAACTCCATTTTGTGAGCTATTCAGACCCATGAAGAGACAGGTGAAACTGCATCATTTTCTAAGGAATTGGTGGTATATATATACATCTTGTCATGACCAGAGCCTCATTATTCTGCATAAATCAGAGCGGCCGCGCTCATTTCGTTATCCTCTATCAATTCTCTGACTGGCTTGGTGGTAAGGGGAGCTGGTATTGACATGTGCTCTCCTCTATGACGCCTCTTCTTGGTCTGTGACCCAATCTCTGGTGGTGGGGTTGCATCTGTATTTCTGAGGACTCCGGTGTGGTCTCATCTAATACTAAGGTCTCATCTTCAGTTCTGGAGTCTCGTGTGGTCCTATCTCTGGTTCTGGGGTCTTATCTCTGGTTCTGGGGTCTTATCTCTCGTTCTGGGGTCTTCACTCTGGTTCTGGGGTCTCATCTCTGGTTCTGTGGTCTCATCTCTGTTTCTGGGGTCTCATCTCTGGTTTTGGGGTCTCATCTCTGGTTCTGGGGTCTCATCTCTGGTTCTGGGGTCTCATCTCTGGTTCTGGGGTGTCATCTCTGATTCTGGGGTCTTATCTCTGGTTCTGGAGTCTTATCTCTGGTTCTGGGGTCTCATCTCTGGTTCTGGGGTCTCATTTCTGGTTCTGGGGTCTCATCTCTGGTTCTGGGGTCTCATCTCTGGTTCTGGGGTCTCATCTCTGGTTCTGGGGTCTTATCTCTGGTTCTGGGGTCTATCTCTGGTTCTGGGGTTTCATCTCTGGTTCTGGGGTCTCATCTCTGGTTCTGGGGTCTCATCTCTGGTTCTGGGGTCTCATCTCTGGTTCTGGGGTCTCATCTCTGGTTCTGGGGTTTTCTCTCTGGTTCTGGGGTCTTATCTCTGGTTCCGGGGTCTTATCTCTGGTTCCGGGGTTTCTCTCTTGGTTCCGGGGTCTCATCTCTGGTTCTGGGGTCTCATCTCTGGTTCTGGGGTCTCATCTCTGGTTCTGGGGTCTCATCTCTGGTTCTGGAGTCTCATCTCTGGTTCTTCCTGGTTTGGGTCTCATCTCTGGTTCTGGAGTCTCATCTCTGGTTCTGGGGTCTCCTCTCTGGTTATGGGGTTTTATCTCTGGTTCTGGAGTCTTATCTCTGGTTCTGGAGTCTCATCTCTGGTTCTGGGGTCTCATCTCTGGTTCTGGGGTCTCATCTCTGGTTCTGGGGTCTCATCTCTGGTTCTGGGGTCTCATCTCTGGTTCTGGGGTCTCATCTCTGGTTCTGGGGTCTTCACTCTGGTTCTGGGGTCTTATCTATAGTTCTGGGGTCTCATCTCTGGTTCTGGGGTCTCATCTCTGGTTCTGGGGTCTCATCTCTGGTTCTGGGGTTTTCTCTCTGGTTCTGGGGTCTCCTCTCTGGTTATGGGGTCTTATCTCTGGTTCTGGAGTCTTATCTCTGGTTCTGGGGTCTCATCTCTGGTTCTGGGGTCTCATCTCTGGTTCTGGGGTCTCATCTCTGGTTCTGGGGTCTTCACTCTGGTTCTGGGGTCTTATCTATAGTTCTGGGGTCTTATCTATAGTTCTGGGGTCTCATCTCTGGTTCTGGGGTCTCATCTCTGGTTCTGGGGTCTCATCTCTGGTTCTGGGGTTTTCTCTCTGGTTCTGGGGTCTCACCTGCAGTTCTGAGGTCTCATGTGTGGTCTTATCTCTGGTTCTGTGGTCTTCTCTCTGGTTCTGGGGTCTTCACTCTGGTTCTGGGGTCTCATCTCTGGTTCTGGGGTTTTCTCTCTGGTTCTGGGGTTTTCTCTCTGGTTCTGGGGTCTTATCTCTGGTTCTGGAGTCTTATCTCTGGTTCTGGGGTCTCATCTCTGGTTCTGGGGTCTCATCTCTGGTTCTGGGGTCTCATCTCTGGTTCTGGGGTCTCATCTCTGGTTCTGGGGTCTCATCTCTGGTTCTGAGGTCTCATCTCTGGTTCTGGGGTCTCATCTCTGGTTCTGGGGTCTCATCTCTGGTTCTGGGGTCTTCACTCTGGTTCTGGGGTCTTCACTCTGGTTCTGGGGTCTTATCTATAGTTCTGGGGTCTCATTTCTGGTTCTGGGGTCTTCACTCTGGTTCTGGGGTTTTCTCTCTGGTTCTGGGGTCTCACCTGCAGTTCTGAGGTCTCATGTGTGGTCTTATCTCTGGTTCTGGGGTCTTCTCTCTGGTTCTGGGGTCTTCACTCTGGTTCTGGGGTCTCATCTCTGGTTCTGTGGTCTCATCTCTGGTTCTGGGGTTTTCTCTCTGGTTCTGGGGTTTTCTCTCTGGTTCCGGGGTCTTATCTCTGGTTCCGGGGTCTCATCTCTGGTTCTGGGGTCTCAGCTCTGGTTCTGGGGTCTCATCTTTGGTTCTGGGGTCTCATCTTTGGTTCTGGGGTCTCATCTCTGGTTCTGGGGTCTCATCTCTGGTTCTGGGGTCTCATCTCTGGTTCTGGGGTCTTATCTATAGTTCTGGGGTCTCATTTCTGGTTCTGGGGTCTTATCTCTGGTTCTGGGGTTTTCTCTCTGGTTCTGGGGTTTTCTCTCTGGTTCTGGGGTCTCATCTCTGGTTCTGGGGTCTCATTTCTGGTTCTGGGGTCTTCACTCTGGTTCTGGGGTCTTATCTATAGTTCTGGGGTCTCATTTCTGGTTCTGGGGTCTCATCTCTGGTTATGGGGTCTCATCTCTGGTTATGGGGTCTTATCTGTTTCTGGGGTCTTATCTCTGGTTCCGGGGTCTTATCTCTGGTTCCGGGGTTTTCTCTCTGGTTCTGGGGTCTCATCTCTGGTTCCGGGGTCTCATCTTTGGTTCTGGGGTCTCTCATGCAGTCTCATCTGCAGTTGTGAGGTGTTTCGGAGCGGTGTTTTTGCTGTTCTTATGACTGTCTCTTCCACAAATGCTGACGCCTCCCTTGCCTCTCGGACCCTTGTTTATATCTTCTATTTACAGGCCCTGTGGATGTTGGCTGTGCAGATTGGGGGCTCTCGCCCCGGTCTATATAACACCCGGCTGAACGCCGATCTTGGCTGCAATATCAGGTTTTATTGTTGGAGCGTTGCGCTCTTAGAGGAAGGTTTACTATGTCAGTAAATATCTTCTCCTCGCTGCGGTCTGAAATGAGAACCGTAAATTTCAGTCCGTGGTCCCTGAACAGAGAGACCGAGATTATAGACACAAGAGATCCAAGACCGCAATGTCCTGACCGCCAGCGACAATGTGTCCTGATCGCCCGTGACACCGTGTCCTGATTGTGGGTACTCGGAGCTGGGCCTATCGATGTCCTCGAGTGTCTGGGGGATGTCACGGTGGCGTGACCCCGGTCCGTGGCCACTGGATGGGCGGTCAATAAAAAGGGAGTAAATGTGTTTATGGAGTAGGGGATTTGGGGGATGGTTGCATGACGCCACCTGTGGTATGCGGCTAATGGTGGCCACCGCTGCGGTCTGGGACCTCGGAGGATGGGATGGCAGCTGTGATGATGTTGCTCCCCAGTGGTGGAGCGGGTTCCCAGGGCACCCGGAGCAGGGGGTTATTAGGGTGATGGTGGGCCAGCGGGGCTGATCTGGCTACAGGGAAGGATGGGTGCATCTCACAGGCGGGCTCCTGCTGCCTGCGCGGATTATCAGTTTAGCGCTCCTCAGGCGTGAAATAAACAGTCTCACACAGTTCCGAGTTCCAAACCCGCTTTACTTAACTTTTCCATGCGCGTACCACAGGTCACAGTTCAAGTACAGTGGCGGTGCGGATAGTCCAGGATGGCTTGTCCCGTGCACCGCTGCCATGTTTCTTCCCTCTCGGGCCTTCCTGCCTCAGCGCTGTCTGTTCTCCTTCCTGTACGCGCCTCCGTGCACAGAGCCCCAATCCAGCAGCCACAGGCCTTGTCGGGCGACTGGCAGCGTCCCCTGACCCTAGTACGGCTGTATTCTCAGTTTATGTGCCAGGAGTTGGCCATCGCTCCTCTACATCTTTGTGGCCACCGGTTGTGTGGTTGAAGCTTGGAGTCTCCTCACCACATTCAGGCCCGGGTCCCTGGTGCTCTCCCTGCCCCTCTGCTGCACTTCAGAGTCAGGCGCACGGGTGGATCTCTTACTGCCCGCGCCCTTGGGCCTCCCTCTGTCTCTCCGCAGTCTCTGGCCTCGGGTCGAGCCTCATCTCTCCTCAAGTCCTCCGGGTCCTTCTCCTCTCACTGCTGCCATGTTCTGCTCTCTCCTCCACTGAGCTGCCACTTCCTGTTGCCTTTCCCTTTTGTCTACACTTCTACTTCCTGATGGCTTCTGTACTAATGTCCCACCCACCACCTTTCTCTCTCCCCCGCGACGTCACACTGACTGGATTCACCTGCTGTCCCTAGGTGTTTGTGGGTGACTGGACTTACCAACCTGTTTACTGAGAACAGGAATACTACACCCATGGATTGGGTGCAGTACCCTTCTGTGACGACCAGATCGCCGGGGTGCCACAACTGCCCGCGGCACTGTGTCCTGATGCTGTTGTGGATTCCAGACCATAGCACTCTCATACCGTCACTCTTCCATATCTCAAACTCCAGCACTCTCGTACCGTCACTCCTTAGCACTCTTGTACCCGTCACTTCTTAGCGCTCTTGTACCATCACTCCTTAGCGCTCTGGTACCATCACTACTCATCGCTCTTGTACCGTCACTCCTTAGCGCTCTTGTACCGTCACTCCTCATGGCTCTTGTACGGTCACTCCTTAGCGCTCTTGTACCGTCACTCCTTAGTGCTCTTGTACCGTCACTTCTCATGGCTCTTGTACTGTCACTCCTTAGTGCTCTTGTACCGTCACTCCTCATCGCTCTTGTACCGTCACTCCTCATCGCTCTCGTACCATCACTCCTCATCGCTCTCGTACCGTCACTCCTTAGTGCTCTTGTACCGTCACTCCTCATCGCTCTTGTACCGTCACTCCTTAGCGCTCTTGTACCGTCACTCCTCATGGCTCTTGTACTGTCACTCCTTAGTGCTCTTGTACCGTCACTCCTCATCGCTCTTGTACCGTCACTTCTCATCGCTCTTGTACCGTCACTCCTCATCGCTCTTGTACCGTCACTTCTCATCGCACTTGTACCGTCACTCCTTAGCGCTCTTGTACCTTCACTCCTTAGCGCTCTCGTACCATCACTCCTCATCGCTCTTGTACCGTCACTCCTTAGCGCTCTCGTACCGTCACTCCTTAGTGCTCTCGTACCGTCACTCCTTAGCGCTCTCGTACCGTCACTCTTTAGCGCTCT
This sequence comes from Allobates femoralis, assembly GCA_033576535.1. NCBI lineage: Eukaryota > Metazoa > Chordata > Amphibia > Anura > Aromobatidae > Allobates > Allobates femoralis. The sequence goes on along the minus strand of JARQOC010000012.1, from coordinate 120,267,682 downwards.
TGTACCTTCACTCCTTAGCGCTCTCGTATCATCACTCCTCATCGCTCTTGTACCGTCACTTCTTAGCGCTCTTGTACCGTCACTCCTTAGAGCTCTCGTACCGTCACTCCTTAGCGCTCTCGTACCGTCACTCCTTAGCGCTCTCGTACCGTCACTCCTTAGCGCTCTCGTACCGTCACTCCTTAGCGCTCTTGTACCGTCACTCCTTAGCGCTCTCGTATTGTCACTCCTTAGCGCTCATGTACCGTCACTCCTTAGCGCTCTCATATTGTCACTCCTTAGCGCTCTCGTACCGTCACTTCTTAGCGCTCATGTACCGTCACTCCTTAGCGCTCTCATATTGTCACTCCTTAGCGCTCTCGTACCGTCACTTCTTAGCGCTCTCATATTGTCACTCCTTAGTGCTCTCGTACCGTCACTCCTTAGCGCTCTCGTACCGTCACTTCTTAGCGCTCTCATATTGTCACTCCTTAGCGCTCATGTACCGTCACTCCTTAGCGCTCTCGTATTGTCACTCCTTAGCGCTCTCGTATTGTCACTCCTTAGCGCTCTCGTACCGTCACTCCTTAGCGCTCTCGTACCGTCACTCCTTAGCGCTCTCGTACCATCACTCCTTAGCGCTCTCATATTGTCACTCCTTAGCGCTCTCATATCGTCACTCCTTAGCGCTCTCGTATGTCACTCCTTAGTGCTCTCGTACCGTCACTCCTTAGTGCTCTCGTACCGTCACTCCTTAGTGCTCTTGTACCGTCACTCCTCATCGCTCTCGTACCGTCACTCCTTAGCGCTCTCATATCGTCACTCCTTAGCTCTCTTGTACCGTCACTCCTTAGCGCTCTCGTATTGTCACTTCTTAGCGCTCTCGTACCGTCACTTCTTAGCGCTCTCATACCGTCACTCTTTAGTGCTCTCGTACCGTCACTCCTTAGTGCTCTCGTATTGTCACTCCTTAGCGCTCTCGTACCGTCACTCCTTAGCGCTCTCGTACCATCACTCCTCATCGCTCTTGTACCGTCACTCCTTAGCGCTCTTGTACCGTCATTCCTTAGCGCTCTCGTACCATCACTCCTTAGCGCTCTCATATCATCACTCCTTAGCGCTCTCGTATGTCACCCTTGTAGGTTGTGATCCCGCCAGACGTTGTGGTTTGTGAATAGACGCAGATAGCAGCGTTCTCTCTCTCTTTGATCAGCGCCGTTGTCCAGTGGTTGGGACCACTGCGCCGCTCTCTGATCTGACATGATGATTAGCGGCCCCCGGTGCGGCGGAGACGCAGTAACGAGGTAAATAGCGGTTTGTGAGTCGGACAGATGAGAAGAATCCTCCTAAACAAAGTGCAGCATTGATTTGGGGCCTGAGAGCTGACAATTATCGGCCGCTCGGCTTATTTTCTCTTCTCTGGATCCATTGATCTCTTGTCTTAACGAACAACAAGACATCAGGCGGCTCAATCACCCGGGGCCCCGGGGACGACGCTCCGCACAAATAATTGTCATTATGCCTGAAAAATGCCAACGCCGGCCAATCAATGCCGGGGGCTTTACACTGAGGGGTGCAGGGGTGTCCTGGGGTCCTGTCTAGAGAATTGATCGGACGCCCAATACATCGTCACCTAACGCTATGTATCCCTATAGTGAGGAATACCGTCTTCTCCATGCGTCCTATTACTGTACACCCCAGAGAAGGCGCTCATGTCTCACAGAGGAGCTGCCATTACACCGCAGTCCTCCAGGTGGTGCTGTTGTTCTGCTGGATCTGTTTGGTTGGGATCTGGTAATCACTGAGCCATAGGCAGCTCAGGACTGCTGGGATCCTGGAGGTTGTATGGTCTAAAACTATCCAGACATTGAAGGCCCAGTCACACACAGATGATTGTGCAGATTGTTCACAGATCTCTGGGTGCAGTGAAATCATGGACACATTGTTCTATTTTGTGGCTGTGTACAAATGTAACAATGTGTCCATGATTTCACTGCAACCAGAGATCTGCCAACAATCTGCACAATCATCTGTGTGTGACTGGGCCTTAAGAGGTAAATCCAACAGATCCTTATCTCCTTCTGACAACTTTATCTTCCAAAAGATAGAGGAGAAATCAAGAGGATCTGCTATCCTAGATCTAATCCTTATAAACAGGGAGGAAATGGTGGAGGAAGCAAGGGTGGCTGGACCCGGGGAGGCAGGGGAGGCCGCCGCGACTCGGGGAGGCAGGGGAGGCCGCCGCGACCCGGGGAGGTGAGGAGCATTGTCTGGAGCATTTAGTGAATTCAGCTTTTAGCAGGGAATTGTACCAGTTGACCCAGAAGACTACCCCACACAACGACCAGGGAGGCCCCTTTATGCTACGACTCAGGAGGCCCCTTCACTCGATGACCCGGGAGGCCTGTCACTTGACGACCTAGGAGGCCCCTTCACTCGATGACCCGGGAGGCCTGTCACTTGACGACCTAGGAGGCCCCTTTACGCTACGACTCAGGAGGCCCCTTCACTCGATGACCCGGGAGGCCTGTCACTTGACGACCTAGGAGGCCCCTTCACGCAATGACCCGGGAGGCCCCTTCACTCGATGACCTGGGAGGCCCCTTCACTCGATGACCCGGGAGGCCCCTTCACTCGATGACCTGGGAGGCCCCTTCACTCGATGACCTGGGAGGCCCCTTCACGCGACGACCCGGGAGGACCCTTGAAGCAATGACCCGGGAGGTCCCTTCATGCGACGACCTAGGAGGCCCCTTTACGCGACGACCCAGGAGGCCCCTTCACTCGACGACCCGGGAGGCCCCTTCACTCGACGACCCGGGAGGCCCCTTCACTCGACGACCCGGGAGGCCCCTTCACTCGACGATCCGGGAGGTCTCTTCCAACTCGACCATTCTATGATTCTATGTGCAATGGTGAATGTGGATATTATTATTTGTGTTGCAATTACCAGTGGTGTCCATCGGGGGCGGTGTGTTTCTTCAGTACAGTTCATGTGTGGCCTACGTCTCCCATTTGGGTGATCACCACCAAAGCTGCGTGCGTTGGGCTTTCACGGCCTGTACATGTAATATAATAATAGACTTGTACTTGCTGAGACGTCTTATCTTACAAGGGGGGGGAAGGGGATTCTCTCGCTTACAGCAGCCGCTCTTTAATCCCATTAATCTGTCTGAGATCCACAATTACAGCAGTAATTCGCAGGACTGAGGGTCATGGCCGCCACCAGCGCCGTCATCTCTGGAGTATAAAGGCGCGGCACCTTACACCGCTGTAGACTTGGTGGCCGGTGAGGACCGCCGTCTGCCGCTCTTTTCCGCTGACTTCTTTTCGGACTTTTATGATAGAAGCCGGGCACCAGAGAAAACGTGTAAAACATAAATTCCTGTAAATAATTGATGGCGCTCCCCATTACCATTCCACACGAGCATCCCGGAGATGAAGAGGAGAGAAATCCGCGACCATCGCTCAAGCGCCATTAACCCCTTCACGCGGTATCTCCACAGATGAAGGCGAAAAAAAAGCGCATGCTAATGACACCGGGAGAAGGGATTGTGACGGCGCTCGGAGCCGCCTGTAGTACAATGGGCGCGTGAACGGGTCACAGCGGATCCATACAACGGTGCGATTGAAATGTGAGATCTCATTAATTTGGCCACATTGTACAGGAGGAGAGATTTGATATAAATTGCCAGCGCCGGCGGTGAATAGAGATTAGTCTGAGTGATCGGCTAATGAAAAGGCTTATGAGCAAACAAAAAATCCGATGGAATTATCCGCGTTATTTACGGAGGGGATTGGCTGGAAATGAAATCTTCCACTTCAGTCGGTCGTTTCGTTGTGACACCGGGAACGTGACAAAGGACACAGCGGTCCCTCTCCCACCGACCTTTCCTCGCCCTACAGCCCAACTGTGCCAATCTGCCCGTCCAGTAGGGCAGCAAGTCATCGATAAACCCGACTGACCACAGACTCCCACAGTGGAAAGGGCAACGGCATAGCCACAATGGACCAAGAAATGTAGTCTATGGGGGTGTGATGGTGGGGTATGGGGGGTCATGTTTGGCCCGATGTTGTGTTGTTGCTGTACTGTGTGTCCCCCCCGTCCCCATCCTATTTAGTCATTAAATCTCAGAGGGTCTGACAAGATTGGCAGGACTAAATACACATCAGTTTTACCAAAGCAATTGTATAAAGGGAACAGGGATAGGGGCTGTGGGGATGTTGGGTAGGGGCTGTAAGGAAGGTGGATGGGGCAGATCCAGGGTGAGGGCTATAAGAACAATGGATGGGGCAGATCCAGGGTGAGGGCTATAAGAACAATGGATGGGGCAGATCCAGGGTGAGGGCTATAAGAACAATGGATGGGGCAGATCCAGGGTGGGGGCTATAAGAACAATGGATGGGGCAGATCCAGGGTGAGGGCTATAAGAACAATGGATGGGGCAGATCCAGGGTGAGGGCTATAAGAACAATGGATGGGGCAGATCCAGGGTGAGGGCTATAAGAACAATGGATGGGGCAGATCCAGGGTGGGGGCTATAAGAACAATGGATGGGGCAGATCCAGGGTGAGGGTTATAAGAACAATGGATGGGCAGATCCAGGGTGAGGGCTATAAGAACAATGGATGGGGCAGATCCAGGGTGAGGGCTATAACAACAATGGATGGGGCAGATCCAGGGTGAGGGTTATAAGAACAATGGATGGGGCAGATCCAGGGTTGGGGCTATAAGAACAATGGATGGGGCAGATCCAGGGTGAGGGTTATAAGAACAATGGAAGGGGCAGATCCAGGTTGAGGGCTATAAGAACAATGGATGGGGCAGATCCAGGGTGAGGGCTATAAGAACAATGGATGGGGCAGATCCAGGGTGACGCTATAAGAACAATGGATGGGGCAGATCCAGGGTGAGGGCTATAAGAACAATGGATGGGGCAGATCCAGGGTGAGGGCTATAAGAACAATGGATGGGGCAGATCCAGGGTGAGGGTTATAAGAACAATGGATGGAACAGATCCAGGGTGACGCTATAAGAACAATGGATGGGGCAGATCCAGGGTGAGGGCTATAAGAACAATGGATGGGGCAGATCCAGGGTGAGGGCTATAAGAACAATGGATGGGGCAGATCCAGGGTGAGGGCTATAAGAACAATGGATGGAGCAGATCCAGGGTGAGGGCTATAAGAACAATGGATGGGGCAGATCCAGGGTGGGGGCTATAAGAACAATGGATGGGGTAAATCCAGGGTGAGGGTTATAAGAACAATGGATGGGGCAGATCCAGGGTGGGGGCTATAAGAACAATGGATGGGGCAGATCCAGGGTGAGGGCTATAAGAGCAATAGAAGGGGGTAGATCCAGGGCGAGGGCTATAACAACAATGGATGGGGCAGATCCAGGGCGAGGGTTATAAGAGCAATGGATAGGGTAGATCCAGGGTGAGGGCTATAAGAGCAATGGATAGGGTAGATCCAGGGTGGAGGCTATAAGAGCAATAGAAGGGGGTAGATCCAGGGTGAGGGCTATAAGAGCAATGGATAGGGTAGATCCAGGGTGGAGGCTATAAGAGCAATAGAAGGGGGTAGATCCAGGGTGAGGGTTATAACAACAATGGATGGAACAGATCCAGTACGATTTGATTCTTCGTCTGGGAGGTGGAAGCTGGAACTAGTTCCCCCAAAGAGACTGGAGAAAACCTGTTTTTACCTGGATGTATCACTGGATTGTTCTATGGATTTTTCTGTTTTTCAAGTAATAAAGGTTCTTGGGCTTATCATGCACCTCTCACTCTGTTGAATGTGGGATACCGGAGAAGGACCCTGTGACATCCTGTTTTATGGATTTCTTCATGGCTGAGCTGTGACGGCCCATCACTTTCCAAATTCACCATAAAATAGCTGTTGCATTCCCTGCCTCCGCTTTTATACAGGTTTATGATAATCCCTCTTGGGTTTTGGAGTTATATCATGTGATTGGATGTGAAAGGCATTTTGGGGAAGACCACAAGGTCACACGATTCTTCTCGGTCTCATGCAGTCCTATGCAATCTCTAAAAAGGAAGTAACCATTTTAGGAAATCCAAATAAAGCGAATTACAAATTGATCATGTCACAAGGAGTTTTGCACAAACTTTGCTGACTGTCATGGAGGCGTTGGACTCTGTTCAGATTGCAGATTCTGACATCCCACCCAAGGGCTTCCCTGATGTCTGGGATCAACTCAGGCAGACTTGGGCATTGACCGGCTGATATATAGGCAGGCTAGCAAGAGTTAATGACTGCTTGGTCCATTTATCAGATGTGGGGAAGCCTATCACATCTGCTCCCCTCCTATTTATGCTGGTGGATTCCTTCTTCACATGTCAGCTGTATTTATCCTATGTTGGTCTGTCAGGTGCGGTTGTCCCAGACTCTGGTGAAGCTTGCTCTCTTATCACATGTTATGGGGAAGCCTATCACATCTGCTCCCCTCCTATTTATGCTGGTGGATTCCTTCTTCACATGTCAGGCATAGTTTATCCTATGTTGGTCTGTGAGGTGCGGTGTCCCAGACTCTGGTTAAGCTTGCTCCTCTTATCACATGTTGTGGTTCAGCCTATCACATCTGCTCCCCTCCTATTTATGCTGGTGGATTCCTTCTTCCCATGTCAGCTATAGTTTGTCCTGCGTTGGTCTGTGAGGTGCGGTGTCCCAGACTCTGTTGAAGCTTGTTCCTCTTATCACATGTTATGGGGAAGCCTATCACATCTGCTCCCCTCCTATTTATGCTGGTGGACTCCTTCTTCCCATTTCAGCTATAGTTTATCCTATGTTGGTCTGTGAGGTGCGGTGTCCCAGACTCTGGTGAAGCTTGCTCCTCTTATCACATGTTGTGGTTCAGCCCATCACAGCGGCTCCCCTCCTATTTATGCTGGTGGATTCCTTCTTCACATGTCAGCTGTAGTTTATCCTATGTTGGTCTGTGAGGTGCGGTGTCCCAGACTCTGGTGAAGCTTGCGCCTCTTATCACATGTTGTGGTTCAGCCTATCACATCTGCTCCCCTCCTATTTATGCTGGTGGATTCCTTCTTCCCATGTCAGCTATAGTTTGTCCTGCGTTGGTCTGTGAGGTGCGGTGTCCCAGACTCTGGTGAAGCTTGCGCCTCTTATCACATGTTGTGGTTCAGCCTATCACAGCGGCTTCCCTCCTATTTATGCTAGTGTGATGAGGCCAGGGCTACTGGGGGGGTACTTGGCCACCGGGTCTGCTGAGTAGGGTGTCACGGGTGGACGGAATCCCACTGCCGTGCCCTGGGGATCATTTGAAGGGGGATGTTGATGATGGGAGAAGGGGCTATTTACAGGGGAATGTGACGCCACCTGTAGTTCCCGGTAATATGGTATCGGCGCTGCCAGCCGGCCGTTGAGGTGATGGTTAGGGTGACAAAGTGTGGTACAGCTCCCCACAGGTGGAGCTTTACCTCAGGGCAGCGATGAAGGAAAATGGTGAGGAAGGGCAGTGATGAGATTCTTTCTCACACAAAGGTGAATTACCGCCGTTAAACAGGCACACTGGGATTGTTGTTTCGGTACCTTTTACTGACGGTCATGTGGCACCCTGGCACCTTGTTGGGCACCACAGAAATCCTTAGGGCATGAATGGAGTTAACAGCAAAACAATACTCACAAACACCACAACACCTTAGTACACCTGGTTTCACCCCAGGCCTCTAGGGGGAGCTCCACTGGTCACTTTGAGCCAGTTCCCCCTATAAATAGAGTCTTGGAGGGAGAAACGTCAGAGCTACCAGCCATCACAGAGAACCAGCACAAACCACAGGGAGTTTAGCCCCCTGTTCCACCTGAAGCACCTACCAGCGAGAGCCCAGGGAGGAAGGTAGAATTATCATCACCCTTTTACAGCACCCTCAGTGCTGATAACCAGGTGAAGCAAGTTCCATTGAACATACAACCCGGTCTGGGCAGGATTCCACGTCCACCCGACCGCACTACAAGTAGAGAGAGAGAAGGAAGCCTACTACAACTGCTTGCTGTGAAACTCCAAGAGTGCTGACTTTACTAACCCGGTCTGGCGTACCTGAAAACCATCAGTAAAGGTACTTAAAAGACTTTGGCGTGTCTGTGTTTGACTCCTGGCCTAACAGCAGCACTACCGCAGCTGCCTCACAACATCTTGCGCAGCTCCTGGCTCCGGGGACTCCTGCTCATCCTGTGGGGAGCGTCCCATCTTGCTGCCTAACATCCCCCGGAGGCCTAGCAGCGCTGGTAAAGTTACCAGAACACCCGCAGGTGGCGTCACGAAGACAAACTACCCCTACTGTTCAGCCATCCCCCCCTATTGATCTGGACCACCGGGCTCCACAGCCGCAGGCACAGTTCCGTGACAAAAGGAGAGTCAACGCCTGCGACGCGAACACCCCGGTCACGGTGAGTCAGTCACATAACAGGTACAGTCCAGAGTACTAACCATGTCCCCGTTGCAATTTGGGACTATCACCTTGGAAAGATATGAGGCCTCCTCTGTGTCTGTGCTCTGCGTTGTGGGATGAGTCCTGCCTGAGCCTGAAACCACCACTTCACTGTTATCTTAAACTGACAATGACGGCCTCCTGCGGGGTCCCTGTTTCTCATGTGGCCCCTGGTCCTGTGCTTGGTCAGTTTAATGTCCTTTTCTCTATCTCCTCAGGGCTGAACTCCTCCTGAGTTTACTGGGCTTTCTGCTGCGGCTCTGCAGGCTGGCAGCATCGGACTCCAGTGTCCGGTTGTGCCAAAGGGGTATATCTTCGGTCCCCTTTTCTTGTTCCCTCTCTCCTCTACTTGCCTCCGGCCCCTTCCCTAGGTTGTGCACAGCAGACCGTCGTCCCTGGTCCTGGCCTGAATCTCTCTCCAGAGATCAACAGCTCTGCCTCCTCCCTTCTCCTCTCCTCACATGAACTAACTGAAACTGTCTCCTCCTCTCAGCCTGGATCTTCTAAACGGAGAACTGACCTAATGCAGCCAGTAGAGCTCCCCCTTCAGGTCTGGAGTGGTAGGTGGTGTGTGCTGAGCAAACCAAGGTGTCAGTCCTTCCTTGCACCAGTGTAACCTGTGACAATCCCCTGCAGGGGCAGCGCCGGACTGGGGTGTCTGGGGCCCACCAGGAAAATTGACTCCAGGGGCCCACCCATCCGAGCCCACCCACCCGGGCCCACCCATTCTTCAGCTATATGCAAATACCTGTTATACCTATTATAGTGTAGCGTGGACTGTAAAACACAGGCGGCTCCAGCACATCACTGTGCGCTCACCATTACTGTGATGTACAATTACTGTAGTTTGCATTAAAGGGATTTTTTGGTGAAAACAAGTTCTCAGCGATGCACAGGTTAGGAAGGTGATCACTTATTTATTGGTGGAATCTGCACCATCAGAAGAATGTGGCATTTTGAGCATTTGGTGAGTTTTTTACCTCTGTATTTGTAAGACAAAACCAGGAGTGAAGCAATCAGAGGTAATTTTTTTCTACATTTCTCACCCTCTTCTGGTTTTGTCTTATAAATACTGAGGTGAAAATCTCACCAAATGCTCAACTTGCTTTCTCTGGAGAACCTCTGTGACGGTGTGTGCACACGGTCCGGAGGAGCTTGGTGTTGGACGCAGCTCCTACGGACCTGAGTGAAGGCGCGGGTGGCCGCAGGGAGACCGCAGCCGCCCTGTACTCGCCATGTGCGGCGGGTGCAGGGCGGCTTCTCTCTGCAGTCACCCGATGACAGCCGCTTCCGACTCCGCAGCATGAAATAAACATGCTGCTGAGGGGGGGGACTGCCGGCAACCCGCACCGCAGCTCCAAACACGCTGCGGGCGGGTTACGCATAGTGAGGATGGGATTTCTTGAACTCCCATCCACTATGCTAGTACTGTACTACACAGCGTTTTAGATGCAGAAGGAAGAGGCTGCGTCCAAAACGCTGCGTACACTGATCGTGTGCACGCACCCTGACTGCATCTCCGCTGCAATGTCACAGGACAGGGAGGGGTTAAATATCCAAGTATTTAATATGTTTTGGAAATAAAGACATTTCCCCTTATTGATATCAGATAAAACAAATGACCGACCAAAATCCACTCTACGAAGACCAATATTACCAGATACAAGTCTGAAATACCACTACACTGTGACCAGATCACATATTACCATGACATAGTGCCCAAATAAAGCCACATACAAGGCACAAATACTGCCACACCATGACCAAAGCACATAATACCACCACATAGTGATCAAATACTACTACATATAAGGTATAAGTACTGCCACACCATGAGACCTCATATTACCACCACATAGCGACTGTGTAATACTACATACAAGGGACAAATACCGTCATGTCATGACCAAAGTACATAATGCCACCACATAGTGACAAATAATACTAAATTAATAAAAATGTAAAAAAGCTCTGCATATAGTGTCAGTGTACAGGTAATGCAATGATCACCATTGACATTCTACACAGGAGCTCTGTATATAGTGTCAGTGTGTGTGTATAAGTAAGGCTAAGGTCACACTTGCAAAATTCTAAGTTCCCTGCGTTGTTTGCATAGAACTTACATTTTTTTTTCTCCCTACGCAGCCTGTACACAGCCTTCACGCAGGCTGAGTAGCAGCGGACGCGGCCCCTAGCAACCCGCTGTGTTTCCTGGATACCAGCTACACAGGGGGCTGCAGGGAGTGCGATTTGCACCACGCACAGGGGAACGCATCACGATGCGCTCCCCTGTGCGTGGTGCAAATTGCACTCCCCGCAGGGTTGCTAGGGGCCACGTTCGCCGCTACTCAGCCTGCGTGAAGGCTGCGTAGTGAGAAAAAATTCTAAGTTCTATGCAACCAACGCAGGGAACTTAAAATTTTGCAAGTGTGACCCTAGCCTTATACACATACTCACCAGTGATGTCTCTAGGTGAAGTTCTTTATCTGTCGCAGACCGATATCACGTCTTCTATGTAGGACTCATCTCTGCAGAAAATAACATTGTTAGATATACCTGACTCACTTCCAGAGCACAATCCACACTTTTCCCAAGATTTCTACACTACATGAAATGACAAAAAAAGAAACATAGTGCCGCACTACACAGTAACAGTGCTCCAGTATCATTCTGTGCCTGCTCATCCTTGTCAGCAGACATATTTGTCTGATGGCAAAGATGTAGCAGAGCTGAAGACAGAAGACCCGTGGATTATGTCGAAACAAGGATTTTTTTAATTAAAGATGGAGTCCCTAAATGTGTTTTGTGTTTTATTTTTAATTTAAAAAAAATTTCAGTTTTTTTTCTGTTTACTAGAAATTCATGTTGGCCATGTCTAATTTGTCATGACACCATGAAGTTTGGGCTTAGTACCAGCTAATAATACAAAGCTGGCCTGGTACTAACCCTTTTATTACCCAGGGTGCCACTCACCACCAGAGCCACTGGAAGAGCTGGGTAAAGTGCCTGGAAATGGTGTTATGATGAATACGCCATTTTCAGGGGTGGCTGCGGGTTGCGATTTTCAGTGTGGGGGGCCAAGAACGCTTGGGCCTTACCATGCTGAGAATCCCAGCCCCCTGCTGCCTTGTTTAATCTGGCTGGCGATCAACATATCACGGGAGCCCACACATTTAAAAAAATATAGATATTTTACATAAGTTTAAAACAAATATTAGGCTTATCTGTCTTTTGATTGCCAGCCAAGGTAAAGCCAGGCAGCTGGAGGTGGCAGCCCGTAGCTGTCTGCTTTATCTGCGCTGAGAATCAAAAAATCTGCTGAGCGCTGCGTCATGTTTTTTTTAGTATTTATTTGTTTTCACACTTCTATATGTGTGACAGGCCCAACAGCTAATCACAGACACTGACACAGAGAATGGGCATCTGTGATTGGCTGCTTAGGTAACCTGAATGCAGCCCATACATAGTACCGTACTAGAATGTATGGGCTGGTTGTAGATTTCTCGAACAGCCAATCACAGATGCCCATCCTCTTTGACCGCATCTGTGATTGGCTGTTGTGGTCTGTCACATATAGAAGTGTGAAAATAAATAATTTTTAAAAACATGACATAGCGTTCTGCAGAATTTTTGATTCTCACCGCAGATAAAGCGGACAGCTACGGCCTGCCACCCCCAGCTGCCTGGCTTTACCTTCGATGGTGATCAAAAGTCAGGAAAGCCCAATTTTTTTTATAAATTATTAAAAAAAAAAATGAGTGGGCTCCCGCCATATTTTGATCGGCAGCTGGGGGCTGGGATTCTCAGCATGGTAAGGCCCAAGCATTCTGGGCCCCCAATGCTGAAAACGGCAGCCCACAGCCACCCCTGGAGTTGGCGTAGTCATCATAGCGCCATTTCCAGGTGATTTATTCGGCGCTTCCAGTGGCCCTGGTGGGGGGGGGTGGCACGCTGGGTAATAAAGGGGTTAGTACCAGCTTTGTATTATCAGTTGGTACTAACCCTGAAATTCATGGCATCACGCCAAACTAGACATGGCCACCATGAATTTCTAGTAAACAGAAAAAAAACACAACACAGAGAAAATAAATGTTTAATAAAACTCAAACACATTTAGGGACTCCATCTTTAATAAATAAAAAAAATCCTTGCTCCGACGTAATACACAGGTCTTCTGTCTTCAGCTCTGCTACATCTTTGCAATCAGACAATATGTCTGCTGACAGAGATGAGCAGTCACAGAATAACAGTAGAACACACCTGTAAGTGATAGAAGCGCTCAGCTGGCCTCCAGCCGCCGACCTGTTTCCTGTGCATTGCAAATAATGCATACTTTCAAATGTATGCCTATTTTTGCAAGCGTTAGAATGCATTTTTGCAATGCAAGTCTACGGTACATTGCATTTGTGCTGCTTTAAAACTGATCCGTTGCAACGCACAGCATAAACGCAATGTTAACAGCTGCGAGGAGGGGAGACAGAGCCCTGGATAACGCCTAGTCAGTCTACTGATGGTACTATCATACCCATTGCCCAGTATGTCCTTCCAGCCTTTGTGGCACTATTATGCCCATTGCCCAGTATGTACTGCCAGCCTCTGTGGTACTATCATGCTAGTACTACCACCAGTGACTGTCAGGACATGCTGAGTGGGCATGATAGTACCACAGATGCTGACAGGACATATTGGGCAATGGGCATGCATGATAGTACCACCAGAAGCTGGCATAACATGCTGGCCAACGGGCATGATAATCATGGCTATTGCCTAGTAGTATGTCCTGCCAGCCTCAGCTAAGGGTCCCAGGCAGTTACCTTCTCATCCGTCCTGCTGCTGGCTCGGAGTCCTGTACAGTGCAGCATGTAGTGTGAATGCCACACTATGGAGATGCTGCTTCTACTACTGCCACATGGAGGCGAGGCTTAGGACCACAGAGATTACAGGGGCCACATAAGGGGCGGATATGGGTCCCAATCAGGGGCGTACATAGAGATCATCATGGGGCCCACTCCGATGCGTACATAGAGATCATAATGGGGCCCACACATAAGCGCACATAGAGATCACGGGTCCCACTCAGATGCGTACATAGAGATCATCATGGGGCCCACTCAGATGCGTACATAGAGATCATTATGGGGCCCACACATAAGCGCACATAGAGATCATGGGGCCCACTCCAATGCGTACACAGAGATCATCATGGGGCCCACACATAAGCGCACATAGAGATCACGGGGCCCACTCAGATGCGTACATAGAGATCATCATGGGGCCCACTCAGATGCGTACATAGAGATCATCATGGGGCCCACACATAAGCGCACATAGAGATCATGGGGCCCACTCCAATGCGTACACAGAGATCATCATGGGGCCCACACATAAGCGCACATAGAGATCACGGGGCCCACTCAGATGCGTACATAGAGATCATCATGGGGCCCACTCAGATGCGTACATAGAGATCATCATGGGGCCCACACATAAGCGCACATAGAGATCATGGGGCCCACTCCAATGCGTACACAGAGATCATCATGGGGCCCACACATAAGCGCACATAGAGATCACGGGGCCCACTCAGATGCGTACATAGAGATCATCATGGGGCCCACTCAGATGCGTACATAGAGATCATTATGGGGCCCACACATAAGCGCACATAGAGATCATGGGGCCCACTCCAATGCGTACATAGAGATCATCATGGGGCCCACACATAAGCGCACATAGAGATCACGGGGCCCACTCAGATGCGTACATAGAGATCATCATGGGGCCCACACATAAGCGCACATAGACAGGGGTGGAACTACACTGGTGCAGCTGCACCAGGGCCCCGACCGGCTAGGGGCCCTCTTCAAGCCTGGAGAGGGGCCCCCAGCCGACCCCCGCAAGCCGCGGTCAGAGGAGAGGAGGGTCAGGCAAGGGAAGCAGAGAGCTTCCTGCTTCCCTTGCCTGATCCCGCCCCTCCTCTCTTCTGCCCCTCCATGTCGCAGGACGCTGCAAACAGCCGACGCGGCTCACCAGGTAGGAGAGCACCGCGCCGGCGGCCCCAAGCACCGTCTACCACCCCCCTCCATCGGGCCGCGACGACGGCTATACAGCTATTAGCACTTCCCCCCGGGCCGCGCTGACGGCCGGCAGCACCCCCCCTCCCCCGGCGCCTGCACCAGGGCCCCCAGGGATCACGGTCCGCCCCTGCACATAGAGATCACGGGGCCCACACAGATGCGCATATAGAGATCATGGGGCTCTGTGAGGTTAGGCTCTCACCGCACCCCAGTATGGTGCCATCAGGGAGCTCCCACAGTATTTGCTTCATGCTAAGGCCTGTGATGCCCTGTGGGACCTCCCTGAGGGCACCATGCTGGGGGCAGTAGTAGAAGCAGCATATCCTCACACTACAGGCCCCCAGCAGGTGAGACTGGATGGTGGAGGCTGCAGCACGGTCTGGGACCCCCAGGCCCCAGGCTGATGGCTGAGGAGCCCATCTCTTATGGAAGAATGGGCTCCTCAGTCACTCAGCAGGACGACCTAACACGGCCCACCCCCCTGCCCTCCTAACCCAAGCCTCCTCCCCTGTGCCTTTATAGTCACCCTGCCTGGGCTGCCTCCTGACTGTCTGCGGGTCTGCTGGGGCGACGGCGAGTGACGGTCCCTCTCTTCCGCAGCGATGCTGCCGGCACCTGCGCTGCAGACACAGCCTGGATGGAGACAGTCATCGCAGGCTGGGACTGTCTCCATCTGCGCACGCGCCGGCAGTGTCGTGCTGCGCAGAGGAGGCTGGGCGGCACCGCAACAGCAGGCAAAGCACGGAGAGCTCTCTCCGTGCTTTGCTGCTGCAATACCACTATCAAGAACATAATCACTAATCATATCGGCAGTGCGCCGATATGATTAGTGATAATACCGGAGGGGGGCCTCTCGCTGTCACAGACATCTCCCTGCAGGGCCCAGGGGGGGTATGGGGGCGTGACTAAGTGGGCGGGGCTAAAAAGTGTCGGGGCCCCCCGGGGGATCTCCCGATCTCCCGCCGGGCCAGTCCGCCCCTGTGCAGGGGTACCACAGGTGGACTCCTTCTTCACATGCTAGCTGTAGTTTATCCTATGTTGGTCTGTCAGGTGCGGTGTCCCAGACTCTGGTGAAGCTTGCTCCTCTTATCACATGTTGTGGTTCAGCCCATCACAGCGGCTCCCCTCCTATTTATGCTGGTGGATTCCTTCTTCACATGTCAGCTGTAGTTTATCCTATGTTGGTCTGTGAGGTGCGGTGTCCCAGACTCTGGTGAAGCTTGCTCCTCTTATCACATGTTGTGGTTCAGCCCATCACAGCGGCTCCCCTCCTATTTATGCTGGTGGATTCCTTCTTCCCATGTCAGCTGTAGTTTATCCTATGTTGGTCTGTGAGGTGCGGTGTCCCAGACTCTGGTTAAGCTTGCTCCTCTTATCACATGTTATGGGGAAGCCTATCACAGCGGCTCCCCTCCTATTTATGCTGGTGGATTCCTTCTTCCCATGTCAGCTGTAGTTTATCCTATGTTGGTCTGTGAGGCGCGGTGTCCCAGACTCTGGTGAAGCTTGCTCCTCTTATCACATGTTGTGGTTCAGCCTATCACAGCGGCTCCCCTGCTATTTATGCTGGTGGATTCTTTCTTCACATGTCAGCTGTAGTTTATCCTATGTTGGTCTGTGAGGTGCGGTGTCCCAGACTCTGGTGAAGCTTGCTCCTCTTATCACATGTTGTGGTTCAGCCTATCACAGCGGCTCCCCTCCTATTTATGCTGGTGGATTCCTTCTTCACATGCCAGCTGTATTTATCCTATGTTGGTCTGTGAGGTGCGGTGTCCCAGACTCTGGTGAAGCTTGCTCCTCTTATCACATGTTGTGGTTCAGCCTATCACAGCGGCTCCCCTCCTATTTATGCTGGTGGATTCCTTCTTCACATGTCAGCTGTAGTTTATCCTATGTTGGTCTGTGAGGTGCGGTGTCCCAGACTCTGGTGAAGCTTGCTCCTCTTATCACATGTTGTGGTTCAGCCCATCACAGCGGCTCCCCTCCTATTTATGCTGGTGGATTCCTTCTTCCCATGTCAGCTGTAGTTTATCCTATGTTGGTCTGTGAGGTGCGGTGTCCCAGACTCTGGTGAAGCTTGCTCCTCTTATCACATGTTGTGGTTCAGCCTATCACAGCGGCTCCCCTCCTATTTATGCTGGTGGATTCCTTCTTCCCATGTCAGCTGTAGTTTATCCTATGTTGGTCTGTGAGGCGCGGTGTCCCAGACTCTGGTTAAATTTGTTCTATTTGCTTGCGGTTGTGGAAGATGTCCCCTGTTATTTTGTTGCTCCTACCTGCTCTTATGGTTCCTCTTGCTACTCTTGTTGTCTTTACCCTATTGACAGAGTTTTTTGTTTTCCCTTGTCTGTCTTTATCTGTGGGTTTCATTACTCCCATGTCCCGGGTGGAGGGGGAATCTGATCAGGACTGGTCAGGAGCAGGGCCATTAGGGGTACCGCTGAGATAAGGGATAACATAAGGCTCTGTAGCTTGAGGGATGTCACATGTTGATTGCTCCGCAGTCCATGTGAAAGGTTCTTCAGTAGTTTAAGTGCGAGTAGATTCCCTTTGGCACATTCAGTGTTCATGTTAGAAGCTGCTGCTGTCTTTGGGCTTACGGCCCTCCAGGTGCAGGTGAGCTGCTGACATAATTGTCCACTACCCCACCCTTTAAATAGTTCCCTTTTCCACCAGCAGATGTCACTGATAGTTTAGTCTCTGCAGGACCACGAGCTGAGAAGTTGTGTGTGCGCTCTATGCTGAAGACTTCTTGGTGTTTTCCTTCTTGTAAGAGTTGCTGTGTTTTCCTGGTCTGTGGGTGGAGGTGAGGGGATCTTAGCCTGGGGCTGATCAGGAGCATAGGGCAAGGGTGGTAGCATGGACATCCTCTCCTACAGAGGTAATTCCGGGAACAGGGTGTGCCAGGGACCCAAGTCTAAGGGTCAGACTAGCTCCCCTGATCTCCATTATGTTCAGCATGATTTTCTCCATGCTACTAATGATGGAGATGATGCCAAGCCTCCATTGTCCCAGCCTAAGGGAGGGAGCGCTGCGATCACCTGGATACATAACACGGATGCGGTCACATCATCATTTCTCTAGGTTTTCATGATTCAGACGAGACTTCGGGACGCCCTTGAAGCTCGGCTGTCTACATCCGCCACCCATCTGAAACATCATTGACTTTCAATGGACGGTGACATCGAACGAAGCTAATTGACAGCTCAGTCGTTCTAAATCAGGTTGATGGCTGTGCAGCATGCGGCCGTGTCTGGATAAATCCAATTTATTACAGGACAACCATCCATTACCTTCTCCTGGATGGATATGACTGAAAATGTCCATCTTGTTGGCCGTGCAATGATCATCTCGGTGGGGTCATCAGCTCCTCTCCTCAGGTCCTGGCACCATGGCTGACAGCTGGCATCACCTCGCACATACACCACGCTCCTTGCCACACTTAGCTCTTCTGCTTGACATCTTACTGCTGTGATACGTGTTTATCAGACCAGACGCTTGTCATCAGCTGGAGCTGAAACGTCTGTGACTGCAGAGGCCATGATTGACTACTTCATATCCATCGACGGGAAGAGTAATGGAATGAAGATCGTAACTCAAACTACACTTAGAGCCGCTGAGAACCTACACAAAAAGTGCTAACCAATATGGCGGCACAAAGACCGTCTCTACTTGTCACGCTGGACTAAGGGGTTGTCCGGCTACTGTGTGTGACGCTCGCGCAAGAACCAAACACAGATGGGCAGACACCAGGGGGCACTCACCTGCAGCTGGTGTACCCTGATCTCCCTACCATCCCTATACATGTGCTTTCACCCCATCGCCGAGCTGGATACCTAGTCCCTTGCTGGCCCTGATGTTAACCCTCAATAGGGAGATGACCGACAGGGGCACTAGACCCAAGCATTGCAATAATACAATACAAGAGAAGAAGGAAAAACAGACAGGGGAGCAACAAACAACTTCATGCATGCTGCTACACTCCACGAATCTTCACCATTAGAAGTAACTCTGGGCTGACGAGGAGCAGGGCAAGGGTGGTGACTCACACATCTTCACCATCAGAGGTAACTCTGGGCTGACAAGGAGCAGAACAAGGGTGGCAGCTCAGACATCCTCACCATCAGAGGTAACTGGACTGGCACGCTTCACACATCCTCACCATCAGAGGTAACTCTGGGCTGATGAGGAGCAGGAGAAGGGTGGCGGCTCAGATATCCTCACCATCAGAGGTAACTCTGGGCTGATGAGGAGCAGGACAACGGTGGTGGCTCAGAAATCTTCACCATCAGAGGTAACTCTTGGTTAGTGAGGAGCAGGGCAAGGGTGGTGGCTCAGACATCCTCACCATAATTGTTAACTCTAGGATAACGATAGTAAAGGAAGTCCAGTTCACTGTATTTGCACTGTCTGGAGCACGGATACATGCTTCATGAACAAAAACTAGATTTTTCCCCATTTTTAGCTCTGGGATAAGGGCCAGCTAGAGCCCCCCTAGCCTCAGGGTGATTCCTTACTACCTTGTGACACTGACTCCAGTTCTATAATCATATTATAATTTTTAAACTCCGTCTTTATTCTGGGGAGAGGAAGGTGAGATTATCGGACTCATTCCGGACCCTAGAACCCTAGAACCAGACGGATCTTGGTCTCTCCAGGCTCACACCCCCCATCTACCTACAAGGACAATATGGCGGCCTCATGATTCATCTACAGGTCATATATATGTGATGAAAGTGGCCGTCAACATCTAATGCCGGACGTGGGCTGCAGCTTAGAGGACGGGGCCCCGGGCATTGCCATTAGAAGGCGCCTGTCAATCAGGAGAGGCTGCCATTGTGTGCAGAGTTTATAATCAAGCGGAGCCCCAGGAAGAGCGGCAGCCGGGGATTGTCACATCTGCGGAGCCGGAGATTTATCACTCTCATCAGGACCCGCGACCTCCTGCTCCTTTCTAGCTCTACCCAAAGCAATCACTTAGTATTGTCAACACTAATCGTTTTCCTCATTCAGCGCGGACACCAATGTCCTCTCCTGCCCGCGCCGCTCATCCTCTACACCGGACAATGGCCAACGCCACCGAAAAGGCATGAAATTGGAGACCCATCAGCGGGTGACCTTCACCACGACGTGCCGCGGCCTCTACACCTCAGTCTGGAGGATGAAAGACACCGTCCTCATCAGAGGATCAGACTGTATACAGAGAGGCTTCATATACCGGGGTATACTGTATACACAGAGGCTTCATATACCGGGGTATACAGAGAGGCCTCATATACCGGGGTATACAGAGAGGCTTCATATACCGGGGTATACAGAGAGGCTTCATATACCGGGGTATACTGTATACAGAGAGGCTTCATATACCGGGGTATACAGAGAGGCTTCATATACCGGGGTATACAGAGAGGCTTCATATACCGGGGTATACTGTATACAGAGAGGCTTCATATACCGGGGTATACAGAGAGGCTTCATATACCGGGGTATACAGAGAGGCTTCATATACCGGGGTATACAGAGAGGCTTCATATACCGGGGTATACAGAGAGGCTTCATATACCGGGGTATACAGAGAGGCTTCATATACCGGGGTATACAGAGAGGCTTCATATACCAGGTATACTGTATACAGAGAGGCTTCATATACCGGGGTATACTGTATACAGAGAGGCTTCATATACCGGGGTATACAGAGAGGCTTCATATACCGGGGTATACTGTATACAGAGAGGCTTCATATACTGGGGTATACAGAGAGGCTTCATATACCGGGGTATACTGTATACAGAGAGGCTTCATATACCGGGGTATACTGTATACAGAGAGGCTTCATATACCGGGGTATACAGAGAGGCTTCATATACCGGGGTATACTGTATACAGAGAGGCTTCATATACCGGGGTATACAGAGAGGCTTCATATACCGGGGTATACAGAGAGGCTTCATATACCGGGGTATACAGAGAGGCTTCATATACCGGGGTATACAGAGAGGCTTCATATACCGGGGTATACTGTATACAGAGAGGCTTCATATACCGGGGTATACAGAGATGCTTCATATACCGGGGTATACAGAGAGGCTTCATATACCGGGGTATACAGAGAGGCTTCATATACCGGGGTATACAGAGAGGCTTCATATACCGGGGTATACAGAGAGGCTTCATATACCGGGGTATACAGAGAGGCTTCATATACCGGGGTATACAGAGAGGCTTCATATACCAGGTATACTGTATACAGAGAGGCTTCATATACCGGGGTATACTGTATACAGAGAGGCTTCATATACCGGGGTATACAGAGAGGCTTCATATACCGGGGTATACTGTATACAGAGAGGCTTCATATACTGGGGTATACAGAGAGGCTTCATATACCGGGGTATACTGTATACAGAGAGGCTTCATATACCGGGGTATACTGTATACAGAGAGGCTTCATATACCGGGGTATACAGAGAGGCTTCATATACTGGGGTATACTGTATACAGAGAGGCTTCATATACCGGGGTATACAGAGAGGCTTCATATACCGGGGTATACAGAGAGGCTTCATATACCGGGGTATACAGAGAGGCTTCATATACCGGGGTATACAGAGAGGCTTCATATACCAGGTATACTGTATACAGAGAGGCTTCATATACCGGGGTATACAGAGAGGCTTCATATACCGGGGTATACAGAGAGGCTTCATATACCAGGTATACTGTATACAGAGAGGCTTCATATACCGGGGTATACTGTATACAGAGAGGCTTCATATACCGGGGTATACAGAGAGGCTTCATATACCGGGGTATACAGAGAGGCTTCATATACCGGGGTATACAGAGAGGCTTCATATACCGGGGTATACAGAGAGGCTTCATATACCGGGGTATACAGAGAGGCTTCATATACCGGGGTATACAGAGAGGCTTCATATACCAGGTATACTGTATACAGAGAGGCTTCATATACCGGGGTATACAAGAGGCTTCATATACCGGGGTATACAGAGAGGCTTCATATACCAGGTATACTGTATACAGAGAGGCTTCATATACCGGGGTATACTGTATACAGAGAGGCTTCATATACCGGGGTATACTGTATACAGAGAGGCTTCATATACCGGGGTATACAGAGAGGCTTCATATACCGGGGTATACTGTATACAGAGAGGCTTCATATACCGGGGTATACAGAGAGGCTTCATATACCGGGGTATACAGAGAGGCTTCATATACCGGGGTATACAGAGAGGCTTCATATACCGGGGTATACAGAGAGGCTTCATATACCAGGTATACTGTATACAGAGAGGCTTCATATACCGGGGTATACAGAGAGGCTTCATATACCGGGGTATACAGAGAGGCTTCATATACCAGGTATACTGTATACAGAGAGGCTTCATATACCGGGGTATACTGTATACAGAGAGGCTTCATATACCGGGGTATACAGAGAGGCTTCATATACCGGGGTATACAGAGAGGCTTCATATACCGGGGTATACAGAGAGGCTTCATATACCGGGGTATACAGAGAGGCTTCATATACCGGGGTATACAGAGAGGCTTCATATACCGGGGTATACAGAGAGGCTTCATATACCGGGGTATACTGTATACAGAGAGGCTTCATATACCGGGGTATACTGTATACAGAGAGGCTTCATATACCGGGGTATACTGTATACAGAGAGGCTTCATATACCGGGGTATACAGAGAGGCTTCATATACCGGGGTATACAGAGAGGCTTCATATACCGGGGTATACAGAGAGGCTTCATATACCGGGGTATACAGAGAGGCTTCATATACCGGGGTATACAGAGAGGCTTCATATACCAGGGTATACAGAGAGGCTTCATATACCGGGGTATACTGTATACAGAGAGGCTTCATATACCGGGGTATACAGAGAGGCTTCATATACCGGGGTATACAGAGAGGCTTCATATACCGGGGTATACAGAGAGGCTTCATATACCGGGGTAATACTGTATACAGAGAGGCTTCATATACCGGGGTATACAGTATACAGAGAGGCTTCATATACCGGGGTATACAGAGAGGCTTCATATACCGGGGTATACTGTATACAGAGAGGCTTCATATACCGGGGTATACAGAGAGGCTTCATATACCGGGGTATACTGTATACAGAGAGGCTTCATATACCGGGGTATACAGAGAGGCTTCATATACCGGGGTATACTGTATACACAGAGGCTTCATATACCGGGGTATACAGAGAGGCTTCATATACCGGGGTATACTGTATACACAGAGGCTTCATATACCGGGGTATACTGTATACAGAGAGGCTTCATATACCGGGGTATACTGTATACAGAGAGGCTTCATATACCGGGGTATACAGAGAGGCTTCATATACCGGGGTATGCTGTATACAGAGAGGCTTCATATACCGGGGTATACAGAGAGGCTTCATATACCGGGGTATACAGAGAGGCTTCATATACCGGGGTATACAGAGAGGCTTCATATACCGGGGTATACAGAGAGGCTTCATATACCGGGGTATACTGTATACACAGAGGCTTCATATACCGGGGTATACTGTATACAGAGAGGCTTCATATACGGGGCTCATCACAGGAGGGATGAGGATCAATACAGATTAACCTCTCAGGACGACCAACACCAAAAGAAGGCCACCTCCAATACAAGACCACATCTATGGGAAGAACATGTCTACGAGAAAAGCAACACCAAAAGAAGGCCACCTCTAAATACAAGACCACATCTAAGAGAAGACCAACACCAAGAGAAGGCCACCTCTAATACAAGACCACATCTAAGACAAGACCAACACCAAGAGAAGGCCACCTCTAATACAAGACCACATCTAAGAGAAAAGCAACACCAAGAGAAGGCCACCTCTAATACAAGACCACATCTAAGAGAAAAGTAACACCAAGAGAAGGCCACCTCTAATACAAGACCACATCTAAGAGAAGACCAACACCAAAGAAGGCCACCTCTAATACAAGACCACATCTAAGACAAGACCAACACCAAGAGAAGGCCACCTCTAATACAAGACCACATCTAAGAGAAAAGCAACACCAAGAGAAGGCCACCTCTAATACAAGACCACATCTAAGAGAAAAGCAACACCAAGAGAAGGCCACCTCTAATACAAGACCACATCTAAGAGAAGACCAACACAAAGAGAAGGCCACCTCTAATACAAGACCACATCTAAGAGAAAAGCAACACCAAGAGAAGGCCACCTCTAATACAAGACCACATCTAAGAGAAAAGCAACACCAAGAGAAGGCCACCTCTAATACAAGACCACATCTACGAGAAGACCAACACCAAGAGAAGGCCACCTCTAATACAACACCACATCTAAGAGAAAAGCAACACCAAAAAAAGGCCACCTCTAATACAAGACCACGTCTAAGAGAAAAGCAACACCAAAAGAAGGCCACCTCTAATACAACACCTCTAGTACAAGACCACGTCTAAGAGAGATCATCTATGAGAGAACCATATCTTAGAGAAGACCGCCACTAAGAAAGAACCTCATGTAATACAATATCACCTCTAATACAAGACCACGTCTAAGAGAAAAGCAACACCAAAAGAAGGCCACCTCTAATACAAGACCACATCTACCAGAAGACCATCAGAAAAAGAGGATCATCTGTAACCCAAGAGCAACAGTAAGACAGGACCACCTCTGAGACAGGACCACCTCTGAGACAGGACCACCTCTAATTCAAGACCAGGTCTACAAGAAGACGACCAGAAAGAGAGGATCATCTCTAACACAAGACTACATGTAAGAGGAGACCACCAGTAGTAAAAGAGGACAATGTCTACCACAAGCCAATGCCTAAGAGAGGAACACATATAACCCCTGACCACCGCCAAGAGAAGAACACATATAACCCCAGACCACCGCCAAGAGAAGACCACATATAACCCCAGACCACCGCCAAGAGAAGAACACATATAACCCCTGACCACCGCCAAGACAAGAACACATATAATCCCTGACCACCGCCAAGAGAGGAACACATATAACCCCAGACCACCGCCAAGAGAAGAACACATATAACCCCTGACCACCGCCAAGAGAAGAACACATATAACCCCTGACCACTGCCAAGAGAAGAACACATATAACCCCTGACCACCGCCAAGAGAAGACTACATATAACCCCTGACCACCGCCAAGAGAAGAACACATATAACCCCTCACCACCGCCAAGAGAAGAACACATATAACCCCTGACCACTGCCAAGAGAAGAACACATATAACCCCTGACCACCGCCAACAGAAGAACACATATAACCCCTGACCACCGCCAAGAGAAGAACACATATAACCCCAGACCACCGCCAAGAGAAGAACACATATAACCCCAGACCACCGCCAAGAGAAGAACACATATAACCCCAGACCACCTCCAAGAGAAGAACACATATAACCCCAGACCACCGCCAAGAGAAGACCACATATAACCCCTGACCACCGCCAAGAGAAGAACACATATAACCCCTGACCACCGCCAAGAGAAGAACACATATAACCCCTGACCACCGCCAAGAGAAGAACACATATAACCCCTGACCACCGCCAAGAGAAGAACACATATAACCCCTGACCACCGCCAAGAGAAGACCACATATAACCCCTGAACACCGCCAAGAGAAGAACACATATAACC
Source organism: Allobates femoralis (assembly GCA_033576535.1). Lineage (NCBI taxonomy): Eukaryota > Metazoa > Chordata > Amphibia > Anura > Aromobatidae > Allobates > Allobates femoralis. The sequence goes on along the minus strand of JARQOC010000012.1, from coordinate 120,242,444 downwards.
CCTCACCACCGCCAAGAGAAGAACACATATAACCCCTGACCACTGCCAAGAGAAGAACACATATAAACCCTGACCACCGCCAAGAGAAGAACACATATAACCCCTAACCACCGCCAAGAGAAGAACACATATAACCCCACACCACCGCCAAGAGAAGAACACATATAACCCCAGACCACCTCCAGGAGAAGAACACATATAACCCCAGACCACCGCCAAGAGAAGACCACATATAACCCCTGACCACCGCCAAGAGAAGAACACATATAACCCCTGACCACCGCCAAGAGAAGACCACATATAACCCTTGACCACCGCCAAGAGAAGAACACATATAACCCCTGACCACCGCCAAGAGAAGAACACATATAACCCCAGACCACCGCCAAGAGAAGACCACATATAACCCCTGACCACCGCCAAGAGAAGAACACATATAACCCCTGACCACCGCCAAGAGAAGAACACATATAACCCCAGACCACCGCCAAGAGAAGAACACATTTAACCCCTGACCACCGCCAAGAGAAGAACACATATAACCCCTGACCACCGCCAAGAGAAGAACACATATAACCCTGACCACCACCAAGAGAAGAACACATATAACCCCAGACCACCGCCAAGAGAAGAACACATATAATCCTAGACCACCGCCAAGAGAGGAACACATATAACCCCAGACCACCGCCAAGAGAAGAACACATATAATCCTAGACCATCGCCAAGAGAAGACCACATATAACCCCTGACCACCGCCAAGAGAAGAACACCTGTAACCCCTGACCACCGCCAAGAGAAGACCACATATAACCCCTGACCACCCCAAGAGAAGAACACATATAACCCAGACCACCGCCAAGAGAAGAACACATAATAACCCCTGACCACCGCCAAGAGAAGAACAATATAACCCCAGACCACGCCAAGAGAAGACCACATATTACCCCTGACCACGCCAAGAGAAGAACACATATAACCCCTGACCACCGCCAAGAGAAGAACACATATAACTCCTGACCACCGCCAAGAGAAGAACACATATAACCCCTGACCACCGCCAAGAGAAGAACACATATAACCCCAGACCACCGCCAAGAGAAGAACACATATAATCCTAGACCACCGCCAAGAGAGGAACACATATAACCCCAGACCACCGCCAAGAGAAGAACATAATACATCCTAGACCATCGCCAACAGAAACCACATAATAACCCCCTGACCAAGACCAAGAAAAACACCTGTAACCCAGAACCACCCAAGAAAGACCACATATAAACCCCTGACCACCGCCAAGAGAACACATATAACCCAGACCACGCCAAGAGAAGAACACATATAACCCTGACCACCGCAAGAGAAGAACACATATAACCCCAAGACCACCGCCAAGAGAAGACCACATATTACCCTAGACCACCCAAGAGAAGAACACATATAACCCCTGACCACCGCCAAGAGAAGAACACATATAACCCAGACCACCGCCAAGAGAAAACACATATAATCCTAGACCACCGCCAAGAGAAGACCACATATAACCCTGACCACCGCCAAGAGAAGAACACCTGTAACCCAGACCACCGCCAAGAGAAGACCACATATAACCCTGACCACCGCCAAGAGAAGAACACATATAACCCCAGACCACCGCCAAGAGAAGAACACATATAACCCCAACCACCGCCAAGAGAAAGAACACATATAACCCTGACCACCGCCAAGAGAAGACCACATATAACCCCTGACCACCGCCAGAGAAGAGAAAACACATATAACCCCAGACCACCGCCAAGAGAAGAACACATATAACCCCAGCCACCTCCAGGAGAAGAACACATATAACCCCAGACCACCGCCAAGAGAAGACCACATATAACCCCTGACCACGCCAAGAGAAGAACACATATAACCCCTGACCACCGCCAAGAGAAGACCACATATAACCCCTGACCACGCCAAGAGAAGAACACATATAACCCCTGACCACCGCCAGAGAAGAACACATATAACCCCTGACCACCGCCAAGAAGGAACACATATAACCCCAGACCACCGCCAAGAGAAGAACACATAAACCCTGACCACCGCCAAGGAAGAAACATATAATCCCGACCACGCCAAGAGAAGAACACATATAACCTGACCACCCCAAGAGAGGAACACATAAACCCAGACCACGCCAAGAGAAGAACACATATAACCCTGACACGCCAGAGAAGAACACATATAACCTGACCACCGCCAGAAAAACAATATAACCCCAGACCACCGCCAGAGAAAACACATATAACCCAGACCACCTCCAGAGAAGAACAATAAACCAGACCACGCAAGAGAAACACATATAACCCTGACCACTCCAAAGAAGACCAATAACCTGACCACCGCAAGAGAGACACATAAACCTGACCACCGCCAGAGAAGAACACATATAACCCTGACCACGCCAAGAGAGAACACATATAACCAACCACCGCCAAGAGAAGAACACATATACCCTGACCACCCAAGAGAAGAACACATATAACCCAGACCACCGCCAAGAGAAGAACACATATAACCCCTGACCACCGCCAAGAGAAGAACACATATAACCCCTGACCACCGCCAAGAGAAGAACACATATAACCCCTGACCACCGCCAAGAGAAGACCACATATAACTCCTGACCACCGCCAAGAGAAGAACACATATAACCCCTGACCACCGCCAAGAGAAGAACACATATAACCCCTGACACCGCCAAGAGAAGAACACATATAACCCCTGACCACCGCCAAGAGAAGAACACATATAACCCTGACCACCGCCAAGAGAAGAACACATATAACCCCAGACCACCGCCAAGAGAAGAACACAATATAACCCCAGACCACCGCCAAGAGAAGAACACATATAACCCTGACCACCGCCAAGAGAAGAACACATATAACCCCTGACCACCGCCAAGAGAAGAACACATATAACCCCTGACCACCGCCAAGAGAAGAACACATATAACCCTGACCACCGCCAAGAGAAGAACACATATAACCCAGACCACGCCAAGAGAAGAACACATATAACCCCAGACCACCGCCAAGAGAAGACCACATATAACCCCTGACCACCGCCAAGAGAAGAACACATATAACCCCTGACCACCGCCAAGAGAAGAACACATATAACCCTAGACCACCGCCAAGAGAAGAACACAATATAACCCCTAGGACCACCGCCAAGAGAAGACACTATAACCCCAGACCACCGCCAAGAGAAGAACACATATAACCCCATGACCACCGCCAATGAGAGAACACATATAACCCTGACCACCGCCAAGAGAAGAACACATATAACCCCGACCACCGCCAAGAGAAGAACACATATAATCCTAGACCACCGCCAAGAGAAAGACCACATATAACCCCGACCACCGCCAAGAGAAGAACACTATAACCCCAGACCACCGCCAAGAGAAGAACACATATAACCCCAGACCACCGCCAAGAGAAGAACACATATAACCCCTGACCACCGCCAAGAGAGAAACACATATAACCCCAGACCACCGCCAAGAGAAGAACACATATAAACCCTGCCCACGCCAAGAGAAAGAACACTTAACCCGACCACCGCCAAGAGAAGACCACATATAACCCCTGACCACCGCCAAGAGAAGAACACATATAACCCCTGACCACCGCCAAGAAAGAACACAATAAACCCTGACCACCGCCAAGAGAAGAACACATATAACCCCTGACCACCGCCAAGAGAAGAACACATATAACCCCTGACCACCGCCAAGAGAAGAACACATATAACCCCTGACCACCGCCAGAGAAGAACCGAAACCCCAGACCACCAAGAAGAACACATTAACCCCGACCACCGCCAAGAGAAGAACAATAAACCCGACCACCGCCAAGAGAAGAACACATATAACCCTACCACCGCAAAGCCAATAGACCTACCACCGACCAAGAGAAGAACACAATAACCCGACACCGCCAAGACAAGAGAAGAACACATATAACCCCTGACCACGCCAAGAAGAAGAACACATTAACCCCTGACCACCGCCAAGAGAAGAACACATATAACCCCTGACCACCGCCAGAGAAGAACACATATAACCCGACCACCGCAGAGAAGAAAAACCCTCACCGACCAGCCAAGACCAAAACACATAAACCCAGACCACCGCCAAGGGGGGGGGGGGGGGGGGGGGGGGGGGGGGGGGGGGGGGGGCCCCTGACCACCGCCAAGAGAAGAACACATATAACCCCAGACCACCGCCAAGAGAAGAACACATATAAAACCCCTGACCACCGCCAAGAGAAGAACACATATAACCCCTGACCACCGCCAAGAGAAGAACACATATAACCCCGGACCACCGCCAAGAGAAGAACACATATAACCCCTGACCACCGCCAAGAGAAGAACACATATAACCCCTGACCACCGCCAAGAGAAGAACACATATAACCCCTGACCACCGCCAAGAGAAGAACACATATAACCCCTGACCACCGCCAAGAGAAGAACACATATAACCCCTGACCACCGCCAAGAGAAGAACACATATAACCCCAGACCACCGCCAAGAGAAGAACACATATAATCCTAGACCTCCGCCAAGAGAGGAACACATATAACCCCAGACCACCGCCAAGAGAAGAACACATATAATCCTAGACCATCGCCAAGAGAAGACCACATATAACCCCTGACCACCGCCAAGAGAAGAACACCTGTAACCGCAGACCACCGCCAAGAGAAGACCACATATAACCCTGACCACCGCCAAGAGAAGAACACATATAACCCCAGACCACCGCCAAGAGAAGAACACATATAACCCCAGACCACCGCCAAGAGAAGAACACATATAACCCTTGACCACCGCCAAGAGAAGAACACCTGTAACCCCAGACCACCGCCAAGAGAAGAACACATATAACCCCAGACCACCGCCAAGAGAAGAACACAAATAACCCCAGACCACCGCCAAGAGAAGAACACATATAACCCCTGACCACCGCCAAGAGAAGACCACATATAACCCCAGACCACCGCCAAGAGAAGAACACATATAACCCCTGACCACCGCCAAGAGAAGAACACATATAACCCCAGACCACCGCCAAGAGAAGAACACATATAACCCCTGACCACCGCCAAGAGAAGACCACATATAACCCCAGACCACCGCCAAGAGAAGAACACCTGTAACCCCAGACCACCTCCAAGAGAAGAACACATATAACCCCTGACCACCGCCAAGAGAAGACCACATATAACCCCTGACCACCTCCAATACATGACCTCTTCCTAAACCTTTCCTGGGACACATTTTGAGTTCCGCTATATAATATGAATAAGAAGGTCTCTATCTGCAAGGACCAACGCCTGGGCTCCACGCGGAGGGATGGAGGGAACCGGAAGACCTTCTACCTGCCAAGACCACAGGTTGAGCTTGTGGGGAGGGATTCTGCCTGAAGAAAGAAAACTGGACTCCTGGAAAAGGAAGGGGTGATGGGAAATTCTCCCTACCAGGACCACAGGGTGGGCTCAGGGGGATTTACCTACAGGTGTAAAGCCAAAGCTCTGGGGGGCAGTCAGTACACCCGCCAGGTGCAGTTCAGGCTCTATCTCTGTGGAGTACGATGGCTGCACATTAAGACAAGTCAGGAGCAGGGCTGTGGAGTCCAGGATCCATTTTGGTGGAGTCGGGTTTGGAGGTTTGGCTTGCAGACTGTACACAGGGCTGTGGAGTCAGGGGTCCATTTTGGTGGAGTCGGGTTTGGAGCTTTGCCTTGCAGACTGTACCCAGGGCTGTGGAGTCCAGGATCCATTTAGGTGGAGTCGGGTTTGGAGGTTTGGCTTGCAGACTGTACCCAGGGCTGTGGAGTCCAGGGTTCATTTTGGTGGAGTCGGGTTTGGAGGTTTGCCTTGCAGACTGTACCCAGGGGTGTGGAGTCAGGGGTTCATTTTGGTGGAGTCGGGTTTGGAGGTTTGGCTTGCAGACTGTACCCAGGGGTGTGGAGTCCGGGGTTCATTTTGGTGGAGTCGGGTTTGGAGTTTTGCCTTGCAGACTGTACCCAGGGGTGTGGAGTCCGGGGTCCATTTTGGTGGAGTCGGATTTGGAGGTTTGGCTTGCAGACTGTACCCAGGGCTGTGGAGTCCAGGATCCATTTTGGTGGAGTCGGGTTTGGAGGTTTGGCTTGCAGACTGTACCCAGGGCTGTGGAGTCAGGATCCATTTTGGTGGAGTCGGATTTGGAGGTTTGGCTTGCAGACTGTACCCAGGGCTGTGGAGTCCAGGATCCATTTTGGTGGAGTCGGATTTGGAGGTTTGGCTTGCAGACTGTACCCAGGGCTGTGGAGTCAGGGTCCATTTTGGTGGAGTCGGATTTGGAGGTTTGGCTTGCAGACTGTACCCAGGGGTGTGGAGTCAGGGGTTCATTTTGGTGGAGTCGGGTTTGGAGGTTTGGCTTGCAGACTGTACCCAGGGCTGTGGAGTCAGGGGTTCATTTTGGTGGAGTCGGATTTGGAGCTTTGGCTTGCAGACTGTACCCAGGGCTGTGGAGTCAGGGTTCATTTTGGTGGAGTCGGATTTGGAGGTTTGGCTTGCAGACTGTACCCAGGGCTGTGGAGTCCAGGGTTCATTTTGGTGGAGTCGGATTTGGAGGTTTAGCTTGCAGACTGTACCCAGGGCTGTGGAGTCCGGGGTCCATTTTGGTGGAGTCGGATTTGGAGGTTTGGCTTGCAGACTGTACCCAGGGCTGTGGAGTCAGGGGTTCATTTTGGTGGAGTCGGATTTGGAGCTTTGGCTTGCAGACTGTACCCAGGCTGTGGAGTCAGGGTTCATTTTGGTGGAGTCGGATTTGGAGGTTTGGCTTGCAGACTGTACCCAGGCGTGTGGAGTCCAGGGTTCATTTGGTGGAGTCGGTTTGGAGGTTTGGCTTGCAGACTGTACCCAGGGGTGTGTGAGTCAGGTTCATTTTAGTGAGTCGGGTTTGGAGGTTTGGCTTGCAGACTGTACCCAGGGGTGTGGAGTCAGGGTCCATTTGGTGGAGTCGGGTTTGGAGGTTTGGCTTGCGACTGTACCCAGGGGGTGGAGTCAGGTTATTTAGTGGAGTCGGGTTTGGAGGTTTGGCTTGCAGACTGTACCCAGGGGTGTGGAGTCAGGGTTCATTTTGGTGGAGTCGGGTTTGGAGGTTTGGCTTGCAGACTGTACCCAGGGGTGTGGAGTCAGGATCCATTTTGGTGGAGTCGGGTTTGGAGGTTTGGCTTGCAGACTGTACCCAGGGGTGTGGAGTCAGGGTTCATTTTAGTGGAGTCGGGTTTGGAGGTTTGGCTTGCAGACTGTACCCAGGGTGTGGAGTCAGGGTCATTTTAGTGGAGTCGGTTTGGAGGTTTGGCTTGCAGACTGTACCCAGGGTGTGGAGTCAGGGTCCATTTTGGTGGAGTCGGGATTTGGAGGTTTGGCTTGCAGACTGTACCCAGGGCTGTGGAGTCAGGGTTCCATTTTGGTGGAGTCGGATTTGGAGGTTTGGCTTGCAGACTGTACCCAGGGGTGTGGAGTCAGGGTTCATTTTAGTGGAGTCGGATTTGGACGTTTGCCTTGCAGACTGTACCCAGGGCTGTGGAGTCCAGGATCCATTTTGGTGGAGTCGGATTTGGAGGTTTGGCTTGCAGACTGTACCCAGGGGTGTGGAGTCAGGGTTCATTTTGGTGGAGTCGGGTTTGGAGGTTTGGCTTGCAGACTGTACCCAGGGCTGTGGAGTCAGGGTCCATTTTGGTGGAGTCGGGTTTGGAGGTTTGCCTTGCAGACTGTACCCAGGGCTGTGGAGTCAGGGTCCATTTTGGTGGAGTCGGATTTGGAGGTTTGGCTTGCAGACTGTACCCAGGGCTGTGGAGTCAGGATCCATTTTGGTGGAGTCGGATTTGGAGGTTTCGCTTGCAGACTGTACCCAGGGCTGTGGAGTCCAGGATCCATTTTGGTGGAGTCGGATTTGGAGGTTTGGCTTGCAGACTGTACCCAGGGGTGTGGAGTCAGGGTCCATTTTGGTGGAGTCGGATTTGGAGGTTTGCTTGCAGACTGTACCCAGGGCTGTGGAGTCCAGGATCCATTTTGGTGGAGTCGGATTTGGAGGTTTGGCTTGCAGACTGTACCCAGGGCTGTGGAGTCAGGGTCCATTTTTGGTGGAGTCGGTTTGGAGGTTTGCTTGCAGACTGTACCCAGGGCTGTGGAGTCCAGGTCCATTTTGGTGGAGTCGGATTTGGAGGTTTGGCTTGCAGACTGTACCCAGGGCTGTGGAGTCAGGGTCCATTTTGGTGGAGTCGGATTTGGAGGTTTGGCTTGCAGACTGTACCCAGGGTGTGGAGTCAGGGTCCATTTTGGTGGAGTCGGATTTGGAGGTTTGGCTTGCAGACTGTACCCAGGGCGTTGAGGTTCCAGGTCCATTTTGGTGGAGTCGGATTTGGAGGTTTGGCTTGCAGACTGTACCCAGGGGTGTGGAGTCAGGGTTCATTTTGGTGGAGTCGGATTTGGAGGTTTGGCTTGCAGACTGTACCCAGGGCTGTGGAGTCCAGGTCCATTTTGGTGGAGTCGGATTTGGAGGTTTGGCTTGCAGACTGTACCCAGGGCTGTGGAGTCAGGATCCATTTTGGTGGAGTCGGATTTGGAGGTTTGGCTTGCAGACTGTACCCAGGGCTGTGGAGTCAGGGTCCATTTTGGTGGAGTCGGATTTGGAGGTTTGGCTTGCAGACTGTACCCAGGGTGTGGAGTCAGGGTCCATTTTGGTGGAGTCGGATTTGGAGGTTTGGCTTGCAGACTGTACCCAGGGCTGTGGAGTCAGGGTCCATTTTGGTGGAGTCGGATTTGGAGTTTGGCTTGCAGACTGTACCCAGGGCTGTGGAGTCAGGGTTCATTTTGGTGGAGTCGGATTTGGAGGTTTGGCTTGCAGACTGTACCCAGGGTGTGGAGTCAGGGTTCATTTTGGTGGAGTCGGATTTGGAGGTTTGGCTTGCAGACTGTACCCAGGGCTGTGGAGTCAGGGTTCCATTTTGGTGGAGTCGGTTTGGAGGTTTGGCTTGCAGACTGTACCCAGGGTGTGGAGTCAGGGTCCATTTTGGTGGAGTCGGTTTGGAGGTTTGGCTTGCAGACTGTACCAGGGTGTGGAGTCAGGTCCATTTTGGTGGAGTCGGATTTGGAGGTTTGGCTTGCAGACTGTACCCAGGGCTGTGGAGTCAGGGTTCATTTTGGTGGAGTCGGATTTGGAGGTTTGGCTTGCAGACTGTACCCAGGGCTGTGGAGTCAGGTTCCATTTTGGTGGAGTCGGGTTTGGAGGTTTGGCTTGCAGACTGTACCCAGGGTGTGGAGTCAGGGTTCATTTTAGTGGAGTCGGATTTGGAGTTTGCTTGCAGACTGTACCCAGGGCTGTGGAGTCAGGTCATTTTGGTGGAGTCGGATTTGGAGGTTTGGCTTGCAGACTGTACCCAGGGCTGTGGAGTCAGGGTCCATTTTGGTGGAGTCGGTTTGGAGGTTTGGCTTGCAGACTGTACCCAGGGCTGTGGAGTCAGGGTCATTTTGGTGGAGTCGGATTTGGAGGTTTGGCTTGCAGACTGTACCCAGGGCTGTGGAGTCAGGGTCCATTTTGTGGAGTCGGATTTGGAGGTTTGCTTGCAGACTGTACCCAGGCTGTGGAGTCAGGTCCATTTTGGTGGAGTCGGATTTGAGGTTTGGCTTGCAGACTGTACCCAGGGTGTGGAGTCAGGGTTCATTTTGGTGGAGTCGGATTTGGAGGTTTGCTTGGGGGGGGGGGGGGGGGGGGGGGGGGGGGGGGGGGGGGGGGGGGGGGGGGTTTTTTTTTTTTTTTTTTTTTTTTTTTTTTTTTTTTTTTTTTTTCAGACTGTACCCAGGGCTGTGGAGTCAGGTTCATTTTGGTGGAGTCGGATTTGGAGGTTTGGCTTGCAGACTGTACCCAGGGTGTGGAGTCAGGGTCCATTTTGGTGGAGTCGGATTTGGAGGTTTGGCTTGCAGACTGTACCCAGGGCTTGTGGAGTCCAGGATCCATTTTGGTGGAGTCGGATTTGGAGGTTTGGCTTGCAGACTGTACCCAGGGCTGTGGAGTCAGGGTCCATTTTGGTGGAGTCGGTTTGGAGGTTTGGCTTGCAGACTGTACCCAGGGCTGTGGAGTCAGGGTCCATTTTGGTGGAGTCGGATTTGGAGGTTTGGCTTGCAGACTGTACCCAGGGCTGTGGAGTCAGGGTCCATTTTGGTGGAGTCGGATTTGGAGGTTTGGCTTGCAGACTGTACCCAGGGCTGTGGAGTCAGGGTCCATTTTGGTGGAGTCGGGTTTGGAGGTTTGGCTTGCAGACTGTACCCAGGGCTGTGGAGTCCAGGATCCATTTTGGTGGAGTCGGATTTGGAGGTTTGGCTTGCAGACTGTACCCAGGGCTGTGGAGTCAGGGTTCATTTTGGTGGAGTCGGATTTGGAGGTTTGGCTTGCAGACTGTACCCAGGGCTGTGGAGTCCAGGGTTCATTTTGGTGGAGTCGGGTTTGGAGGTTTGGCTTGCAGACTGTACCCAGGGGTGTGGAGTCAGGGTTCATTTTAGTGGAGTCGGATTTGGACGTTTGCCTTGCAGACTGTACCCAGGGCTGTGGAGTCCAGGATCCATTTTGGTGGAGTCGGATTTGGAGGTTTGGCTTGCAGACTGTACCCAGGGCTGTGGAGTCAGGGTCCATTTTGGTGGAGTCGGGTTTGGAGGTTTGGCTTGCAGACTGTACCCAGGGCTGTGGAGTCAGGGTTCATTTTGGTGGAGTCGGATTTGGAGGTTTGGCTTGCAGACTGTACCCAGGGCTGTGGAGTCAGGGTCCATTTTGGTGGAGTCGGGTTTGGAGGTTTGCCTTGCAGACTGTACCCAGGGCTGTGGAGTCAGGGTCCATTTTGGTGGAGTCGGGTTTGGAGGTTTGGCTTGCAGACTGTACCCAGGGCTGTGGAGTCCAGGATCCATTTTGGTGGAGTCGGATTTGGAGGTTTGGCTTGCAGACTGTACCCAGGGCTGTGGAGTCAGGGTTCATTTTGGTGGAGTCGGATTTGGAGGTTTGGCTTGCAGACTGTACCCAGGGCTGTGGAGTCCAGGGTTCATTTTGGTGGAGTCGGGTTTGGAGGTTTGGCTTGCAGACTGTACCCAGGGGTGTGGAGTCAGGGTTCATTTTAGTGGAGTCGGATTTGGACGTTTGCCTTGCAGACTGTACCCAGGGCTGTGGAGTCCAGGATCCATTTTGGTGGAGTCGGATTTGGAGGTTTGGCTTGCAGACTGTACCCAGGGCTGTGGAGTCAGGGTCCATTTTGGTGGAGTCGGGTTTGGAGGTTTGGCTTGCAGACTGTACCCAGGGCTGTGGAGTCAGGGTTCATTTTGGTGGAGTCGGATTTGGAGGTTTGCCTTGCAGACTGTACCCAGGGGTGTGTAGTCAGGATCCATTTTGGTGGAGTCGGGTTTGGAGGTTTGCCTTGCAGACTGTACCCAGGGGTATGGAGTCAGGGTCCATTTTGGTGGAGTCGGATTTGGAGGTTTGGCTTGCAGACTGTACCCAGGGCTGTGGAGTCCAGGGTCCATTTTGGTGGAGTTTGATTCAGGGACATTGAGGAGTCGGAGGTTTGGTTACTGACTTCACATTCCTGGTTAGAAGCCCAGAGCTCATCATCGCCCTCAGCATTGGTCACATCAATGAGACATGTAAGCGAGTGGCTGCAGTTGATTGCGAGCTCCTGGGACAAGTGCCGGCTTTCAGCAGCAGGTGAGACCGCTGACGTCAGAGTTGCCCTTTTCGGGGTGATTTATTGGGGTTTGTGTGGAGCAGTAGGGGAGATCATTCATTACTGAGCAATGACAGGTGCTTCATCTACCTCCAGGCTGGGAGGAGCGCAGGGATTACCTGACATTATCCTGCTCCTCATCATTAGGGGGCTCAGCTGGCACCGGACTACAGCAAGAGAGCATCACACCCATCATCCCTGACCCTAGGAGCTCACAATCTAATCTCCTATCACACAATGTATCACTACTCCCATCATCCCTGACCCCAGGAGCTCACAATCTAATCTCCTATCACACAATGTATCACTACTCCCATCATCCCTGACCCCAGGAGCTCACAATCTAATCTCCTATCACACAATGTATCACTACTCCCATCATCCCTGACCCCAGGAGCTCACAATCTAATCTCCTATCACACAATGTATCACTACTCCCATCATCCCTGACCCCAGCAGCTCACAATCTAATCTCCTATCACACAATGTATCACTACTCCCATCATCCCTGACCCCAGGAGCTCACAATCTAATCTCCTATCACACAATGTATCACTACTCCCATCATCCCTGACCCCAGCAGCTCACAATCTAATCTCCTATCACACAATGTATCACTACTCCCATCATCCCTGACCCCAGGAGCTCACAATCTAATCTCCTATCACACAATGTATCACTACTCCCATCATCCCTGACCCCAGGAGCCCACAATCTAATCTCCTATCACACAATGTATCACTACTCCCATCATCCCTGACCCCAGGAGCTCACAATCTAATCTCCTATCACACAATGTATCACTACCGGCCAAAACCAGACGAGGGTCCGCCATTTTGCTAATCTGGGTCATTGTGCTCGGATAATTCCTGCTGTCATTTACACAGAGCCTCGGCACCCGCTGCAGGAGCAGGACGCCATGTCACAAGTCTGGCACCTGCAGCAGCCCTGGCAGAAACAGGTTGCCATGTCACAAACCTGGCAGCTCCGGCACACCCTGCAGCAGCCAGACACCGTGTCATGACCCTGACAGCCGCAGCACTGCATGCAGCAGCAGGACACTGTGTTCCAAATCTGGGAACCGCAGCACTCTCTGCAGCAGCTGGACACCGTGTCATGAGCCTGACAGCCGCAGCACTGCATGCAGCAGCAGGACACTGTGTTCCAAATCTGGGAACCGCAGCACTCTCTGCAGCAGCTGGACACCGTGTCATGAGCCTGACAGCCGCAGCACTGCATGCAGCAGCAGGACACTGTGTTCCAAATCTGGGAACCGCAGCACTCTCTGCAGCAGCTGGACACCGTGTCATGAGCCTGACAGCCGCAGCACTGCATGCAGCAGCAGGACACTGTGTTCCAAATCTGGGAACCGCAGCACTCTCTGCAGCAGCTGGACACCGTGTCATGAGCCTGACAGCCGCAGCACTGCATGCAGCAGCAGGACACTGTGTTCCAAATCTGGGAACCGCAGCACACCCTGCAGCAGCTGGACACCGTGTCATGACCCTGACAGCCGCAGCACTGCATGCAGCAGCAGGACACTGTGTTCCAAATCTGGGAACCGCAGCACACCCTGCAGCAGCTGGACACCGTGTCATGACCCTGACAGCCGCAGCACTGCATGCAGCAGCAGGACACTGTGTTCCAAATCTGGGAACCGCAGCACTCTCTGCAGCAGCTGGACACCGTGTCATGAGCCTGACAGCCGCAGCACTGCATGCAGCAGCAGGACACTGTGTTCCAAATCTGGGAACCGCAGCACACCCTGCAGCAGCTGGACACCGTGTCATGACCCTGACAGCCGCAGCACTGCATGCAGCAGCAGGACACTGTGTTCCAAATCTGGGAACCGCAGCACACCCTGCAGCAGCTGGACACCGTGTCATGACCCTGACAGCCGCAGCACTGCATGCAGCAGCAGGACACTGTGTTCCAAATCTGGGAACCGCAGCACTCTCTGCAGCAGCTGGACACCGTGTCATGAGCCTGACAGCTGCAGCACTGCATGCAGCAGCAGGACACTGTGTTCCAAATCTGGGAACCGCAGCACTCTCTGCAGCAGCTGGACACCGTGTCATGAGCCTGACAGCCGCAGCACTGCATGCAGCAGCAGGACACTGTGTTCCAAATCTGGGAACCGCAGCACACCCTGCAGCAGCTGGACACCGTGTCATGACCCTGACAGCCGCAGCACTGCATGCAGCAGCAGGACACTGTGTTCCAAATCTGGGAACCGCAGCACTCTCTGCAGCAGCTGGACACCGTGTCATGACCCTGACAGCCGCAGCACTGCATGCAGCAGCAGGACACTGTGTTCCAAATCTGGGAACCGCAGCACTGACTGCAGCAGCTGGACACTGTGTCATGAGCCTGACAGCCGCAGCACTGCATGCAGCAGCAGGACACTGTGTTCCAAATCTGGGAACCGCAGCACTCTCTGCAGCAGCTGGACACTGTGTCATGAGCCTGACAGCCGCAGCACTGCATGCAGCAGCAGGACATTGTGTTCCAAATCTGGGAACCGCAGCACTCTCTGCAGCAGCTGGACACCGTGTCATGACCCTGACAGCCGCAGCACTGCATGCAGCAGCAGCAGGACACTGTGTTCCAAATCTGGGAACCGCAGGACTTCCTGCAGCAGCCAGACACCGTGTCATGAGCCTGACAGCCGCAGCACTGCATGCAGCAGCAGGACACTGTGTTCCAAATCTGGGAACCGCAGCACTCTCTGCAGCAGCTGGACACCGTGTCATGAGCCTGACAGCCGCAGCACTGCATGCAGCAGCAGGACACTGTGTTCCAAATCTGGGAACCGCAACACTCTCTGCAGCAGCTGGACACCGTGTCATGAGCCTGACAGCCGCAGCACTGCATGCAGCAGCAGGACACTGTGTTCCAAATCTGGGAACCGCAGCACTCTCTGCAGCAGCTGGACACCGTGTCATGAGCCTGACAGCCGCAGCACTGCATGCAGCAGCAGGACACTGTGTTCCAAATCTGGGAACCGCAGCACTCTCTGCAGCAGCTGGACACCGTGTCATGAGCCTGACAGCCGCAGCACTGCATGCAGCAGCAGGACACTGTGTTCCAAATCTGGGAACCGCAGCACACCCTGCAGCAGCTGGACACCGTGTCATGACCCTGACAGCCGCAGCACTGCATGCAGCAGCAGGACACTGTGTTCCAAATCTGGGAACCGCAGCACTCTCTGCAGCAGCTGGACACCGTGTCATGAGCCTGACAGCTGCAGCACTGCATGCAGCAGCAGGACACTGTGTTCCAAATCTGGGAACCGCAGCACTCTCTGCAGCAGCTGGACACCGTGTCATGAGCCTGACAGCCGCAGCACTGCATGCAGCAGCAGGACACTGTGTTCCAAATCTGGGAACCGCAGCACACCCTGCAGCAGCTGGACACCGTGTCATGACCCTGACAGCCGCAGCACTGCATGCAGCAGCAGGACACTGTGTTCCAAATCTGGGAACCGCAGCACTCTCTGCAGCAGCTGGACACCGTGTCATGACCCTGACAGCCGCAGCACTGCATGCAGCAGCAGGACACTGTGTTCCAAATCTGGGAACCGCAGCACTGACTGCAGCAGCTGGACACTGTGTCATGAGCCTGACAGCCGCAGCACTGCATGCAGCAGCAGGACACTGTGTTCCAAATCTGGGAACCGCAGCACTCTCTGCAGAAGCTGGACACCGTGTCATGAGCCTGACAGCCGCAGCACTGCATGCAGCAGCAGGACACTGTGTTCCAAATCTGGGAACCGCAGCACACCCTGCAGCAGCTGGACACCGTGTCATGACCCTGACAGCCGCAGCACTGCATGCAGCAGCAGGACACTGTGTTCCAAATCTGGGAACCGCAGCACTCTCTGCAGCAGCTGGACACCGTGTCATGACCCTGACAGCCGCAGCACGGCATGCAGCAGCAGGACACTGTGTTCCAAATCTGGGAACCGCAGCACTGACTGCAGCAGCTGGACACCGTGTCATGAGCCTGACAGCCGCAGCACTGCATGCAGCAGCAGGACACTGTGTTCCAAATCTGGGAACCGCAGCACTGACTGCAGCAGCTGGACACTGTGTCATGAGCCTGACAGCCGCAGCACTGCATGCAGCAGCAGGACACTGTGTTCCAAATCTGGGAACCGCAGCACTCTCTGCAGAAGCTGGACACCGTGTCATGAGCCTGACAGCCGCAGCACTGCATGCAGCAGCAGGACACTGTGTTCCAAATCTGGGAACCGCAGCACACCCTGCAGCAGCTGGACACCGTGTCATGACCCTGACAGCCGCAGCACTGCATGCAGCAGCAGGACACTGTGTTCCAAATCTGGGAACCGCAGCACTCTCTGCAGCAGCTGGACACCGTGTCATGACCCTGACAGCCGCAGCACTGCATGCAGCAGCAGGACACTGTGTTCCAAATCTGGGAACCACAGCACTGACTGCAGCAGCTGGACACCGTGTCATGAGCCTGACAGCCGCAGCACTGCATGCAGCAGCAGGACACTGTGTTCCAAATCTGGGAACCGCAGCACTGACTGCAGCAGCTGGACACCGTGTCATGAGCCTGACAGCCGCAGCACTGCATGCAGCAGCTGGACACCGTGTCATGAGCCTGACAGCCGCAGCACTAGCATGTAGCAGGACACCATGTCACGAGCCTGTCATCCTCGGCACCCCCTGCAGCAGCAAAATGTGAGAGTGTGAACTGTAATATCATCAAGAGAGCACTAGGACCCTGTGGGCTTTGCCTGTTGAAGCTGAAAAGCAGGGGCAAGCTGGGAGACCCTGGGTGCAAAAAAAGCAGACTCTGGGGAAGGGAAGGAGGGCTGTGGATCTGCTGTGTGGCTGTTTGCAGTTGTATGGATGTCCATGCTGGGTGGTCTAGAGACTCTGTGTAGAACAGGCCAAGTGGCTAGTATCTGGGGAGAGACAGAGGACATCTTCTCCGAGTGTCTGCAACCAGGAGAAGACTGCGAGAGGAGTGACGGGGTCTGGTGCCATCCACATTGAGAGGATCCTGACGAGCCCTGGTAAAGAGCGCTACAGAACTACAGTACCGGGTGTGTGAACTTGGCATCGGCGGGCTGGACATGGAACCTTGCTGGGGCTTTTTGGGACTCGCTGCAGCCAATGTGAATCACAGACCTGTGTGAGAGCACAGCTGAGGTTAACGGTACCGAAGCTTTAAGATACCCGGGTATCCCTATGCTAGGTGTATAAGAGTCACTGATCTAGTTGTGCCATCCCCGGGTGCCCATTGAACCCCCTCACCAGATTTACACCCCTCCTGATGACGTAGTGTTTGCATATTACACCAATTTTACTTAATCTGGGAACCTTGGGATTGGCACATGGATTTCAGCGTTCACTGAGTGTGTGTAATAGAGAGAGAGGGTGTACAAGGGGATCGTGAGGTGACTCTTACACTCTATACTGAGCTGTACCTTTATCCCCATTTCAGTAAAGAAATCGTTTATTTCTGCCTCTGTCTCAGTCTGTGACTCAATGGATCTTCTTTGTACCTCCGGTTATTACACGAGACACCATGTCACATGCCTGGCAGCTGCAGCACCCCATTGTCACGGATGAGACTGTAGAGGTCACTCGCAGAAGGTCCCAACATTTGGCCAAACAGTCCAAATCCTAAAGAAAAAATGTCTCTGTCGCTTTAAGAGGCATTTCCCTTTTAGCTAAAGGTGGAGGTCACTAGGACCCAGCTGATTCCTTACCTTGGAGCTGCCTATATATTTCTCTTGACTCCCAGGATGCCCCGCTGGTGACAGCCTCAGATGTTCCTGATTGATTCCTGGATCAAAGCAGTGTTTCTTGGAGCCTGTTGGGTTTACTGCTTGGATCTGCTAAAGCTAAGTGTATCTCTTCCCCACTTTGTTTGTTTCCCTTGTATGTTTCTCTAATTGCTAGCTGGGCTGACAAGTGATCACCCGCTCTGATCCCTGTGTAGTGGTAGTCCAGGGACAGTCAGGGAATAGGTATCCAGGCGGCGACAGTTGCGGAAACTGTATAGGGTTGTTAGGGGAGCCAGGTGTCAGCGGTAGTTATTCTAGGGGTCACCAACCCCCCTTTTGCCCTGAGCATCAGGGACTCCACCCACGCCTGTTGTCGTCCAGCCCTGGGTGTCTCCCTACACCCATTGGGACACCCATGCACCAGCAGGATGCCATGCCATGCGCCTGGTAGCTGCAAAGCCCCCTGCAGGAACAGGACATCATATTATAAGCCTGACAACCCAGGCACCCCCTGCAGCAGCAGGACACTGTGTCACAAACCTGACAGCTACAGCACCCTATGCAGGAACAGGATGCCACGTTACGAGCCTGGCACCACAGCAGCAGCAGAATGCCACATCATGAGTCTGGCAGCTGCAGCACCCCCTGCAAGAGCAAGACACCACTTCGCGAGCCTGGCAGCCATGCCACCTTCTGCAGCAGCAGGACAACATATCACAAACCTGGCATCCACGGCACCCCCTGCCATATCAGAGCAAACCTGGCAGCTCCGGCACCCCTTGCAGCAACACGATGCCATGTCATGAGCCTGGCAGCCACGCCGCCCTCTACAGCAGCAGGACACCATGTCACGAGCCTGGAAGCTGCAGCACCTTCTGCCATATCAGAGCAAGCCTGGCAACCGCGGCACCCCTTGCAGGAGCAGGACGTGATGTCACGAGCCTGTCAGCCACAGCACCCCCTGCCATATCAGAGCAAGCCTGGCAACCGCGGCACCCCCTGCAGGAGCAGGACGTGATGTCACGAGCCTGTCAGCCACAGCACCCCCTGCAATATCAGAGCAAGCCTGGCAACCGCGGCACCCCCTGCAGGAGCAGGACGCCATGTCATTAGCCCACGTTCTCGGGAATGCAGATTCTGCTCCTGGAAATATCTCATTTCCATGCAGATGACTGCAGAGGATTCTCACCAGTCGTCCCCATGAATACATATCTACTATGGAGATGTATGAGGAGCAGCGCGTCCTCAGATGCCGCCAAACAGCTGCGAATGGCGCGTACAGAGGATAAATCACAGCTCCATAATAATGATAAGCAGACAGGACAGCGTGAATCAGAGCAGAAGGGATTACACCCAATCATCTGCAGGACTACAGTCACATCATCCTCAGAGAGACACAGGGCCCTGCTGTGGGGGCCACCACTCATGCCCAGTATCCTGGTGGCCCTGTCATAGAGGCTGGGGATGGTACATGAACCCCCAAGGACCCACATTGTCTTATTGCCAGGCAGGGGTGTAACTACAACGGGTGCAGGGTTCCTATCGCACCCGGGCCCTGGAGACTATTGCTTGTACAGATATGCAATAATTGGGGCCCCATTGGAGCACTCAAATCGGGGCCCATGAGCTTCGAGTTACGCCACTGATGCCAGGTCATACTACAAGGTGAGGTCACGGCCCAATTCTGGACAAACCCGACCACTAATAGAGCGCAAGGGAGCCGCAGCACCCCTAAAGAAGTCCAACATCAGCCCCGCAGCTGGGTCCACAACACCCACAAGTGACTTTAGGTAACAGACCCCGAGGACTAGAGACTTGGCTCAAGAGGGGAGAACACAGAGAGAGAGAGGAACCGGACCAGGAACGCCATATTAAGGGAAGTCCTCCAAGATCTGCGGTTACAATCCCCCGTTATAACTGACTGTACCGTGCACCTTTTCCAACCGGTGCAAGTGCTGACCTGGTGGTTGGTCTCCTTCCATCCGCCGCCCAGGGAGCTTCTACAGTATCATCGAGGTGAGGACTACTACTCCCCTCATCCACCCCGCTGCCCTGAGGTAAAGCTCTACCTGTGGGGAGCTGTACTACCAAAGCTGCATTCCCATCACCTCAGCGGCCGGCCGCAGCGCTGGTAACCCTATTACCAGGTACCACAGGTGGCGTCATTTTACTATTCCCCCATCACCACCCCCACCCTGCCACTGAGGGTCCAGGGCACAGAACCGGGAACCGACCAGCCGTGATCCCCCACCAAAGTGACCCCCTGTCCCGGTATCCGAGTACCCCTACCCTGTCGACCGACTCACGAGGAGGGGGCAGCCGAGTCCAGAGAGAAGAGGAAAGACGAATAGAGATGGAGGAGGACAAAAGAGTCCAAAAAGAAGAGGAAAGACAGGATGGAATACTATTGCGGTCAGTATTAAAATACTATCTAGCTAGTGTGGCCTCATTTGCTAAACTATTATCTGCCAGTGTGTGTTTTTCCTCTCCTGTTTCCCAGTCAATATCTGTGGGGGGCTTGCTGCTCTTTTGGGGTTCTGCTCTGAGGCAAGATAGCTTTTCCGGTTTTCATCTCTAGGGGTAGCCAGCTCTCCGGCTGTGTCGAGGTGTCTAGGGCATGGTTAATTACATCCCACGGCTACTTCTAGTTGCGGTATTTAGTCAGGGACTGCAGTCAGTACCGTTGCCAACTACTTCTGTGAAATCTGTTTATGTTACTCCAAGGACATCCGATCATAACAGATACCCTCGTGGGGGACCTGGACTTGCTGTGTGGGTATGCCCTCCCGGAGGACCTAGACTTTACTGTGCGAGGGATGCCCTCCTGGAGGACCTGGACTTATTGTGTGGGGGATGCCCTCCTGGAGGACCTGGACTTGCTGTGTGGGGATGCCCTTTCAGAGGACCTGGACTTCTTGTGCGGGGGATGCCCTCCTGGAGGACCTGGACTTACTGTGCGGAGGACGCCCTCCTGGAGGACCTGGACTTACTATGTGGGGGAGGACCTCCTGGAGGACCTGGACGTACTGTGCGGGGGGTTGTCCTCCAGGTGCAGCAGTGGTGACCTCTTTCTCCAGTGAGGAAGGGACAACCTGGCACCAGTAAAGGTGGCAGCTCTCATAAGGATGAGCAGATAATTCTGCACATAGGATACAATCTAATATATAAAGCTGAATGTGTGTATGTATGTCCGGGATTGGCATCTACACCATCGCAACTACAGCCACAAAATTTTGCACAGTCACATGTCTGGACCCCGAGAGCGTCATAGGCTATGTTGTGAGGCGAAATTTTAACCCTGCGCTTTCTAGTTCACCAAACAATTTTGCCCCTATCTACATAATGGGGAAAAAGTGAAAGTAAAAGTGTTGGAGGCAAATTGACAGCTGCCAGCTACAGCCACAAAATTTTGCACAGTCACACGTCTGGACCCCAAGAGTGTCATAGGCTATGTTGTGAGGCAAAATTTTAACCCTGTGCATTCCAGTTCACCAAACAATTTTGCCCCTATCTACATAATGGGGAAAAAGTGAAAGGAAAAGTGTTGGAGGTAAATTCACAGCTGCCACATGTGAACAAGGGGGACTTAAAGAATGAGAACGATGGCGCCAAAGAGTATATACCATACAGTTGCTAAGGTGGAGCCCCGACATAGGATACTCACCACACACGGGGATATGAACACACACACAAAATGCTCCACACACTACCACGTGCTTGAACACATATACCACCCTCAGCACACATTTCACCACACATACACCAACCTCGACACATAATCGCCCTAAAACACACACAAGTCTGGTATTATCCTTCACAAATATAAATCTGATTAATAAGCAGCAAAACTACAAGAGACACAAATGTATCATATTACCATATCTAATATATAAAGCTGAATGTGCGTGTGTATATCCGGGATTGGCATCTACACCGTCGCAACTACAGCCACAAAGTTTTGCACAGTCACACATCTGGACCCCGGGAGCGTCATAGGCTATGTTGTGAGGCAAAATTTTAACCCTGCGCGTTCCAATTCACCAAACAATTTTGCCCCTATCTACATAATAGGGAAAAAGTGACAGTTACCAGTTGACAGTTGTGAATGAGAGGGGCTTAATGATAGCACCAAAGACTAACAGCACATACCAGCATATAGTCACTGAGCTGCCTGTCCTTTGGGTAGGAACTCCAACTTAAAATTGGAGCTTCCCGTCGGTGAATCTGGGGATACCGGGTAAATTGTTGGTCCCCTTCAGAGCCGACTCTCTGCAGTGTGCCTAGCCTCCAATAGTCCTCTCTCGCAAGGCTCTATCAGGCTCCCTCCTGACCCGTGTGACTCTGGTTTCAATATGGAAGTCTACTCCGCCGGGAGTTGGTCAGTGCTGCCGTATTCCTAGGACCCAGTGCTCTTACCTCACACTCCTGGGGTGCTGGCTATGGATGTGCTTTTTCTCTGTGGTTTCTGCGTCTCCATCAGCCCCACTCCTCCAGAACGTGTGCTTCCGTCTTTCCTGCTCGGCACCCTCTGGCCTACTCTGGTCTTTACAGCTCGGTCTTTGCTGCTCAGCCTACTCCGGCCTACTTCCGGCCGACTGACGCCTTCCTCCTCCTCTTCCTCTATTTCTTCCTTCTGTCACCTGACCTACATGCGTTCCCACCCACTGTCCTCTAAACCCACCATCCCTTGCCCGCCTAGAGTTCCGGGCTCCGGGTTGGGTGCTGCCTCCTAGTGGTGTGCGGGATGTCCATGAGGGTGTTTGTGGTGCAAACTGTCTTTTCCTCCTACCCGGCTGCAGTTCCATATGTGGCCACCCTGGTCGCAGGGGCGCCACATTTGCTTTTTGCTTCATTCTCTTTTGTGTTTTTTTCATTGAAGACAAATTAAATGAAGATAATAATAGCAAAGAATTTGTGATTGCAATCATTGTCAGGAAGAAACTGAGTATTATCTGATAGAATTGCAGGGGTGTCAATACTTTTGGCCACAACTGTATATATGACTGCAGGGATCGGCGGCAGAATTAGGAATCTCCTCTGGCTGAGACATAATGAAGCTGATTATTATGGAGAATATATGAGTTTGGCGGTGGAGGGAGATGGGGATCCGGATGGCTGATTGATGCCCCGGCACCGGCTATAGATTTCATATTGAGCTGATAATTACTGGCGGCTGATATATACCGCCATCCCTCGCCTCCGAAATAAACCGTCAAATCAACATTGAGATTCTCTGCGCTCGCGCCATAAACATCCCGCGCACGATGCTTTTATTGTCGTGGGTTTTGCATTTTTTTCTCCTATGGCGACTATTATTTGGGTAATGAATTCCGTCTCGTCATCCTGTTCTCTGTACTGGGAGAAAAGGGGGGGCGCTACTGCAGATTTATGGCGCCTATGAAAGCAGAAGACAAGAGGCAGCAAGGAGAAGCGAATACATGTCACCGGATCAGTCATGGTAGCCAGGCCCTACACTCAGAAGAGCCCCCATATACATACAGAAGATAGTGTCTGAAGGGACCTCCTCGGTCATCATGTGAAGGAACTTCCCGGGTCATCGTGTGGAGGGACCTCCTGGGTCATCATGTGAAGGGGCCTCCCAGATCATTGTGTGAAGGGACCTCCTGGGTCACTGTGTGAAGGGACCTCCCGGGTCATCGTGTGAAGGGACCTCCTGGGTCACTGTGTGAAGGGACCTCCCGGGTCATGGTATGATGGTATGAAGGGACCTTCTGGGTCATCGTGTGAAGGGACCTCCTGAGTCGTCATGTGAAGGGACCACTTAGGTCGTCATGTGAAGGGACCTCCTGTGTTGTCGCGTGAAGAGACCTCCTGGGTCATCATGTGAAGGGACCTCCCGGGTCATCGGGTGAAGAGACCTCCCGGGTCATCATGTGAAAGGACCTCCTGTGTCGTTGTGTGAAGAGACTTCCTGGGTCATCGTGTGAAGGGACCTCCCGGGTCATTGTGTGAAGGGACCTCCTGGGTCATCATGTAAAGAGACCTCCCAGGTCATGGTATGAAGGGACCTCCTGGGTCATCATGTGAAAGATCCACTTGGGTCATCGTGTGAAGAGACCTCCCGGGTCATCATGACAGGCCCTCCCCCCAAGCCATGGGATACTCGGAACCGGGCTTCAGTACTGCTGGTGAGTCACAGGGCTTGAGACTCAGCTCCGTGACCCTGGCAGTGTCAATAAAAGTTAGGGGTGGTGATATCGCTTCCATGGGTGGAGCGGTTCCCCAGGACAACCGGTAATGTCTATGGCGGTGGTAGGCCGTTAGATGCAGATGGGGGTATTATTGTGGCAGATCTCTGCGGCTACTGGACGCGGAAAGAAACGGTCTCTCACAGCTTCTGAGTTCTGTACCCGGTTTACTCGATGATCGGTTAATTATTGCCGCTGGGTGCTGCTTCTGCCAAAACCCAGTCCAGACAGTTCTCAAGGAGCCAGGATAGCTTGTCCAAGACACCCCCTTCTGTGTTCCTTTCTGTTCTCGGGTGACCGCTACCAAGTCCCCTGACCCTAGTATAGCTACCTTCTCAGTGGATGTGTCTGGTGTTGGCCTCAGCTCATGTAGATCTCGCGGCCTCCGGTTCTGTGGTTGGAGCGTTGAGCCTCCTTGTCACCTCAGGGCCGGTCCCTGGTTCCCCACCAACCCCTCCGTCCGACTCCTGTTCAACCTGGATGCGGGCACATGGGTGTCTCTTAGTCTCTGCCTGTGCCCCTAGGGCTCCTTCTGCCTCTATCTCAGTGTATGCTGTTCTCCTGTCCCAGGGCGAGCTCCTCAGCGCTCAAGTCCTCCGTTTTCTCTCTCCACTTCTCCTCCTCTTGCAGTACTCCTCTCCTCCTACCCACACTCTTCCCTTTTCTTCATCCCCTGACTGTGCCCTGTCCCTATCGGGTCTGCCCACTGTCCCCAGGCCCGGGTTCTAAAGGTGTGTTGGGTGCTTGGTGGGTGTCTCAGTGGAGTGGAGTGGGTGCAGTAACCCTTGTGGTGACCAGACCGCAGGGGTGCCACAATCGTGTGAATGGATCTCCCGGGTCATCGTGTGAAGGGACCTCCCGGGTCATCGTGTGAAGGGACTTCCCAGGTCATCGTGTGAAGGGACCTCCCGGGTCATCGTGTGAAGGGACCTCCCGGGTCATCGTGTGAAGGGACTTCCCAGGTCATCGTGTGAAGGGACCTCCCGGGTCATCGTGTGAAGGGACTTCCCAGGTCATCGTGTGAAGGGACCTCCCAGGTCAACATGTGAAGGGACCTCCCGGGCCATCATGTGAAGGGACCTCCTGGGTCATTATGTGAAAGGACCTCCCGGGTCATCATGTGAAGGGACCTCCCGGGTCATCGTATGAAGGGACCTCCTGGGTCATTGTGTGAAGGGACCTCCTGGGTCCTCATGTGAAGGGACCTCCGGGGTCGTCGTGTTAAGGGACCTCCCGGGTCGTCGTGTGAAAGGACCTCCCAGGTCATCATGTGAAGGGACCTCCCGGGTCATCATGTGAAGGGACCTCCTGGGTCATTATGTGAAGGGACCTCCCGGGTCGTCGTGTGAAGGGACCCCCTGGGTCGTCGTGTGAAGGGACCCCCTGGGTCATTGTGTGAAGGGACCTCCCGGGTCATTGTGTGAAGGGACCTCCCAGGTCATTGTGTGAAGGGACCTCCCGGGTCATTGTGTGGAGAGACCTCCCTGGTCATTGTGTGAAGGGACCTCCCGGGACATTGTGTGAAGGGATCTCCCGGGTCATTGTGTGAAGGACCTCCCGGGTCATCGTGTGAAGGGACCTCCCGGGTCATCGTGTGAAAGGACCTCCCGGGTCATCGTGTGAAGGGACCTCCTGGGTCATCGTGTGGAGGGACCTCCCGGGTCATCGTGTGAAGGGACCTCCCGGGTCATTGTGTGAAAAGACCACCCGGGTCATTGTGTGTAGGGACCACCTGGGTCCTCGTGTGAAGGGACCTCCTGGGTCGTCGTGTGAAGGGACCTCCCGGGTAGTCGTGTGAAGGGACCTCCCGTGTCGTCGTGTGAAGGGACCTCCCGGGTCGTCGTGTGAAGGGACCTCCCGGGTCGTCGTGTGAAGGGACCTCCCGGGTCGTCGTGTGAAGGGACCTCCCGGGTCGTCGTGTGAAGGGACCTCCCTGGTCATTGTGTGAAGGGACTTCCCTGGTCTATGTGTGAAGGGACCTCCCTGGTCTATGTGTGAAGGGACCTCCCTGGTCTATGTGTGAAGGTACCTACCGGGTCGTCGTGTGAAGGGACCTCCCGGGTCGTTGTGTGAAGGGACCTCCCGGGTGGTCGTGTGAAGGGACCTCCCGGTTCGTCGTGTGAAGGGACCTCCCGCTTCGTCGTGTGAAGGGACCTCCCGGTTCGTCGTGTGAAGGGACCTCCCGGTTCGTCGTGTGAAGGGACCTCCCGGTTCGTCGTGTGAAGGGACCTCCCGGGTCATTGTGTGAAGGGACCTCCCGGGTCATTGTGTGAAGGGACCTCCCTGGTCATTGTGTGAAGGGACATCCCGAGTCATTGTGTGAAGGGACCTCCCGGGTCGTGGTGTGAAGGGACCTCCCTGGTCATTGTGTGATGGGACCTCCCTGGTCATTGTGTGATGGGACCTCCCTGGTCATTGTGTGAAGGGACCTCCCGGGTCATTGTGTGAAGGGACCTCCCGGGTCGTCGTGTGAAAGGACCTCCCGGGTCATTGTGTGAAGGGACCTCCCGGGTCATCGTGTGAAAGGACCTCCCGGGTCATCGTGTGAAGGGACCTCCTGGGTCATTGTGTGATGGGACCTCCCGGGTCATTGTGTGAAGGGACCTCCCGGGTCATTGTGTGAAGGGATCTCCCGGGTCATCGTGTGACGGAACCTCCCAGGTCGTCGTATGAAGGGACCTTCTGGGTCTTTAGAAAATGGCAACGATATAGGTGAAATGACGGTCTGGAGGATAAGTTGACTGTTGACATAGGTCATTCACATGACAGAGTAGGACAACACCCATTATGTGGACGTAATGGGAGTGAGAATATGGTGGTGTCAATGTAAAGTGGTGCCACTGTATGGCGGAGCCATCATACGGCGGTGCCATCATACGGCGGAGCCATCATACGGCGGTGCCATCATACGGCGGTGCACATGTTATTGTAGTGTAAGAATGCTGATAATGTAAATCTCCTGAAGTAACTCAGTTCAGCCACTGGAGGTCATCAGTGCACACGAGTAGAAAGATCTGGAAGCAGGAAGTAATGTTTAGTCAGTCTCCTGAGGTAAATTGTCAGAGAGATTCCTGAGGAGATCCTACACAGAGGAAGATGTGTCGGCTGTACTGAGGAGATCCTACACAGAAGAAGACGTGTTGGCTGTGCTGAGGAGATCCTACACAGAAGAAGACGTGTCGGCTGTGCTGAGGAGATCCTACACAGGAGAAGACGTGTCGGCTGTACTGAGGAGATCCTACTGTCACGGGTGGCACGGATGACAGGGTGGAGGCCACGCGCAGACGATCCCAGCGTTTGGGATCATCAGCCATAATGGTGGAGGATGGTCCGTCTCTTTCAGGAGCATTTACCTTCTGTGTTGATGGAGAGAAGGTGTGATGAGATCTCTCTATTATGGGGAGACGGCTGTGGAGGTCTTGCGCTCGGTCTGGTTTTATCCACCTATGTTGTAGGTCACTAGGACCCAGCAGACTCCTTCCACCTTTATAAGGAGGTTCATTACCCTTCCTCGGTGCAGGTGATAGTTCCTTGTGCACACTTTATCCTTGCTCCAGCAGAAGCTGAGATGGTGGAGGTTGCTGTGTTCTGCTGTCAGATAAGTGTTTCCTTTTCCCAAATGTCTGTCTTCCCTGGTGTTTGTCTTTAGTTGATAGTGGAGGGGGTCTAGTGAACCTCTCCATCTGATCCTTAGATAGGATAGATCTAGGATCAGAGAGGGACGAGGTTCGTGGTCGGCGACAGTTGAGGAGACTGTATAGGGACGTTAGGGCAGACAGGGTCAGCTCTAGGAAGTCTAGGGGTCACCGTCTCCTTCTTGTGCCCTTAGCATTAGGGACTCCTGATTCCCCCCCCCCCCGTCGTTATCCTACGCTGGGTGTCTTCCCCACTCCCAGCGTGACACCTACACAGAAGAAGACGTGTTGGCTGTACTGAGGAGATCCTACACAGAAGAAGACGTGTCGGCTGTGCTGAGGAGATCCTACACAGGAGAAGACGTGTCGGCTGTGCTGAGGAGATCCTACACAGAAGAAGACGTGTTGGCTGTGCTGAGGAGATCCTACACAGGAGAAGACGTGTTGGCTGTGCTGAGGAGATCCTACACAGGAGAAGACGTGTCGGCTGTGCTGAGGAGATCCTACACAGAAGAAGACGTGTCGGCTGTGCTGAGGAGATCCTACACAGAAGAAGACGTGTTGGCTGTGCTGAGGAGATCCTACACAGGAGAAGACGTGTTGGCTGTGCTGAGGAGATCCTACACAGGAGAAGACGTGTCGGCTGTGCTGAGGAGATCCTACACAGGAGAAGACGTGTCGGCTGTACTGAGGAGATCCTGCACAGGAGAAGACGTGTTGGCTGTGCTGAGGAGATCCTGCACAGAAGTAGATATGTCGGCTGTGCTGAGGAGATCCTACACAGAAGAAGACGTGTCGGCTGTGCTGAGGAGATCCTTACACAGAAGAAGACATGTTGGCTGTGCTGAGGAGATCCTACACAGGAGAAGACGTGTCGGCTGTACTGAGGAGATCCTACACAGAAGAAGACGTGTCGGCTGTGCTGAGGAGATCCTACACAGAAGAAGACGTGTTGGCTGTGCTGAGGAGATCCTACACAGAAGAAGACGTGTCGGCTGTGCTGAGGAGATCCTACACAGGAGAAGATGTGTCGGCTGTGCTGAGGAGATCCTACACAGGAGAAGACGTGTTGGCTGTGCTGAGGAGATCCTGCACAGAAGTAGATATGTCGGCTGTGCTGAGGAGATCCTACACAGAAGAAGACGTGTCGGCTGTGCTGAGGAGATCCTACACAGAAGAAGACGTGTCGGCTGTGCTGAGGAGATCCTACACAGGAGAAGATGTGTCGGCTGTGCTGAGGAGATCCTACACAGCAGAAGACGTGTCGGCTGTACTGAGGAGATCCTACACAGGAGAAGACGTGTTGGCTGTGCTGAGGAGATCCTGCACAGAAGTAGATATGTCGGCTGTGCTGAGGAGATCCTACACAGAAGAAGACGTGTCGGCTGTGCTGAGGAGATCCTACACAGAAGAAGACGTGTCGGCTGTGCTGAGGAGATCATACACAGGAGAAGACGTGTCGGCTGTGCTGAGGAGATCCTACACAGGAAAAGACGTGTTGGCTGTGCTGAGGAGATCCTACACAGGAGAAGACGTGTCGGCTGTGCTGAGGAGATCCTGCACAGAAGAAGACGTGTCGGCTGTGCTGAGGAGATCCTACACAGAAGAAGACGTGTCAGCTGTGCTGAGGAGATCCTACACAGAAGAAGACGTGTCGGCTGTGCTGAGGAGATCCTACACAGAAGAAGACGTGTTGGCTGTGCTGAGGAGATCCTACACAGAAGAAGACGTGTCGACTGTGCTGAGGAGATCCTACACAGAAGAAGACGTGTTGGCTGTGCTGAGGAGATCCTACACAGGAGAAGACGTGTCGGCTGTGCTGAGGAGATCCTACACAGAAGAAGACGTGTCGGCTGTGCTGAGGAGATCCTACACAGAAGAAGACGTGTCGGCTGTGCTGAGGAGATCCTACACAGGAGAAGACGTGTCGGCTGTGCTGAGGAGATCCTACACAGGAAAAGACGTGTTGGCTGTGCTGAGGAGATCCTACACAGAAGAAGACGTGTTGGCTGTGCTGAGGAGATCCTACACAGAGAGACGTGTCGGCTGTGCTGAGGAGATCCTGCACAGAAGAAGACGTGTCGGCTGTGCTGAGGAGATCCTACACAGAAGAAGACGTGTCGGCTGTGCTGAGGAGATTTCTAACAGAACAAGACGTGTCGACTGTGCTGAGGAGATCCTACACAGAAGAAGACGTGTTGGCTGTGCTGAGGAGATCCTACACAGGAGAAGACGTGCGGCTGTGCTGAGGAGATCCTACACAGAAGAAGACGTGTTGGCTGTGCTGAGGAGATCCTGTACAGAAGTAGATATGTCGGCTGTGCTGAGGAGATCTACACAGGAGAAGATGTGTTGGCTGTGCTGAGGAGATCCTACACAGAAGAAGACGTGTCGGCTGTGCTGAGGAGATCCTACACAGAAGAAGACGTGTCGGCTGTGCTGAGGAGATCCTACACAAGAGAAGACGTGTTGGCTGTGCTGAGGAGATCCTGCACAGAAGTAGATATGTCGGCTGTGCTGAGGAGATCCTACACAGAAGAAGACGTGTCGGCTGTGCTGAGGAGATCCTACACAGAAGAAGACGTGTCGGCTGTTGCTGAGGAGATCCTACACAGAAGAAGACGTGTCGGCTGTGCTGAGGAGATCCTACACAGAAGAAGACGTGTTGGCTGTGCTGAGGAGATCCTACACAGAAGAAGACGTGTCGACTGTGCTGAGGAGATCCTACACAGAAGAAGACGTGTTGGCTGTGCTGAGGAGATCCTACACAGGAGAAGACGTGTCGGCTGTGCTGAGGAGATCCTACACAGAAGAAGACGTGTCGGCTGTGCTGAGGAGATCCTACACAGAAGAAGACGTGTCGGCTGTGCTGAGGAGATCCTACACAGGAGAAGACGTGTGGCTGTGCTGAGGAGATCCTACACAGAAGAAGACGTGTCGGCTGTAGCTGAGGAGATCCTACACAGAAGAAGACGTGTCGGCTGTGCTGAGGAATCCTACACAGAAGAAGACGTGTCGGCTGTGCTGAGGAGATCCTGCACAGAAGAAGACGTGTCGGCTGTGCTGAGGAGATCCTACAGAAGAAGACGTGTCGGCTGTGCTGAGGAGATCCTACACAGAGAAGACGTGTCGGCTGTGCTGAGGAGATCCTACACAGAAGAAGACGTGTCGCTGTGCTGAGGAGATCCTACACAGAGAAGACGTGTCGGCTGTGCTGAGGAGATCCTACACAGAAGAAGACGTGTCGGCTGTGCTGAGGAGATCCTAAGAGAGACGTGTGCGTGCTGAGAGATCTACACAGGAGAAGACGTGTCGGCTGTGCTGAGGAGATCCTAACAGGAAGAAGAGTGTTGGCTGTCTGAGGAGATCCTACACAGAGAAGACGTGTCGGCTGTGCTGAGGAGATCCTACACAGAAGAAGACGTGTCGGCTGTGCTGAGGAGATCCTACACAGAAGAAGACGTGTCGGCTGTGCTGAGGAGATCCTACACAGAAGAAGACTGTCGGCTGTGCTGAGGAGATCCTACACAGAAGAAGACGTGTGGCTGTGCTGAGGAGATCCTACACAGAAGAAAGTGTCGGCTGTGCTGAGGAGATCCTACACAGAGAAGACGTGTTGGCTGTGCTGAGGAGATCCTACACAGAGAAGACGTGTTGGCTGTGCTGAGGAGATCCTACACAGAGAAGACGTGTCGGCTGTGCTGAGGAGATCCTACACAGAGAAGACGTGTTGGCTGTGCTGAGGAGATCCTACACAGAAAGAATGTCGGCTGTGCTGAGGAGATCCTACACAGAAGAAGACGTGTCGGCTGTGCTGAGGAGATCCTACACAGAAGAAGACGTGTCGGCTGTGCTGAGGAGATCCTACACAGAAAAAGACGTGTCGGCTGTGCTGAGGAGATCCTACACAGGAGAAGATGTGTTGGCTGTGCTGAGGAGATCCTACACAGAAGAAGACGTGTTGGCTGTGCTGAGGAGATCCTACACAGAAGAAGACGTGTCGGCTGTGCTGAGGAGATTTCTACACAGAAGAAGACGTGTCGACTGTGCTGAGGAGATCCTACACAGAAGAAGACGTGTTGGCTGTGCTGAGGAGATCCTACACAGGAGAAGACGTGTCGGCTGTGCTGAGGAGATCCTACACAGGAGAAGACGTGTCGGCTGTGCTGAGGAGATCCTACACAGAAGAAAACGTGTTGGCTGTGCTGAGGAGATCCTGCACAGAAGTAGATATGTCGGCTGTGCTGAGGAGATCCTACACAGGAGAAGATGTGTTGGCTGTGCTGAGGAGATCCTACACAGAAGAAGACGTGTCGGCTGTGCTGAGGAGATTTCTACACAGAAGAAGACGTGTCGGCTGTGCTGAGGAGATCCTACACAGAAGAAGACGTGTTGGCTGTGCTGAGGAGATCCTACACAGGAGAAGACGTGTCGGCTGTGCTGAGGAGATTTCTACACAGAAGAAGACGTGTCGGCTGTGCTGAGGAGATCCTACACAGAAGAAGACGTGTTGGCTGTGCTGAGGAGATCCTACACAGGAGAAGACGTGTCGGCTGTGCTGAGGAGATCCTACACAGGAGAAGACGTGTTGGCTGTACTGAGGAGATCCTACACAGGAGAAGACGTGTCGGCTGTGCTGAGGAGATCCTACACAGGAGAAGACGTGTCGGCTGTGCTGAGGAGATCCTACACAGAAGAAGACGTGTCAGCTGTGCTGAGGAGATCTTACACAGAAGAAGACGTGTCGGCTGTGCTGAGGAGATCCTACACAGGAGAAGACGTGTCGGCTGTGCTGAGGAGATCCTACACAGGAGAAGACGTGTCGGCTGTTCTGAGGAGATCCTACACAGAAGTAGACGTGTCGGCTGTGCTGAGGAGATCCTACACAGGAGAAGACGTGTCGGCTGTGCTGAGGAGATCCTTACACAGAAGAAGACGTGTCGGCTGTGCTGAGGAGATCCTACACAGGAGAAGACGTGTCGGCTGTTCTGAGGAGATCCTACACAGAAGAAGACGTGTCGGCTGTGCTGAGGAGATCCTACACAGGAGAAGACGTGTCGGCTGTGCTGAGGAGATGCTACACAGAAGAAGACGTGTCGGCTGTGCTGAGGAGATCCTACACAGGAGAAGACGTGTTGGCTGTGCTGAGGAGATCCTACACAGAAGAAGACGTGTCGGCTGTGCTGAGGAGATCCTACACAGGAGAAGACGTGTCGGCTGTGCTGAGGAGATCTTACACAGAAGAAGACGTGTCGGCTGTGCTGAGGAGATCCTACACAGGAGAAGACGTGTCGGCTGTGCTGAGGAGATCCTACACTGAAGAAAACATGTCGGCTGTGCTGAGGAGATCCTACACAGGAGAAGACGTGTCGGCTGTGCTGAGGAGATCTTACACAGAAGAAGACGTGTCGGCTGTGCTGAGGAGATCCTACTCAGGAGAAGACGTGTCGGCTGTGCTGAGGAGATCCTACACAGAAGAAGACGTGTCGGCTGTGCTGAGGAGATCCTACACAGGAGAAGACGTGTCGGCTGTGCTGAGGAGATCTTACACAGAAGAAGACGTGTCGGCTGTGCTGAGGAGATCCTACACAGGAGAAGACGTGTCGGCTGTGCTGAGGAGATCTTACACAGAAGAAGACGTGTCGGCTGTGCTGAGGGATCGTGGATCTATGGAAGGACGCGCCTGGCTAGATCAGTGCTAGAATTATTTAAGGGCTCGATCTACACCGTGGACTGAAAGATAAGCCGTGTTCTGTGAGTACATAGAGTCACCGGTCACTATATAGGGATAGTCAGACAGGGGGAGATAGCCAGAAAATACATAGGACTATTGTGTATGTCCTGAGGAGAGACCGGCCAGGCTTGGTCTATACAAGATAGTGATGATTGACACTTACACGACGACTTGTGAGACACAGAGAAGCCGAGCATGGATGACACCGAGAGATCGATCACCATCCCTGTTATACTGAGCTGTGCCCAGTGTGAGGAAGATCCTATATACCTCAGTGGCCGGTGGTGAGTGTTACACAACAGACACCCTGTTATCTGCTCGTTCATTACCAAGTTTAAGAATTTCACCTCATGCAGGAGGGAAAACTGCATGTGCTGTAAATAAGTTGTGGGATCGATCTATATAAGGGAATCAGGGATCCCGAATCACTTTGTACATAGTGTGAGGGGGGTGTAAGATCATATCCTGAGGGGAACACGTGCCGCAGCTACAGAAAGAGCCTTGGTAGCCCTGTACAGAGTAAGGGTAGGGCTGGTATAGTCAGGGGTAGGAGTAAGGTGGGGGTGGGATAGTCAGGGGTAGGAGTAAGGGTGGGGTGGGATAGTCAGGGGTAGGAGTAAGGGTGGGGGTGGGATAGTCAGGGGTAGGAATAAGGGTGGGGTGGGATAGTCAGGGATAGGAGTAAGGGTAGGGGTAGTATAGTCATGGGTTGGATTAAAGGTGGGGCTGGTATAGTCAGGGGTAGGAGTAAGGGTGGGGGTGGGATAGTCAGGGGTAGGAGTAAGGGTGGGGGTGGGATAGTCAGGGGTAGGAGTAAGGGGGGGGATAGTCAGGGGTAGGAGTAAGGGTGGGGGTGGGATAGTCAGGGGTAGGAGTAAGGGTGGGGGTGGGATAGTCAGGGGTAGAAGTAAGGGTGGGGGTGGGATAGTCAGGGATAGGAGTAAGGGTGGGGGTGGGATAGTCAGGGGTAGGAGTAAGGGTAGGGGTTGGAGTAAGGGTGTGGGTGGGATAGTCAGGCGTAGGAGTAAGGGTGGCGCTGGTATAGTCAGGGGTAGGAGTAAGGGTGGCGCTGGTATAGTAAGGGGTAGGAGTAAGGGTGGGGCTGGTATAGTCAGGGGTAGGAGTAAAGGTGGGCTGGTATAGTCAGGGGTAGGAGTAAAGGTGGGGCTGGTATAGTCAGGGGTAGGAGTAAGGGTGGGGCTGGTATAGTCAGGGGTAGGAGTAAGGGTGGGATAGTCAGGGGTAGGAGTAAGGGTGGGGTGTGATAGTCAGGGGTAGGAGTAAGGGTGGGGCTGGTATAGTCAGGGGTAGGAGTAAGGGTAGGGGTTGGAGTAAGGGTGTGGGTGGGATAGTCAGGCGTAGGAGTAAGGGTGGGGCTGGTATAGTCAGGGGTAGGAGTAAGGGTGGGGTGGGATAGTCAGGGAAGGAGTAAGGGTGGCGCTGGTATAGTCAGGGGTAGGAGTAAGGTGGGGCTGGTATAGTCAGGGGTAGGAGTAAGGGTGGGGTGGGATTGTCAGGGGTAGGAGTAAGGGTGGCGCTGGTATAGTCAGGGGTAGGAGTAAGGGTGGGGCTGGTATAGTCAGGGGTAGGAGTAAGGGTGGGGCTGGTATAGTCAGGGGTAGGAGTAAAGGTGGGGCTGGTATAGTCAGGGGTAGGAGTAAGGGTGGGGCTGGTATAGTCAGGGGTAGGAGTAAGGGTGGGGTGGGATTGTCAGGGGTAGGAGTAAGGGTGGCGCTGGTATAGTCAGGGTAGGAGTAAGGGTGGGGCTGGTATAGTCAGGGGTAGGAGTAAGGGTGGGGCTGGTATAGTCAGGG
Organism: Allobates femoralis; assembly: GCA_033576535.1. NCBI lineage: Eukaryota > Metazoa > Chordata > Amphibia > Anura > Aromobatidae > Allobates > Allobates femoralis. The sequence continues at coordinate 120,207,466 of JARQOC010000012.1, read as the reverse complement.
GTAGGAGTAAGGGTGGGGCTGGTATAGTCAGGGGTAGGAGTAAGGATGGGGTGGGATAGTCAGGGGTAGGAGTAAGGGTGGGGCTGGTATAGTCAGGGGTAGGAGTAAGGGTGGGGCTGGTATAGTCAGGGGTAGGAGTAAGGGTGGGGTGGGATAGTCAGGGGTAGGAGTAAGGGTGGGGCTTGTATAGTCAGGGGTAGGAGTAAAGGTGGGGCTGGTATAGTCAGGGGTAGGAGTAAGGGTGGGGCTGGTATAGTCAGAGGTAGGAGTAAGGGTGGCACTGGTATAGTCAGGGGTAGGAGTAAGGGTGGGGCTGGTATAGTCAGGGGTAGGAGTAAGGGTGGGGCTGGTATAGTCAGAGGTAGGAGTAAGGGTGGGGCTGGTATAGTCAGAGGTAGGAGTAAGGGTGGGGCTGGTATAGTCAGGGGTAGGAGTAAGGGTGGGGCTGGTATAGTCAGGGGTAGGAGTAAGGGTGGGGCTGGTATAGTCAGGGGTAGGAGTAAGGGTGGGGCTGGTATAGTCAGGGGTAGGAGTAAGGGTGGGGCTGGTATAGTCAGGGGTAGGAGTAAGGATGGGGTGGGATAGTCAGGGGTAGGAGTAAGGGTGGGGCTGGTATAGTCAGGGGTAGGAGTAAAGGTGGGGCTGGTATAGTCAGGGGTAGGAGTAAGGGTGGGGCTGGTATAGTCAGGGGTAGGAGTAAGGGTGGGGCTGGTATAGTCAGGGGTAGGAGTAAGGATGGGGTGGGATAGTCAGGGGTAGGAGTAAGGGTGGGGCTGGTATAGTCAGGGGTAGGTATGTTCCCTCCCTGCAAAGCCGGCACATGACTTCCCTTGGGCTCCATATTTTGTATATTGTGGTCGGGCTGGTGGGGCCCATATCTTTGTGGAAAGTTTGACTTCTGTTATCTTTTTGGCACTGATGAAGAGGGTTAATTTGCCGGTATTTTGGAGTCAGTGTTGTTCTTAGCAGCACCGTATTCCTCACACACAAACGACTGGCGTCCCGGTCGTTACAGTATGAAGCTTGCATGTTGGGTAATGCAGGGTAATTAGCATTGTAAGTGTACGGGGCTGAGGACTGAGTCCCGGCAGGATGAGCTCAAGCTGCAGGATAATGAGATGGAGACAGAGCGACCTTCACCAACAGTCCCCAAATGTGGAGGAAGGAGCGAGCGAGACACCAAGATTACAAGGACAGCAGCATTAAGGAGGATTCAGGGTGCAATCATCACTGAGGAGAAACACCCAGCTATGCACATTGTCATACAGGACACTCATACCCGGCCATACACGTGTGTCATCATACAGGACATTCATGCGTGGCCATACACATGTGTCATCTTACAGAACTTTCATACCTGGCCATACACGTGTGTCTTCATACAGGACGTTCATACTGGGCCATACACGTGTGTCATCATACAGGATTTTCATACCTGGCCATACACGTGTGTCATCATACAGGATGTTCATACCTGGCCATACACGTGTGTCATCATACAGGATGTTCATACCTGGCCATACACGTGTGTCATCATGCAGGATGTTCATACCTGGCCATACACATGTGTCATCATACAGGACGTTCATACCCGGCCATACACGTGTGTCATCATACAGGACGTTCATACCTGGCCAAACACGTGTGTCATCATACAGGATGTTCATACCTGGCCATACGTGTGTGTCATCATACAGGATGTTCATACCTGGCCATACATGTGTGTCATCATACAGGACGTTCATACCTGTCCATACACGTGTGTCATCATACAGGACGTTCATACCTGGCCAAACACGTGTGTCATACAGGATGTTCATACCTGGCCATACGTGTGTGTCATCATACAGGATGTTCATACCTGGCCATACATGTGTGTCATCATACAGGACGTTCATACCTGTCCATACACGTGTGTCATCATACAGGACGTTCATACCTGTCCATACACGTGTGTCATCATACAGGACGTTCATACCTGGCCAAACACGTGTGTCATCATACAGGATGTTCATACCTGGCCATACATGTGTGTCATCATACAGGATGTTCATACCTGGCCATACATGTGTGTCATCATACAGGACGTTCATACCTGTCCATACACGTGTGTCATCATACAGGACGTTCATACCTGGCCAAACACGTGTGTCATCATACAGGAAGTTCATACCTGGCCATACCAGTGTGTCATCATACAGGACGTTCATACCGGGCCATACATGTGTGTCTTCATACAGGATGTTCATACCTGGCCATACACGTGTGTCTTCATACAGGACGTTCATACTGGGCCATACACGTGTGTCATCATACAGGATTTTCATAGCTGGCCATACACGTGTGTCATCATACAGGATGTTCATACCTGGCCATACACGTGTGTCATCATACAGGACTTTCATACCGAGCCATACATGTGTGTCATCATACAGGATGTTCATACCTGGCCATACATGTGTGTCATCATACAGGACATTCATGCGTGGCCATACACATGTGTCATCATACAGGACGTTCATACCTGGCCAACACGTGTGTCATCATACAGGATGTTCATACCTGGCCATACGTGTGTGTCATCATACAGGATGTTTATTCTGGCCATAACAGTGTGTGTCATCATACAGGATGTTCATACCTGGCCATACACGTGTGTCATCATACAGGACATTCATACCGGGCCATACATGTGTGTCATCATACAGGATGTTCATACCTGGCCATACATGTGTGTCATCATACAGGAGTTCATACCTGGCCATACACGTGTGTCATCATACAGGATGTTCATACCTGGCTATACACGTGTGTCTTCACATACAGGATGTTCATACCTGGCCATACTGTGTGTCATCATACAGAAAGTTCATATCTGGCCATACACGTGTGTCATCATACAGAACGTTCATATCTGGCCATACACGTGTGTCATCATACAAGGTTCATACCTGTCCATACACGTGTGTCATCATACAGGACTTCATACCTGGCCATACAGTGTGTCATCATACAGGCATTCATACCTGGCCATACATGTGTGTCATCATACAGGACGTTCATACCTGGCCATACATGTGTTCATCATACAGGACATTCATACCTGGCCATACACATGTGTCATCATACAGGAGTTCATACCTACCATACCGTGTGTCATATACAGGATTTCATACCTGGCCATACAGTGTGTCATCATACAGGACGTTCATACTGGCCATACACATGTGTCATCATACAGGACGTTCATACCTGTCCATACACGTGTGTCATCATACAGGACTTCATACCTGGCCAAACACGTGTGTCATCATACAGGATGTTCATACTGGCCATACGATGTGTGTCATCATACAGGATGTTCATACCTGGCCATACATGTGTGTCATCATACAGGACGTTCTACCTGTCATACACGTGTGTCATCATACAGGACGTTCATACCTGGCCAAACGTGTGTCAGTACAGGAAGTTCCATAACCTGCCATACTGTGTGTCATCATACAGGACTGTTCATACCTGGCCATACATGTGTGTCATCATACAGGATGTTCATACCTGTCCATACACGTGTGTCATCATACAGGACGTTCATACTGTCCATACACAGTGTGTCATCATACAGGACGTTCATACCTGGCCAAACACGTGTGTCATCATACAGGATGTTCATACCTACAGTTGTACATGGCTCAACACATACAGTGTGTCATCATACAGGATGTTCATACACTGGCATACATGTGTGTCATCATACAGGACGTTCATACCTGTCCATACACGTGTGTCATCATACAGGACGTTCATACCTGGCCAAACACGTGTGTCATCATACAGGACATTCATACCTGGCCATACATGTGTGTCATCATACAGGACGTTCATACCTGGCCATACATGTGTTTCATCATACAGGACATTCATACCTGGCCATACACATGTGTCATCATACAGGACGTTCATACCTACCCATACACGTGTGTCATCATACAGGACTTTCATACCTGCCCATACACATGTGTCATCATACAGGACGTTCATACTGGGCCATACACATGTGTCATCATACAGGATGTTCATACCTGTCCATACACGTGTGTCATCATACAGGACTTTCATACCTGGCCATACACGTGTTGCAATGTAAATATGGAGGTTTTGCTGGATCTTGTAGTTCCACACGATTGTAATGTAGATTGAGGCCTGTGTTTGTGTAGACGCACCTCTCCACCTATCGGTGTGTGTCAGGTGGTATATAATGTGACCGGTTCTCTGATGTCAGTAAGCCATATGTGTGTTTGGAAGTGGCTGGAGTGGCCATTATCCTGGAGCTCATGGTAGAGAGCCCATGTGTGTGTGCGGAGGGGAACGACCCAAAATCTCCAGACTGACTGGGGTGTGTACAGCCAGAGGAGGGCTCCCGGGTGTGGTAATGTGGAGCCTGGATTAGCCTTATGGATGTATAAATGAAGGATGTTCTCCTTCCGCTACCTCAGTGAGTAACCTCTATTATAGTGACTAATATATAAAGTGTATAGCACACATCATACAAGACCCAGTCATACACACGTGTCATCATGAAGAACATGTAGACATACTGTAGACATGAGTCATCACACATAACATGTAGACATACTGTAGACATGAGTCATCATACACAACTTGTAGACATGAGTCATCATACACAACATGTAGACATGAGTCATCATACACAACATGTAGACATACTGTAGACATGAGTCATCATACATAACATGTAGACATACTGTAGACATGAGTCATCATACATAACATGTAGACATACTGTAGACATGAGTCATCATACACAACATGTAGACATACTGTAGACATGAATCATCATACATAACATGTAGACAAACTGTAGACATGAGTCATCATACACAACTTGTAGACATGAGTCATCATACACAACATGTAGACATGAGTCATCATACACAACATGTAGACATACTGTAGACATGAGTCATCATACATAACATGTAGACATGAGTCATCATACACAACATGTAGACATGAGTCATCATACAGAGCAGGTAGACATACTGTAGACATGAGTCATCATACATAACATATAGACATACTGTAGACATGAGTCATCATACAGAGCTTGTACACATACTGTAGACATGAGTCATCATACAGAATATTGTCACTTATTGTGCAGGACATGCACCACACACTTTCCTTCCCTACACTTTGTGAGGTGAACGTTGTACCCGTCCTCCTCCTGGAGACATCATGAGGTGCTGGTGATGGACATGGCACTTGACAGACACATTACCCATCTGGTGCCATGATGACTTCCAGCGGACAGATCGGGCGGTACCATCATTGGGTCTGGCCTGATCAGTGCAACCCCCAGACATTTCTAGGTCTAATGTCATGGGAACATTGTGGACTAATGACAGACAAATGTTCTTGGCGGGGCCACGAGGCTCCATCTCCACCATTGTGGCCCCCGTCCTCCGCACACGAAGCTCCGGTCATCCTTGTGGCGCTCAGTGTCAGGCAGCTGCTGACAGAATGCTTATTATTAGTTGCAGCCCTAATATTGGAGGCATTGAGATGTTAATTACTGAGAGTGCGCCATTCCATGGCCCCAGCTAAGTACAGCCTGTCCTCCTGGTATGGGAGTAATGTCAGATAAAGACACAAGGAGGGAGGTGGGGAGGCCCTCCGCTCTGTCTATTATGAGATTCTGTATAGAGAGGGGAGCGAGCAGGGAAAGACAGCCGGACCGGGATGGGGAGCGAACTGGAAAAACAGCGGGACCGGGATGGGGAGCAAGCAGGGAAAGACAACCGGACCAGGATGGGGAGTGAACTGGGGTGGGCACCCAGACCGGGATGGGGAGTGAACTGGGGTGGGCACCCAGACCGGGATGGGGAGTGAGCAGGGATAGGCACCCAGACCGGGATGGGGAGTGAGCAGGGATAGGCACCCAGACCGGAAAGGGGAGTGAGCAGGATAAGACAGCCAGACCGGGATGGGGAGTGAGCAGGGATAGGCACCCAAATCGGGATGGGGAGCGAGCAGGAAAAACAGCCGGACCGGGATGGGGAGTGAGCAGGGATAGGCACCCAAATTGGGATGGGGAGCGAGCAGAAAAAACAGCCGGACCGGGATGGGGAGTGAACAGGAAAAACAGCTGGACCGGGATGGGAAGTGAGCAGGGATAGGCACCCAAATCGGGATGGGGAGCGAGCAGGAAAAACAGCCAGAACGGGATGGGGAGTGAGCAGGGAAAACAGCCAGACTGGGATGGGGAGTGAGCAGGGATAGGCACCCAAATCGGGATGGGGAGCGAGCAGAAAAAACAGCCGGACCGGGATGGGGAGTGAACAGGAAAAACAGCTGGACCGGGATGGGAAGTGAGCAGGGATAGGCACCCAAATCGGGATGGGGAGCGAGCAGGAAAAACAGCCAGAACGGGATGGGGAGTGAGCAGGGATAGGCACCCAAATTGGGATGGGGAGCGAGCAGAAAAAACAGCCAGACCGGGATGGGGAGTGAACAGGAAAAACAGCTGGACCGGGATGGGAAGTGAGCAGGGATAGGCACCCAAATCGGGATGGGGAGCGAGCAGGAAAAACAGCTGGACCGGGATGGGGAGCGAGCAGGGAAAACAGCCAGACTGGGATGGGGAGTGAGCAGGGATAGGCACCCAAATCGGGATGGGGAGCGAGCAGGGAAAACAGCCAGACTGGGATGGGGAGAGAGCAGGGATAGGCACCCAAATTGGGATGGGGAGCGAGCAGGAAAAACAGCCAGAACTGGATGGGGAGCAAGCAGGGATAGGTACCCAAATCAGGATGGGGAGCGAGCAGGAAAAACAGCTGGACCGGGATGGGGAGTGAGCAGGAATAGGCACCCAGACTGGGATGGGGAGTGAGCAGGTATAGGCACCCAGACCGAGATGGGGAGTGAGCAGGGATAGGCACCCAGACTGGGATGGGGAGTGAGCAGGGATAGGCACCCAGACCGAGATAGGGAGTGAGCAGGGATAGGCACCCAAACCGGGATGGGGAGTGAGCAGGGATAGACACCCAAACCGGGATGGGGAGTGAGCAGGGATAGGCACCCAGACCGGGATGGGGAGAGAGCAGGGATAGGCACCCAGACTGGGATGGGGAGTGAGCAGGGATAGGCACCCAAACCGGGATGGGGAGTGAGCAGGGATAGACACCCAACCGGGATGGGGAGTGAGCAGGGATACACCAACCGGGATGGGAGTGACAGGATAGGACACGACTGGGATGGGAGTGAGCAGGGATAGGCACCCAAACCGGGATGGGGATGGAGCAGGAAACACCCAAACCGGATGGGGAGGAGCAGGGATAGGACCCAAACCGGGATGGGGAGTGAGCAGGGATAGCACCCAAACCGGATGGGGAGGGAGCAGGGAAAGACAGCCAGACGGGATGGGGAGCGAGCAGGGATAGGCACCCAAACGGGATGGGGAGTGAGCAGGAAAAACAGCCAGACGGGATGGGGATGAGCAGGGATAGTGCACCCAGACGGGATGGGGAGCAAGCAGGAAAACACGGACCAGGATGGGGAGTGAACTGGGGTAGGCACCCAGACCGGGATGGGGAGTGAGCAGGGATAGTGCACCCAGACCGGATGGGGAGAAGCAGGGAAAGGACAACCGACCGGATAGGAAGCGAACTGGGGTAGGCACCCAGACCGGATGGGAGTGAGCAGGATAGGCACCCAACCGGGATGGGGAGCAAGCAGGAAAGACACCCAGACCGGGATGGGGAGTGAGCAGGAAAGCACCAGACCGGGATGGGGAGGAGCAGGAAAGCACCAGACCGGGATGGGAGTGAGCAGGATAGGCACCCAATCGGATGCGAGACAAAAACAGAGACTGATGGGAGAGCAGGATAGGCACCCAGAAACAGGGATAGGCAAAGATTGGAGTGAGCAGGGATAGGCACCCAAACGGATGGATGAGCAGGGATAGACACAAACGGATGGGGAGTGAGCAGGGATAGGCACACAGACTGGGATGGGGAGTGAGCAGGGATAGGCACCCAAACGGGATGGAGAGTGAGCAGGAGAAGACAGCCAGACCGGATGGGGAGTGAGAAGGGATAGGCACCCAAACCGGGATGGGGAGTGAGCAGGAAAAGACACCAGACCGGATGGGGATGAGCAGGGATAGACACCCAAACCAGGATGGGGAGTGAGCAGGGATAGGCACCCAAACCGGGATGGGGAGTGAGCAGGGATAGACACCCAAACCGGGATGGGGAGGGAGCAGGGAAAGACAGCCAGACCGGGATGGGGAGCGAGCAGGGATAGGCACCCAAACCGGGATGGGGAGTGAGCAGGAAAAGACAGCCAGACCGGGATGGGGAGTGAGCAGGGATAGTGCACCCAGACCGGGATGGGGAGCAAGCAGGGAAAGACAACCGGACCAGGATAGGAAGCGAACTGGGGTAGGCACCCAGACCGGGATGGGGAGTGAGCAGAGATAGTGCACCCAGACCGGGATGGGGAGCAAGCAGGAAAAGACACCCAGACCGGGATGGGGAGTGAGCAGGAAAAGACAGCCAGACCGGGATGGGGAGTGAGCAGGAAAAGACAGCCAGACCGGGATGGGGATGAGCAGAGATAGGCACCCAAATCGGGATGCGGAGCGAGCAGGAAAAACAGCCAGACTGGGATGGGGAGAGAGCAGGATAGCACCCAGACCGGATGGGAGAGAGCAGGGATAGGCACCAGACTGGGATGGGGGAGGGAGCAGGGATAGGCACACAGACTGGGAAAAATGGGAGGGGAAGCAGGGATAGGCACCAGACCGGATGGGGGAGAGGAGGAACACCAACTGGGATGGGAGGAGCAGGGATAGGCACAAGATGGGATGGGAGTGAGAGGGATAGGCACCCAAACGGGATGAGCAGGGATAGCACCAAACCGGGATGATGGCGATGGCACAACGGGATGGATGAGCAGGGATAGGCACCCAAACCGGGATGGGGAGTGAGCAGGGATAGCACCAGACCGGGATGGGAGTGAGCAGGGATAGGCACCCAAACCGGATGGGAGTGAGCAGGGAGCACCAAACCGGGATGGGGAGTGAGCAGGGATAGACACCCAAACCGGATGGGGAGGAGCAGGGAAAGACAGCCAGACCGGGATGGGGAGCGAGCAGCGGATAGGCACCCAAACGGGATGGGAGGAGCAGGAAAGACAGCCAGACGGGATGGGGAGGAGCAGGATAGGCACCCAACCGGGATGGGGAGTGAGCAGGAAAAGAAAGCCAGACGGGATGGGGAGTGAGCAGGGATAGTGCACCCAGACCGGGATGGGGAGCAAGCAGGGAAAGACAACCGGACCAGGATAGGAGGAACTGGGGTAGGCACCCAGACCGGGATGGGGAGTGAGCAGAGATAGTGCACCCAGACCGGGATGGGGAGCAAGCAGGAAAAGACACCCAGACGGGATGGAGTGAGCAGGAAAAGACAGCCAGACCGATGGGGAGTGAGCGAAAGACCCAGACCGGGATGGGGAGTGAGCAGAGATAGGCACCCAATCGGGATGCGGAGCACAGGAAAAACAGCCAGACGGGATGGGGAGAGAGCAGGAAGCACCCAGACGGATGGGGAGGAGCAGGGATAGGCACCAGACTGGGATGGGGAGTGAGCAGGGATAGGCACCAACGGGATGGGAGTGAGCAGGGAAGCACCAAACGAGGGGAGGAGCAGGATAGGCACCAGACGGGATGGGGAGTGAGCAGGGATAGGCACACAGACGGGATGGGAGTGAGCAGGGAAGGCACCCAAACCGGGATGGGAGTGAGAGGGGAGGAGGGAAGGACAGCCAGACCGGGATGGGGAGTGAGAGGGATAGCACCCAAACCGGATGGGGAGTGAGCAGGAAAAGACACCAGACCGGGATGGGGAGTGAGCAGGGATAGGCACCCAAACCGGATGGGGTAGAGGGAGGATGTGAGCAGGGATAGCACCCAAACCGGATGGGGAGTGACAGGGATAGACCCAACCGGGATGGGATGCAGGGTAGCACCCAACCGGGATGGGAGAGCAGGGAAAGACAGCCAGACGGATGGACGAGAGGATAGCACCAAACGTGGGGAGTGGCAGGAAAAGACAGCCAGACCGGGATGGGGAGTGAGCAGGATAGTGCACCCAGACCGGATGGGGAGCAAGCAGGGAAAGACAACCGGACCGGATGGAAGCGTGGTAGGCACAGACCGGAGGGATGAGAGAAAGACCCAGACCGGGATGGGAGGCAGAGAAGCACCCAGACCGGGATGGGAGCGAGCAGGAAAAGACAGCCAGACCGGGATGGGGAGTGAGCAGGAAAAGACAGCCAGACCGGGATGGGGAGGAGCAGGATAGGCACCCAAATCGGGATGCGGAGCGAGCAGGAAAAACAGCAGATGGGATGGGGAGGAGCAGGGATAGGCACCAGACCGGGATGGGGAGAGAGAGGGATAGGCACCCAACGGGATGGGGAGGGAGCAGGGATAGGCACACAGACTGGGATGGGGAGTGAGCAGGATAGGCACCCAACCGGGATGGGGAGTGAGCAGGGATAGACACCAACCGGGATGGGAGTGAGCAGGGATAGGCACACAGACGGGATGGGGAGTGAGCAGGATAGGACCAAACCGGGATGGAGAGTGAGCAGGAGAGCAGCCAACCGGGATGGGGAGTGAGAAGGGATAGGCACCCAAACGTGGGATGGGGAAGAGACAGGGATGGGACAGGAGAAACCGGGATGGGGAGTGAGCAGGGATAGCACCCAACCGGGATGGGGAGGAGCAGGGATAGGCACCAAAGGGATGGGGAGTGAGCAGGGATAGACACCCAACCGGGATGGGGAGGGAGCAGGGAAAGACAGCCAGACCGGGATGGGGAGCGAGCAGGGATAGGCACCAAACGGATGGAGGTGAGCAGGAAAAGACAGCCAGACCGGGATGGGGAGTGAGCAGGGATAGTGCACCCAGACCGGGATGGGGAGCAAGCAGGAAAGACAACCGGACCAGGATAGGAAGCGAACTGGGGTAGGCACCCAGACCGGGATGGGGAGTGAGCAGAGATAGTGCACCCAGACCGGGATGGGGAGCAAGCAGGAAAAACACCCAGACCGGGATGGGGAGTGAGCAGGAAAAGACAGCCAGACCGGGATGGGGAGTGAGCAGGGATAGGCACCCAAATCGGGATGCGGAGGCGAGCAGGAAAAACAGCCAGACTGGGATGGGGAGAGAGCAGGGATAGGCACCCAGACCGGGATGGGGAGAGAGTAGGGATAGGCACCCAGACTGGGATGGGGAGGGAGCAGGGATAGGCACACAGACTGGGATGGGGAGTGAGCAGGGATAGGCACCCAAACCGGGATGGGGAGTGAGCAGGGATAGACACCCAAACCGGGATGGGGAGTGAGCAGGGATAGGCACACAGACTGGGATGGGGAGTGAGCAGGGATAGGCACCCAAACCGGGATGGAGAGTGAGCAGGAGAAGACAGCCAGACCGGGATGGGGAGTGAGAAGGGATAGGCACCCAAACCGGGATGGGGAGTGAGCAGGAAAAGACAGCCAGACCGGGATGGGGAGTGAGCAGGGATAGGCACCCAAACTGGGATGGGGAGAGAGCAGGGATAGACACACAGACTGGGATGGGGAGTGAGCAGGGATAGGCACCCAGACCGGGATGGGGAGTGAGCAGGAAAAGACAGCCAGACCAGGATGGGGAGTGAGCAGGGATAGGCACCCAAACCGGGATGGAGAGTGAGCAGGAAAAGACAGCCAGACCGGGATGGGGAGTGAGCAGGGATAGGCACCCAAACCGGGATGGGGAGTGAGCAGGGATAGGCACCCAAACCGGGATGGGGAGTGAGCAGGGATAGGCACCCAAACCGGGATGGGGAGTGAGCAGGGATAGGCACCCAAACCGGGATGGGGAGAGAGCAGGGATAGGCACCCAAACCGGGATGGGGAGAGAGCAGGGATAGGCACCCAGACTGGGATGGGGAGTGAGCAGGGATAGGCACCCAAACCGGGATGGGGAGTGAGCAGGGATAGACACCCAAACCGGGATGGGGAGTGAGCAGGGATAGGCACCCAAACCGGGATGGGGAGTGAGCAGGGATAGGCACACAGACTGGGATGGGGAGTGAGCAGGGATAGGCACCCAAACCGGGATGGGGAGTGAGCAGGGATAGACACCCAAACCGGGATGGGGAGTGAGCAGGGATAGGCACCCAAACCGGGATGGGGAGTGAGCAGGGATAGGCACACAGACTGGGATGGGGAGTGAGCAGGGATAGGCACACAGATCGGGATGGGGAGTGAGCAGGGATAGGCACCCAAACTGGGATGGGGAGAGAGCAGGAATAGACACACAGACTGGGATGGGGAGTGAGCAGGGATAGACACCCAAACCAGGATGGGGAGTGAGCAGGGATAGGCACCCAAACCAGGATGGGGAGTGAGCAGGAAAAGACAGCCAGACCGGGATGGGGAGTGAGCAGGGATAGACACCCAAACCGGGATGGGGAGTGAGCAGGGATAGGCACCCAAACCGGGATGGGGAGTGAGCAGGGATAGGCACACAGACTGGGATGGGGAGTGAGCAGGGATAGGCACACAGATCGGGATGGGGAGTGAGCAGGGATAGGCACCCAAACTGGGATGGGGGAGAGCAGGAATAGACACACAGACTGGGATGGGGAGTGAGCAGGGATAGACACCCAAACCAGGATGGGGAGTGAGCAGGGATAGGCACCCAAACCGGGATGGGGAGTGAGCAGGAAAAGACAGCCAGACCGGGATGGGGAGTGAGCAGGGATAGGCACCCAGACCGGGATGGGGAGCAAGCAGGAAAAGACAGCCAGACCGGGATGGGGAGTGAGCAGGGATAGTGCACCCAGACCGGGATGGGGAGCAAGCAGGGAAAGACAGCCGGACCAGGATGGGGAGCGAACTGGGGTAGGCACCCAGACCGGGATGGGGAGTGAGCAGGAAAAGACAGCCAGACCGGGATGGGGAGTGAGCAGGGATAGGCACCCAAATCGGGATGGGGAGAGAGCAGGGATAGGCACCCAGACTGGGATGGGGAGGGAGCAGGGATAGGCACACAGACTGGGATGGGGAGTGAGCAGGGATAGGCACCCAAACCGGGATGGGGAGTGAGCAGGAAAAGACAGCCAGACCGGGATGGGGAGTGAGCAGGGATAGGCACCCAAACCGGGATGGGGAGTGAGCAGGGATAGGCACCCAAACCGGGATGGGGAGTGAGCAGGGATAGGCACCCAAACCGGGATGGGGAGTGAGCAGGGATAGGCACCCAAACCGGGATGGGGGAGAGAGCAGGGATAGGCACCCAAACCGGGATGGGGAGAGAGCAGGGATAGGCACCCAGACTGGGATGGGGAGTGAGCAGGGATAGTGCACCCAGACCGGGATGGGGAGCAAGCAGGGAAAGACAGCCGGACCAGGATGGGGAGCGAACTGGGGTAGGCACCCAGACCGGGATGGGGAGTGAGCAGAGATAGTGCACCCAGACCGGGATGGGGAGCAAGCAGGATAAGACAGCCAGACCGGGATGGGGAGTGAGCAGGGATAGTGCACCCAGACCGGGATGGGGAGCAAGCAGGGAAAGACAGCCGGACCAGGATGGGGAGCGAACTGGGGTAGGCACCCAGACCGGGATGGGGAGTGAGCAGGAAAAGACAGCCAGACCGGGATGGGGAGTGAGCAGGGATAGGCACCCAAATCGGGATGGGGAGAGAGCAGGGATAGGCACCCAGACTGGGATGGGGAGGGAGCAGGGATAGGCACACAGACTGGGATGGGGATGTGAGCAGGGATAGGCACCCAAACCGGGATGGGGAGTGAGCAGGAAAAGACAGCCAGACCGGGATGGGGAGTGAGCAGGGATAGGCACCCAAACCGGGATGGGGAGTGAGCAGGGATAGGCACCCAAACCGGGATGGGGAGTGAGCAGGGATAGGCACCCAAACCGGGATGGGGAGTGAGCAGGGATAGGCACCCAAACCGGGATGGGGAGAGAGCAGGGATAGGCACCCAAACCGGGATGGGGAGAGAGCAGGGATAGGCACCCAGACTGGGATGGGGAGTGAGCAGGGATAGGCACCCAAACCGGGATGGGGAGTGAGCAGGGATAGACACACCAAACCGGGATGGGGAATGAGCAGGGATAGGCACCCAAACCGGGATGGGGAGTGAGCAGGGATAGGCACACAGACTGGGATGGGGAGTGAGCAGGGATAGGCACCCAAACCGGGATGGGGAGTGAGCAGGGATAGACACCCAAACCGGGATGGGGAGTGAGCAGGGATAGGCACCCAAACCGGGATGGGGAGTGAGCAGGGATTGGCACACAGACTGGGATGGGGAGTGAGCAGGGATAGGCACACAGATCGGGATGGGGAGTGAGCAGGGATAGGCACCCAAACTGGGATGGGGAGAGAGCAGGGATAGACACACAGACTGGGATGGGGAGTGAGCAGGGATAGACACCCAAACCAGGATGGGGAGTGAGCAGGGATAGGCACCCAAACCGGGATGGGGAGGGAGCAGGGAAAGACAGCCAGACCGGGATGGGGAGCGAGCAGGGATAGGCACCCAAACCGGGATGGGGAGTGAGCAGGAAAAGACAGCCAGACCGGGATGAGAAGTGAGCAGGGATAGGCACCCAGACCGGGATGGGGAGCAAGCAGGGAAAGACAACCGGACCAGGATAGGGAGCGAACTGGGGTAGGCACCCAGACAGGGATGGGGAGTGAGCAGAGATAGTGCACCCAGACCGGGATGGGGAGCAAGCAGGAAAAGACAGCCAGACCGGGATGGGGAGTGAGCAGGGATAGTGCACCCAGACCGGGATGGGGAGCAAGCAGGAAAAGACAGCCAGACCGGGATGGGGAGCGAACTGGGGTAGGCACCCAGACCGGGATGGGGAGTGAGCAGGAAAAGACAGCCAGACCGGGATGGGGAGTGAGCAGGGATAGGCACCCAAATCGGGATGGGGAGAGAGCAGGGATAGGCACCCAGACTGGGATGGGGAGGGAGCAGGGATAGGCACACAGACTGGGATGGGGAGTGAGCAGGGATAGGCACCCAAACCGGGATGGGGAGTGAGCAGAGATAGACACCCAAACCGGGATGGGGAGTGAGCAGGGATAGGCACACAGACTGGGATGGGGAGTGAGCAGGGATAGGCACCCAAACCGGGATGGAGAGTGAGCAGGAAAAGACAGCCAGACCGGGATGGGGAGTGAGCAGGGAATAGCACCCAAACCGGGATGGGGAGTGAGCAGGGATAGGCACCCAAACCGGGATGGGGAGAGAGCAGGGATAGGCACCCAAACCGGGATGGGGAGAGAGCAGGGATAGGCACCCAAACCGGGATGGGGAATGAGCAGGGAAAGACAGCCAGACCGGGATGGGGAGTGAGCAGGGATAGGCACCCAGACTGCGATGGGGAGAGAGCAGGGATAGGCACCCAAACCGGGATGGGGAGTGAGCAGGGATAGGCACCAGACCAGGATGGGGGTAGTAAGAGAGCTGTATCCCTGCAGATGTTGTGAGTTTGCGGTGTAGTTTATGAGATTCTTGCATGTGGTTAGCTGCAGGTATAGTTTGCTCTTCTGTCATTATAGTGTTGTGTCCCTTTAAGGCCCAGGACTGTTCTCTGGATTTCCCTCCTGTAATTAAGGCTCTTATAATGAAGTGTTCCGGCCTCTGGTGCTCGGATGATTAGTGAGATGGATTTGTGTTCCCTGCGTTCCCCCGTATGTTTGGAGGAAAACAGGAGGGATCTGCGGAGTGGAGCGCTATCTCCGGAGGGTCGCGCCTGCTGCGTTTCCATGGGTAAATTTGAAGAGTGGTCGCTCGCTATCTGTGTGCACAATCCACTGGGAAATTTGCTGGGAGCAGATTATTAATTGTTGGAATAATCTGATGTTGGGATCTGTAACCTGCTCGCTTAGTAACCTGCTCGCTTTTAATGGTAATTCTTCTTAAGCTCCGTATTATTATCTTTTAATTTATCTCAACTTTTGGAATTTTCAAAGTTGACTGATGATTTAAGAAGCAAAATAAGAAGCAAAATAACTCAACATCCACAAGAGCAAATCTGCCGGCAGATGACCCCACTGATCGGTATCTCCTATAATAATGTCATTTTACATTATAGATTTGGACCCATTGGTCTCTCTTCTCCAATTCACAAACTTATCCTTGTCCTATGGGCTGACACCTCAGTCTTGTCTTTATATCAAATATAATGTCAATATCAGAAATACATAAACCTGAGTGCAGGAAACAGAGATGGAGCCTGGATGAAGGAATTGCTGCTGAAGTGTTTGCCAGCAGACAGTCACAAGTACAAGCAGTGATCACTCATTGCTGAATATTAACTGTCTTTCTCAGAACAAGTCTGTTACTCTTAAGGTACCGTTACACACAGAGATATCTCTGGAGACATTGCTTGCAACTCACTGGTTGCAGTGAAATCATGGACACATTGTTCCATTTTGTGGCCGTGTACAAATGTAACAATGTGTCCATGATTTCACTGAAATCAGTGAGTTGCAAGAAATGTCTCCCAGAGAAATCTCTGTGTGTAACGGTACCTTTAAAGAGTCTTTTAAAACCATCAAGATCAAAGAAAACCCCACTTTGCTGGTGACTTTATTTACTTTATTGTCATCATCCTTAAGTGGGGAAAACACTCGGTCCAATCAGGGATCATACATCCAATCCATACTATTAAAAAGACCAGCACACTATCCAGAAACAAAAAAAAGGATAACAAACAAAAGGACAAACACGAGAAGGCTCCTTCAGGGTGTCCACCTATCATGAACGCAAGAAGGCTCCTTCAGGGTGTCCACCTATCATGAACGCAAGAAGGCTCTTTCAGGGTGTCCACCTATCATGAACGCAAGAAGGCTCCTTCAGGGTGTCCACCTATCATGAACATGAGAAGGCTCCTTCAGGGTGTCCACCTATCATGAACGCAAGAAGGCTCCTTCAGGGTGTCCACCTATCATGAACGCGAGAAGGCTCCTTCAGGGTGTCCACCTATCATGAACGCGAGAAGGCTCCTTCAGGGTGTCCACCTATCATGAACACAAGAAGGCTCCTTCAGGGTGTCCACCTATCATGAATGCAAGAAGGCACCTTCAGGGTGTCCACCTATCATGAACGCAAGAAGGCTCCTTCAGGGTGTCCACCTATAATGAACGCGAGAAGGCTCCTTCAGGGTGTCCACCTATCATGAACATGAGGAAGGCTCCTTCAGGGTGTCCACCTATCATGAACATGAGAAGGCTCCTTCAGGGTGTCCACCTATCATGAACGCGAAAAGGCTCCTTCAGAGTGTCCACCTATCATGAACGCGAGAAGGCTCCTTAAGGGTGTCCACCTATCATGAACGCAAGAAGGCTCCTTCAGGGTGTCCACCTATCATGAACGCGAGAAGGCTCCTTCAGGGTGTCCACCTATCATGAACATGAGAAGGCTCCTTTAGGGTGTCCACCTATCATGAACGCGAAAAGGCTCCTTCAGAGTGTCCACCTATCATGAACGCGAGAAGGCTCCTTAAGGGTGTCCACCTATCATGAACGCAAGAAGGCTCCTTCAGGGTGTCCACCTATCATGAACACGAGAAGGCTCCTTCAGGGTGTCCACCTATCATGAACGCAAGAAGGCTCCTTCAGGGTGTCCACCTATCATGAACGCAAGAAGGCTCCTTCAGGGTGTCCACCTATCATGAACATGAGAAGGCTCCTTCAGGGTGTCCACCTATCATGAACGCAAGAAGAGGCTCCTTCAGGGTGTCCACCTATCATGAACGCGAGAAGGCTCCTTCAGGGTGTCCACCTATCATGACCGCTAGAAGGCTCCTTCAGGGTGTCCACCTATCCTGAACGCGAGAAGGCTCCTTCAGGGTGTCCACCTATCATGAATGCAAGAAGGCACCTTCAGGGTGTCCACCTATCATGAACGCAAGAAGGCTCCTTCAGGGTGTCCACCTATAATGAACGCGAGAAGGCTCCTTCAGGGTGTCCACCTATCATGAACATGAGAAGGCTCCTTCAGGGTGTCCACCTATCATGAACGCGAGAAGGCTCCTTCAGGGTGTCCACCTATCATGAACGCGAGAAGGCTCCTTCAGGGTGTCCACCTATCATGAACGCAAGAAGGCTCCTTCAGGGTGTCCACCTAGCATGAACGCGAGAAGGCTCCTTCAGGGTGTCCACCTATCATGAACACAAGAAGGCTCCTTCAGGGTGTCCACCTATCATGAACACAAGAAGGGTGTCCACCTATCACAAAAACACAAGCTAGCTCCCTCAGAGGGCCTCACCTATTGCCAAATCCAATACAGCTTCCCCAGGGATTCCGTCCCACCTATCAGCAAACACAAGATGGCTCCCTCAGGGATTCTCACCTGTCACAAAACGTATGATGGCCCCTCACTGGCTACATGTAGTTTCAAACACAAGATGGTTTCCATAGTGGGTCATATAAATTTCCAAACACAGGATGGCTCCCTCAGGGGTCACATGGATCTCCAATCACAGGATGGCTCCTTCAGGCGTCGCATGGATCTCCAAACACAGGATGACTTCCTCATTGGTCACATGGATCTCCAAACACAGGATGGCTTCCTCAGGGGTCACATGGATCTCCAAACATAGGATGGCTTCCTCAGGGGTCACATGGATCTCCAAACCCAGGATGGCTTCCTCAGGGGTCACATGGATCTCCAAACACAGGATGACTTCCTCATTGGTCACATGGATCTCCAAAGACAGGATGGCTTCCTCAGGGGTCACATGGATCTCCAAAGACAGGATGGCTTCCTCAGGGGTCACATGGATCTCCAAACATAGGATGGCTTCCTCAGGGGTCACATGGATCTCCAAACCCAGGATGGCTTCCTCAAGAATCACATGGATCTTCAAATACAGGTTGGCTTCATCAGGGATCACATGGATCTCCAAACCCAGGATGACTTCCTCAGGCATCACATGGATCTCAAATCACGGGATGGCTTCCTCAGAGGTCAAATGAATCTCCAAATACAGGATGGCTTCCTCATAGGTTACATGGATCTCCAAACACAGGATGGCTCCCTCAGGGGTCACATAAATCTCCAAACATAGGATGGGTTCCTCAGAGGGTTTCATGTATCACCTAACACCCAAACACAAGTTGGGTGTCCCTCGGGGGTCTCATCAGTCGCGCAATGCAAGATGGCTACTTCAGGGGTCCGACCCATTGTGAATTGCAAGATGGCTCACTCAGGATTCCAATTCATCACAAAACGCACGATAACTCCCTCAGGGGTCGTACCTGTCTCCAAACACAAGATAGCTCCCTCAGGGTGTCCCACCTAACATCAAACACAAGAGGGCACCCCAATGGTTACACCTACACAAATACAAGATGGGCCTTCAGAGATCACAAGTATCTTCAAATACAAGATGACTCTCTCAGGACTTACATGGCTCTCCAAACACAAGAAGGCTCCCTCAGGGTGTCCCACCTATCATGTGACACAAGATGGCTTCCTCAGGGGTCCTGAGGCAGTCGACAGGGTAGGGGGTACTCAGGTACCGGTGCTGATGGCGGCTTGGATGGGGAATCACGGCTGGTCAATCCCAGGTCCCGTGCCCTGGACCCTCAATGGCGGGGAATGGTGGGGGATGAGGGGATATTTACAGAGGATACGTGACGCCACCTATGGTACCTGGTAATGGGTATACCAGCGCTGCAGCTGGCCGCTGAGGTGATGGTGGGTGCAGCAGAGTGTGGTACGGCTCCCCACAGGTGGAGCTTTACCTCAGGGCAGCGGGGATGGATGAGGGGAGTAGTAGTTAAGTCTTTGCTGACACAGGGGTGAATTGTGGTGGTTAGACAGGCACACACACACAGGGATTGTTGTTTCGGTATCTTTTACTGGTGACAGAGTAACAGGTACAGTCCAGAGTAGTAACCAGGTCCCCGGTGCAACTTGGGACTTCCACCTTAGAAAGCGGTCAGTGGCCCCTGGTCCTGGGCCTGGATCTCCCCCAGCGACCAGCTCCTCCGTCTCCTCTCTCTTCCCTCTCACTGTAGACTCTAGACTAACTCCTCCCCTCAGGCCTGGATGTTCTTAAAGGGGAACTGACTTAATGCAGCCAGTAGAGCTCCCCCTTCAGGTCTGGGGTGGAAGGTGGTGTGTGCTGTGCTAACCAAGGCGTAATTCCCTCCTTGCACGGATGGATCCTCTGGCAATCCCCCGCAGGGGTGCCACAGTCCCACCCATTGCCATGTACAAGATGGCTTCCTTAGGAGTCCCACATGTCAAAAAACACAAGATGTCTCCCTTAGAGGTCACATGTATCTACAAAAACACATGGTAGCTTCTTCAGGGATAAAATGTATCACCAAAGACAAGATGGCTCCCTCAGCGGTCATTTCTTTGAGGTTTTCATCTTTGTGGCTGTAAACTTACATCTGAATTTAGACAGTTGCTGCACTATTACACCCATGTGTTACTCATCCAGGACTTGTCAGCCTTCCCTCTGCACTTCTCCCTGGTTCCAGCCTTCCTCCTGTGTAACACAGAACAACTGTGTTAGAGGGAGGGAGAGGTTATGTATATTAATAACAGCACAGTCTTGTGGCAGCAGCTCAGTGTATTAAATCTTTATGCTTTGATATTAGACATCACTCCTGGAGCTCAGTGTGTTAACTCTTTATGCTTTGATATTAAACATCACTCCTGCAGCTCAATGTGTTAACCATTTATGCTTTGATATTAAACATCACTTCTGCAGCTCAGTGTGTTCACGCTTCATGCTTTGATATTAGACATCACTCCTGCAGCTCAGATTTTTAAACTCTTTATGCTTTGATATTAAACATCACTTCTGCAGCTCAGTGTGTTAACTATTTATGCTTTGATATTAAACATCACTTCTGCAGCTCAGTGTGTTCACGCTTCATGCTTTGATATTAGACATCAATTCTGCAGCTCAGTGTGTTAACTCTTTATGCTTTGATATTAGACATCACTCCTGCAGCTCAGTGTGTTCACGCTTCATGCTTTGATATTAGACATCACTCCTGCAGCTCAGATTTTTAAACTCTTTATGCTTTGATATTAAACATCACTTCTGCAGCTCAGTGTGTTAACTATTTATGCTTTGATATTAAACATCACTTCTGCAGCTCAGTGTGTTAACTCTTTATGCTTTGATATTAGACATCACTCCTGCAGCTCAGTGTGTTCACGCTTCATGCTTTGATATTAGACATCACTCCTGCAGCTCAGTGTGTCAAATCTTTATGCTTTGACATTAGACATCACTGCTGCAGCTCAGTGTGTTAACTCTTTATGCTTTGATATTAGACATCACTCCTGCAGCTCAGTGTGTTAACTCTTTATGCTTTGATATTAGACATCACTCCTGCAGCTCAGTGTATTAACTCTTTATGCTTTGATATTAGACATCACTCCTGCAGTTCAGTGTATTAACTCTTTATGCTTTGATATTAGACATCACTCCTGCAGCTCAGTGTGTTCACGCTTTATGCTTTGATATTAGACAGCACTCCTGCAGCTCAGTGTATTAACTCTTTATGCTTTGATATTAGACAGCACTCCTGCAGCTCAGTGTATCAAATCTTTATGCAGGTCAGACTCTGCTATTACTGAACTATCACCATTATAACTACCACTTATTCCCCTGCACATCCAATATGGTGGTGTGCAGTACACGGTCTGCTTTGTCACCCCGTGCAGACATAATTCCCATTACTTTGGATGTAGGTCCACCTCTGTTATGGCTGTGGGCAGTTTTCCTGACCTTTGCTATGATGACGGTGACATATATGTGGAGGACGGGAATTATCCCTCGTTACATGTCACATTCACCATCTTCACTTTGCTCTCTGAAGTTGGGATCCTGGCGTCTCAGGCCGTGCATTGCTAATCCTGTTGCTATGGTAATGGATGGCAGTAATGGCCTGGACCCCAGAGCTGGGCTGGCGGCTGCTTTTGCACTTTGTAGGTTAAGTAGCTGCAATCATTGTGAGATCTATCGAACCCTCCATTCCTTCCCCACCACCATATCGCCATGTTCTTCTACACTGCCAGCAAAAGCAATGAGTGAGAAGCCAATGTGAGAGTCATGGTGGACACAAGAGAACATGGGGATCTTAGGTTATGGTGGAGTAAGGAATTCTGTCATTCTCCTCCAGACTTCTCTATCCTCCTCCTCCAAACTCCATAGTTCTCCAAACATGTGTCCTCCTCATCTAGACCCCTCTGTCCTCCTCCACACTCCCATGTCCTTCTTCAGACTCCACTGTCCTCTTCCTCCAACCTCCTCTGTCCTCCTCCTCTCTCCAGCCTCCTGTCCTTGTCCTCCATCCAGCCTCCTCTGTCCTCCTCCTCTCTTCAGCCTCCTCTGTTCTCCTCCCTCCAGACTCATCTGTCCTCCTGACTCTACTGTCCTTCTTCAGGCTCCACTGTCCTCTTCCTTCAGCCTTCTCTGTCTTCCTCCTACCTCCCCTGTCATCCTCCTCTCTCCAGACTGCCCTGTCCTCCTCCTCCCTCCTCTGTCCTCCTCCTCCTCTTCAGTTTCATCTGTCCTCCTCCCTCCAGCCTCTTCTGTCCTCCTCCTCCTTACTCCTCTGTACTCCTTCTCTACACTCCCGTCCTTCTTCAGACTCCACTGTCCTCTTCCTCCAGCCATCCTTGTTCTCCTCCTCTCTCCAGACTCCTCTGTTCTCTGTCCTCCTCCTCCCTCCAACCTCCTCTGTCCTCCACCTCTATCCAGACTCCTCTGTTCTTCTCCTCTAAACTACTCTCTTTTTCTCCTCTTTGAATCATGTGTGTAGCATGTATTATTTGTGTCACATGTATCCTGTATGCATCATGTATCATCTCCATCTTTTGTATTATGTCCCGCGTATCATCAATCACAGGTATGTGATGCGCCCCAGGACCGTGGGATACTCGAGAGCTGGGCATTTGATGCTTCCGGGGAGTCACAGGGGTCGAGGCCTGGCTCCGTGAACCTGGGGGTTGAGTTAAAAGCTCTGGGGGTGGTGAATTAGGGATGGTTGTGGTGACGCCACCCATGGTAATTGACTAATAGTGGCCGACGCTGTGGTGCGGGACCTCTGGGGATGATGGGATGGCAGCGGTGGTGGTTTCGCTCCCCATGGGTGGAGCGGTTCCCCAGGGTAGCCAGTATAGTCTGTGGCGGTGGTAGGCCGTTGGGGGTGCAGGACAGAATAATCGACAGACACACAGTATGTAGTCTCCGTTACCTTTACTGGCAGAAGTAGCAGTCCAGGATACCGTCCACAAGAGATGTTGGGAGTTCGGGTGGCCTTGAAGCAAGTTGGGGTTCTCCTCACCTGGTGGGTTATGAGGCCTCCCTGTTGCGCTTCTCTTAGCTGGCCCAGGCTGCCTGTCCCTGTCTCTTCCTGTGTAAAGTCTTTCACCCGTTTGGCAGGCAGCTAGAGCCCTTCCCGGGTACCACTCCTCTGGCCACTCTCCCTGGGCTGTCTGGGGCCACTTTGCCTCCTGGGCTTTGTTGTGGCCGGGAGACTTGGAATCTCCCGCCCTCCGGTCCTGGCTGCTGGGCCTGGAATCCCTCACAACCTCGGACTCCGATGTCCGCTCCTGCACTCTGCACTGAGGTGACCCTGGCTACCGGCTCCACTCCCCAAGCCTTCTCTCCTTCCTCAGACCCTCTCCTATGTGTCCCTCATGCTGGCTAGTGTCTGTCCCGAGACAAGCTTTACTCTGCTCCAGTCCACGTGACCTCTTCACAGTCCTCCTAGGAGCTGAACTGCCTAAATCTGCCCCCAGACCAGAATTTATAGGGGAGTTCCCGTGAACGCGGGTTAGAGCTCCCTCTTTTGGTCTGGAGTCGGGAAGGTGTTGCATGCTGTGGGCTTACCTGTTGTGGATACTCCCTCTTGCTTCTATTGGGCCCACAAGTGTCTGGGTACTCAGATCTGGGGCGGTTGGGTGCAAGGATGTCATGGGTGGTCGGTGCCTGAGCCCTTGGTGTGACAGTAAAAAGGGGATTTTTTGATGGAAAATAGAGTTAATATTTGTTGTGACCCCACCTGTAAATCCGGTGATGGCACCGGCACTGCTGGGGCCTCCCGAGTGATCGGCGGCAGCAAGGTGTTGTAGCTCCCTACAAGTGGAGCGGGGTCCCCTGCGCTGTAAGGGTAGAATGGTGGAATAGGGTAGCGCAGTCTTTGTTGTGTGGGACAGGCCGAAAGGATTTACACACTCACAAGAAAGTGTTTTCTGTACCTTTACTGGTGGTTTTGCAGGTACACGTCCAGGGTTGATGGATGTGTGGAACCAGTCCTGGCCTCTCTTGTCTCTCTCACACCCATGTTGCTGCACTGAGGGCTCTCTCTCTGGGCTACCGCTACCTCTTTTGTGGCTCCTGACTCTCAAATGTGGGTGCTGCGGTTGTCCGGGAAGCTAAGCCTCTGTGGTGTACTGGGGTTCTCTGCTGGGCTAATCTCTCCCTTGCAGACTCAGACTCCAGTGCCCGGTGTTCTCCTGGGGTGACCCGGTATGGCTCTTCTGCCCCCTCTGTAGAGTTCCTCTCCTCTGCCTTTCATCTTCACTCTCTCTGGACCTCACACTGGCTCTGGAGGTGCACTGATCTTGGGCCTAGCAAGGCTCCGGTGACCAGGTTAGCTCACTAGCTCTGAGCTGAACTTCACAGTTCTCCTAGTGACTGCACACTCTGGATAACTCCACCCCCAGCACCTGAATTTATAGGGGATCTGGCTTAACAGCAACCAGTGGTGCTCCCCCTGCAGGCCTGGAGTGGAAGATGTTGTGTGTATGTAGATACCAGATGTGGAAATCCCTTGGTGTACTAGTTGGTCCTGTGGCTTACCTGGCACAGGGTGTCACACTTCCAAGCGCGACATCACCCCCGAGGGAGACAATGGCATTGTGGCAACCGGACTCTGGGGTGCCACATATGTAATGTGCATCGTTCTAATCATGTGTATTCTGCATGTATCATGTATGACATGTAGGTCAGGGGCGGACCGTCACCCCGGGGGGCCCTGGTGCAGGTGAGGACCGGGGGGGATGCTGGGAGAGCACAGCTCTCCTACCTGCTGCTGCTGGGAGAGCCGTGCCGGATGCTCGTAGGAGCCGGAGGGGAGGGGCGGGATCAGGCAAGGGAAGCAGGAAGCTCTCTGCTACCCTTGCCTGGCCCTCCTCTCCTTTGACGGCGGCTTGCGGGGGTCGGCTGGGGGCCCCCTCCAGGCTTGAAGGGGCCCCCTAGCCGGTCGGGGCCCTGGTGCAGCTGCACCAGCTGCACCAGTGTAATTCCGCCCCTGATGTAGGTAGCATGTATCATCTCTCTTCTCTATCACCTGTAGGTAGCATGTATCCTGTATGTGTCCTGCGTGTTCCTATCTGATGTTAGTATACATTTTCCTGATCCCTGTGTTGAGTTCCCCCATATATATCCTATAATCCTGTTACATGTAGCGTGTAATAAGCAGTTATCTGCGGTGTGCGAAGACCGTGTGTTTCCAGCCCGGTGCAGAGACGTGTGCCGGAGATTATTTCTACCACTAACGCTTCATCACATCTCATAGACTGGTGACCTGCACAATCAATGCCTCCTTAATGTGACAGAGCCGTTCCCATTCCCCCATCTGTGGATGATCGGTAATCAATGCACGCAGCAATCGCCAGGGCCCATCACTCCGGACAGCCGCGGCCTGGTGTATTTATAGTGCCATGTTGTGAGCAGCCAGGAAAACAAGACAGGAGGAGAGGGCCCTTTAATTAATCAGTCAATCATCAACCCCGGAAGTTCATTCTCCCTACAGCCAAGTGTGATGACTGGTAAAACGGCCCTGCCAATCGCCCACCCAATACCCGGCCTATGCTGGAACTCATCCATTAGATAATTGTCAGCTCTCCAGTCAACACTGTAGGGTCAATGAGGTCAAAGGGATGCCCCAGATGTTCTCAGGATCCATATTGCTCCTCAAAGCAAGGACAATTGGTTAGTGATGGGTGGTGAAGGTTACTGACCAGCAAGATGGTCAGTAAAGAACTTCAATCAACAGGATATCCAATGACACAGATGCACCTCTTTGCCACCTGTCGATGATAACGTTACTTTACGTGGCATGTTAGGATATCATGTAAGACTGCTGCACTGCTTACAATTCTTAGACATCCTGATTTACACATTCATTTATTCTGCTCCTTGTTAGTTTTACAATATCCTACATTAAATAGACTGGAAAGACCAAGTACAAAGCCTTAGAGCCATGAAGGGGGAGTGAAGTTCCTCTGAACCAACAAGAACAAGTGAGAAAACTCTGAGCCAAGAAGAACAAGTGTGGTCCCTCATATCCAAGAAAACCAAGTGATGGTGTTTCGGAGTCGAGAAGAACAAGTGTGGTCCCTCATATCCAAGAAAACCAAGTGATGGTGTTTCGGAGTCGAAAAGAACAAGTGTGGTCCCTCATATCCAAGAAGAGCAAGTGATGGTGTCTCAGAGTCGAGAAGAACAAGTGTGGTCCCTCATAGCCAAGAAGAGCAAGTGATGGTGTCTCGGAGTCGAGAAGAACAAGTGAGGTCCCTTATATCCAAGAAAACCAAGTAATGGTGTCTCGGAGTTGAGAAGAACAAATGAGGTCCCTCAGAGCCAAGAAGAGCAAGTGATGGTGTCTCGGAGTCGAGAAGAACAAGTGAGGTCCCTCATAGCCAAGAAGAGCAAGTGATGGTGTCTCGGAGTCAAGAAGAACAAGTGAGGTCCCTCATAGCCAAGAAGAGCAAGTGATGGTGTCTCGGAGTCGAGAAGAACAAGTGAGGTCCCTCAGAGCCAAGAAGAGCAAGTGATGGTGTCTCGGAGTCAAGAAGAACAAGTGAGGTCTCTCATATCCAAGAAGAGCAAGTGATGGTGTCTCGGAGTTGAGAAGAACAAGTGAGGTCCCTCAGACCAAAGAAGAGCAAGTGATGGTGTCTCAGAGTCGAGAAGAACAAGTGTGGTCTCTCATATCCAAGAAGAGCAAGTGATGGTGTCTCAGAGTCGAGAAGAACAAGTGAGGTCCCTCACAGCCAAGAAGAGCAAGTGATGGTGTCTCAGAGTCGAGAAGAACAAGTGAGGTCCATCATAGCCAAGAAGAGCAAGTGATGGTGTCTCAGAGTCGAGAAGAACAAGTGAGGTCCCTCATATCCAAGAAGAGCAAGTGATGGTGTCTCGGAGTCGAGAAGAACAAGTGAGGTCTCTCATATCCAAGAAGAGCAAGTGATGGTGTCTCAGAGTCGAGAAGAACAAGTGAGGTCCCTCATATCCAAGAAGAGCAAGTGATGGTGTCTCGGAGTCGAGAAGAACAAGTGAGGTCCCTCAGAGCCAAGAAGAGCAAGTGATGGTGTCTCAGAGTCGAGAAGAACAAGTGTGGTCCCTCATATCCAAGAAGAGCAAGTGATGGTGTCTCAGAGTCGAGAAGAACAAGTGAGGTCCCTCATAGCCAAGAAGAGCAAGTGATGGTGTCTCAGAGTCGAGAAGAACAAGTGAGGTCCCTCATATCCAAGAAGAGCAAGTGATGGTGTCTCAGAGTCGAGAAGAACAAGTGTGGTCCCTCATAGCCAAGAAGAGCAAGTGATGGTGTCTCGGAGTCGAGAAGAACAAGTGAGGTCCCTTATATCCAAGAAAACCAAGTGATGGTGTCTCAGAGTCGAGAAGAACAAGTGAGGTCCCTCATACCAAAGAAGAGCAAATGATGGTGTCTCAGAGTCGAGAGGAAAAAGTGAGGTCCCTCATAGCCAAGAAGAGCAAGTGATGGTGTCTCAGAGTCGAGAAGAACAAGTGAGGTCCCTCACAGCCAAGAAGAGCAAGTGATGGTGTCTCAGAGTCGAGAAGAACAAGTGAGGTCCCTCATAGCCAAGAAGAGCAAGTGATGGTGTCTCAGAGTCGAGAAGAACAAGTGAGGTCCCTCATATCCAAGAAGAGCAAGTGATGGTGTCTCGGAGTCGAGAAGAACAAGTGAGGTCTCTCATATCCAAGAAGAGCAAGTGATGGTGTCTCAGAGTCGAGAAGAACAAGTGAGGTCCCTCATATCCAAGAAGAGCAAGTGATGGTGTCTCGGAGTCGAGAAGAACAAGTGTGGTCCCTCATATCGAAGAAGAGCAAGTGATGGTGTCTCAGAGTCGAGAAGAACAAGTGAGGTCCCTCATAGCCAAGAAGAGCAAGTGATGGTGTCTCAGAGTCGAGAAGAACAAGTGAGGTCCCTCATAGCCAAGAAGAGCAAGTGATGGTGTCTCAGAGTCGAGAAGAACAAGTGAGGTCCCTCATAGCCAAGAAGAGCAAGTTTAGTCCTTAGGATCCAAGAAGAGCAAGTGAGGTCCCTCTGAACCAACAAGAACAAGAAAGGTATCTCTGAGCCTAATAGAGCAAGTGTGGTCCCTCACAGCTAAAAAGACCATGTGAGGTCCCTCGAATCCAAGAAGAGAAAATGAGTTCCCTCATAGCTAACAAGAACAAGTAAGATATCTCTCAGTCAAGAAGTGCAAGTCAAGTCCCTCGAAAACATGAAATGCAAGTGAGGTCCCTCAGAGCCAAGAAGAACAAGTGAGGTCCCTCATAGCCAATGTGAGGCACCGCCGGCATGATCCTCATGGCCGGGGTACATCACATGTAGGATCAGAGGATGATCCTGTGCACACTGGCCGGTTTTCCTGTGATGATAATACTGTGTGAACCAACCTGAACACAATGAGTTCATGAGCCTAATGAGCGGCAGTGAGAGTGAGAGGAGTCCATGTATAAGGATGTGATGAGTGAGTGCTGACAACCCGGAACACAGGGAGTTAACCTGAGCTGTGTGGAAACTGATGATTAGCAGCTGAGGGGGTGTGTCCATGTGGGAGTGGCTGGCACGATAAGAGCCGGCCACCTGAGTGATTGTGAGAGTCATTCATTCTGGAGGCAGAGATTGATCCTGGAGGCTGAGAGTGATTGAGATGGAAGCTGAGACCAGCCTGAGTGCAGAGCAGTCCAAGGCTCTGTGTGCATGACATGATGGGAGCATGCTAGCTCCATGCCGGTGCCGAGGTCCGTGGTCGTGTCCGCACCTAGAGGGGGAAGCCATGGTTGACCCATGGACGCTAGACCGGGCGTGGGGTGAAACACGCCCGGGAAAGGAGCCTGTGGGGATGCCTGGTGGAACCTGTGACCCAGGTAGCGAGACCCGGATCCGTGCCCGGTAAGAAAGCAGTTCCCGAGCGATAGTGTGAACTGTGCACCTGGTGTGCGTAAATCATGTTAGGCGAGTTTAGACCGCCCTTGGGACCGACTCAGTGGAGTCCGTTAAAGGTCCTGATGAACCGGAATGTATGTAGCCCGTGGAGGCAATTGTATGTAGTGTGCCCGGCGGGCATAGACCGCCTTTGGGTCCGAGTCAGAGTACTCAGTTAAGGGACCCGATGAACTATGTGTATGAGGGCGTAAGTAATGGCCCTGAATGAGAGATGAAGACCGATGTAAGACCCATGTATAATGATGTGGAGAGACAGTGACCCAGCTGGTATGGATGATGTTGGAGGCGTTCCGTCCTTGGGACGAGAGGGAGGCTTGCCCTGCTGCTTGCAGAGGCTAACCCGTCCCTCAACCACGACCTCTAATGGGGTGAGTGTGCCTGTGGTGCCAGAGACAGGGGTAAGAGGGCTCCAGTAGGTAACGGATGTAGAGGTTCCCGTCTCCTATGGTTTGCCAATCCCTGTAATGGGCCATGGAGGGGCCACAGTCCATGGATGTGGGCTGTGAGCAGGTGTGTGATCCATGGACGTTTGAATGATGGATCACATACGGTATGTAAGGTCCCGGTCAGGCAGGATTCCTGACTACGGGTGAGTGTTGAGTCATCATGCTGGGGGACTAAAGCCAGGCGGCAGGTACCGCCATTGGGACCCACAGGGCCCGTTGAGGCGTATGTAACGAAGGTCAGAAGCAGGGGTTAGAAGGGCTCCCGTACTGGGTAACGCGTGGTTAGGCCGGAGGCCGCAGCCACGGGTTACTAGGGTTTGCCAATCCCTGTTATGAACCCGGAAGGGTCATCATCGAAGTATATCAAATGTATTTATTATAAAGGTACTGTAAGATGTGTAAGTAGGCCGGAGGCCGTAGCCACCACGGGAGCTGTTAGTAGAGCTCCAATGGGGACAGAGAGTCGTGGTTACAGGTCCCGGGTTACTATAAATCGTTATGTGCAATATAAGTGTTGTGATGTTAAATGTAAATGTATGGTGTTTATGTAAAGTGTTGTTAATCAATGTGATATGTGTGAAACATGCTACCCGGGTTATGTGATTAATATGTGAAAATAAACGGGTAGACATTGGTTAACTTAAAAACACGTGTTCTTGTCGTTTTGCAAGCGGGTTCCCCGGTTGCTACCTCACACCAAGAAGAGCAAGTGATGGTGTCTCGGAGTCGAGAAGAACAAGTGAGGTCCCTCAGAGCCAAGAAGAGCAAGTCATGGTGTCTCGGAGTCAAGAAGAACAAGTGAGGTCTCTCATATCCAAGAAGAGCAAGTGATGGTGTCTCGGAGTCAAGAAGAACAAGTGAGGTCCCTCATATCCAAGAAGAGCAAGTGATGGTGTCTCGGAGTCGAGAAGAACAAGTGTGGTCTCTCATATCCAAGAAGAGCAAGTGATGGTGTCTCAGAGTCGAGAAGAACAAATGAGGTCCCTCATAGCCAAGAAGAGCAAGTGATGGTGTCTCAGAGTCGAGAAGAACAAGTGAGGTCCCTCACAGCCAAGAAGAGCAAGTGATGGTGTCTCAGAGTCGAGAAGAACAAGTGAGGTCCCTCATAGCCAAGAAGAGCAAGTGATGGTGTCTCAGAGTCGAGAAGAACAAGTGAGGTCCCTCAGACCAAAGAAGAGCAAGTGATGGTGTCTCAGAGTCGAGAAGAACAAGTGTGGTCTCTCATATCCAAGAAGAGCAAGTGATGGTGTCTCAGAGTCGAGAAGAACAAGTGAGGTCCCTCAGAGCCAAGAAGAGCAAGTGATGGTGTCTCAGAGTCGAGAAGAACAAGTGAGGTCCCTCATAGCCAAGAAGAGCAAGTTTAGTCCTTAGGATCCAAGAAGAGCAAGTGAGGTCCCTCTGAACCAACAAGAACAAGAAAGGTATCTCTGAGCCTAATAGAGCAAGTGTGGTCCCTCACAGCTAAAAAGACCATGTGAGGTCCCTCGAATCCAAGAAGAGAAAATGAGTTCCCTCATAGCTAACAAGAACAAGTAAGATATCTCTCAGTCAAGAAGTGCAAGTCAAGTCCCTCGAAAACATGAAATGCAAGTGAGGTCCCTCAGAGCCAAGAAGAACAAGTGAGGTCCCTCAGAGCCAAGAAGAACAAGTGATGGTCCCTCAGAGCCAAGAAGAACAAGTGAGGTCCATTAGACTCAAGAAGAGGAAGTGAGGCCTGTACAAGAAAAGAAGACCAAGAAAGGTCCCTCAACATCTCAAGAGGGGCGACAATTATCAAAACAAGGCAGTTACTAAACAAGGCAAAAGTCTCTTGAAGGGTTTTATCAAGCTCTAAATACTTCATAAAGACCTTCATTTCGACCAAGGTCTCTAGTAGTGGTGTCGCTTCAACCTCTGGTACTAGCCAACCTTCAAAAGGAGAAATACATTTTCTCCAACTTTTAATCTATAAGGGATGGGTGAGGATACAGTGGGGAGGAGAGAGGACCCTGACCATGAGGGCTCACAGTTTACAAGGAGTGAGTGAAGATAAAGCAGGGGAGGAGAGAGGACCCTGCCCACGAGGGCTCTGTCTACAAGGGATGGGTGAGGATACAGTGGGGAGGAGAGAGGACCCTGACCATGAGGGCTCACAGTTTACAAGGAATGAGTGAGGATAAAGCAGGGGAGGAGAGAGGACCCTGCCCACAAGGGCTCTGTCTACAAGGGATGGGTGAGGATACAGTGGGGAGGAAAGAGGACCCTGACCATGAGGGCTCACAGTTTACAAGGAATGAGTGAAGATAAAGCAGGGGAGGAGAGAGGACCCTGCCCACAAGGGCTCTGTCTACAAGGGATGGGTGAGGATACAGTGGGTGAGGAGAGAGGACCCTGTCCACGAGAGCTCACAATCTACAAGGGATAGATGAGGATGCAGTAGGTGAAGAGAGAGGACCCTGCCTGCGAGGGCTTAGTCTATAAAAGATGCGTGAGGATACAATAGCTGAGGAGAGAGGACCCTGCCCATGAGGGCTCACAGTCTACAAGGGATGGGTGAGGATACAGTAGGTGAGGGGAGAGGACCCTGCCCGCGAGGACTCACAGTCTACAGGGGATGGGTGAGGATACAGTAGGTGAGGAGAGCGCACCTGCCCACGAGAGATCACAGTCTACAACGGATGGGTGAGGATACAGTAGGTGAGGAGAGAGGACCCTGCCCACAAAGGCTCAGTCTACAAGGGATGGATGAGGATACCGTAGAAGAAGAGAGAGGACCCTGCCTGCGAGGGCTCACAGTCTACAAGGGATGGGTGAGGATACAGTAGGTGAGGAGAGAGGACCCTGCCTGAGGGCTCACAGTCTACAAGGGATGAGTGAGGATACAGTAGATGAGGAGAGAGGACCTGCCCACAAGGACTCACAGTCTACAAGGGATCGGTGAGGATACAGTAGGTGAGGAGAGGACCTGCCCACAAGGACTCAGTCTACAAGGGTTGGATGAGGATACAGTAGGTGAGGAGAGAGGACCCTGCCCATGAGGGCTCACATTCTACAAGTAATTGGTGAGGATACAGTAGGTGAGGAGAGAGGACCCTGCCCACGAGGGCTTACAGTCTACAAGGGATGGGTGAGGATACAGTAGATGAGGAGAGAGGACCTGCCCACAGGACTCAGTCGACAAGGGTTGGATGAGGATACAGTAGGTGAGGAGAGAGAACCCTGCCCACGAGGGCTCACAGTCTACAAGGGATGGGTGAGGATACAGTAGATGAGGAGAGAGGACCCTGCCCACGAGGGCTCACATTCTACAAGTGATGGGTGAGGATACAGTGGAGGAGAGAGAGGACCCTGCCTGCGAGGGCTCACAGTCTACAAGGGATGGGTGAGGATACAGTAGGTGAGGAGAGAGGATCCTGCCTGCGAGGGCTCAGTCTAAAAGGGATGGGTGAGGATACAATAGGTGAGGAGAGAGGACCCTGCCCACGAGGGCTCACAGTGTACAAGGGATGGGTGAGGATACAGTAGGTGAGGAGAGAGGACCCTGCCCACGAGGGCTCACAGTGTACAAGGGATGGGTGAGGATACAGTAGGTGAGGATGGAGGACCCTGCCTGTGAGGGCTCACAGTCTACAAGAGATGGGTGAGGATACAGTAGGTGAGGGGAGAGGACCCTGCCCACGAGGGCTCACAGTCTACAAGAGATGGGTGAGGATACAGTAGGTGAGGGGAGAGGACCCTGCCCACGAGGGCTCACAGTGTACAAGGGATGGGTGAGGATACAGTAGGTGAGGACGGAGGACCCTGCCTGTGAGGGCTCACAGTCTACAAGGGATGGGTGAGAATCCAGTAGGTGAGGAGAGAGGACCCTGCCTGCAAGGGCTCACAGTCTACAAGGGATGGGTGATGATACAGTAGGTGAGGAGAGAGGATCCTGCCTACGAGGGCTCAGTCTAAAAGGGATGGGTGAGGATACAGTAGGTGAGGGGAGAGGACCCTGCCCACAAGGGCTCACAGTGTACAAGGGATGGGTGAGGATACAGTAGATGAGGAGAGAGGACCCTGCCCACGAGGGCTCACAGTGTACAAGGGATGGGTGAGGATACAGTAGGTGAGGAGAGAGGACCCTGCCCACGAGGGCTCACAGTCTACAAGGGATGGGTGAGGATACAGTAGGTGAAGGGAGGGGACCCTGCCCACGAGGGCTCACAGTGTACAAGGGATGGGTGAGGATACAGTAGATGAAGGGAGAGGACCCTGCCCACGAGGGCTCACAGTCAACAAGGGATGTGTGAGGATACAGTAGGTGAGGGGAGAGTACCCTGCCCACGAGGGCTCACAGTCTACAAAGGAATGGGTGAGGATACAGTAGATGAGGAGAGAGGACCCTGCCCACGAGGGCTCACAGTGTACAATTGATGGGCGAGGATATAGTAGATGAAGGGAGAGGACCTTGCCCACGAGGGCTCACAGTCTACAAGAGATGGGTGAGGATACAGTAGATGAAGGGAGAGGACCTTGCCCATGAGGGCTCACAGTCTACAACAGATGGGTGAGGATACAGTAGGTGAGGGGAGAGGACCCTGCCCACGAGGGCTCACAGTCTACAAGGGATGGGTGAGGATACAGTAGGTGAGGGGAGAGGATCCTGCCCACGGAGGGCTCACAGTCTACAAGGGATGGGTGAGGATACCGTAGGTGAGGAGAGAGGACCCTGCCCACGAGGACTCACAGTGTATAAGGGATGGGTGAGGATACCGTAGGTGAGGAGAGAGGACCCTGCCCACGAGGGCTCAGTCTACAAGGATGGGTGAGGATACCGTAGGTGAGGAGAGAGGATCCTGCCCACGAGGGCTCACAGTCTACAAGGGATGGGTGAGGATACAGTAGGTGAGGAGAGAGGACCCTGCTCACGAGGGCTCACAGTCTACAAGGGATGGGTGAGGATACAGTAGGTGAGGAGAGAGGACCCTGCCCACAAAGGCTCAGTCTACAAGGGATGGATGAGGATACCGTAGAAGAAGAGAGAGGACCCTGCCTGCGAGGGCTCACAGTCTACAAGGGATGGGTGAGGATACAGTAGGTGAGGGGAGAGGATCCTGCCCACGAGGGCTCACAGTCTACAAGGGATGGGTGAGGATACCGTAGGTGAGGAGAGAGGACCCTGCCCACGAGGACTCACAGTGTATAAGGGATGGGTGAGGATACCGTAGGTGAGGAGAGAGGACCCTGCCCACGAGGGCTCAGTCTACAAGGGATGGGTGAGGATACCGTAGGTGAGGAGAGAGGACCCTGCCCACGAGGGCTCAGTCTACAAGGGATGGGTGAGGATACCGTAGGTGAGGAGAGAGGATCCTGCTCACGAGGGCTCACAGTCTACAAGGGATGGGCGAGGATACAGTAGATGAGGGGAGAGGACCTTGCCCACGAGGGCTCACAGTCTACAAGGGATGGGTGAGGATACCGTAGGTGAGGGGAGAGGACCTGCCCACAAGGGCTCAGTCTACAAGGGATGGGTGAGGATACCATAGGTGAGGAGAGAGGATCCTGCTCACGAGGGCTCACAGTCTACAAGGGATGGGTGAGGATACAGTAGATGAGGGGAGAGGACCCTGCCCACGAGGGCTCACAGTCTACAAGGGATGGGTGAGGATACAGTAGGTGAGGAGAGAGGACCCTGCCCACGAGGGCTCAGTCTACAAGGGATGGGTGAGGATACAGTAGGTGAGGGGAGAGGATCCTGCCCACGAGGGCTCACAGTCTACAAGGGATGGGTGAGGACAGAGGACCCTGCCCACGAGGGCTCACAGTCTACAAGGGATGGGTATCATTGTAATGTCTCTGAATTCAGATGAAGGAGGACCATGGCAGTCC
Organism: Allobates femoralis; assembly: GCA_033576535.1. Taxonomy (NCBI): domain Eukaryota; kingdom Metazoa; phylum Chordata; class Amphibia; order Anura; family Aromobatidae; genus Allobates; species Allobates femoralis. The sequence continues at coordinate 120,171,809 of JARQOC010000012.1, read as the reverse complement.
CACCCCTTGAGGTTGTGGAAACTTTCCGGTGTTGGGACTTTCCTGACACTCAGCTGTCGGGTAAATGAGACTGTCTGCGTGCAGAGCCGGTGTGACGGAGGCCGGCACTCGCCACATACGCCGTTGACTTCAGCATTGAATCAGCAGTTTAATTTCATGCAACGCGGCCCGTCAGCGCTCTCCTTGTACCGCTCACAGTTTTTTAATTTAAATCGGGTTCATCGCCCCTGCCGGCTGCAGACGGGAGCTAATGGAGGATGTAAGTGTGTTCTGTACATTCGCTCTTCTCACGGCTCACAGCCGCGCACATGAAGCCATTGGCGGGATTGAGTGACAGATAAGCAGCCTTTACATCTCGGATTGTCTACAAAGCGCTGACCGAGGGCCGATTGGAGAACAGTTCAGATGTGTCGCCATCAGAGAGGACATCATGCAATTCAATTACACCAAAGTGCAGCTTCTCCCTCCTGCTGCCGATAAGACGATGGAAAACCCTAATGAATTTACGTCGGGTCAGATCACTGCTAAAAGCAGTGGTCTGTTTCTCTGATCCCGGTCATTTGTACATGCTTTCTGGTTCTTTCCTCCTTTTCAGATCACTGCTAAAAGGACATAGATGTGTGGATTGAGAATATGAGCCGTAGGCAGGGAGGGGATGAGAAAATGATGAAGGCCACCTCGTCTGGGAGTGAAGCCAATGTCTAGCATTTTAATTTCCTTAGCACACCTCCATTTCCTTATGTCCTGCTGTATTTTGTATTTAAATGTCTCAGTAATTGATTTGTGATATTGTCTGATGAAGGAGCCTTGAGCTCTGACAGCTTACAAATATCATTTTTCTTGTTAGCCAATAAAGGTGTCACTCCTATAATACTTTTCTCAACCTTTTTTTGGGACTTAAGTATTTACAATGAAGGGAGACAAAAATATGAGACGTCATGTGTCTGCAGTTAGAGCCTTGTCCGACTGTAGCCTTGTCCTGCCTACACCAGAGACTGTACCTGTGTCTGTCCCTGCCTCTCCTGCCTACACCAGAGACTGTACCTGTGTCTGTCCCTGCCTCTCCTGCCTGCACCAGAGACTGTACCTGTGTCTGTCCCTGCCTCTCCTGCCTGCACAAGAGACTATACCTGTGTCTGTCCCTGCCTCTCCTGCCTGCACCAGAGACTGTACCTGTGTCTGTCCCTGCCTCTCCTGCCTGCACCAGAGACTATACCTGTGTCTGTCCCTGCCTCTCCTGCCTGCACAAGAGACTATACCTGTGTCTTCCCTGCCTCTCCATCCTGCACCAGAGACTGTACCTGTGTCTGTCCCTGCCTCTCCTGCCTGCACCAGAGACTGTACCAGTGTCTGTCCCTGCCTCTCCTGCCTGCACCAGAGACTGTACCTGTGTCTGTCCCTACCTCTCCTGCCTGCACCAGAGAGTGTAGCTGTGTCAGTCCCTGCCTCTCCTGTCTGCAACAGAGACTGTACCTGTGTCTGTCCCTGCCCCTCCTGCCTGCACCAGAGACTGTACCTGTGTCTGTCCCTACCTCTCCTGCCTGCACCAGAGACTGTACATGTGTCTGTTCCTGCCTCTCCTGCCTGCACCAGAGACTGTAGCTGTGTCTGTCCCTGCCTCTTCTGCCTGCACCAGAGACTGTACCTGTGTCTGTCCCTGCCTCTCCTGCCTGCACCAGAGACTGTACCTGTGTCTGTCCCTGCCTCTCCTGCCTGCAGCAGAGACTGTACCTGTGTCTGTCCCTGCCTCTCCTGCCTGCACCAGAGACTGTACCTGTGTCTGTCCCTGCCTCTCCTGCCTGCACCAGAGACTGTAGCTGTGTCTGTCCCTGCCTCTCCTGCCTGCACCAGAGACTGTACCTGTGTTTTTCCCTGCCTCTCCTGCCTGCACCAGAGACTGTAGCTGTGTCTGTCCCTGCCTCTCCTGCCTGCACCAGAGACTGTCCCTGTGTCTGTCCCTGCCTCTCCTGCCTGCACCAGAGACTGTCCCTGTGTCTGTCCCTGCCTCTCCTGCCTGCACCAGAGACTGTAGCTGTGTCTGTCCCTGCCTCTCCTGCCTGCACCAGAGACTGTACCTGTGTCTTTCCCTGCCTCTCCTGCCTGCACCAGAGACTGTACCTGTGTCTTTCCCTGCCTCTCCTGCCTGCAGCAGAGACTGTACCTGTGTCTGTCCCTGCTTCTCCTGCCTGCACCAGAGACTGTAGCTGTGTCTGTCCCTGCCTCTCCTGCCTGCACCAGAGACTGTACCTGTGTCTGTCCCTGCCTCTCCTGCCTGCACCAGTAAGGGTATGTGCGCACGGTGGGCGGGTTTGTGGCGGCGGCGGCTGGGCGGACCCGCCAGGAAGCTCCGGAGCCGTCCACCGGCTTCCTGGCGGGTATGTGCGGCGGGTGCCGGGCGGGTGACGGGCGGGTTAGCGGCGGCGGTGGCGGCGGCGGCTGGAAGCAGTACATGATTCTGCTTGCAGCCGCTGCAGAACCGGCCGGATTATAGAACAAGCTCATTCTTTGCTAACCCGCTGGGAACCCAGTGGGTTAGCAACGGATGAGCATGTGTAAACCGCCTCTGTGTGCACACCGGGTGTCGGTTTACATAGGTTTCAATGTTAATCCAAACGCCGGTTTGGATTAACATAAATTTACATGAAATTTATGTAAACCGACCGGCGGTTTACACACCTAATCCGGCCCTAACCCGACCAGTGCGCACATACCCTAACTGGCAATCTCCACAAAACTACACTGCAAGAAGAATCCAGCAGAATAGCACTCAGCATCAGCACAGCTCACAGTCTTTGCAGAGACTAAACTCAATCAGTGTCACCAGCTGATGCAGCATGGGGCTTTAAAGGCTCGGGGAGAGTCACATCAGCTGATTAAGCCAGCAACTACAACTGTTGCTATACAGACACAGAAGTTAACCCTCAATAGACTGAAATAAATTAACTCCATTTTACTCCTTCAGAGCAAGACACAGTGACTGCAGAGCAATACACTGAAACTGCAGAGCAATACACAGTGACTACAGAGCAATACACAGACTGCAGAGCAATACACAGAAACTGCAGAGCAATACACAGAAACTGCAGAGCAATACACAGTGACTGCAGAGCAATACACAGTGACTGCAGAGCAAAACACAGACTGCAGAGCTATACACAGTGGCTGCAGAGCAATACACAGTGAATGCAGAGCAGTACACAGTAACTGCAGAGCAATACACAGTGAATGCAGAGCAGTACACAGTGACTGCAGAGCAATACACAGTGACTGCAGAGCAATACACAGAGACTGCAGAGCAGTACACAGTGACTGCAGAGCAAAACACAGACTGCAGAGCAATACACAGTGACTGCAGAGCAACACACAATGACTGCATAGCAACAGACAGTGACTGCAGAGCAATACACAGAGACTGTAGAGCAATACACAGTGACTGCAGAGCAATACACAGAGACTGCAGAGCAATACACAGAGACTGCAGAGCAATACACTGACTGCAGAGCAATACACAGAGACTGCAGAGCAATACACAGTGACTGCAGAGCAATACACAGAGACTGCAGAGCAATACACTGACTGCAGAGCAATACACAGAGACTGCAGAGCAATACACTGACTGCAGAGCAATACACAGAGACTGCAGAGCAATACACAGAGACTGCAGAGCAATACACTGACTGCAGAGCAATACACAGACTGCAGAGCAATACACAGAAACTGCAGAGCAATACACAGAGACTGCAGAGCAATACACTGACTGCAGAGCAGTCTACACATGACAAGATGATGCAGCCATGTTTTGATGGCTCTGAAAGCATTCCATAGGTAAGTGACGGAAATATAGAAGAGCACACAACAAACGTATGTCGGGTGCATTTCATGTCGACCTTGAATACAATGTCCCTATATATGACCACTCGTGGGTAGGTGACCATCATAGAGGCCATAAAGGAAGGAACCATGTAGGATGTCTCCTGACAATTCCTGTGTTCTCCTCTTCCATGATGTGTGAGGCCTCAGCCTCTTTGATTCTATTGACTTGTTAGGACCCTCATAGCCTTGAAAGCTTTTTCTGGTCAGGACTGAGACCCCCAGGGATCACTCAATCGAAGGCTTTACTCTGATGACTAATTATGTAGGATCTGGTTCCGCTCTATATACGAGGAGGGGTCTACGCTTCCATCACTTGTATGTATAGAACAAGGTGAGATAAATGCCGCCATCCCATTTAATGTGCACCATGTAGTGACCTGAGCTTGTAGAGCTGCCCCCTCCACTCATCTGGATGGGAAAAGACACAAAATACCTGCGCCATCACTACTGAAAGGGTAAATCCCAGATACCTGTCCCTTCATGATGTGCATGGGCGTACCAAGGATCAAAACTAGGGGGGGGCAAGCCATGGTTATTCGCAACATCATACCCAGCCTGGTGCATTCTGGGGGCTGATCACGTGTTCGGCCAGGCTCCGGCGCATGCACAGTGCACATATTGAATCCGGGCCGAGCATGTGATCAGCCCCCACAATGCACCGGGTCAGATATGACGTTTCTGCCAGCACGTCAGAGTACCACAGGAGGCGGGAATTTCAAAAAGAGCTGGCAGGTTCCCTTTAAAGGGCACCTGTCACCCCCTTTGGCCGTTCTAACCCCTGCCCACCATCTTATACATGATGTATTTGGGGCTCCTGTGACCACTCTATATGCCCAGCAGTCCCCCTGTGTACCTCACAAATTAACTTCTAATATCTCCCGCAAGGAATGGAAATTAGCTGAAAATGGTCCGGAAGTTTCTTCTCAATCTGGTCCTTGCCGCTCCCCTGATTGAAATGCCCACCTCGCTCCTATGAAAAGTCCGCCCCTCCTGTCTACATCACACTGCTCTCACCCTGCACAGTGGCACGGGTCTCCGTTCTCAATGGCTTCACAAATCTCGCAAGATCGGAACTACCGTCAGTAGATGAATGCAGTGATAGAGCCACCATCAGTAGACGAATGCAGAACCAGAACCACCTCAGTGGAAGAATGCAGGGTCAGAATCATCAGCTGATGAATGCAGGGTCAGAACCACCATCAGCTCCACTGTATAACACAAACACACACAGCCCCACTGTATAACTCACACACACACAGCTCCACTGTATAACTTACACACACACAGCTCCACTGTATAACACACACACACACAGCTCCACTGTATAACACAAACACACATAGCTCCACTGTATAACACAAACACACACAGCTCCACTGTATAACACAAACACACACAGCTTCACTGTATAACACAAACACACACAGCCCCACTGTATAACACAAACACACAGCTCCACTGTATAACACAAACACACACAGCCCCACTGTATAACACAAACACACACAGCTCCACTGTATAACTCACACACAGCTCCACTGTATAACACAAACACACAGCTCCACTGTATAACACAAACACACATAGCTCCACTGTATAACTCACACACAGCCCCACTGTATAACACAAACACACACAGCTCCACTGTATAACACAACCACACACAGCTCCACTGTATAACTCACACACAGCTCCACTGTATAACACAAACACACACAGCTCCACTGTATAACACAAACACACACAGCTCCACTGTATAACACAAACACACACAGCTCCACTGTATAACACAAACACACACAGCTCCACTGTATAACTCACACACAGCTCCACTGTATAACACAAACACACACAGCTTCACTGTATAACACAAACACACACAGCCCCACTGTATAACACAAACACACACAGCTCCACTGTATAACACAAACACACCACTCCACTGTATAACACAAACACACACAGCTCCACTGTATAACACAAACACACACAGCTCCACTGTATAACACAAACACACACAGCCCCACTGTATAACACAAACACACACAGCCCCACTGTATAACACAAACACACACAGCTCCACTGTATAACACAAACACACACAGCCCCACTGTATAACACAAACACACACAGCTCCACTGTATAACACAAACACACACAGCCCCACTGTATAACACAAACACACACAGCCCACTGTATAACACAAACACACACAGCTCCACTGTATAACACAAACACACACAGCTCCACTGTATAACACAAACACACACAGCTCCACTGTATAACAGAAACACACACAGCTTCACTGTATAACTCACACACAGCTCCACTGTATAACACAAACACACACAGCCCCACTGTATAACACAAACACACACAGCTTCACTGTATAACACAAACACACACAGCTCCACTGTATAACTCACACACAGCTCCACTGTATAACACAAACACACACAGCTCCACTGTATAACACAAACACACACAGCCCCACTGTATAACACAACACACACCAGCTCCACTGTATAACACAAACACACACAGCCCCACTGTATAACACAAACACACACAGCCCCACTGTATAACACAAACACACACAGCTCCACTGTATAACACAAACACACACAGCTCCACTGTATAACACAAACACACACAGCTCCACTGTATAACAGAAACACACACAGCTTCACTGTATAACTCACACACCAGCTCCACTGTATAACACAAACACACACAGCCCCACTGTATAACACAAACACACACAGCTTCACTGTATAACACAAACACACACAGCTCCACTGTATAACTCACACACAGCTCCACTGTATAACACAAACACACACAGCTCCACTGTATAACACAAACACACACAGCCCACTGTATAACACAAACACACACAGCTCCACTGTATAACACAAACACACACAGCCCCACTGTATAAACACAAACACACACAGCTCCACTGTATAACACAAGCACACACAGCTCCACTGTATAACACAAACACACACAGCTCCACTGTATAACACAAACACACACAGCTTCACTGTATAACTCACACACAGCTCCACTGTATAACACAAACAAACACACCCCCACTGTATAACACAACACACACACAGCTTCACTGTATAACACAAACACACACACAGCTCCACTGTATAACTCACACACAGCCCCACTGTATAACACAAACACACACAGCTCCACTGTATAACACAAACACACCGCTCCACTGTATAACACACACACACACACAGACAGCTCCACTGTATAACTCACACACACACAGCTCCACTGTATAACACACACACACACAGCTCCACTGTATAACTCACACACAGCTCCACCTTTACAGTATAACACAAACACACACACAGCTCCACTGTATAACACAAACACACACAGCCCCACTGTATAACTCACACACAGCTCCACTGTATAACACAAACACACACAGCCCCACTGTATAACACAAACACACACAGCTCCACTGTATAACACAAACACACACAGCTCCACTGTATAACACAAACACACACAGCTCCACTGTATAACACAAACACACACAGCTCCACTGTATAACACAAACACACAGCTCCACTGTATAACACAAACACACATAGCTCCACTGTATAACTCACACACAGCCCCACTGTATAACACAAACACACACAGCTCCACTGTATAACACAAACACACACAGCTCCACTGTATAACTCACACACACAGCCCCACTGTATAACACAAACACACACAGCTCCACTGTATAACACAAACACACACAGCTCCACTGTATAACACAAACACACACAGCTCCACTGTATAACACAAACACACACACAGCTCCACTGTATAACACAAACACACACAGCCCCACTGTATAACACAAACACACACAGCTCCACTGTATAACTCAAACACACACAGCTCCACTGTATAACACAAACACACACAGCTCCACTGTATAACACAAACACACATAGCTCCACTGTATAACTCACACACAGCTCCACTGTATAACACAAACACACACAGCCCCACTGTATAACACAAACACACACACAGCTCCACTGTATAACACAAACACACATAGCTCCACTGTATAACTCACACACAGCTCCACTGTATAACACAAACACACACAGCTCCACTGTATAACACAAACACACCGCTCCACTGTATAACACAAACACACACAGCCCCACTGTATAACACAAACACACACAGCTCCACTGTATAACACAAACACACACAGCCCCACTGTATAACACACACAGCTCCACTGTATAACACAAACACACATAGCCCCACTGTATAACTCACACACAGCTCCACTGTATAACACAAACACACACAGCTCCACTGTATAACACAAACACACACAGCTCCACTGTATAACACAACACAGCTCCACTGTATAACACAAACACACACAGCTCCACTGTATAACACAAACACACGCTCCACTGTATAAACACACACACACACAGCTCCACTGTATAACCACAACACACAGCTCCACTGTATAACACACACACACACAGCTCCACTGTATAACTCACACACAGCTCCACTGTATAACACAAACACACACAGCTCCACTGTATAACACAACACACAACAGCCCCACTGTATAACACAAACACACACAGCCCACTGTATAACTCACACACAGCTCCACTGTATAACACAAACACACACAGCCCCACTGTATAACACAACACACACAGCTCCACTGTATAACACAAACACACACAGCTCCACTGTATAACACAAACACACACAGCTCCACTGTATAACACAAACACACACAGCTCCACTGTATAACACAAACACACACAGCTCCACTGTATAACACAAACACACACAGCTCCACTGTATAACACAAACACACATAGCTCCACTGTATAACTCACACACAAGCTCCACTGTATAACACAAACACACACAGCTCCACTGTATAACACAAACACACACAGCTCCACTGTATAACACAAACACACCGCTCCACTGTATAACACAAACACACACAGCCCACTGTATAACACAAACACACACAGCTCCACTGTATAACACAAACACACACAGCCCCACTGTATAACACACACAAGCTCACTGTATAACACAAACACACATAGCCCCACTGTATAACTCACACACAGCTCCACTGTATAACACAAACACAACACAGCCACATGTATAACACAAACACATACAGCTCCACTGTATAACACAAACACACATAGCCTCACTGTATAACTCACACACAGCTCCACTGTATAACACAAACACACACAGCCCCACTGTATAACTCACACACAGCTCCACTGTATAACACAAACACACACAGCTCCACTGTATAACACAAACACACACAGCTCCACTGTATAACACATACACACACACGCTCCACTGTATAACACAAACACACACTGCTCCACTGTATAACTCACACACAGCTCCACTGTATAACACAAAGACACACAGCTCCACTGTATAACACAAACACACACAGCCCCACTGTATAACACAAACACACACAGCTCCACTGTATAACACAAACACACACAGCTCCACTGTATAACACAAACACACACAGCTCCACTGTATAACTCACACACAGCTCCACTGTATAACACAAACACACACAGCCCCACTGTATAACACAAACACACACAGCTTCACTGTATAACACACACACAGCTCCACTGTATAACTCACACACAGCTCCACTGTATAACACAAACACACACAGCTCCACTGTATATAACACAAACACACCGCTCCACTGTATAACACACACACACACACAGCTCCACTGTATAACTCACACACACACAGCTCCACTGTATAACACACACACACACAGCTCCACTGTATAACTCACACACAGCTCCACTGTATAACACAAACACACACACAGCTCCACTGTATAACACAAACAACACACAGCCCCACTGTATAACACAAACACACACAGCCCCACTGTATAACTCACACACAGCTCCACTGTATAACACAAACACACACAGCCTCACTGTATAACACAAACACACACAGCTCCACTGTATACACACAAACACACACAGCTCCACTGTATAACACAAACACACACAGCTCCACTGTATAACACAAACACACACAGCTCCACTGTATAACACAAACACACACAGCTCCACTGTATAACACAAACACACATAGCTCCACTGTATAACTCACACACAGCCCCACTGTATAACACAAACACACATAGCTCCACTGTATAACTCACACACAGCTCCACTGTATAACACAAACACACACAGCTCCACTGTATAACACAAACACACCGCTCCACTGTATAACACAAACACACACAGCCCCACTGTATAACACAAACACACACAGCTCCACTGTATAACACAAACACACACAGCCCCACTGTATAACACACACAGCTCCACTGTATAACACAAACACACATAGCCCCACTGTATAACTCACACACAGCTCCACTGTATAACACAAACACACACAGCTCCACTGTATAACACAAACACATACAGCTCCACTGTATAACACAAACACACATAGCCTCACTGTATAACTCACACACAGCTCCACTGTATAACACAAACACACACAGCCCCACTGTATAACTCACACACACAGCCCCACTGTATAACTCACACACAGCTCCACTGTATAACACAAACACACACAGCTCCACTGTATAACTCACACACAGCTCCACTGTATAACACAAACACACACAGCTCCACTGTATAACACAAACACACACAGCTCCACTGTATAACACAAACACACACAGCCCCACTGTATAACTCACACACACACAGCTCCACTGTATAACACAAACACACACAGCTCCACTGTATAACACAAACACACACAGCTCCACTGTATAACACAAACACACACAGCTCCACTGTATAACACAAACACACACCCTCCACTGTATAACACAAACACACAATGTACATACATTGCGGAAGTGAAATGAGACGGTACAGAGCAGTTTTAGTGTACTGAGCATGCTCAGAACACTAAAATCGGATCAGCTGTTTCTCGGACCCGTGCTCCATAGGCCCCCATGTTAAAGGCTGCGGATCGGGTCAGATTCGATTTGGTCTGATTTGGTCCGCTGTGCCCAAAATCAGAGCAGTGTCCGATTTTGGGTACAGCAAAAAATGGGACAGAACCGGATCCGACACAAATCGGATGCCATTAAGGGCAAATCCGATGTAATCTAATGCCCATAGGGACACATGGGGCCAAATCAGATCCGTGGCTGTCAGTTTCACAATGGACAGCCACGGATCTACAAAAATCGCAATGTGAAAGCAGCCTTAGTTGTTCATAGCTGTCTCCCCTCAACGTCCTCGGGAGGCACGAGAAACTGCTCATTGGTCTTTCTGGGAGCCAAATCCAAGTTGTGGTTTTTAGTTCAGGATCTTTTTAGTCTTTACACAAAGTAATAGGGTGTGAGTGTGGCTTTACTTCTCCTTTTACCCATGTTTGAGCTAAGTACGTACACATGCCCGGCGTCAGCACCCGGCACACCCGGGCAAGTGCCGGGGCCCACAGAAACCTGGAGCCGGCCCTGTACATACATAACAGTAAATCCCAGATACTTTCTCCATTGCCGCTCAGAGGGTAAATCGCGGATATCTGTTGCCTTTTGTAGGATAAATCTGTGATATCTAACCTTCTACTGCTCAGAGGGTAAATATCAGATTACTGCCCTGTTGCCTCAGGTAAGTCTCGGTTGGTAAGTCTCAGATGGTAAGTCTCGGATGGTAAGTCTCGGATGGTAAGTCTCGGATGGTAAGTCTCGGTTGGTAAGTCTCGGTTGGTAAGTCTCGGATGGTAAGTCTCGGTTGGTAAGTCTCGGATGGTAAGTCTCGGTTGGTAAGTCTCGGTTGGTAAGTCTCAGATGTAATCTCGATGGTAAGTCTCGGTTGGTATCTCGTGGAGTCTCGTTGTAAGTCTCGGATGTAAGTCTCGATGTAAGTCCGATGGTAATCTCGGTGAAGTCCGGTGTAATCACGTTGTAGTCTCGATGTAAGTCTCGGTAATCAGATGTAATCTCAGATGTAAGTCTCGAGTAGTCTCGTGGTAAGTCTCGATGTAAGTCTCGATGGTAAGTCTCGTGTAAGTCTCGTGTAAGTCCGAGGTAAGTCTCGTGGTAAGTCTCGGTGTAATCTCGATGTAAGTCCGATGGTAAGTCTCGTCGTAATCTCGGAGAAGTCTCGTGTAAGTCTCGATGTAATCTCATTGTAATCTCGATGGTAATCTCGTGTAAGTCTCGTTGGTAAGTCTTGGATGGTAAGCTCGTGTAAGTCTCAGATGGTAATCTCGTTGTAAGTCCGGTCGTAATCTCGTCGTAAGTCTCGATGGTAAGTCTCGTTGGTAATCTCGATGTAATCTCATTGTAATCCTGAGTAAGTCTCGATGGTATCTCGATGTAAGTCCGTGGTAAGTCCGAGTACGTCGTGTAATCTCGTGTAAGTCACGTTGTAAGTCTCGTTGTAAGTCTCGATGTAGTCTCGATGGTAAGTCCGTGTAATCTCGATGGTAAGTCTCGGTGTAAGTCTCGTCGTAATCTCGTGTAAGTCTCGATGGTTAGTCTCGATGTAAATCACGAGTAAGTCTCGTTGTTAAGTCTCGGATGGTAAGTCTTGTGTTAAGTCTCGTCGTAAGTCTCTTCAGTAAGTCTCGATGGTAAGTCTCGATGTAAGTCTCGTGCTAAGTCTCGATGGTAAGTCTCGGATGGTAAGTTCGGATGGTAAGTCCGATGTAAGTCTCATGTAATCTCGTTGTAAGTCTCGTTGTAAGTCTCGTGTTAAGTCTCGATGTAATCTGTTGTTAATCCGTCGTAGTCTCTTAGTAAGTCTCGAGTAAGCTCGGATGAAGCTCGTTGCTAAGTCTCGGATGTAAGCTCGATGAAGTTTCGATGGTAATCTCGATGTATCTCGATGTAATCCGGTTGGTAGTCTCGGTTGGTAATTCGATGGTAAGTCTCGGTGTAATCGTGAGTCTTGGATGTAAGTCTCGTTGGTAAGTCTTGGTTGGTAAGTCACGGATGGTAAGTCACGGATGGTAAGTCTCAGTTGGTAAGTCTCAGTTGGTAAGTCTCGGATGGTAAGTCTCAGATGGTAAGTCTCGGTTGGTAAGTCTCTTTCGTAAGTCTCTTTCGGTAAGTCTCGGATGGTAAGTCTCGGTTGGTAAGTCTCGGATGGTAAGTCTCGGATGTTAAGTCTCGGATGGTAAGTCTCGGTTGGTAAGTCTCGGTTGGTAAGTCTCGGTTGGTAAGTCACGATGGTAAGTCACGGATGGTAAGTCTCAGTTGGTAAGTCTCAGTTGGTAAGTCTCGGATGGTAAGTCTCAGATGGTAAGTCTCGGTTGGTAAGTCTCTTTCGTAAGTCTCTTTCGGTAAGTCTCGATGGTAAGTCTCGGTTGGTAAGTCTCGTCGGTAAGTCTCGGTCGGTAAGTCTCGGATGGTAAGTCTCGGTTGGTAAGTCTCGGTCGGTAAGTCTCGGTCGGTAAGTCTCGGATGGTAAGTCACGGATGGTAAGTCTTGGTTGGTAAGTCTCGGATGGTAAGTCTCGGTTGGTAAGTCTCGGTTGGTAAGTCTCGGATGGTAAGTCTCGGATGGTAAGTCTCGGATGGTAAGTCTCAGTTGGTAAGTCTCGGTTGGTAAGTCTCGGTTGGTAAGTCACGGATGGTAAGTCTCGGTTGGTAAGTCTCGGATGGTAAGTCTCGGATGGTAAGTTTCGGATGGTAAGTCTCGGATGGTAAGTCTCGGTTGGTAATGGTAAGTCTCAGATGGTAAGTCTCGGTTGGTAAGTCTCTTTCGGTAAGTCTCTTTCGGTAAGTCTCGGATGGTAAGTCTCGTTGGTAAGTCTCGGATGGTAAGTCTCGGATGTTAAGTCTCGGATGTAATCTCGGTTGGTAAGTTCTCGTTGGTAAGTCTCGGTTGGTAAGTCACGGATGGTAAGTCACGGATGGTAAGTCTCAGTTGGTAAGTCTCAGTTGTAAGTCTCGATGGTAAGTCTCAGATGGTAAGTCTCGGTTGGTAAGTCTCTTTCGGTAAGTCTCTTTCGGTAAGTCTCGGATGGTAAGTCTCGGTTGGTAAGTCTCGGTCGGTAAGTCTCGGTCGGTAAGTCTCGGATGGTAAGTCTCGGTTGGTAAGTCTCGTCGGTAAGTCTCGGTCGGTAAGTCTCGGATGGTAAGTCACGGATGGTAAGTCTTGTTGGTAAGTCTCGGATGGTAAGTCTCGGTTGGTAATCTCGGTTGGGAAGTCTCGGATGGTAAGTCTCGGATGGTAAGTCTCGGATGGTAAGTCTCAGTTGGTAAGTCTCGTTGGTAAGTCTCGGTTGGTAAGTCACGGATGGTAATCTCGGTTGGTAAGTCTCGGATGGTAAGTCTCGGATGGTAAGTTTCGGGTGGTAAGTCTCGGATGGTAAGTCTCGGTTGGTAAGTCTCGGATGGTAAGTCTCAGTTGGTAAGTCTCAGTTGGTAAGTTTCGGTTGGTAAGTCTCGGTCAGTAAGTCTCGGATGGTAAGTCTCGGTTGGTAAGTCTCGGATGGAAAGTCTCGGATGGAAAGTCTCGGTTGGTAAGTCTCGGTCGGTAAGTCTCTTTCGGTAAGTCTCGGATGGTAAGTCTCGGTTGGTAAGTCTCGGATGGTAAGTCACGGATGGTAAGTCTCGGTTGGTAAGTCTCGGATGGTAAGTCTCGGTTGGTAAGTCTCGGATGGTAAGTCTCGGTTGGTAAGTCTCAGTCGGTAAGTCTCTTTCGGTAAGTCTTGGATGGTAAGTCTCGGATGGTAAGTCACGGATGGTAAGTCTCGGTTGGTAAGTCTCGGATGGTAAGTCTCGGTTGCTAAGTCTCGGTTGGTAAGTCTCGGTCGGTAAGTCTCTTTTGGTAAGTCTCGGATTGTAAGTCTCAGATTGTAAGTCTCGGATGGTAAGTCTCGGTTGGTAAGTCTCGGTCGGTAAGTCTCTTTCGGTAAGTCTCAGATGGTAAGTCTCGGATGGTAAATCTCGGATGGTAAGTCTCGGATGGTAAGTCTCGGATGGTAAGTCACGGATGGTAAGTCTCGGTTTGGTAAGTCTCGGATCCCTGACTCATCAGTGTTGATGGCAGCTTTGTTTTCTTCCTCCTACACATGGCCTCAGTTTTTTCAATCAATGATCTTTTAAGAATTGTGAACTTCAATCACTTTGTGCTGTGCTGAGTGCGGCCGTGCAGTCACACGAACGCTGCCCCAGGGGAAGCGCCAGACTTAAATCGATGGATCCATTTTGCTGCAGAATAAAACGTGTTTATTACAGATTTTATCAATTTACATTTTTTTCTTTTCTTTGGCCATGAAAGAGAAAGCGAATAAATTCTTTGAGCAAGGAATATCTACGCCCTCAACCAAAGAATGGTGGAAACAAGGGGCTGCAGGGGGCAGTTGTAGATCTTAAGGGGTATTCCCAGTATAGAACCATCTTGTGGGGTGCTCTCTGTATATGCCAAGTCTTGTGGAGTGTTTCAGGTATATAGTGGATCTTGTGGGGTGTTCCTGATATAAAATGGGTCAACTAGGGATTTAAAAAATATACAGTGGGCCTTGTGAATTGTTCCCGATGTATGGCAGGTTTTGTGGGGTGTTCCCAATATACAGAGGGTCTTGTGGGAGTGCTCAGTAGATGGCAGGCCTTGTGGGTATTCCCGGTATATGGAAGGTCTTGTGTAGTATTTCCAGTATATGGCAGGTCTTGTGGGGTGTTTCCAGTATACCGAGGGTCTTGTGCGGTATTCCTGGTATATGGAGGGTCTTGTGGGGTGTTCCCAGAAGATGGCAGGTCTTGTGGGGTGTTTCCAGTATATGGTACGTCTTGTGAGATGTTCTCAGTATATGGCAGGTCTTATGGGTTGTTCCCTGAATATGACAGGTCTTGTGGGGTACTCCTGGTATACAGAGGGTCTTGTGGGGGGTGTGCTCTGTATATGTCTGGTCTTGTGTGGTGTTCCTAGTTTATGGCAGGTCTTCTGGGGTGTTCACGGAAAATGGCAGGTCTTCTGGGGTATTCCCGGTATATGTCTGGTCTTGTGGGGTGTTCCCAGTTTATAGCAGGTCTTGTGGGGTTGTTCATGGTATACCCAGTGGCGTAGCTGGCCTGCTCCGGGCCCTGGGGCAAGATCAGCACCCAGGCCCCCCATGTGAGGAACGGGGGGGGTGCCTGGCAGAGAGATGTGAGGACCAGGAGGGGGTGCTGGCAGAGAGATGTGAGGACCGGGGGGGTGCACACTCACCACGGCCGCCGTGCGTCTGCTGTAGGAGGAGAGGAGGGGCGGGCAGAGCTGCAGGACAGGAAGTCCCGTCCTCCCTCCTCTCCGGCCGCGCGGTGGCCGGCTGTCAGCACGGGGCCCCCCAGGGGGCGGGCAATAGGCCCCTCATGCCGGGGGGCCCGGTGCGCTCGCCCCCCTGCCCCACCCGCTAGCTACGCTACTGGGTATACCGCAAGTCTTGTGGGGTGTTACCAGTATACGGCAGGTCTCGTGGGTGTTCCGGTATTTGGTGGGTCTTCTAGGTTGTTCCCAGAATATGTGCGTTTTCTGGGGTGCTACATGTGGAGGATTGGCCTGAAGATCAAGGTAATGACTTGTTTTTTAAACTCACTGATCTAAATCTCAATCCTTTATCGGTGGGATGTGCTGGAGAAACAAGTCCAAGGTTTCAGCCTCTGGAGAGAGCAGACAGAAGTTCTTGGCCACATGATAATCTGTGACCTCCTCGCAGTAAGGAGTATAAAAGGTATTGTCCCGATTGCTCACTGGTCCTGATCACATGGGCCGATGTGTCTCGGGACACAAGACGAGGCCTCATCAGACACAGGCTGGACCTCATGGGACACAAGACAAGGCCTCATCAGACACAGACCGGACCTCATGGGACACAAGATGAGGCCTCATCAGACACAGGTTGGACCTCATGGGACACAAGAGGGGGCCTCATCAGACACAGGTTGGACCTCATGGAACACAGGTTGGAGCCTCAGTGCACGCAGGTGTCTCATAGGACACAAGACGAGGCCTCATCAGACACAGGCCGGACCTCATGGGACACAAGACGAGGCCTCATCAGACACAAGCCGAACCTCATGGGACACAAGACGAGGCTTCATCAGACACAGGCCGGACCTCATGGGACACAAGACGAGGCCTCATCAGACACCGGCCGGACGTCATAGGACACAAGACGAGGCCTCATCAGACACCGGCTGGACCTCATGGGACACAAGACGAGGCGTCATCAATCACAGGCCGAACCTCATGGGACACAAGACGAGGCCTCATCAGACACCAGCCAGACCTCATAGGACACAGGACGAGGCGTCATCAATCACAGGCCGAACCTCATGGGACACAAGACGAGGCCTCATCAGACACCGGCCAGACCTCATAGGACACAA
Organism: Allobates femoralis; assembly: GCA_033576535.1. Classification (NCBI taxonomy): domain Eukaryota; kingdom Metazoa; phylum Chordata; class Amphibia; order Anura; family Aromobatidae; genus Allobates; species Allobates femoralis. The sequence goes on along the minus strand of JARQOC010000012.1, from coordinate 120,154,466 downwards.
GACGAGGCCTCATCAGACATCGGCCGGACCTCATGGGACACAAGACAAGGCCTCATCAAACACAGGCCGAACCTCATAGGACACAAGACGAGGCCTCATCAGACACAAGCCGAACCTCATGGGACACAAGACGAGGCCTCATCAGACACAGGCTGGACCTCATGGGACACAAGACAAGGCCTCATCAAACACAGGCCGAACCTCATAGGACACAAGACGAGGCCTCATCAGACACAAGCCGAACCTCATGGGACACAAGACGAGGCCTCATCAGACACAGGCTGGACCTCATGGGACACAAGACGAGGCGTCATCAATCACAGGCCGAACCTCATGGGACACAAGACGACGCCTCATCAGACACCGGCCGGACGTCATAGGACACAAGACGAGGCCTCATCAGACACCGGCTGGACCTCATGGGACACAAGACGAGGCGTCATCAATCACAGGCCGAACCTCATGGGACACAAGACGAGGCCTCATCAGACACCGGCCAGACCTCATAGGACACAAGACGAGGCCTCATCAGACATCGGCCGGACCTCATGGGACACAAGACAAGGCCTCATCAGACACCGGCTGGACCTCATGGGACACAAGACGAGGCGTCATCAATCACAGGCCGAACCTCATGGGACACAAGACGAGGCCTCATCAGACACCGGCTGGACCTCATGGGACACAGGACGAGGCGTCATCAATCACAGGCCGAACCTCATGGGACACAAGACGAGGCCTCATCAGACACCGGCCAGACCTCATAGGACACAAGACGAGGCCTCATCAGACATCGGCCGGACCTCATGGGACACAAGACAAGGCCTCATCAAACACAGGCCGAACCTCAAAGGACACAAGACGAGGCCTCATCAGACACAGGCCGGACCTCATGGGACACAAGACGAGGCCTCATCAGACACAAGCCGAACCTCATGGGACACAAGACGAGGCCTCATCAGACACAGGCTGGACCTCATGGGACACAGGACGAGGCGTCATCAATCACAGGCCGAACCTCATGGGACACAAGACGAGGCCTCATCAGACACCGGCCGGACGTCATAGGACACAAGACGAGGCCTCATCAGACACCGGCTGGACCTCATGGGACACAAGACGAGGCGTCATCAATCACAGGCCGAACCTCATGGGACACAAGACGAGGCCTCATCAGACACCGGCCAGACCTCATAGGACACAAGACGAGGCCTCATCAGACATCGGCCGGACCTCATGGGACACAAGACAAGGCCTCATCAAAACAAAGGCCGAACCTCAAAGGACACAAGACGAGGCCTCATCAGACACAGGCCGGACCTCATGGGACACAAGACGAGGCCTCATCAGACACAGGCCGAATCTCATGGGACACAAGACGAGGCCTCATCAGACACAGGCCGGACCTCATGGGACACAAGACGAGGCGTCATCAATCACAGGCCGAACCTCATGAGACACAAGACGAGGCCTCATCAGACACCGGCCGGACGTCATAGGACACAAGACGAGGCCTCATCAGACATCGGCCGGACCTCATGGAACACAAGACAAGGCCTCATGAAACACAGGCTGAACCTCATAGGACACAAGACGAGGCCTCATCAGACACCGGCTGGACCTCATGAGACACAAGATGAGGCCTCATCAGACACAGGCCGAACCTCATGGGATAGAAGATGAGGCCTCATCAGACACTGGCCGGACCTCATGGGACAGAAGATGAGGCCTCATCAAACACAGACCGGACCTCATGGGACACAAGACAAGGCCTCATCAGACACAGTCCAGACCTCATGGGACACAAGACGAGGCCTCATCAGACACAGGCCGAACCTCATGGGACACAAGAGGGGGCCTCATCAGACACAGGCTGGACCTCATGGGACACAAGACAAGACCTCATCAGACACAGACCGGACCTCATGAGACACAAGACAAGGCCTCATCAGACACAGGCCGGACCTCATGAGATACAAGATGAGGCCTCATCAGACAACGGCCGGACCTCATGGGACACGACGAGGCCTCATCAAACACAGGCTGAACCTCATGGGACACAAGACGAGGCCTCATCAGACAACGGCCGGACCTCATGGGACACAAGACGAGGCCTCATCAGACAACGGCCGGACCTCATGGGACACAAGACGAGGCCTCATTAGATAAAGACCGGACCTCATGGGACACAAGATGAGGCCTCATCAGACACCGGCCGGACCTCATGGGACACAAGATGAGGCCTCATCAGACACCGGCCGGACCTCATGGGACACAAGACGAGGTCTCATCAGATACAGACCGGACCTCATGGGACAGAAGACAAGGCCTCATCAGACACAGGCCGGACCTCATGGGACACAAGACAAGGTCTCATCAGACACAGACCGGACCTCATGGGACACAAGACGAGGCCTCATCAGACACAGACCAGACCTCATGGGACACAAGACAAGGCCTCATCAGATACAGGCCAGACCTCATGAGACACAAGACAAGGCCTCATCAGACACAGTCCAGACCTCATGGGACACAAGATGAGGCCTCATTAGACACAGTCCAGACCTCATGGGACACAAGACAAGGCCTCATCAGACACAGTCCAGACCTCATGGGACACAAGACGAGGCCTCATCAGACACAGGCCGAACCTCATGGGACACAAGAGGGGGCCTCATCAGACACAGGCTGGACCTCATGGGACACAAGACAAGACCTCATCAGACACAGACCGGACCTCATGAGACACAAGACAAGGCTTCATCAGACACAGGCCGGACCTCATGAGATACAAGATGAGGCCTCATCAGATACAGACCGGACCTCATGGGACACGACGAGGCCTCATCAAACACAGGCTGAACCTCATGGGACACAAGACGAGGCCTCATCAGACAACGGCCGGACCTCATGGGACACAAGACGAGTCTTCATCAGACAACGGCCGGACCTCATGGGACACAAGACGAGGCCTCATTAGATAAAGACCAGACCTCATGGGACACAAGATGAGGCCTCATCAGACACCGGCCGGACCTCATGGGACACAAGATGAGGCCTCATCAGACACAGGCCGGACCTCATGGGACACGACGAGGCCTCATCAGACACCGGCCGAACCTCATGGGACACAAGACGAGGCCTCATCAGACACAGGCCGAACCTCATGGGACACAAGACGAGGCCTCATCAGACACAGGCTGGACCTCATAGGACACAAGACAAGGCCTCATCAGACACAGGCTGGACCTCATAGGACACAAGACAAGACCTCATCAGACACAGGCCGAACCTCATGAGACACAAGATGAGGCCTCATCAGACACAGGCTGGACCTCATAGGACACAAGACAAGACCTCATCAGACACAGGCCGAACCTCATGAGACACAAGATGAGGCCTCATCAGACACAGGCTGGACCTCATGGGACACAAGACAAGGCCTCATCAGACACAGGCCAGACCTCATGGGACACAAGACAAGGCCTCATCAGACACAGGCCGGACCTCATGGGACACAAGACGAGGCCTCATCAGACACAGGCTGGGCCTCATAGGACACGACGAGGCCTCATCAGACACAGGCCGGACCTCATGGGACACAAGACGAGGCCTCATCAGACACAGGCCGAACCTCATGGGACACAAGACGAGGCCTCATCAGACACAGGCTGGACCTCATAGGACACAAGACAAGACCTCATCAGACACAGGCTGGGCCTCATAGGACACAAGACAAGACCTGATCAGACACAGGCTGGGCCTCATAGGACACAAGACGAGGCCTCATCAGACACAGGCTGGACCTCATGGGACACAAGACAAGGCCTCATCAGACACCGGCCGGACCTCATAGGACACAAGACAAGACCTCATCAGACACAGGCCGAACCTCATGAGACACAAGATGAGGCCTCATCAGACACAGGCTGGACCTCATGGGACACAAGACAAGGCCTCATCAGACACAGGCCAGACCTCATGGGACACAAGACAAGGCCTCATCAGACACAGGCCGGACCTCATGGGACACAAGACGAGGCCTCATCAAACACAGGCCGAACCTCATGGGACACAAGACAAGGCCTCATCAGACACAGGCTGGACCTCATGGGACACAAGACGAGGCCTCATCAGACACAGGCCGGACCTCATGGGACACAAGACGAGGTCTCATCAGACACAGGCCGGACCTCATGAGACACAAGATGAGGCCTCATCAAACACAGGCCGAACCTCATGGGACACAAGACAAGGCCTCATCAGACACCGGCCGAACCTCATGAGACACAAGATGAGGCCTCATCAGATACAGACAGGACCTCATGAGACACAAGACGAGGCCTCATCAGACACAGGCCGGACCTCATGGGACACAAGACGAGGCCTCATCAGACACAGGCCGGACCTCATGAGACACAAGATGAGGCCTCATCAGACACAGGCCGAACCTCATGGGACACAAGACGAGGCCTCATCAGACACAGGCTGGGCCTCATGGGACACAAGACAAGGCGTTATCAGACACAGGCTGGGCCTCATGGGATAGAAGACGAGGCCTCATCAGACACAGACCGGACATCATGGGACACAAGACGAGGCCTCATCAGACACAGGCCGGACCTCATGGGACACAAGACGAGGCCTCATCAGACACAGGCTGGGCATCATAGGACACGACGAGGCCTCATCAGACACTGGCCGGACCTCATGGGACACAAGACAAGGCCTCATCAGACACAGTCCAGATCTCATGTCCCGGCCAAGGGCCCGTGGTGTGAAGGAATGTTGTGAGCCCTGCCATTACTCCTGTTAGTGGCTGATAACAGATATAATAGCCTTCCAATCCAATATCATGTATAGTTACGGTCTGTTTCTTAATATGTGGATGTGGTTTCAGTCCCAGCTCTCGGAGGGTCCGGGTAGCCCCTCTCACTGACCCCTCAGTGATCTGTGTTGACGCCGCCTTTCATTGGCGGTTTTCCGCCTGACGCCTCTTGTCAGTATTATTTCCAGTTAATTAGCAGTAATGCCATTATTATGTGTGATTAATTGCCGCTCGGCTGCACATGTCGCCGTTTGCTGGATTTTCCTCAGATTTTTCACACGTTTCATCTCGTTCCGTGTATCACAGTTTAATTACGCATTTAACCCCTACGGAGATGGGACGTCACATACATCATTATGTGCCGGGACGTTTCGCCACCCACCGGGCTGTGACTACTGCTGTCTCTACACAGCAGCCAACGTATCATTACCCCTAGAGATAGTGCTCAGATTGTGACCGTCCGTAACCAGATACTGCTATAAACCGGCAGATAATCTCACAAAACGGCAGATAATCCACCAGCGGCAGTAATCCTATAAACCAGACATAATCCACGAGCGACACATGATCCTATAAACCAGGAGATAATCCTATAAACAAGCAGATAATCCGTACGGATGCGGGAATTAGCTCCGTCCCTCTGCCAGGAAAAGTCTCTCTCCGGATAATGAATCCTGCATAAGAGCAGATAGAAAGATTTGTTCAAGAAAGTGACAGCGCAATCCATGATCGTCGGGAATTTTGGCTCATTCCACAGATAATAGGGATTATAGATTATTTCAGAGATAATGGGGATTTTGGCTCATTCCAAAGATAATGAGAATTTTGGCTCATTTCAGAGATAACGGGGATTTTAGCTCATTCCAGCGATAATGGGGATTTTGGCTCATTCCAGAGATGATGGGGATTTTGGCTCATTCCAGTGATAATGGGAATTTTGGCTCTTTCCAGAGATAATGGGGATTTTGGCTCATTCCAGAGACAACAGGGATTCTGGCTCATTCCAGAGATAACAGGGATTTTCGCTCATTCCAGAGATAACAGGGATTTTGGCTCATTCCAGAGATAATGGGGATTTTTGGCTCATTCCAGAGATAATGAGAATTTTGGTTCATTCCAGAGATAACAGGTATCTTGGCTCATTCCAGAGATAACAGGGATTTTAGCTCATTCCAGCGATAATGGGGATTTTGGCTCATTCCAGAGATAACGGGGATTTTGGCTCATTCCAGAGAAAATGGGGATTTTGGCTCATTCCAAAGATAATGAGAATTTTGTCTCATTTCAGAGATAACGGGATTTTAGCTCATTCCAGCGATAATGGGGATTTTGGCTCATTCCAGTGATAATGGGGATTTTGGCTCATTCCAGAGATAACCGGGATTTCTGGCTCATTCCAGAGATAACAGGGATTTTGGCTCATTCCAGAGATAACAGGGATTCTGGCTCATTCCAGAGATAACAGGGATTTTGGCTCATTCCAGAGATAATGGGGATTTTGGCTCATTCCAGTGATAATGAGGATTTTGGCTCTTTCCAGAGATAACGGGGATCTTGGCCCATTCCAGCGATAACAGAGATTTTGGCTCATTCCAGCGATAATGGGGATTTTGGTTCATTCTAGAGATAACAGGGATTTTGGCTCATTCCAGAGATAATGAGAATTTTTTCTCATTCCAGAGATAACGGATCTTGGCTCATTTCAGCAATAACAAGAATCTTGGCTCGCTCATTCCAGAGATAATGGGGATTATGGCTCTTCCCTTAGCCAGCGTGAACAGCAGCTCATTCTATAATCCAACAAGAATCATGGCTGACTAGATGGGGGCCCGAAGCTATTACATCGGGGTGGGGGGGCGGTGATGTCACCATGGGGCGGGCTCTGTAGCATTGAGGGCGGAGGCTGTCTGTCCTCCTGTGAGGTTCCCAGACATATATGCTTTTGTTTTGAATCTAGTTTTTCCTGTTGGTCATCTTGCTTCTTGTCCTGCTGGATCCACCTTGCCCTCAGTCAATATGGAGTCCTCAGCCTCTATGTTCCCACCCGGTCCTTGCCTCTTGCCCATTTAAGCAGCCTCAGCTGTTCGATCAGTGCTCCTGGATCCTGCTTACAGCCTTGTCAGTGGTTTGGCCTTCTGAAGCCTTTTGGGACATTATATCTTAGCTGTCCACTACTTGGATCCCTGGATCCCTTGTGAGTACACAGGAACCCTTCTGCTTTGCCATAGACAATTGCAAGGGCAGTAAGAGAGACTTTAATCCTAATTCTAGAGATTTATGCTGGATTTAGGATTTATTCCTCCTCGCCGTGTGTCCAGCCTCTGCTGTGTTTCACCTGCTCCTGTTGGTGTGATCACTTGTATGAAGCAATACAAGAACTTTCTAAACAATCCTGTGTCTCCTGTGTTCCCTTAAACCCATGCACTAGACTCTATACAGACAGTACTTAATACATAACACCCCCTGTGCTCTCTCACCCCCCCCCCCATGCTGTCTTCTCCCCTTTGTGCTGTCTCCTTTGATCTTTTGAAGTGGTGCCAGGGTTCACTGGGGCAGTGGTAGCCATAGGCTGGTGCTGTGATTGGTGCACCCCAGCACGCTACATTAAGCCATGAGTCCCTGGTGTGTGGGTGCTGATGATCTTACTTGTGCCTCCAGACCGGTCCGGTCCACACTCTTCACCCAGTCCCCAAGTATGCCTGACAAGGGCGACAGAGGCATTGGTAAAAACAAGGCAAACTTTACTGTACACAATATGAATGAACATTATACAGCAGGCAGGACTCTTCTAATCTCCTGTATAACATAGGCACAATCTTATTGGTTACTGGTGATGGCATAGTACCTATGAATGTTTCTTTGCTAGTCAGACTCACTTCACATACATATACCACCATGGACAGTGATCCATTGCAGGAGGACGCTCAACATGGCCCTTTCCTCCCTTTGTCCTTCACTCAAATGTTGTTTGTTTCCCCTCAGTTTACAGACTGGCACTTCTGTCTGTGAGCTCATCCCAGCTTTAACTCTTTTGGTCCCTGCAATCAGCCTGTACAATCTTTCACCTTTCCCCTCCATTCTTACATACAGCTTATTTATACTGCACATAAACAGCTGTGCTATATCTATGCCTTACACCACATGTTGTGTTCTACCTACAAACAATGCAACACATCATACATTATCACACACCACTACATGACATCTACCACATTATCCCTATCACCATATTACAGTTTAACACACTCTAATAAAATCACACACAATATGAGGATATCATCCATGTCGTCAGGGGGCACAGGACTGCAGGACCACCCTCTTACACTTTCTTTCCCATGTGTGCTGTCTCTCCCCCCTGTACAGTCTCTCCCCTCTATGCTCTCTCCTTTGAGCACTCTCTCTCTCCCCCTGATTCAAGAGCCAATGGTAATTTTAGATCATTCCAAAGATGTCTCCTCTCCTGTGATGTTACTGATGACCCTGCTGTCTCTGGCTCCTGGGATGTCACTGATGACCCCACTGTCTCCTGTGATGTCACTGATGACCCCGCTGTCTCCTGTGATGTCACTGATGACCCAGCTGTCTCCTGTGATGTCACTGATGACCCCGCTGTCTCCTGTGATGTCACTGATGACCCTGCTCTCTCCTGTGATGTCACTGATGACCCCGCTGTCTCCTGTGATGTCACTGATGACCCCACTGTCTCCTGTGATGTCACTGATGACCCCGCTGTCTCCTGTGATGTCACTGATGACCCCACTGTCTCCTGTGATGTCACTGATGACCCCGCTGTCTCCTGTGATGTCACTGATGACCCTGCTGTCTCCTGTGATGTCACTGATGACCGGGCTGTCCCTGTCTCCTGTGATGTCACTGATGACCCTGCTGTCTCCTGTGATGTCACTGATGACCCCGCTGTCTCCTGTGATGTCACTGATGGCCCTGCTGTCCCCTGTGATGTCACTGATGACCCTGCTGTCTCCTGTGATGTCACTGATGACCCTGCTGTCTCCTGTGATGTCACTGATGACCCCGCTGTTTCCTGTGATGTCACTGAGGCACCCCAGGGTCCAGTTGCCACAGTAATGTTGTCTCTCTCACAGGGGGTGATGTCATGCCTGGAACCAGGAGGTGGTCCCCATGCGAGGCAACACCCAGCATCCAACACCAGACCTGACTCCAGGCCAGAAGGAGGAGCTCTGCACATGAGTTCAGGGGAGCTGCCCTGGTTCTGGCAAGGAGGAGGGGTTGGGGTTACAAAGTGAGTAAGTCTGAGGAGAGGGAAAGGAGAAGACATGGAGAGGAGAGCTCTGGGGAGTGGAGCTGCGAGAGACCTCACCCCAGAGCGGTGGTAGAGAAGACCCCAGAGTCCTTGGGGTGCGGGCACTGTACGTCCCGGCACCCGAATCTGGAGGGCAGGAGACTGCAAGTCTCCTGGCCGCACTGAAGACCCAGCGGCACCACAGCGGACTGAGAGCCTGGGGCTGCCATCAGCAAGGCGGTATCTGTGATAGGCTAATGGTGTCTGCCATACGGTTTAGGAACAACCACGCAGGAAGAGGGCCACAGCATAGCTACTGTTGTGAATTCATTGGAGCTCCCTCCGGTGGTTGTTGCTGGTGATGCAGCTGACTGTGTGGGGCTCACAGGTGAATGTGCATATAATGGATTGAAGTGGATCAATCCTTGCCAGTTGAATTTGGTTCCTGGAGGAGTTCACATCTCTCTGGTTTCTTCTGCTCTGTGGAATTCTTTGCAAGTTAAGTGGATGGTTTTTTGATATTTTGTGGCACACTTTTGTGTGCTTAAGATTCTGCTTATATTTTGTCTTAAGGCCCCGTCACACACGTCAATATCACCAGCAATCTGATCGCTGGCGACATTGATGGCTGATTGCTGGTGAGCTGTCACACAGGCAGACTGCCCAGCGATCAGTACCGCGCGGCGCTTAGTTACCCGCTGTTTACCATGGATATCAGCTCCCAGCGCTTGCTGAGAGGCGCTGGGAGCTGGCTTCTCGCTCGTCTACCGATGTCACACGCAGCGATGCTGCGTGTCCACCGGGCAACCATCGCCAAGTTTTCGGACCCGTCCAGCAGCGACATTGACAGCGATATTGACGCGTGTGACGGCCCCTTTATTCTGAGTTGTGGGTTGCTATTTAGTTTGTATATTTGTTTATCTGCTGTCAGAAAGTTTTCTTCCTAGGAATTTTACCATTCACTATTATCTGTTATTTCCAGTTCTGCTGGCATTTGATTTATAGAAGTCTGCAGATATAGAGGGTGCCGAGTCTTAGTAACTCAGGGTAATTTTTGTAATATCTGCTGTTGGTGGTTTATTGATAGTGTTTTATACTGACCGCAATAGTATTCTATCCTGTCTTTCCTATATAGCTCGTGTGGCCTCTTTTGCTAAACCTTTTACTCTGCCTGTGTTTGTTTTTCTTTCTCTTGTTTCCCAGTTAATATCTGTGGGGACTTGCTATTCTTTTGGGGTTCTGCTATGTGGCAAGATAGCTTTTCCTACATCCATCTTTAGGAGCAGTTAGTTCTCCGGCTGTGCAGAGGTGTCTAGGTCTAGTTAGTTACATCCCACGGCTACTTCTAGTTGCGGTGTGTAGTCAGGGATTGCGGTCAGTACAGTCACCAACGACTTCTATGGAATCTGAATGTTACTCCTGAGTCATCAGTTCATAATAAGCTACAAGCAGCAGAGACTCAAAGGGAATGCGCAGCAGGAAGACCTCCAAACCCACCTGGCGAGGTGGATCCCCAAATGCTTCCAGGCCGACTGGACCCTTCCAAAAGCTGGTGACCAGTACCCTGGACTGCACTGCACCCCCATCTGCCAAATAATGGTAAATGATACTGCACCCTTCTGTGTCCTCCAATTAATTCCTGTGCCCTCAGTCCTGCACCCCAACGACCGTTACCATTAACTCCATAGACTACCACACCATCCCTGGGGCCCCACTCCACCTGTGGGGAGTGATACCATCCAGGGTGCCGCACAATCTGCCCCAGAGGCCAAAACTAGCAGCATCGGCCATCCCTGGCCAAATACCACAGGTGGCGTCACGAAAAGACTATTACAATCCCCTGTAAATAACCCCTTCACTGCACAGCCAAGGTCACGGGGGTGGGCCACAGCCACCGTGACCTTTCCAAGACAGTTGACTGGCCCAGCTACTGAGTACCCCTCAGCCCTTACGGCATCATTGATGACACCTCTGCCTACTGTGAGGTCTCTGATGACCCCTCTGTCTCCTGTGAGGTCTTTGATGACCCCGCTGTCTTGGGTGAGGTCTCAGATGACCCTGCTGTCTTCTGTGATGTCTCAGATGACACCGCTGCCCCAGTGATGTCTCAGATGACCCCGCTGTCTCCAGCGATATCTCAGATGACCCCGCTGTCTCATGTAATGTCTCAGATGACCCCGCTGTCTCCAGTGATGCCTCAGATGACCCTGCTATCACTAGTGATATCTCAAATGACCCCGCTGTCTCCAGTGATGTCTTAGATGACCCCGCTGTCTCCAGTGATGTCTCAGATGACCCCGCTGTCTCAAGTGATGTCTCAGATGACCCCGCTGTCTCCAGTGATGTCTTAGATGACCCCGCTGTCTCCAGTGATGTCTTAGATGACCCCGCTGTCTCCAGTGATGTCTCAGATGACCCCGCTGTCTCATGTGATGTCTCAGATGACCCCGCTGTCTCCAGTGATGTCTTAGATGACCCCGCTGTCTCCAGTGATGTCTTAGATGACCCCGCTGTCTCCAGTGATGTCTCAGATGACCCCGTTGTCTCCAATGATGTCTCAGATGACCCCGCTGTCTCCGGCTTCTGGTGAACACTGGCCTTGTAATCTGGCAGTATTCCGCTCACAAAGCTCCAGCCGCTGCTGAGGTTTATTGGGAGCTTTGCTGTTTTATACCTGTGATTTGTAAAGAGCGCGTTGCAATTTGTTTGCTGCTAAATCCATTAGTTGTAAATAAACGTGTGTAATGAGACGGCGGCTCCGGCAGTCACCGTGTATCGATCCCCTCCGCCGCCTGGTGACCCCGCCAATCCTTCAGGTGTTACAGCCGCGCAGCCTGATTTCTAATTGAGGGGCGATGAGCAGAAAACGAGTGTTGTGCCTCTGGCACGCGAGTCACGTCTGACTGCTCGCTGCCGTCTCCGAAGTCTCTTCCTGTCTGTAATAATATATTATATTCTGATTAAAAGCTTGAACCCGGGGCAGGAATATCGATCGCAAGTAATTGTGCGTCTGCTTATTGCTGACAAGCACTTCATCCTTTGTCTTGTTTTGGCTCCATCTTCTTTTGTCCATCTCATCGGAAAATGACAGTTGTAAAGTGGTGACAAGCAGGGTATTCACTTATGTCAATGTGCGGGTCTCCCTCGTGTCGGTGTGCGGGTCTCCCTCGTGTGCAGGTCTCCCTCATGCGCGGGTCTCCCTCGTGTGCGGGTCTCCCTCGTGTCGATGTGTGGGTCTCCCTAGTGTCATTGTGCGGGTCTACCTCATGTCAATGTGTGGGTCTCCCTCGTGTGCGGGTCTCCCTCGTGTCAGTGTGTGGGTCTCACTCATGTAGGTGTACAAGTCTCCCTCATGTCGATGTGCGGGTCTCCCTCGTGTGCGGGTCTCCCTCATGTCAGTGTGCGGGTCTCACTCGTGTAGGTGTACAAGTCTCCCTCGTGTCGGTGTGCGGGTCTCCCTCGTGTCGGTGTGCAGGTCTCCCTCATGCACGGGTCTCCCTCGTGTCGATGTGTGGGTCTCCCTAGTGTCATTGTGCGGGTCTACCTCATGTCGATGTGCGGGTCTCCCTCGTGTGCGGGTCTCCCTCGTGTGCGAATCTCCCTCGTGTGCGGGTCTCCCTCGTGTCAATGTGTGGGTCTCCCTCGAGTCGGTGTGCGGGGCCCCCTCATGTTCGGGTCTCCCTCATGTGTGGGTCTCACTCTTGTCAGCATGCGGGTCTCCCTCGTGTAGGTGTACAAGTCTCCCTCTTGTTGGTGTGCGGGTCTCCCTCATGTATTAGTCTCTCTCGTGTCGGTGTGCGGGTCTCCCTCGTGTCGGTGTGCGGGTCTCCCTCGTGTCGGTGTGCGGGTCTTCCTCGTGTCGGTGTGCGGGTCTCCCTCATGTCGGTGTGCGGGTCTCCCTCGTGTCGGTGTGCGGGTCTCCCTCGTGTCGGTGTGCGGGTCTCCCTCGTGTCGGTGTGCGGGTCTTCCTCGTGTCGGTGTGCGGGTCTCCCTCATGCACGGGTCTCCCTCGTGTCGGTGTGCGGGTCTCACTCGTGTAGGTGTACAAGTCTCCCTCATGTTGGTGTGCGGGTCTTCCTCGTGTCGGTGTGCGGGTCTCCCTCGTGTCGGTGTGCGGGTCTCCCTCGTGTCGGTGTACGGGTCTCCCTCGTGTCGGTGTGCGGGTCTCCCTTGTGTCGGTGTGCGGGTCTCCCTCGTGTCGGTGTGCGGGTCTCCCTCATGTCGGTGTGCGGGTCTCCCTCGTGTCGGTGTACGGGTCTCCCTCGTGTCGGTGTGCGGGTCTCCCTCGTGTCGGTGTGCGGGTCTCCCTCGTGTCGGTGTACGGGTCTCCCTCGTGTCGGTGTGCGGGTCTCCCTTGTGTCGGTGTGCGGGTCTCCCTCGTGTCGGTGTGCGGGTCTCCCTCGTGTCGGTGTGCGGGTCTCCCTCGTGTCGGTGTACGGGTCTCCCTCGTGTCGGTGTGCGGGTCTCCCTCGTGTCGATGTGCGGGTCTCCCTTGTGTCGGTGTGCGGGTCTCCCTCGTGTCGGTGTGCGGGTCTCCCTCATGTCGGTGTGCGGGTCTCCCTCGTGTCGGTGTGCGGGTCTCCCTTGTGTCGGTGTGCGGGTCTCCCTCGTGTCGGTGTGCGGGTCTCCCTCGTGTCGGTGTGCGGGTCTCCCTCGTGTCGGTGTGCGGGTCTCCCTCGTGTCGGTGTACGGGTCTCCCTCGTGTCGGTGTGCGGGTCTCCCTTGTGTCGGTGTGCGGGTCTCCCTCGTGTCGGTGTGCGGGTCCCTCATGTGCGGGTCTCCCTCGTGTCGGTGTGCGGGTCTCCCTCGTGTCGGTGTGCGGGTCTCCCTTGTGTCGGTGTGCGGGTCTCCCTCGTGTCGGTGTGCGGGTCTCCCTCGTGTCGGTGTGCGGGTCTCCCTCGTGTCGGTGTGCGGGTCTCCCTCATGTCGGTGTGTGGGTCTCCCTCGTGTCGGTGTGCGGGTCTCCCTCATGTCGGTGTGCGGGTCTCCCTCATGTCGGTGTGTGGGTCTCCTTCGTGTCGATGTGCGGGTCTCCCTCGTGTCGGTGTGCGGGTCTCCCTCATGTGCGGGTCTCCCTCGTGTCGGTGTGCGGGTCTCCCTCGTGTCGGTGTGCGGGTCTCCCTTGTGTCGGTGTGCGGGTCTCCCTCGTGTCGGTGTGCGGGTCTCCCTCGTGTCGGTGTGCGGGTCTCCCTCGTGTCGGTGTGCGGGTCTCCCTCATGTCGGTGTGTGGGTCTCCCTCGTGTCGGTGTGCGGGTCTCCCTCATGTCGGTGTGCGGGTCTCCCTCATGTCGGTGTGTGGGTCTCCTTCGTGTCGATGTGCGGGTCTCCCTCGTGTCGGTGTGTGGGTCTCCCTCATGTGCGGGTCTCCCTCATGTGTGGACAGAAAAGAGAGCGCTCCCTGTGAAAAGACCTTCCAGGAATAAGAATTAAAGGGGACTGTTAGGCCGCTCACCTTGGGGAGTTGTGCACCCCCGCACAACCCCGATAACGCCTTGTAAGAACGTAAATATCTTCATTAATATTTACTTCAAATACTGGGTATAGTTATCAAAGAGATAGTATATTAATTAATTTGTATATTGATCTGCTGATATTTGTACCGTACATATTGCTGACAAAGTAGAAGTATATGGCCAGGCTATACATACAGCAAGAGATTGCATCATCCCAGTATAGTCTAGGTTCCCATATATAGCCACACATGTGTTAATGTCACTCTATAAGAATGAGCTTCCAGGCAGGGGACGGGGGCTTTTCCATTCCATGCTGACCATCGGAGACAAGTAACAGGCTTATCATGAAGGACAAGAACCGATGAGAAGTCTTGGAGAGATGGACACCCAAAGACCAGTTGACCGAAGCAAGTATGATACAGACTTAAAAGATAAATGGACTATTTTCCTATAACTACCTGAATAGGTTACTTTACTGTCATACTTTTATTATTGGGTCATTTTGACCAATAAAAGCCAACAAGAGATTTTTATATACTTTTCCGTCTTTTCTCAATAATTCGCACTTGATGATAATTATACACATATAGGGTATTTAACACGCCTCCTATGGAATTTATGTCCTCTGGTCGCGGTGCCCGGGTGGTGGCGTCCTCCTGTGCCGGCCCTGCAGCTCCTCAGCGTGATGTCCAGAGGTCCTTCAGCTTATAAGGTGCTGTGATCCACTAGAGCAGCTCCTGCCGAACTCCCAGAGGGAGTGGTAGCATGCAGGAAAAAATAAGGTTTTTTTTATCGGCTTGTGGAGCGCTAAATGACCACCTGAGGAATACAGTAGACTAGAGTACTGCTGAAACATGTTGTGGCAGCACAAGGGTCTCCCTCATGTGCGGGTCTTCCTCGTGTCAGCGTGCAGGTCTCCCTCGTGTAGGTGTACAAGTCTCCCTCGTGTTGGTGTGCGCGTCTCCCTCATGTCGATGTGTGGGTCTTCCTAATGTCGGTGTGAGGGCCTCCCTCATGTGTGGGTCTCCCTCGTGTCAGTGTGCGGGTCTCCCTCGTGTCGGTGTTCAGGTCTTCCTCGTGTCGGTGTACGGGTCTCCCTCGTGTTGGTGAGTGGGTCTTCCTCGAGTCGGTGTGCGGTTCTCCCTTGTGTCGGTATGCGGGTCACCCTCGTGTAGGTGTACAAGTCTCCCTCGTGTAGGTGTACAAGTCTCCCTCGTGTTGGTGTGCGGGTCTCCCTCATGTGCGGGTGTTCCTCATGTCAGCGTGCGGGTCTCCCTCGTGTAGGTGTACAAATCTCCCTCGTGTTGGTGTGCGGTTCTCCCTCCTGTCGATGTGTGCGGGTCTTCCTCATGTCGATGTGTGGGTCTTCCTCGTGTCGGTGTGCGGGTCTCCCTCATGTCGATGTGCGGGTCTTCCTCGTGTCAGCGTGCAGGTCTCCCTCGTGTAGGTGTACAAGTCTCCCTCGTGTTGGTGTGCGGGTCTCCCTCATGTCGATGTGTGGGTCTTCCTCATGTCGGTGTGAGGGCCTCCCTCATGTGTGGGTCTCCCTCGTGTCAGTGTGCGGGTCTCCCTCGTGTCGGTGTTCAGGTCTTCCTCGTGTCGGTGTGCGGGTCTCCCTCGTGTAGGTGTACAAATCTCCCTCGTGTTGGTGTGCGGTTCTCCCTCCTGTCGATGTGTGCGGGTCTTCCTCATGTCGATGTGTGGGTCTTCCTCGTGTCGGTGTGCGGGTCTCCCTCATGTCGATGTGCGGGTCTTCCTCGTGTCAGCGTGCAGGTCTCCCTCGTGTAGGTGTACAAGTCTCCCTCGTGTTGGTGTGCGGGTCTCCCTCATGTCGATGTGTGGGTCTTCCTCATGTCGGTGTGAGGGCCTCCCTCATGTGTGGGTCTCCCTCGTGTCAGTGTGCGGGTCTCCCTCGTGTCGGTGTTCAGGTCTTCCTCGTGTCGGTGTGCGGGTCTCCCTCGTGTTGGTGTGAGGGTCTCCTTCATGTGTGGGTCTCCCTGGTGTCGATGTGCGGGTCTCCCTCGTGTCGGTGTGAGGGTCTCCCTCATATGTGGGTATCCCTTGTGTTGGTGTGCAGGTCTTCCTCGTGTCAGTGTGCGGGTCTCCCTCGTGTCGGTGTTCAGGTCTTCCTCGTGTCGGTGTGCGGGTCTCCCTCGTGTTGGTGTGAGGGTCTCCTTCATGTGTGGGTCTCCCTGGTGTCGATGTGCGGGTCTCCCTCGTGTCGGTGTGAGGGTCTCCCTCATATGTGGGTATCCCTTGTGTTGGTGTGCAGGTCTTCCTCGTGTCAGTGTACGGGTCTCCCTCGTGTCGGTGTGCAGGTCTTCCTCGTGTCAGTGTACGGGTCTCCCTCGTGTCGGTGTGCAGGTCTCCCTCATGTGTGGGTCTCCCTCGTGTCGGTGTGCGGGTCTCCCTCGTGTCGGTGTGCGGGTCTCCCTCATGTCGGTGTGCGGGTCTCCCTCGTGTCGGTGTGCGGGTCTCCCTCGTGTCGGTGTGCGGGTCTCCCTCATGTCGGTGTGTGGGTCTCCCTCGTGTCGGTGTGCGGGTCTCCCTCATGTCGGTGTGTGGGTCTCCTTCGTGTCGATGTGCGGGTCTCCCTCGTGTCGGTGTGTGGGTCTCCCTCATGTGCGGGTCTCCCTCATGTGTGGACAGAAAAGAGAGCGCTCCCTGTGAAAAGACCTTCCAGGAATAAGAATTAAAGGGGACTGTTAGGCCGCTCACCTTGGGGAGTTGTGCACCCCCGCACAACCCCGATAACGCCTCCTATGGAATTTATGTCCTCTGGTCGCGGTGCCCGGGTGGTGGCGTCCTCCTGTGTCAGCCCTGCAGCTCCTCAGCGTGATGTCCAGAGGTCCTTCAGCTTATAAGGTGCTGTGATCCACTAGAGCAGCTCCTGCCGAACTCCCAGAGGGAGTGGTAGCATGCAGGAAAAAATAAGGTTTTTTTTATCGGCTTGTGGAGCGCTAAATGACCACCTGAGGAATACAGTAGACTAGAGTACTGCTGAAACATGTTGTGGCAGCACAAGGGGCCAATAAAGGTCTGATTTTATTTGTTTCTCTGCTAGTGATTTATTTAGCGCTCCACAAGTCGATAAAAAAACCCTATTTTTTCCTGCATCCCTCATGTGTGGGTCTCCCTCGTGTCGGTGTGCGGGTCTCCCTCGTGTCGGTGTGCGAGTCTCCCTCATGTGCGGGTCTCCCTCGTGTGGGCGTGCGGGTCTCCCTCGTGTGGGCGTGCGGGTCTCCCTCGTGTGGGCGTGCGGGTCTCCCTCGTGTGGACATGCGGACCTCGCTCGTGTGGACATGCGGACCTCGCTCATGTGGGCATGCGGACCTCGCTCGTGTAGGCGTGCGGACTTCCTTCGTGTTTGTGTTCGAACCTCCCTCATGTTGGCGTGCAGACCCCGCTCGTGTGGGCGTGTGGACCTCACTCGTGTGGGCGTGCGGACCTCCCTCCTTCGAGTCTGTCTATGGGTCTCCTTCCTGTTGGCGTGCGTGTCTTCCTCATTTTGGCATGCGGGCATGCTACGTGTCGGTGTTTGGGTCTCCCTTGTGGTGGTAGACAGCTCTCCCTCATTTCCATAGGCAGGGCAGGACACTGGCAGGACTGTGCGGAGGACACTGGCGGGGCTGTGCGGAGGACACTGGCGGGGCTGTGCGGAGAATGGCGGGGTTGTGCGGAGGCTACTGGTGGTGCTGTGCGGAGGATACTGGCGGGGCTGTGCGGAGGATGACGGGATTGTGCGGAGAACACTGGCGCGGCTGTGCGGAGGACACTGGCGGGACTGTGTGGAAGACGGCGGGGTTGTGCAGAGGACACTGACGGGGCTGTGCGGAGGACACTGACGGGGCTGTGCGGAGGACACTGACGGGGCTGTGCGGAGGACACTGGCGGGGCTGTGCGGAGGACACTGGCGGGGCTGTGCGGAGGACACTGGCGGGGCTGTGCGGGAACACTGGTGGGGCTGTGCGGAGTACACTGGCAGGACTGTGCGGAGGACACTGGCAGGGCTGTGTGGAGGACACTGGCGGGGCTGTGTGGAGGACACTGACACTGGCGGGGCTGTGCAGAGGTCACTGGTGGGGCTGTGCGGAGGACACTGGTGGGGCTGTGCGGAGGACACTGGCGGGGCTGTGCGGAGGACACTGGCGGGGCTGTGCGGAGGACACTGGCGGGGCTGTGCGGAGGACACTGGCGGGGCTGTGCGGAGGACACTGGCGGGCTGTGCGGAGGACACTGGCGGGGCTGTGAAGAGGTCACTGGTGGGGCTGTGCGGAGGACACTGGTGGGGCTGTGCGGAGGACACTGGCAGGACTGTGCGGAGGACACTGGCGGGGCTGTGAAGAGGTCACTGGTGGGGCTGTGCGGAGGTCACTGGCAGGGCTGTGCGGAGGTCACTGGCAGGGCTGTGTGGAGGAGACTGGCGGGGCTGTGCGGAGGACACTGGCAGGACTGTGCGGAGGACACTGGCGGGGCTGTGCGGAGGACACTGGCGGGGCTGTGAAGAGGTCACTGGTGGGGCTGTGCGGAGGAGACTGGCGGGGCTGTGCGGAGGTCACTGGCAGGGCTGTGCGGAGGTCACTGGCAGGGCTGTGCGGAGGAGACTGGCGGGGCTGTGCGGAGGATGGCGGGGCTGTGCGGAGGACACTGGCGGGGCTGTGCGGAGGACACTGGCGGGGCTGTGCGGAGGACACTGGCGGGGCTGTGCGGAGGACACTGGCGGGGCTGTGCGGAGTACACTGGCGGGGCTGTGCGGAGGACACTGGCGGGGCTGTGCGGAGGAGACTGGCGGGGCTGTGCGGAGGTCACTGGCAGGGCTGTGCGGAGGAGACTGGCGGGGCTGTGCGGAGGACACTGGCAGGGCTGTGCGGAGGTCACTGGCAGGGCTGTGCGGAGGACACTGGCGGGGCTGTGAAGAGGTCACTGGTGGGGCTGTGCGGAGGAGACTGGCGGGGCTGTGCGGAGGTCACTGGCAGGGCTGTGCGGAGGTCACTGGCAGGGCTGTGCGGAGGAGACTGGCGGGGCTGTGCGGAGGATGGCGGGGCTGTGCGGAGGACACTGGCGGGGCTGTGCGGAGGACACTGGCGGGGCTGTGCGGAGGACACTGGCGGGGCTGTGCGGAGGACACTGGCGGGGCTGTGCGGAGTACACTGGCGGGGCTGTGCGGAGGACACTGGCGGGGCTGTGCGGAGGAGACTGGCGGGGCTGTGCAGAGTACACTGGCGGGGCTGTGCGGAGTACACTGGCGGGGCTGTGCGGAGGACACTGGCGGGGCTGTGCGGAGGACACTGGCGGGGCTGTGCGGAGGACACTGGCGGGGCTGTGCGGAGGTCACTGGCGGGGCTGTGCGGAGGACACTGGTGGGGCTGTGGGAGGACACTGGCAGGATTAAGCAGGAGATGCTAGCAGGGTTGTACAGAGGACAGTGGCGGTGCTGTGCAGAGGGCACCATGCAGACCAGTGTTGTACTCCCTCCTGGCACCCTACAGCATCAGCCCCATCTCATGCAGACCCCCATTATCATTCAGGACATATACATACGGTGGCGCTCTGCTCTTAGCTGCTGTACACAGAGTTGGACTCATTCCTCAGACGACCGCACTTGTAACAAAATGGGAAAAACAGGGTGAAAATACAAAGGAGCGAAATGTACAAAGGAGCGAAATATACAAAGGAGAGCGGCGCAAGAGATAAATCTAGGGCGACAGTAAGTGGTGAGATCAGCCGTCACGTGATCCGTGTACAGATGGCGGAGGATGAGCGGCTGGTGTGTGTGTAGATTTATGTGTTGAAGCTGTAGAAGCGCTATCTGCGTCATCACCGCCGCACGATCCCGGGTGCCCACACCAGGCGCACCGCCGTCATGGCAGTAAATAAACAGGTGATGTCTGCACCACGGCCACTGCACAATGGGACACAAGATAAAGGAAAACGTGATCTAGCAAAACTGCTGTGAAAATACAAGACGAGGCAAATACATGAAGCTAATGTAGCATGTAACAGAGGAAATGAGACAGCAAAACTGCATCCTGTACAAGTATATACAGGACTACACTGCGGCTAGAGGTCTGCTGCCGGCAAAGTGGGAGCAACCCAGAACCCGCACTCTCAGGACTCTCCCGATTGACCGCTAGTGGCTGCCATTATTCACTTCCCCTTCTTACCACTGGAGGCATACCACTTACCACTCCTACATAGTTGTCACGTCTGGACTGCTCTGCAGTGTGAGTAAATTGCGAGTAAATTCTCCTTTTGTACTTTAAGGGTTAATTTCTGTTGCTGTGGCTCCGTAGTATCAGTTGCTGTTGTGGTGTGTGTATCAGGTGATGTCACCTGATGTTGCTGATGGAGTTCTTTCTCTGCATGACCGGAACAGTGTGGATGTGTCACGGGGTGGTATAACAGATCAGGAATCAGGAGTCAAGATGGTAAGGTGGGTAAGGGCGTTCAGGGGAGCTAGTCTGGCCCTGGACTTGGGCTCCCTGACTAGACCTTTTTCCGAAGGTACCTCTGAAGGTGAGGAGGTTTGGGCCGCCACCCTAGACCTTCGCTTCTAATTAGCCCTTGGCTAAGTGCACCTACCTCCACTCACGGACCAGGAAAAAACAGCAGCTTCAACGGCAGCAAAAACACTTCTCAGCACAGCACGATTTCACAGCTTGGGGTCCAAGTAGAAATGAACTCTATCTGTGACCTCTGGTGGTGGGAAGCAGAACTTCTTAAGGCTGAGGGAGTGGAGAGCTGAAAGGTCAGGCACACCCCTTCACCTCTACCTCCACATGCAGAGATGCACACAGCATAGAATAAAGGACAAAAAGCTCAGTTTAATCACAACAGCAGCACTCATGGACTGCAAAGCAGTCAACACTTGTCAGGATGCTGTTGCAGTTCCTGCTGAAGCTGTCATTTAGCTTTCCTGTAGATTGCTATCGTGCGTGGTAGTTGCTGTGTTTTTCCTGGTCCCTGGGTGGAGGTGAGGGGGTGTTAGCTTATGGGGAGGGGTTTATGAGCAGGGCAAGGGTGGTGGCCCAGACATTCTCATTTTTAGAAGTACTTCTGGGAACAGGGTCATCTAGGGACCCCCAGTCTAAAGGTCAGACTAGTTCCCCTGATTGACTTTGACTGTCACTGCCATCCTGCTACCTTACCCCTTTGTCCTTTATAACTACCCCTTGACAATAGTCTGGTCTTTTCTGTAGTAACATATGGAAGTGACACCTAGACGATAAAGGAACAAGACAGAAGAAGAATCAACACCTTCATAATGTGGAGCTGGAGAAGGAGGTTATCAAGACCATGGATGGAAAAAAGAACAAGAACCCACCAGACATGTCACTGGAAGGAACAATCACCAAGATACAACTTGTCTACACATCATAAGAAGAGAGCAATCACCGGAGAAGACATCATGGTCAGGAGACTAGAAGAAACAAGGTGAAGATCCTCTGGAACAACATGTTAGGCTATGGGTTGAACTTCAACCTTAAATACTATGTTACTATGAAGAGGAAGACAAGCAACCCAATGGCTGGATACTATCAAGATAATGGTGGAGAAGACCTTGGTGGACCTATCTAAGCTTGGAGAAGACCCTGGTGGACCTGTGTAGGCTTGGAGAAGTTCCTGGTGGACCTATGTAGGCTTGGAGAAGACCCTGGTGGACCTATGTAGGCTTGGAGAAGACCCTGGTGGACTATCTAAGCTTGGAGAAGACCCTGGTGGACCTGTGTATGCTTGGAGAAGACCCTGGTGGACCTGTGTAGGCTTGGAGAAGT
This sequence comes from Allobates femoralis, assembly GCA_033576535.1. Classification (NCBI taxonomy): domain Eukaryota; kingdom Metazoa; phylum Chordata; class Amphibia; order Anura; family Aromobatidae; genus Allobates; species Allobates femoralis. The sequence continues at coordinate 120,132,149 of JARQOC010000012.1, read as the reverse complement.
TCCTGGTGGACCTATGTAGGCTTGGAGAAGACCTGGTGGACCTATGTAGGCTTGGAGAAGACCCTGGTGGACCTATCTAGCTTGGAGAAGACCCTGGTGGACCTGTGTATGCTTGGAGAAGACCCTGGTGGACCTATGTAGGCTTGGAGAAGACCCTGGTGGACCTATGTAGGCTTGGAGAAGACCCTGGTGGACCTATGTAAGCTTGAAGAAAACATTGGTGGACTTATGTAGAACCTGGTGGAGCTATCTAGGCTCATGCAAGATCGATCTTCTTGTAGAGCATTTATCCATTAAGTCGCCATGACTCAAGATCGAGCTGAAGGCTGATAAATAATAATAATAACCACTGGAAGCAGTTGTGTCCTGGGAAATTGGTCTTTAGTAAAATGGCTGCTGCTGAACCTGTGACAGCCATCTTGTTTCCTGTTTGTGCCTACTTAACCACATGGAGCCTTCACTCATTGCTTGAGTATTGTTTCTAGCAGTTAGTCTAGTTCCAGTCTCTAGCTCCAGAAATGTCTTGCCCAGACCGTTCCCACCCTATTATGGATTGTTTCTACATCTTCCATTCCTGTGTCCAGGACTTCTAACACTGCCTGCTGTTCCCTGCTCATGCCCCTCCGGCCATCGGATTGCAGCCGTGCTCTACCAGTATCGTAACACACTGGTTCACCGACACAAAGGGGCACATGGTCTAGTACACAGGTCTCAAGCCCTTCTCCTCTATAGTGTTTGTTCCTGCCTAATCACTATAGCAATGCATACACGCTGTGCCAGTTCACTACACTGCCTCTACCCCGTGCCAGGCACTATACCACCTCCACCGTGCCAGTCACTACACCGCCTTCATCATGCCAGTTACTGCACCGCCTCCACTCTGGGCCCATCACTACACCGCCTCGACTCTGTACCCGTCACTACAGCGCCTCCACCCTGTGCCCGTCACTACTCTGCCTCCACCCTTTGCACGTCACTACACCGCCTCCACCATGCCAGTCACTGCACCGCTCCACTCTGGGTCCATCACTACATTGCCTCCACTCTGGGCCCATCACTACAGCGCCTCCACTGTGCAGTCACTACACCGCCTCTACTGTGCCAGTCACTGCACGCCTCCACTGTGCCAGTCACTACACCCCCTCCACCATGCCAGTCACTACACTGCCTCCACCATGCCAGTCACTGCACCGCCTCCACTTTGTGCCAGTCACTGCATCGCATCCACCTTGTGCCAGTCACTGCACCGCCTCCACCTTGTGCCAGTCACTGCACCGCCTCCACCTGTGTCAGTCACTGCATTGCACTCCATAGTGCCAGTCACTGCATTGCACTCCATAGTTCCACTCTGTGCCAGTCACTGCACCACTCCACCCTGTGCCAGTCACTGCATTGCACTCCATCATGCCAGTCACTGCACCCACCGCCTCCACTTTGTGCCAGTCACTGCACCGCCTCTACTTTGTGCCCTCACTGCACAGCCTCCACTTTGTGCCAGTCACTGCACAGTCTCCACTTTGTGCCAGTCACTGCACGCCTCCACCCTGTGTCAGTCACTGCATTGCTCTCCATCGTGCCAGTCTGCACCATCACTGTGCCATCACTGCTCCGCCATACCCATGGTCTAGTCACTAGCTCCGCCTCTACCCTGTTGTTCCGCATCACTGCAGCCTCACCCTGTGTCAGTTCACGGCATTGCACTCACATTGTGCCAGTCACTGCCACCTCCACTGTGCCAGTCACTCACCACCTCCTTTGCCAGTACTGCACAGCCTCCACTTTGTGCCAGTCACACCCCCACTTGTCCCAGTCACTACAGCCTCCACTTTGTGCCCGTCACTGCACAGCCTCCACCTTTGTGCCAGTCACTGCACAGCCTCCACTTGTGCCAGTCACTGCACGCCTCCACTTGTCCTCACTGCATTGCCTCCACTATGGCCAGTCACTCACACGCCTCCACTGTGCCAGTCAGCTCCGCCTCTACCTGTGCCAGTCACTGCACGCCTCACCTGTGCCAGTCACTGCACGCCTCACATGTCACTGCACGCCTCCACTTGCCAGTCACTGCACAGCCTCCACTTGTGCCAGTCACTGCACGCTCCACCTTGTGCCAGTCACTGCACGCCTCCACCCTGTGCCAGTCACTGACACCCCTCACCACTGTGCCAGTCACTGCACCACTCCACCTGTGCCAGTCACTACACTGCCTCCACATTCCTGTGCAGTCACACCACCTCCACCTGCCAGTCACTACACTGCCTCCACGTTCAGCCAGTCACTCACCACCTCCACCATGCCAGTCACTCACTGCCTCCACTTGTAGTCATCACCCAGCCTCCACCTGGCCAGTCACTGCACGCCTCCACCTTCAGTAGTCACGTCACTCACCTCCACCATGTCAGTCATGCATTCCACCATCGTGTCACTCACCCTCCACTGGCCAGTCCACTGCTCACCTTCCGTAGTCACTACACCCCTCCACCTGCCAGTCACTGCACTGCCTCCACCTTCCGTAGTCATCACCACCTCCACCATGCCAGTCACTGCACTGCCTCCCACTTTGTAGCCATCACACCACCTCCACCTTGCCAGTCACTGCACTGCCTCCACCTTGTAGTCCAGTACACGCAACCTCCACCAGTGCCAGTCACTGCACTGCCTCCACATTCCAGTTCACTCACACCTCCACTATGCCAGTCACTGCACTGCCTCACACATTTCCAGTCACTGCACCCTCCACCTGTCAGTCACTCCCACTCGCCTCCACCTTCCGTAGTCACTCACCGCCTCCACCTGCAGTCACGCATGCTCCCCATTAGTGCAGTCACTGCACCAGCCTCCACCATGCCAGTCACTGCACTGCCTCCACCTGTCCAGTCACTGCACCCACTCCATGCCAGTCACCTCACTGCCGTCCACCTTCCAGTAGTCACTACACCACTCCACCATGGCCAGTCACTGCACTGCCTCCACCATTCCAGTAGTCACTACACACCTCCACCATGCCAGTCACTACACTGCCTCCACCTTCCAGTATCACTACACCACCTCCACCATGCCAGTCACTGCACTGCCTCCACCATTCCAGTAGTCACTACACCACTCTCCACCATGCCAGTCACTACACTGCCTCCACCATTCCAGTAGTCACTACACCACCTCCACCATGCCAGTCACTGCACTGCCTCCACCATTCCAGTAGTCACTACACCACCTCCCCCTGCCAGTCACTGCACTGCCTCCACCATTCCAGTAGTCACTACACCACCTCACCATGCAGTCACTGCACTGCCTCCACCATTCCGTAGTCACTACACCACCTCCACCATGCCAGTCACTGCACTGCCTCCACCTTCCAGTAGTCACTACACCACCTCCACCATGCCAGTCACTACACTGCCTCCACCATTCCAGTAGTCACTACACCACCTCCACCATGCCAGTCACTGCACTGCCTCCACCATTCCAGTAGTCACTACACCACCTCCACCATGTCAGTCACTGCACTGCCTCCACCATTCCAGTAGTCACTACACCACCTCCACCATGCCAGTCACTCACTGCCTCCATCCATCTGTCCAGTGTAGTCACTACACACCTCCACCATGCCAGTCACTGCACTGCCTCCACCATTCCAGTAGTCACTACACCACCTCCACCATGCAGTCACTACACTGCCTCCACCATTCCAGTAGTCACTACACCCTCCACCTGCCAGTCACTCACTGCCTCCACCATTCCAGTAGTCACTACACCACCTCCACCATGCCAGTCACTCACTGCCTCCACCATTCCAGTAGTCACTACACCACCTCCACCATGCCAGTCACTACACTGCCTCCACCATTCCAGTAGTCACTACACCACCTCACATGCCAGTCACTACACTGCTCCACCATTCCAGTAGTCACTACACCACCTCCACCTGCCACCATGCCAGTCACTGCACTGCCTCCACCATTCCAGTAGTCACTACACACCTCCACCATGCCAGTCACTACACTGCTCCACCATTCCAGTAGTCACTACACCACCTCCACCATGCCAGTCACTCACTGCCTCCACCATTCCAGTAGTCACTACACCACTCCACATGCCAGTCACTACACTGCTCACCATTCCAGTAGTCACTCACCACCTCCACATGCCAGTCACTCACTGCTCCACCATTCCAGTAGTCACTACACACCTCCACCATGCAGTCATCACTGCCTCACCATTCAGTAGTCACTACACCCTCACCATGCCAGTCACTACACTGCCTCCACCATTCCAGTAGTCACTACACCACCTCACCATGCCAGTCACTGCACTGCCTCCACCATTCCAGTAGTCACTACACCACCTCCACCATGCCAGTCACTCACTGCCTCCACCATTCAGTAGTCATACACCACCTCCACCATGCCAGTCACTCACTGCCTCCACCATTCCAGTAGTCACTACACCACCTCCACCATGCCAGTCACTCACTGCCTCCACCATTCCAGTAGTCACTACACCACCTCCACCATGCCAGTCACTACACTGCCTCCACCATTCCAGTAGTCACTACACACCTCCACCATGCCAGTCACTACACTGCCTCCACCATTCCAGTAGTCACTACACCACCTCCACCATGCCAGTCACTACACTGCCTCCACCATTCCAGTAGTCACTACACACCTCCACCATGCCAGTCACTACACTGCCTCCACCATTCCAGTAGTCACTACACTGCCTCCACCATGCCAGTCATCACTGCCTCACATTCGTAGTCATACACCCACCATCTCACCATGCATAGTCACTACCACCTCCACCATGCCAGTCACTACACTGCCTCCACCATTCCAGTAGTCACTACACCACCTCCACCATGCCAGTCACTACACTGCCTCCACCATTCCAGTAGTCACTACACCACCTCCACCATGCCAGTCACTACACTGCCTCCACCATTCAGTAGTCACTACACCACCTCCACCATGCCAGTCACTACACTGCCTCCACCATTCCAGTAGTCACTACACCACTCCACCATGCCAGTCACTACACTGCCTCCACCATTCCAGTAGTCACTACACCACCTCCACCATGCCAGTCACTACACTGCCTCCACCATTCCAGTAGTCACTACACTGCCTCCACCATGCCAGTCACTGCACTGCCTCCACCATTCTGGTAGTCAATACACCACCTCCACCATGCCAGTCACTGCACTGCCTCCACCATGCCAGTCACTACACCGCCTCCACCATGCCAGTCCACTGCACCGCCTCCACCCTGTGCTAGTCATTACACCACCTCTACCGTGAGCCAGTCACTACACTGCCTCCACCGTTCCAGTAGTCACTACACCACCTCCACCATGCCAGTCACTGGACCGCCTCCACCATTCCAGTAGTCAATACACTGTCTGACTGGTGAAATGGTGCCTTGTTTTCCGTGTTGCCATTTCTGTGGGATGTAAGTGTAAGCACTGTGCGGTTTTCTTGTGCCGTCTCTCCAGGCCTCTCAGGGTTAATGCTTAAGCTGTGCAAGCACAGAACAATGAAGCATAAAGCCTGGTGGTCACATGTGAGGTGACTGGTGGTCCTGCAGGAACGCCTCTGCACCGGCCTCATAAACAGGAACGCTTTAATTAATGTGCCGCTCACTTGCCAAGGACTTGTTTTTCGAAACATCTTGTTTTGCGCCAGACTGGTAAACAAACGCTGGGGCCCGCTGTTCCCCTCCGCGGATGAGTCCTCACTGTATAATGTACGCGGGAGCAGGAGAAGGAAAAAATACAAAATCCAGATGGAACGGTGCAAAGGAACCCGATAGAAAGACAGACGGATAGAATTAAAAAATTGACAGCTGAAATGACTGATGATGTGTGGCTCCGAGATTGCCAATAAAGACCTCGAGAGAGCTCGCCGCTCGTAGGAGACGCAGGAAAAATGGACTTTGGTTTTAACGTGTCAATTCTCCCGCTTGGGTTATATATCTGGGGGATCATCCTGCATCAGTGACTTACTGCTGCGCCGCTTCCATCTGATACAAGGGATAATTCTTCAGGCTGTAGAGCGGTGAGGGGCCGCAAGGTCTGACGGGAAGACCCACAGGAGAGAAGAACACCAACAAGATAGAGAGCAGGAACACGAGCAAAGCAGGAGCTAGAGAAACCACAGCCTCCCGTGGTCTAAAGTGGGCTACCCTAGACCAACGCTTACTGGCAAGCAGAGCTGTGGAGTCAGCAAGTCAAGCATCCAACTCCAATGCCACCAAAATGGACCTCAACTCAGACTCCGCAGCCCTACTAGCAAGAGAAAGCCACAGTTTACAAGCATGAGAGTCCCAGGGACCCAGCTGAGGGTCATGATAAGGCCAGAACCTTCTGATACCATAGATTATGAGTTTGAGAAACTCAGGACCACCTGAGACCACAGTTTACGAGCTTGAGAGAATTGAATCCCCAAAGACCACAGCACTCACATGAGAACGTCAGAACTTCTCAAGAACACACGTTCTAAGCATGAGAGAGTGGGACCTTCCCAAGACTGTGGTCTTGATCATTAAACAGGTGGAAACCCCTTGAGACCATAGGTTGTAACATCAGAAGAACAGAACCCCTCTACACTGCAAGTTACAACAAGAAATAATGGAACCCCCCAAAGACCACAGCACTCACATGAGAAGGTCAGAACCTCTCAAGAACACACGTTCTAAGCATGAGAGAGTGGGACCTCCCCAAGACTGTGGTTTTGATCATTAAACAGGTGGAAACCCCTTGAGACCATAGGTTGTAAGTATGAGAAGAACAGAACCCCTCTACACTGCAAGTTACAACAAGAAATAATGGAACCCCCAAAGACCACATGTGAAAGCTGGTTCCTGGCAAAACTACGTCTGATGGCGGGTTTACACGCCATGATATCGGCGTCCAACTCCGACAAAAAGTCACGTGGGTTGCGAGTTGGACCTGATATCGTTTGCGCATTGTACAGTTTGAACGTACAACGCGATCCTGGAACGATGCCAAAACGATATCGGGGTTGAATGAGCGTGCTATTCAACTCCCCGATATCGCATAGCCGTTGTAGCAGCATCGTAGCGTGTAACAGCACAACTACGATGTGTACTCGCAACTCACCCATTAACTCCCATGTTAAATGGTCGTTACTGGGTTGGTGGGCGTACACATCGGAGGGACGTTGTTTCCCGATATCGCAGCGTGTAAACCACCGATGCGATATCGGGAAAAGCGCACTAAAAATGCGCGCTCCCGCGCCGTTGTATAGCGATATCCTCCCGATATCGAGACGTGTAAACCCACTATAATAAGCATGAGTAACCTAGAACACCTGAGACAATAAGTTACAAACTAGAGAAGCTAGAACCCCCTGATACTTCAGCTTATCTATCGAGACCACAGTTTATGAGCATGAGAAAGGTGAAAACCCCAAGACCACAGCTTACACGCATGAGAAAGCCCAAACCCAAGGCCACAGGTTATAAGAACCCCCCCAATACTGTAGGTTATGATCATTAAACAGATGGAAATCCCTTGAGACCATAGGTTGTAAGCATGAGAAGGCTAAAACCCATCTGGACTACACATCATTACATGCAGAAGTGGAACCCCCTCAGGACCACATGGAAAAGCTGATTATTCGCAAAAGCAAGAGAAACCTAGAACTCCTAAGACCATAAATTACAAGCAAAAGAAGTCATAACCCATTGATACTACAGTCATGATAAAGCCAGAACCATCGAGACCACAGCTTATGAGCAAGAGAAAGCTGGAACACCCTGAGACTACAACCCAAGGCCAAGACCACACGTTAAGCCTCATCAGAATTCCCACACACTGCCCTGATGAGGGGCAATCACCCTGAAACACAGCGTCTGTAGTTTGGGGTTCTGATCTGACACAAATCCTGAGTCATATTAAAAGGCTTGTTAAAGAGCTGATTATGACTTTTAGGATTGCTGCCTTTATTAGGTGGCATTACAGTTTGTCTACTTCCTCACTGAAGTGACAATTTGCATATGCAATTTCCCAGAGGAGCATTGCGGCTTTAAGTCTCCTCACTGCCGGCTGACAGAATGCTCTCCACAAGGAGAATAGCTGTTCCCCCAGACCTGGTTCATAGACTGACATACATGTAGTTGGTAGGAAAGTTGAAATTCTATATGTTGCTTGTGGTCTTTGGTTAGGTGGTGTCACATCCCCAGCAGGGGCTGCTGTTTGCTCCAAAGGTGGAGCTGATGATGTAGTAGTCTGACATGTGGATGTGTTGTATGGCTGCCCAGCTGCAGTCATTATCTCCGACTTAAGCCAATTAGAAAGTATTGCACTCTATTTGAACTCCTCTGTGTTGTTACTAGCTGACAGACATACTCCCTGGTTCCCTTGTTATTATCCTGCTTTATATTATTGATTTTCTAGATTGACCTCTGCCTGATTTTGTAGTATTCTCCAGCCTAATGACTTTGTACTTGTCCGACCTCTCAGCTTTGACCCTGCTTGGCAACTTTTCCATTCCTGGACTACAACCTATAGAGGCAACAACCATTTGGACCTTGCAGTAAGGCCAGGGGTTAAAGAGTGTCTGGGTATCTCGGGGTACCATCTGCCCGATGGTGCGATTTGCATTTAGTCTGTCCGGGATTCCCCTTTTTACCTGTAACTCGGACTGCCATTATGGGTGGGTGACGACTGCTGTGGGCAATGTATTGGTGCTAGTTACTGGAATCATCACCGATCATGGATGGAAGAGTATGAGTATCCGATCTTGTATAGAAGGTACAGAGGGTGGAGGATGATTTATGGGACCCAAATGTATAGCTGTCACATAAGACATGAAATATGTGGGATGCCGGTACTGATTATACACTTGGGACATGGAGCTTCACGTGTGTGACACCGGCACTGACTCTACACTTGGGACATGGAGCTTCCCCTTTCGGATGCTGGTACTGATTATATGTGGCACCCCTGCGTCCAGGAGGCCACAAAGGGAACTGCAGCCAGGCAGGTATGACACTTGTTGCACAACAACACCCTCACAGCCCACACAACCCACAGGAAGAAGAGGTTAACATCCAGCCCTGAGATTAGATACTCTATGAGATTGAGGGGTGGTGGATCAGAGGAGTGGGTTGGGCACACCAGAAGTCAGGTGACTTGACAGTATATAGGAAGGGGGAGGAGTGAAGGAAGTTAGTAGGCCGGAGTGAGCCGAGCTGTAAAGACCCAAGAGTAGGCCCAGGGTGCCGAGATGCAAAGACCAGAAGCTGAGCTGTAAAGACAGAAAGACTTACACACGTCCTGTGAGTGCAAGGCTGACGAGCGCAGAATCCGTACTGAGCCAGTGTGAGCCAGAGGGGAGAGAAAACCCATCTGACGCTGATGCCACCAGGAGTGTGACCCGACAGAGAGGGACGGTGGAACCCGTGCCCTAGACAGCAGCTAAAGCCACTGACTGCAGACGGAGTAGCCCTCCTAGAATACTGGAAAGGAACAGAAGGAAAGGAGCCTGGTAGAGCCTCAGGCTTGAGGACTGCTGGAGGCTGGGCTGAGTAGAGTGTCGGCTCTAGAGGGGACCGCAGTTTACCCGGGATCCCCAAACAACACGACGGGGGACCACAGCTCCTTGTTAGGGTCCCCAACCCAAAGACAAGCAGCTCAGTTACAACCAGGAGGGCCCACGAGGGGTCCGAGTCACCGCCATACTGTCCAGCGCACCACACACCACCCGTACAGACGGAGACCATAGACAGCCCGGAAAGGACACTAAAGACTGTGTGAGGGGTCACAGAGAGAGAGAGGTCTGGCTGCAGAGCAAAGGGAACCCGGTGAGGGAGAATGTACCCGTGTATTGAGAACTGTAACTGTGCTGTAAGAACTGCAACTGACTTGTAAACTGCTTGAAGAATTGAGAGTAAAAGACACGGAAAACCCTGAATTGGCCTCTCTTGTCAGTCTCTACCTGCAGACTATTCCTCCCATACAGGTTGCAGCAGATTCCCACCTACAGAGCTACCAGCAAGGAAGAGAGCACCAGCAAGGAAGAGAGATCCTGCAGCGTCTGCAAAGTAAGTGTCCTGGACAATTCCACAACCCTTAACTCTTACTGCCCCGGGGGATACAGTTCTTCCCACTGGAACTATAACATCTCCGCTGCCACTCCATCACCCCCGGAGGTTCTGCAGCAGCGGCGGCCCCCATCACTGGCCTCATCAAGTGGGTGGCGTCACGAATGACATTTCCCCTGTAAATATCCCCCTTTATTTGCCGAGCCAGGGACACGGTCCGGACCAGGACCACCCGTGACTTCCCCAGTAAAGACCCGGTCCAGTACCGAGTACCCCCGTCCCGTGGGGCCCGACATATACACTTGGTACATAGAGCTTCACATGGGGGATTCGTACTGACAATACACTTAGGATATGTGGCTTCACGTGTGGGATTTGAACTGATTATACACTTGGGACATGGAGCTTCACATGTGAGATGCCAGTACTGACACTACACTTGGGACATGGAGCTTCACATGTGGTATTTGTACTGATTATACACTTGGAACATGGCACTTCAAGTGTGGGCCACCAGTACCGATTATACACTTGGGATATGGAGCTTCACAAGTGGGATTTCTACTGACTCTACACTTGGGACATGAAATTTCACGTGTGGTATGACAGTATGGACTCCACACTTGGAACATGGAGCTTCACCTGTGAGTGCCGGTACTGACTCTGCACTTGGGACATGGAGCTTCACCTGTGAGTGCCGGTACTGACTCTGCACTTGGGACATGGAGCTTCACCTGTGAGTGCCGGTACTGACTCTGCACTTGGGACATGGAGCTTCACCTGTGAGTGCCGGTACTGACTCTGCACTTGGGACATGGAGCTTCACCTGTGAGTGCCGGTACTGACTCTGCACTTGGAACATGGTGCTTCACCTGTGAGTGCCGGTACTGACTCTGCACTTGGGACATGGAGCTTCACGTGTGAGATGTTGATACTGATTATACACTTAGGGCATGGAGCTTCACATGTGGGACGTCTGTACGGACTGTACACTTGGTACATGGAGCTTCACATGTGAGACGCTGGTACTGATTATACACTTGGGATATGGAGCTTCACTTGTGGGATGCAGGTACTGAATCTCTAATTGGGTCATTGCCTTTCACGTATGGGATGCCGGTGCTGACTCTATACTTGGGTCATGGAGCTTCTCATGTGGGAATTGTACTGTTTGTACACTTGTGACATGGAGCTTCACCTGTGAGCGCCGGTACTGACTCTACACTTGGGACATGGAGCTTCACATGTGAGACGCCGATACTAATTATACAGTTAGGGCATGGAGCTTCACATGTGGGATGCCAGTACTGACTCTAAACTTGAGACATGGAGTTTCACATGTGGGATGCCAGTATGGACTCCACACTTGGGACATAGTGCTTCACGTGTGGGATGCCGGTACTGATTATACACTTGGAACATGGAGGTTCACTTGTGTGGCGCTAGTACTGATTATACACTTGGGACATGAAGCTTTATGTGTGGGATGCTGGTATTGGTTATACTCTTGGGACATGGAGCTTCACGTGTGTGGTGCTAGTACTGATTATACACTTGGGACATGGAGCTTTGTGTGGGATGCTGGTACTAAATATAAACTTGGGACATGGCGCTTCACATGTGGGATGCCGGTACTGACTCTACACTTGTTACATGGAGCTTCACATGTGAGACGCTTGTACTGATTATACACTTGGGACATGGAGCTTCACGTGTGGGATTCAGGTACTGAATCTCTAATTGGGTCATGGCCTTTCACGTATGGGATGCCGATGCTGCCTCTATACTTGGGTCATGGAGCTTCTCATGTGGGAATCGTACTGTTTATACACTTGTGACATGGAGCTTTATGTGTGGGATGCTGGTACTGATTATAGACTTGGGACATGGAGCTTCACGTGTGGGACACTGGTACTGAATCTATACTTGATACATAGAGCTTCATTTGTGGGACGCAGGTACTGATTATACACTTAGGACATGGAGTTTCATGTGTGGGATGCTGGTACTGACTCTACACTTGGGACATGGAGCTTCACATGTGAAACGCTGTACTGATTATACACTTAGTACATGGAGCTTCACGTGTGTGAAGCCGGTACTGATTCTATACTTGGAACATGGAGCTTCACTTGTGAGACGCTGGTACTGAATCTGTACTTAGGTCATGACTTTTCACATGTGGGACGCAGGTATTAACTTTATACTTGGGTCATGGCCCTTCACATGTGGGACGTCCGTACTAAATCAACTCTATACTTGAGTCATGGCCCTTCGTGTGTGGGATGCCAGTACTGACTCTATACTTGGGACATGGAGCTACACATGTGGCATTCGTTCTGATTATACACTTGGGATATGAAGCTTTACATGTGGGATGCCCGTATTGACTCTATACTTGCTACATAGAGCTTTACTTGTGGGACGCTGGTACTGAATTTACACTTGGGACATGGGAGATTCACTTGTAGAACGCCAGTACTGATTATACACTTGGGTCATGGCCCTTCATGCGTGGGATGCCAGTACTGACCCTACACTTGAGACATGGAGCTTTACGTGTGGGATGCCAGTACTGACCCTACACTTGAGACATGAAGCTTTACGTGTGGGATTCCGGTACTGACCCTACACTTGGGACATGGAGCTTTATTTTTGGGATGCCAGTACTGACACTACACTTGGGACATGGAGCTTTATGTGAGTGATGCCGGACTGGCTCTACACTCGGGACATGTAGCTTTATGTTTGGAATGCCAGTACTAACTCTATACTTAGTACATGGAGCTTTTCTTGTGGGATGCTGGTACTGAATATACACTTGAGAAATAGAGCTTCACTTGTGGGACACTGGTACTGAATCTATACTTGATACATAGAGCTTCATTTGTGGGACGCAGGTACTGATTATACACTTAGGACATGGAGCTTCACGTGTGGGACACTGGTACTGAATCTATACTTGATACATAGAGCTTCATTTGTGGGACACAGGTACTGATTATACACTTAGGACATGGAGTTTCATGTGTGGGATGCTGGTACTGACTCTACACTTGGGACATGGAGCTTCACTTGTGGGACGCCGGTACTGATTATACACTTGGCATATGGAGTTTCAGGAGTTTCACGTTCCGACTATGGGATAAATTGAGGATTTACAGGACATCCATACTGTAAGCTCTACAGATCTCTTAATGATGATGAAATGATCAGGATCATGGCAGGTTATGAGACAAGTCGCATGGCTTCTCACCGCGGCATGAGCTACTGTCGGGAGCGCTCTTGCCTGCGGCTGTGAGTCTAGAGGACAGCCACGATTATTAAACATTAGTTTCCAGCACACGATCAATTCTCTGAAGTCTGGTGTAGAAAAACATGATGCATCATATACTATTATATCTACGGATCTAATATTGGAAGAGCGGGCTCAGAGGTTGACGAAAACATTGTGAGAGAAGGCACCGGAGCCGGAAGCCAAAGACACTATAGACACAATTGTTTCTACCGGCAGAAGACGGAGTGACTGCCGGATACCCCTGGCCGCCCCCTGGCACTCGCTAGTTTGTAAGTTCCGCTAAACAGCCGCATCCTCTAGTGCTGGGATGAATCCATGGATTACTTGCCGCGGGCTGGATATTAGTAATTCTATTTAATTTGTCTTGCTCTCTCACCTGCTCCCGCTGTCAGATTTGTCACCATGAAGTATGACGCCTGGTAAAGCCGCTCTACTGAAATAGCTAATGTTATGAGAGAAGCGGTGAGGAGACTGACTGCTCAGATGTGCGCGAATCCCCCAGAGACATTACCCCCACGGATGGGGAATCAAATACTACCCCACCACTGCTGTCACTTCTGAGCCACCGACAGACCAAGAAGTCAAACACAGAGCCAGAAAAAGGGCACAAATGCTGGGTTCCAGGCTGAACCTTGTCGGACCATAGAGGGAACGCTACTCTATGTCAACACTTCATGTCAGGCCCAGAGTGCGGATCTTGCATCAGGATCTAAAATCTGTTAACTGATTCTGGATAGGAAGTGCTTATCTAATACTTTGATCCATCACTTGGTCTTCAGGTCCTATATCTGTATCCATCACCTGGTCTTCAGGTCCTATATCAGTATCCATCACCTGGTCTTCAGTCCTATATCAGTATCCATCACCTGGTCTTCAGGTCCTATATCAGTATCCATCACCTGGTCTTCAGGTCCTATATCAGTATCCATCACTTGGTCTTCAGGTCTTATATCAGTATCCATCACCTGGTCTTCAGTCCTATATCAGTATCATCACCTGGTCTTCAAGTCCTATATCAGTATCCATCACCTGGTCTTCAGGTCCTATATCAGTATCCATCACCTGGTCTTCAGGTCTTATATCAGTATCCATCACCTGGTTTTAGGTCTTGTATATCAGTATCCATCACCTGGTCTTCAGGTCCTATATCAATATCCATCACTTGGTCTTCAGGTCTTATATCAGTATCCATCACCTGGTCTTCAGGTCCTATATCAGTATGCATCACCTGGTCTTCAGGTCTTATATCAGTATCCATCACCTGGTCTTCAAGTCCTATATCAGTATCCATCACCTGGTCTTCAGGTCCTAAATCAGTATCCATCACTGGTCTTCAGGTCTTATATCAGTATCCATCACCTGTCTTCAGGTCTTGTATATCAGTATCCATCACCTGGTCTTCAGGTCCTATATCAATATCCATCACTTGGTCTTCAGGTCTTATATCAGTATCCATCACCTGGTCTTCAGTTCCTATATCAGTATCCATCACCTGGTCTTCAGGTCCTATATCAGTATCCATCACCTGGTCTTCAGGTCCATATATCAGTATCCATCACTTGGTCTTCAGGTCTTATATCAGTATCCATCACCTGGTCTTCAGATCCTATATCTGTATCCATCACCTGGTCTTCAGGTCCTATATCTGTATCCATCACTTGGTCTTCAGGTCCTATATCTGTATCCATCACCTGGTCTTCAGGTCCTATATCAGTATCCATCACCTGGTCTTCAGGTCTTATATCAGTATCCATCACCTGGTCTTTAGGTCTTGTATATCAGTATCCATCACCTGGTCTTCAGGTCCTATATCAATATCCATCACTTGGTCTTCAGGTCTTATATCAGTATCCATCACCTGGTCTTCAGGTCCTATATCAGTATCCATCACCTGGTCTTCAGGTCTTATATCAGTATCCATCACCTGGTCTTCAAGTCCTATATCAGTATCCATCACCTGGTCTTCAGGTCCTATATCAGTATCCATCACCTGGTCTTCAGTCCTATATCAGTATCCATCACCTGGTCTTCAGGTCCTATATCAGTATCCATCACCTGGTCTTCAGGTCTTATATCAGTATCCATCACCTGGCTTCAGGTCTTGTATATCATATCATCACTGGTCTTCTAGGTCCTATATCAATATCCATCACTTGGTCTTCAGGTCTTATATCAGTATCCATCACCTGGTCTTCAGGTCTATATCAGTATCCATCACTGGTCTTCAGTCCTATATCATATCCATCACTTGGTCTTCAGGTCTTATATCAGTACATCACTGGTCTTCAGTCCTATATCAGTATCATCACCTGGTCTTCAGTCCTATATCAGTATCCATCACCTGGTCTTCAGGTCCTATATCAGTATCCATCACCTGGTCTTCAGGTCTTATATCAGTATCATCACCTTGGTCTTTAGGTCTTGTATATCAGTATCCATCACTGGTCTTCAGGTCCTATATCAATATCCATTCACTTGGTCTTCAGGTCTTATATCAGATCCATCACTGGTCTTTCAGGTCCTTATTCTTATGCATCACCTGGTTCTTCAGGTCTTTATCATATCCATCACCTGGTCTCAAGTCCTATATCAGTATCCATCACCTTGTCTTCAGGTCCTAAATCAGTATCCATCACCCTGTCTTCAGGTCTTATATCAGTATCCATCACCTGTTCTTCAGGTCTTGTATATCAGTATCCATCACTGTCTTCAGGTCCTATATCAATATCCATCACTTGGTCTTCAGGTCTTATATCAGTATCCATCACCTGGTCTTCAGTTCCTAATCAGTATCCATCACCTGGTCTTCAGGTCCTATATCAGTATCCATCACCTGGTCTTCAGGTCCTATATCAGTATCCATCACTTGGTCTTCAGGTCTTATATCATATCCATCACCTGGTCTTCAGATCCTATATCTGTATCCATCACCTGGTCTTCAGGTCCTATATCTGTATCCATCACTTGGTCTTCAGGTCCTATTCTGTATCCATCACCTGTCTTCAGGTCCTATTCAGTATCCATCACCTGGTCTTCAGGTCTTATATCAGTATCCATCACCTGGTCTTTAGGTCTTGTATATCAGTATCCATCACCTGGTCTTCAGGTCCTATATCAATATCCATCACTTGGTCTTCAGGTCTTATATCAGTATCCATCACCTGGTCTTCAGGTCCTATATCAGTATCCATCACCTGGTCTTCAGGTCTTATATCAGTATCCATCACCTGGTCTTCAAGTCCTATATCAGTATCCATCACCTGGTCTTCAGGTCCTATATCAGTATCCATCACCTGGTCTTCAAGTCCTATATCAGTATCCATCACCTGGTCTTCAGGTCCTATATCAGTATCCATCACCTGGAATTACAGTCTTATATTATATTGATCATCTGGTATTTTGGTCTAGTATTGGTAACCAGCACTCAATATTCCAATTTTGTACCTGTCACCAGTTATTACTGTCATGGATCAGTTATCCGATATTCCGCTCTGATATCCGACATATTTCAGTCTTGTATCGACACCTGGTATTCTGGTCTTGTATCTATCACCGGGTTTTGATATCTAGTGCCCATCACTCAATATTCTCGTCTTGTATCTGACATCCAGTATTCCCGTGTTTTATCTGTCACCTTGTGCTGTGCTCTTGTATCTAGTATTCAGGTTTTATTTCATTATTCGTCAATAGTATAATGGTCACTGGTATTGTGGTCTTCATTTTTTTCACCTGTAATTTTGGTCTTTTATCCCTCACCCCAGAGGGACAATATATCCGGTCTTGTATCTGACATCCTGAATTCCAATGTTGTACCCATCACCCATTATTCTGGTCTTATAACCTGACCCCAGTATCTCGTCTTGTACTTATCATGCAGTATTTCAGTCTTGTAATGGACATCCAATACTCCGCTCTTGTATCCATCACCCATTACTTTGGTCTTTTAACCTGACCCCATATCCAGTCTTGTATCTGACATCCTGAATTCCAATGTTGTATCCATCACCCATTACTTTGGTCTTTTATCCCTCACCCCAGAGGGACAATATACCGGTCTTGTATCTGACATCCTGAATTCCAATGTTGTATCCATCACCCATTATTCTGGTCTTTTAACCCTGACCCCAGTATCTCGTCTTGTACTTATCACACAGTATTTCAGTCTTATAATCGACATCCAATACTCCGCTCTTGTATCCATCACCCATTATTCTGGTCTTATAACCCTGACCCTAGTATCTCGTCTTGTACTTATCACGCAGTATTTCAGTCTTGTAATGGACATCCAATACTCCGCTCTTGTATCTATCACCCATTACTTTGGTCTTTTAACCCTGACCCCATATCCAGTCTTGTATCTGACATCCTGAATTCCAATGTTGTATCCATCACCCATTACTTTGGTCTTTTATCCCTCACCCCAGAGGGACAATATACCGGTCTTGTATCTGACATCCTGAATTCCAATGTTGTATCCATCACCCATTATTTTGGTATTTTAACCCTGACCCCATATCCAGTCTTGTACTTATCACGCAGTATTTCAGTCTTGTAATGGAGATGCAATACTCCGCTCTTGTATCCATCACCCATTATTCTGGTCTTATAACCCTGACCCTAGTATCTCGTCTTGTACTTATCACGCAGTATTTCAGTCTTGTAATGGACATCCAATACTCCGCTCTTGTATCCATCACTCATTACTTTGGTCTTTTAACCCTGACCCCATATCCAGTCTTGTATGTGACATCCTGAATTCCAATGTTGTATCCATCACCCATTACTTTGGTCTTTTAACCCTGACCCCATATCCAGTCTTGTATCTGACATCCTGAATTCCAATGTTGTATCCATCACCCATTATTCTGGTCTTTTAACCCTGACCCCAGTATCTCGTCTTGTACTTATCACGCAGTATTTCAGTCTTATAATCGACATCCAATACTCCGCTCTTGTATCCATCACCCATTACTTTGGTCTTTTAACCCTGACCCCATATCCAGTCTTGTATGTGACATCCAGTATCCCGCTGTTGTATCTTGCACCCTGGATTCCGATTTTGTATCCATCATCCGGTGTTCCGGTCTTGTCTCCTTCATCCGGTATTCAGGCTTTGTTTCAGTATTGGGTATTAGGATGTTTCACCTCAGCAGCTTTTTGGGCCACTTGCCTTTGATTGTCCGCTGGTTTTGGCCCTTCTAGTAGAAGTATTAGCTCTTAAGCTTTCAGTCACATTGAAAACTCTTCCCCTTTGAACATGCAGATATAATCGTGGGATAATGTTGAGTGAGTAAATCCTTTTCTTCCCTTATCTGGTCAGGATACAGCCTGTGTTATCTATTCTGCAGACTGTCACTGCCCTTTGGAGCTCTGCAGAGGGTTCCTCTCCTCTGTCTAGCCTTTGACTGACACTCCTCATTTTCCCCTCTCTTAGCTGTGATATGGATTATTTTTATCTGCTTTCCTGAGCACCTGGGCTCCTGAGAGAATCTCTGCTCCAGCAATTATATTCTTGTGGGAACATCAACACCCCGCTCGTCCCCCACTCCCGCACCTGGATAGAGTTCACGCTTGTAGAATGCTGATTGCATGTCCACTTATTTCACCTCTGCTTGTGTGGCGCCCCTGTGGACCGATGGCCACAGTATGGTACTGCAGCTGGGACAGGTAAGCTAAGCACCCCACACCAACACCCAACACATCCCCCATCCCTAGACCTAGTACTCCATGTCAGGCAGGGGATAGGGGGGGAAGCTGAGTGGTGGGTGGAGTGGAGTGAAGGAAAAGGGGTGGAAGAACTAGAATAAACCCTAGGAAAATTAAGTTGGGGAAGGCTTTCAGAAGGTGGTAAAGTAGGAAGAACACCCAAGCAGAGACACCCATGCAGCCCAGGCACCGACACACTTGACACGAAGAACACAGACCCAGCGGCCAGTGCCACTGTCAGGCCAGTCCGAGTCCAGGGCTACTGAAGAAGCAGAAGGGGTCTAAGGTGGACTTGGGAGGACAGCTACACCAAGGGACCAGGTCGACACCAGGTGGCCAGCTCTGTTGATGTGGCTGGGGAAACTTCAAGCCCCTAACCACGAATTAACCGGCTGGGTGTGAGGTCTTCATGTCCCGTACCCCACCCCTGGCACAACGAAGGAAAAGCCGTGACTTAGGGCTAGGAGTCCCGAGCGGGGCGTCCACCAGAAAGTCTGCGTCAGCTGGCCTGGAGTATGTGCGTGGGATTGAAGAGGCCCAAAGGGCACTAGAGAAGGGGTGCCTGTAGCGAGTGGACCCAGCAGCATACCGGCAACCGGGACTGAAGGAACACTGCTGGTCTGCATGACTGTACTGTGTAAAATTAAGAATATCCAGATCTTGGGAAGATGGTGCACCACGGTCTGCGCTGCTGCCTCAATGGAATCACAAGGAATGTAAGGTTCCAAGAAGTCACAAGGAATGTAAGGTTCCAAGAAGTCACAAGGAATGTAAGGTTCCAAGAAGTCACAAGGAATGTAAGGTTCCAAGAAGTCACAAGGAATGTAAGGTTCCAAGAAGTCACAAGGAATGTAAGGTTCCAAGAAGTCACAAGGAAGGCAAGGTTCCAAGAAGTCACAAGGAAGGCAAGGTTCCAAAAGTAACACTCTCCTTTATTCCACCAACGCGTTTCGGCGCCTCTCCTGGCACCTTCATCAGGGTATATCAGATATACCCTGATGAAGGTGCCAGGAGAGGCGCCGAAACGCGTTGGTGGAATAAAGGAGATTGTTACTTTTGGAACCTTACATTCCTTGTGATTCCATTGAGGCAGCAGCTGGACCGTGACACACCATCTTTCCAAGATCTGAACATTTTTCCACGTGCGAGTGACTGGTGGAGGTCCTGCAGCAGTTAAAAACCCAAATGCTCATAAACCAGTTGTGGGGCACACAACTGGACCAGGTGAGTGCACACCTATAGATAAACTCACACAGACAGTGTCACTAGTGATAGGGCACTATTGCGCCTCTTGTCTCCCCCCATTTTGTATTTTTACAGTTAAAATGAAGAATAAGCAGTTGAGTAAAATACCGGTCAAACTCAAGCTTGTGTGTGAGAGACTTACTGTATAGCCGGGGCACAACTGCACCTGCGGAGCCACCGACTACATTTGCTGCGCAGGCAGACACAGCCTGCAGGAATGGAGAAGACCGTATCCGGACAGGAGCTGCGGGAGCTCCAGAGATGCCAGTAAGTGTCACCACCGTACCTCCACACGTACCCTACCATCACACATAGACTATATAACAGCCCAGGGGATAACCAGCCCTGCCTTTGGAGGGTTTAACACCTCGCTGTCCATCACCATCATTCCCGGGACCGTGACAAGCAGCGGTGGCTCATATTGGCCACAAACCACAGGTGGCGTCACATCCTTGACAAACTCTTTCCCATGTTTCATTTTTATTATATTTTTCTCCCCTTTAATTGACATCGCCCAGGGCCATGGAACTAGTCCGCGTCCACCACTGTGACATTCCCAGGCAACAGATACTGAAGGGGACTGGTCCCGAGTACCCCACGGCCCTGGCAGGCACTTGTTTCCTCTTCGCTTATTTCCCCTCCACCTCTGTCCCCTCCTTGTATTTTACCCCTGCTTATTTCACATCTGCCTATTTCCCCTCCAAATATTTCCCATCTGCTTATTTTTCCTCCGCTAATTTCCCCTCCACCTATTTCCCATCTGCTTATTTCACCTCTGCTTATTTCTCATCCGCCTATATCCCATCCGCCTATTTCTCCTCTGCCTATTTCCCCTCTGCCTATTTCCCCTCTGCCTATTTCCCCTCCTCCTATTTCCCCTCCTTCTATTTCCCCTCTGCCTATTTCCCCTCCTCCTATTTCCCCTCCGCCTGTTTCCCCTCCGCCTGTTTCCCCTCCACCAGTTTCCCCTCCTCCTGTTTCCCCTCCTCCTGTTTCCCCTCTGCCTGTTTCCCCTCCGCCTGTTTCCCCTCCGCCTGTTTCCCCTCCGCCTATTTCCCCGAATATTCCCCTCTGCCTGTTTCCCCTCTGCCTGTTTCCCCTCCGCCTGTTTCCCCTCCGCCAGTTTCCCCTCCTCCTGTTTCCCCTCTGCCTGTTTCCCCTCTGCCTGTTTCCCCTCCGCCTGTTTCCCCTCCGCCTGTTTCCCTCCGCCTGTTTCCCCTCCGCCTATTTCCCCTCCGCCTATTTCCCCTACTATTCCCCTCTGCCTGTTTCCCCTCCGCCTGTTTCCCCTCTGCCTGTTTCCCCTCCGCCTGTTTCCCCTCCGCCTGTTTCCCCTCTGCCTGTTTCCCCTCTGCCTGTTTTCCCATCTGCCTGTTTCCCCATCTGCCTGTTTCCCCTCCTCCTATTTCCCCTCCGCCTATTTCCCCTCCTCCTATTTCCCCTCCGCCTATTTCCCCTCCTCCTATTTCCCCTCCGCCTATTTCCCCTCCGCCTGTTTCCCCTCTGCCTGTTTCCCCTCTGCCTGTTTTTTCCATCTGCCTGTTTCCCCATCTGCCTGTTTCCCCTCCTCCTATTTCCCCTCCTCCTATTTCCCCTCCGCCTATTTCCCCTCCGCCTATTTCCCCTCCACTTATTTCAACTCCGCCTATTTCCCCTCCTATTCACCTCCGCCTATTTCCCCTCTGCCTATTTCCCTTCCTCCTATTTCCCCTCCTCCTATTTCCCCTCCGCCTATTTCCCCTCCGCCTATTTCCCCTCCGCCTATTTGCCCTCTGCCTATTTCCCCTTCTCCTATTTCCCCTCCTCCTATTTCCCCTCCTCCTATTTCCCCTCCGCCTATTTCCCCTCCTCCTATTTCACCTCTGCTTATTTCTCCTCCACCTATTTCCCCTCCGCCTATTTCCCCTCCACCTATTTCCCCTCCGCCTATTTTCCCTCCGCCTATTTACCCTCTGCCTATTTTCCTCTGCCTATTTTCCTCTGCCTATTTCCCCTCTGCCTATTTCCCCTCTGCCTATTTCCCCTCCGCCTATTTCCCCTCCGCCTATTTCCCCTCCTCATATTTCACCTCTGCTTATTTCTCCTCCACCTATTTCCCCTCCGCCTATTTCACCTCCGTCTATTTCCCCTCCGTCTATTTCCCCTCCTCCTATTTCCCCTCCGCCTATTTCACCTCCGCCTATTTCCCTCCGCCTATTTCCCCTCCGTCTATTTCCCTCCGCCTATTTCCCCTCCATCTATTTCCCTCCGCCTATTTCTCCTCCGTCTATTTTCCCTCAGCCTATTTCCCCTCCGTCTATTTCCCTCCGCCTATTTCTCCTCCGTCTATTTCCCCTCCGCCTATTTCACCTCCGCCTATTTCCCCTCCGCCTATTTCACCTCCGCTTATTTCCCCTCCTCATATTTCACCTCTGCTTATTTCTCCTCCGCCTATTTCCCTCCGCCTATTTCCCCTCCGTCTATTTCCCCTCCGCCTATTTCCCCTCCACCTATTTCACCTCCGTCTATTTCCCCTCCGCCTATGTCCCCTCTACCTATGTCCCCTCCGCCTATGTCCCCTCTACCTATGTCCCCTCCGCCTATTTCACCTCCGTCTATTTCCCTCCGTCTATTTCCCCTCCGTCTATTTCCCCTCCGCCTATTTCCCTCCGCCTATTTCCCCTCCGTCTATTTCCCCTCCGCCTATTTCCCCTCCGCCTATTTCACCTCCGTCTATTTCCCCTCCGCCTATGTCCCCTCTACCTATGTCCCCTCCGTCTATTTCCCCTCCGCCTATTTCCTCTCCACTTATTTCCCCTCTGCCTATTTCATTCTCACATTGCTCCAGAATCACAGTCTTACTTGACAGATCAAAAAGTGGATATCATAAAATGTATTGTTGAAATTTTGTAAGATCGACGTTGGGCGCATCCCACCCAAAAAAAGTCTCAGAATGGTCTCTATTCTACTGAAAATCAAAGAAAACAGAAGACGAGAGTAATTGCAAAAAGAAGGATAAAAGAGAGAGAAAGGCAAAGAGGCCACTGGTACTACAAGTGTAGATAGTATAGATAGATCAACCCAGTACTGTATTCACAGCTACAGTGCTTAGTACTGCTGTATAATGTCCTCAACCCAGTACTGTATTCACAGCTATAGTGCTTAGTATTGCTGTATAGTGTCCTCACCTTAGTACTGTATTCACAACTACAGTGCTTAGTACTGCTGTATAATGTCCTCACCCCAGTACTGTATTCACAGCTACAGTGCTTAGTACTGCTGTATAGTGTCCTCAACCCATTACTGTATTCACAGCTACAGAGCTTAATACTGCTGTTTAATGTCCTCAACCCAGTACTGTATTCACAGCTACAGTGCTTAGTACTGCTGTATAATGTCCTCAACCCAGTACTGTATTCACAGCTATAGTGCTTAGTACTTCTGTATGGTGTCCTCAATCCAGTACTGTATTCACAGCTACAGTGCTTAGTACTGCTGTATAGTGTCCTCAACCCAGTACTGTATTCACAGCTACAGTGCTTATTACTGCTGTATAATTTCTTCAACCCAGACCTGGATTAACAGATACAGAGCTTAGTACTGCTGTATAGTGTCCTCTTTTAGATCAATCAAGAACTGGAATCACAGCTACAGAGCTTAGTACCACTGTATAATGTCCTCTTTTAGATCAATCAAGAACTGAAATCACAGCCACAGAGCTTAGTACTGCTGTATAATGTCTTCAACCCAGACCAGGATTCACAGATACAGAGCTTAGTACTGCTGTATAATGTCTTCAACCCAGACCTGGATTCACAGATACAGAGCTTAGTACTGCTGTATAATGTCCTCTTTTAGATCAACCAAGACCTGGAATCCCAGCTACAGTGCTTAGCAGTGCTGTATAATGTCCGCTGTATTGGGAGCAGGATCTGTTGTCCTCTGTGTCCTGGGAGACACCATAGCAGGGTGCATACACCAACCAGTAGAATGGAAACTGATATTTCTGCATATAATGGGCAGACAATGGTTATTGTACATGACGCCATCATGTGGAGACGCAGGTTGGCTTTAAGGCCTTGGTTCTCGGAAACGTTTCCTTATATTTGTGCTGGTGAGGACAGGAGATGAGCCGGGCCCTGCCGTTCTCCCTGGGCTCATACCTATTATCTCCAGCACGTTACTTCTGATAAATAAAAACTTCATGCGTTTCAGAGCACCGCCCTGTGTAATAAACAGCGGCCATGGCTGAGCGTCACACATTAATGACATTTCTACACCATTATCTGCCGCACTCCAGCTCATTACAGGGACAGAGGGAAAAAAGCTCTATTACAATGTAATCATCTGCTTTGGTGAAGAGTCCACCTCTCCGAGAGGAAGGAGGGCTGCGGTACAGATGATGATAAAGGTCAAGCTCAATGTGCCATCCTTTATCATACCCAGCTGACCTGCCGCACATCGCCTCTGCACCCAAACGTCTGGAGGATCCTGGGCTTTGGTAGTTATAAAATAGAGGATAGCGGTGCCGTGAACAGGATTGGTCAGATGTTGTGGCCAGTGCCACCACCAAGTTGGACAACATGACACATTGTCAGGGTTCTGGACCTCATTCATGTCCATGTGTTCCTGTCTCCCTAAGTGTTAATCCATCTTCCAGTCCTTGCTTGAGTATTCTGCTTGGATCCCTGGCTCCTATGTGCATCTCAAGTTGTTCCTCTCGTTCGGCTCTTACCAAGCTTCTGCAGTGTGAACTTAGCAGACCACACCGGCTTCCAGTTTGTAACTGCATCTAGCTGCTCTGTGCTGCATGTGTTCTTGTTTGCGCTTCGGCCAGCCAGCCTCGTGCCGCATGAGCTCAATTAGCTTCTGTAAGCTCTGCAGCGGCTTTTCTGTTTGTTGCAGTTGCAGTGATCAGAACAGGTCGGGACTTTCTTAAGTTAAACTGCACTGCATCCGGGTTTCAACTTGTACTCAGAGACTTTACTGTTCCCAGGCCTCCTTTGGTGTGAACTATTACTATAGACTATTCTGCTATCGCATCTCTCTGTGTGAACTGTTACTAAGAGACTTTTCCAATTGAATGAACTGTTTCTCAGGGACTATTTCACCTGTCTTCACTAGGGACTGTTATTGCTTATTTTGCTGCTCTTCACATTTGAACTTTGCCACGTGTGTTTAAATACAGACCTTTCACTTTCACTTAATTACCTTGTCTCAGTCGTGTCTTTGCTGCCACGCTATTAGATTCCGGAGATATCCTCAATAGTTATTACACATACCTATCATATTATTATATGATATCCTGATGTCTAATCCTATCATCGCTGTACAACTTCTAACCATAATTGTGCATCTGCTTCATGGCAAAATAGAACAGTAAAATCTTAAAAGCTGGGAGCCTTGTAAGAACGTCTTTTGAAGCCTTGGGCCCTATATGACACCTTCTGACGATTCTATATCTGCAGAGTCTACAATCCGAGAGACTAGAAAATTCTGACCATCATGGTTTATATTCTCAATTACAGAACATGTCAGGAGACTCATGCAGCAGGTGTAGAGAAAATATGTATTGTAGGGGAATGTATGACCACAGCAGTAAATTGACATGTATTTAAAAGCTGTACCTCCACACAAAGGCATAACCTGCGCCTATCCTGATTACAGGAACTGAAAAACCATGGCGGTCTCCCTGAAAACACAGAGTAGAAGTTTCTCACACCTCTGATGGTGGCAAGGTCTACGTACTCTATTTGTTATAGGAAGGGAGTGCTTGTAAAACACAGGTATTTAAAATGTAATGTATTCATTACTTAATTAGCCATGGTCCAGTCATAGACCTGGGATTAGAATATTAAGAGTAAAGGTTTCCTTGGAAATTCGACCTCAATGTTAAACATATAAAAAGCAAAGCAGACAAAGAAATCTTGTTTGCAGCTGGAAGATTAGTCGACGCTGATTTTGATCCATATTTCATTTCTCCTCCTCCCCCAAGGAAACAGAAGCTCACATTAGACTGGAATGTGTAGGAAGTTCTGTAACTTTCTCCATTTTATGTTATAACTGTTTTGCGTATATATTTCCTTTTTATCTTTTATATCTTTTATTGTAAGCACTGTAACTTAATATTAAACCCTACAACTTTAATAAGTTTCACTCTTGTATGCTGTAAAGAATCCATAGCCTTACAGAGAGTGTATGACCTGATTGTCAGGCAGTAGTATATTCTGGGGACTCATCACCCGTATGTTTGATGAGTGGTGGCAGTGTGTTGTGTAGCTGGGGGTGTGGACTGTGATGGGGTATGATTTAAACTCGCTTTACAGCTACAACAGCCTACAACAGAGGTTGAGTGCTGGATTGAGTAATAGTAAAGTATATGAAGCTGGTAGGCTTGTGGAAACATCTTCTGGAACGTTTGGCTGTTGAGAGCAGGGCTGTGGAGTTGGTGTCCATTTTGGTGGAGTTGGAGTCTGAGTCGGATTTGAGGACATTGAGAAGTTGGAGTCGGAGGATTGGCTTACTGACTTCACAGCCCTGGTTGTGGAACGGAGTCGTGGAGTTGGTGTCAGAGTCAGAGTCTGATTCAGGGAAATTGAGGAGTCAAAGTCAGACGTTTGGCTTACCGACTCCAGAGCCCTGGCTTAGAGGCAGAGGGATAGAGATAGAGGGACAGATAGAAGATAACCCTCTCCCCCCTTCTACAGACAGAGCTCATTTAAAGGAGCCGTGCGTCTGTCGCTGGGCAGTGGGGGCTTTGCATTGAGACATTTGTTCTCATTTTGTTGGATAATGACCAGATCGGAAATGTGACCCGGGTGTCATTATGCGGAGTTATTAGTGGTAATGTGCGTCCACGCTGAAATCCATAGGAGAAAGGAAAGCTCATTTCAGAGAGTCAAGGTGAATTCGTGCTGAGATGAGACTCAGCGGGACCTGTTTGTGGAGAGCCGGGGCCGTGTAACGGGGGAGATGTGATTATGTACACCCATCCAGCGCTGTAATCAGTCTCTCCGCATGTCATACATATTCAACCAGGCTCAGCCACTGCAGACCTTACCATACAATCCTGGTCACAAGAGTAATCCCCCATCCTCCAATGTGCGTCCAATGACACCGATTACTGTAGATACAATAATACCAAGCGCTAAACAAGAGAAAAATGGCGCCACTCCCTAGCATGTAATGTGTACAGGTGCAAAGCCGAACACGACACATTGTAACAAAAAAGACCTGAATACTAAGCTATGCAATAATGAATCTATGGGAATATCCACTAGTATTATGGCTAAGGAAATATGTAAAAAATCAGACACTTAGCATATAAAGATGGCCATGTGTATAACCACCCAGTAGTCATGATGAGGCGTGTCTCTTTACTGGGAGCCTACACTTTCAGTTGTTAAAAACCATTGTGGCTACTGAGTGGTTATGGATATGGCCACATTTATATGCTAAGTGTCTCATTTGTTATATATGTATTTCCTTAGCTATAATGCTAGTCCATTTGGTGTAGATTCATTATTGCACAGCTTAGTTTTCAGAGAGCAGCTGTCTTTTTCTTATAGCAGGGCACTGTTACTCTCCTCTGCTTCACATGTTGCATGTTTTTGTATGCAGAGGGGATAAAATCTCAGTAACCTCAGCAATATTGCACCAGTAGCTCAGCACTGACCATCCTGCCCCCCGCCGGGCTCATCCTCCATCACTCTGTGATCCGTGTCATGACTTATGGTGGTGTTACACGCAGGGATATCCTGAACGATATCCTTGAAATGTCACAGATATGTGATCGCCCAAAAGATATTGTTTGTGCGTCGTTGCGTGTAAACCAACGATATAGGATTATATAGGATCGTTGGATCGTTCATCCTAGATCAGAGATCCTGACCTCAAATCTATCGTTTGTCGTCCAATGAACGTCCTCCGATGTGCCACATCGTTC
Source organism: Allobates femoralis (assembly GCA_033576535.1). Lineage (NCBI taxonomy): Eukaryota > Metazoa > Chordata > Amphibia > Anura > Aromobatidae > Allobates > Allobates femoralis. The sequence goes on along the minus strand of JARQOC010000012.1, from coordinate 120,103,908 downwards.
ACTGTGACGCCTCATTCAAAGGCTTCTATTCCTGCCGCTGTCATTGTATTAGAAACCTGTAATAAATACATTTTACATGTCGGGACAGAGCTGCAGGAGCGGCTATGAACCCGGTGTTTAAACGGTTAATAATATTGTGCCACATGGCCCCAGAGGGTGCCCACACTCCCTTGAGCCATGTAGCATGAAACCTTGCGAGGGCAGAAGTGGAATCACTTAGTTTTTAGAAGCTGCACATTGTCGGCTCTGCTACATGACCACCCAATAAATTGCACCTTAAGAGATGACCACCCAATAAATTGCACCTTAAGAGATGACCACCCAATAAATTGCACCTTAAGAGATGACCACCCAATAAATTGCACCTTAAGAGATGACCACCCAATAAATTGGACCTTAAGAGATGACCACCCAATAAATTGCACCTTAAGAGATGACCACCCAATAAATTGCACCTTAAGAGATGACCACCCAATAAATTGGACCTTAAGAGATGACCACCCAATAAATTGCACCTTAACAGATGACCACCCAATAAATTGGACCTTAAGAGATGACCACCCAATAAATTGGACCTTAAGAGATGACCACCCAATAAATTGGACCTTAAGAGATGACCACCCAATAAATTGGACCTTAAGAGATGACCACCCAATAAATTGCACCTTAAGAGATGACCACCCAATAAATTGCACCTTAAGAGATGACCACCCAATAAATTGGACCTTAAGAGATGACCACCCAATAAATTGCACCTTAAGAGATGACCACCCAATAAATTGCACCTTAAGAGATGACTACCCAATAAAATGGATCTTAAGAGATGACCACCCAATAAATTGCACCTTAAGAGATGACCACCCAATAAATTGGACCTTAAGAGATGACCACCCAATAAATTGCACCTTAAGAGATGACCACCCAATAAATTGGACCTTAAGAGATGACCACCCAATAAATTGCACCTTAAGAGATGACCACCCAATAAATTGCACCTTAAGAGATGACCACCCAATAAAATGGATCTTAAGAGATGACCACCCAATAAATTGCACCTTAAGGGTACCTTTACACATGGCTACATTTCTAGGGTGGCTACAGGTAACTTACTGGTTGCAGTGAAATCATGGAGACAAGGTTCTATCTTGTTGCTGTGTACAAATGGAATAATCTCTCCATGATTTCACTGCAACCAGTAAGTTACCTGTAGCCACCCTAGAAATGTAGCCGCGTGTAAAGGTACCCTAAGAGATGACCACCCAATAAATTGGGCCTTAAGAGATGACCACCCAATAAATTACACCTTAAGAGATGACCACCCAATAAATTGCACCTTAAGAGATGACCACCCAATAAAATGGACCTTAAGAGATGACCACCCAATAAATTGCACCTTAAGAGATGACCACCCAATAAATTGCACCTTAAGAGATGACCACCCAATAAATTGCACCTTAAGAGATGACCACCCAATAAATTGCACCTTAAGAGATGACCACCCAATAAAATGGATCTTAAGAGATGACCACCCAATAAATTGGACCTTAAGAGATGACCACCCAATAAATTGGATCTTAAGAGATGACCACCCAATAAATTGGACCTTAAGAGATGACCACCCAATAAAATGGACCTTAAAAGATGACCACCCCATAAATTGGACCTTAAGAGATGACCACCCAATAAAATGGACCTTAAGAGATGACCACCCAATAAAATGGACCTTAAGAGATGACCACCCAATAAATTGGACCTCTAGGCAGGTGATGTTCCCCGGTGCTAGTTCTGGATAGGTAAGCTATGCTCTTGTCTGCTCCTTTTTCGGCCTTTCTTCACCTCCTGGATTGTGTCCTGCGCCATCTTTTCCTGGAGGAATGGCTGTCCTTCAGGGTCACAAGTGTTTGGGTGAAGACATCAGTGGGCTTGGTGGAGTGTGTGGCCCTTTATGTGAACATTTCTAGATGTCTGTAACATTTTGCACATAACAGGCCATCCTATATCTCATCATTCTGATGCTGAAGCTTTTCCATCGGCTCAAGTAGAAGGTGAACGTCTCAAGATGTGCCGCGTGTCTCTGCAATATCGTCTGTCAGACCACTTCATCATCCTTAACCCAGACCGTCTGATTGATTTATGTCTGAATACAGGAGGATAACACCAGCAGATACAGGGGGTGGTATGACTGTGTGTAATGAAGGGTATAGGAGGATAACACCCAGCAGATACAGGGGGTGGTATGACTGTGTGTAATGTAGGGTATAGGAGGATAACACCCAGCAGATACAGGGGGTGGTGTGGCGCCCCACAACGAGTGCGTCACAGGAGGGTATTGCAGCCATAAATGCAGCCGCAATATTCTCTGACCCAGCAGTCATATGGTTAACATAGAGATCCAAACCCTGCATGCATCACTTAACATAGAGGGCCAATCCAAGGTCCTGGTGGGCGGAGTGCAAGGGTAGTGTTAGGAGTAGGAGTAGGAGAGTTGTAGGAGTCGGGTCTAGACAAGAGAGAGACACAGACTTGAACTTGGAGAGGAGCGGGGGCTCTGCACCCCGTGCAGCCCCGGGCCGTCACCGGTCGGGTGTTAGCACCTGAGGCCTCAACAACAGGGATCGGGCATCACCAATCACGGGTTCCAAAATACCCCCGTGCCCAACTCACAGCCGGTTGACTGGTACCGAAGCTGGCAGCAGTTCACCTCTGCTACGCGAACCAGAAGAGTGGAGGAGCAGCTTCACAGGAGCACCCCACCACCAGCCAACTTCCCGTCGTCTAACCAGCGGTGTACCCACTGAGGGATCCAAGGCTCCCCAAAACATCCAGAACGTACATCATGGATAGGGCATTGAAGCAGCCTCCCCGTACCCGACCTGGTATTCCTGGGCGACAATGGCAAAACACTTAGCTAGAATGGAGGAACACAACGGATCTCTGAGGGACACCATCACTGCTGAGTCCACCCGGTCTACTACCCGTAACTGTATACCATGTACTGCCTGCTGGTTACAGTAAAGACCCGTTACAGAGACTTTCTGTGTCTGTGCTTCCTTATGATTGCATCCGTCTGCACACAAGGTAACCACAGCTGCCGCACAACATCTTCAGCAGCTCCAGCCTCCGGGGATCACCGCTCAGCCTGCGGAACCTCCGGGGGATGGATAGCAGCAAGATGGAACGCTCCCCGTCTTGCTGCTATCCATCCCCAGGAGGTTCCGCAGCGTCGGTAACGATTACCGAAACTACTCATAGGTGGCGTCACGAATAAATTAACCCCTTTAATCTGTTCCTACAAGACGTCTTCAACTTTTGATCTGCACTCAACCGGGCCTCACTACCGGCAGGCGCGGCCCACCCGTGACAAGGAGGAAGGAGCTACCGCCTGTCTAAACCAGAGTCCACGGGCCTACGGTGAGTCAGTGGTATGACTGTGTGTAATGAAGGGTATAGTAGGATACAACCCAGCAGATACAGGGGTGGTATGACTATGTGTAATGAAGGGTATAGGAGGATACCACCCAGCAGATACAGGGGATGGTATGGCTATGTGTAATGTAGGGTATAGGAGGATAACACCCAGCAGATACAGGGGGTGGTATGACTGTGTGTAATGTAGGGTATAGGAGGATACACACCAGCAGTACAGGGGTGGTATGACTATGTGTAATGAAGGGTATAGGAGGATACCACCCAGTAGATACAGGGATGGTATGGCTATGTGTAATGTAGGGTATAGGAGATAACACCCAGCAGATACAGGGGTGGTATGACTGTGTGTAATGTAGGTAAGGAGGATAACACCCAGCAGATACAAGGGGTGGTATGACTGTGTGTAATGTAGGGTATAGAGATAACACCCAGCAGATACAGGGGTGGTATGACTGTGTGTAATGAAGGTATAGGAGGATAACACCCAGCGATACACATTTCCTTGGTTCTGGTGTCTGTCTCCTCTCACGTTCTCCTCAGTTGTGGTGTCTGTCTCTTCTCACGTTCTCCTCAGTTGTGGTGTCTGTCTCCTCTCATGTTCTCCTCAGTTGTGGTGTCTGTCTCCTCTCACGTTCTCAGTTGTGGTGTCTGTCTCCTCTCATGTTCTCCTCAGTTGTGGTGTCTGTCTCCTCTCACAGTCTCCTCAGTTGTGGTGTCTGTCTCCTCTCACAGTCTCCTCAGTTGTGGTGTCTGTCTCCTCTCACATTCTCCTCAGTTGTGGTGTTGTCTCCTCTCACGTTCTCCTCAGTTGTGGTGTCTGTCTCCTCTCACGTTCTTCTCAGTTGTGGTGTCTGTCTCCTCTCACGTTCTCCTCAGTTGTGGTGTCTGTCTCCTCTCACGTTCTCCTCAGTTGTGGTGTGTGTCTCCTCTCACTTCTCCTCATTGTGGTGTCTGTCTCCTCTCACATTCTCCTCAGTTTGGTGTCTGTCTCCTCTCACTTCTCCTCAGTTGTGGTGTCTGTCTCCTCTCACTTCTCCTCAGTTGTGGTGTCTGTCTCCTCTCACAGTCTCCTCATTGTGGTGTCTGTCTCCTCTCACATTCTCCTCAGTTGTGGTGTCTGTCTCCTCTCACGTCTCCTCAGTTGTGGTGTCTGTCTCCTCTCACTTCTCCTCAGTTGTGTGTCTGTCTCCTCTCACGTTCTCCTCAGTTGTGGTGTCTGTCTCCTCTCACATTCTCCTCAGTTGTGGTGTCTGTCTCCTCTCACGTTCTCCTCATTGTGGTGTCTGTCCCTCTCACTTCTCCTCAGTTGTGGTGTCTGTCTCCTCTCACGTTCTCCTCAGTTGTGGTGTCTGTCTCCTCTCAGTTCTCCTCAGTTGTGTGTCTGTCTCCTCTCACTTCTCCTCAGTTGTGGTGTCTGTCTCCTCTCACGTTCTCCTCAGTTGTGGTGTCTGTCTCCTCTCACTTCTCCTCAGTTGTGGTGTCTGTCTCCTCTCACATTCTCCTCAGTTGTGGTGTCTGTCTCCTCTCACTTCTCCTCAGTTGTGGTGCTTCTCCTCTCACTTCTCCTCAGTTGGTGTCTGTCTCCTCTCACATTCTCCTCAGTGTGGTGTCTGTCTCCTCTCACTTCTCCTCAGTTGTGGTGTCTGTCTCCTCTCACTTCTCCTCAGTTGTGGTGTCTGTCTCCTCTCACGTTCTCCTCAGTTGTGGTGTCTGTCTCCTCTCACGTTCTCCTCAGTTTGTGGTCTGTCTCCTCTCACTTCTCCTCAGTTGTGGTGTCTGTCTCCTCTCACGTTCTCTCAGTTGTGGTGTCTGTCTCCTCTCATTCTCCTCAGTTGTGGTGTCTTCTCCTCTCACGTTCTCCTCAGTTGTGGTGTCTGTCTCCTCTCACGTCTCCTCAGTTGTGGTGTTGTCTCCTCTCACGTTCTCCTCAGTTTTGGTGCTTCTCCTCTCATTCTCCTCAGTTGTGGTGTCCTGTCTCCTCTCAGTCTCCTCAGTTGTGGTGTTGTCTCCTCTCACGTCTCCTCAGTTGTGGTGTCTGTCCCTCTCACATTCTCCTCATTGTGGTGTCTTTCTCCTCTCACTTCTCCTCAGTTGTGGTGTCTGTCTCCTCTCATTCTCCTCAGTTGTGGTGTCTGTCTCCTCTCACTTCTCCTCAGTTGTGGTGCTGTCTCCTCTCACGTTCTCCTCAGTTGTGGTGCCTTCTCCTCTCACGTTCTCCTCAGTTGTGGTGTCTGTCTCCTCTCATTCTCCTCAGTTGTGGGTCTGTCTCCTCTCACTTCTCCTCAGTTGTGGTGTCTGTCTCCTCTCAGTTCTCCTCAGTTGTGGTGTCTGTCTCCTCTCACGTTCTCCTCATTGTGGTGTCTGTCTCCTCTCACGTTCTCCTCAGTTGTGGTGTCTTCTCCTCTCACGTTCTCCTCAGTTGTGGTGTCTGTCTCCTCTCACTTCTCCTCAGTTGTGGTGTCTGTCTCCTCTCACTTCTCCTCAGTTGTGGTGCTGTCTCCTCTCACGTTCTCCTCAGTTGTGGTGCTGTCTCCTCTCAGTTCTCCTCAGTTGTGGTGTCTGTCTCTCTCACTTCTCCTCAGTTGTGGTGTCTGTCTCCTCTCACTTCTCCTCAGTTGTGGTGTTGTCTCCTCTCACTTCTCCTCAGTTGTGGTGTCTGTCTCCTCTCAATTCTCCTCAGTTGTGGTGTCTGTCTCCTCTCACGTTCTCCTCAGTTGTGGTGTCTGTCTCCTCTCACGTTCTCCTCAGTTGTGGTGTTTGTCTCCTCTCACGTTCTCCTCAGTTGTGGTGTCTGTCTCCTCTCACAGTTCTCCTCAGTTGTGGTGTCTGTCTCCTCTCACGTTCTCCTCAGTTGTGGTGTCTGTCTCCTCTCACGTTCTCCTCAGTTGTGGTGTCTGTCTCCTCTCACGTCTCCTCAGTTTGGTGTCTGTCTCCTCTCACTTCTCTCAGTTGTGGTGCTTTCTCCTCTCACTTTCTCCTCAGTTGTGGTGTCTGTCTCCTCTCACGTTCTCCTCAGTTGTGGTGTCTGTCTCCTCTACATTCTCCTCAGTTGTGGTGCCTGTCTCCTCTCACGTTCTCCTCAGTTGTGGTGTCTGTCTCCTCTCACGTTCTCCTCATTGTGGTGTTGTCTCCTCTCACGTTCTCCTCAGTTGTGGTGTTGTCTCCTCTCACGTTCTCCTCAGTTGTGGTGTCTGTCTCCTCTCACGTTCTCCTCAGTTGTGGTGTCTGTCTCCTCTCACTTCTCCTCATTGTGGTGTCTGTCTCCTCTCACTTCTCCTCAGTTGTGGTGTCTGTCTCCTCTCACGTTCTCCTCAGTTGTGGTGTCTGTCTCCTCTCACATTCTCCTCAGTTGTGGTGTCTGTCTCCTCTCACATTCTCCTCAGTTGTGGTGCTGTTCCTCTCACAGTTCTCCTCAGTTGTGGTGTCTGTCTCCTCTCACGTTCTCCTCAGTTGTGGTGTCTGTCTCCTCTCACGTCTCCTCAGTTGTGGTGCCTTTCTCCTCTACCTTTCTCTTCGTATCTTCTTTTCACTTTCTGGTGTTCGTTGTTTCTTGCGATCTCTTATTTTCCGTCTTCTTGGCTCACGTTCTCAGCCTCGTGTCAGTGTCGCGGCCATAAGTAAAGGTGACGTTGTGGTTTGAGTTTAGTCTGAGGTGAGTTTTCTGCTGGAGATGATTTATTATAATCTTCCGCCTGTAATGAGGCGAGTCTTGTGTTTGATGGACCTGAGATACTGATATCAAGGAGTTTAGAATGAGATCAGAGCCGACGCTGCTGTGTGTAGCACAGGTTAACCTGGAATAACAGTTATTATTGCAGCCAGACATATCCCCATACAATGAATGCGGGGCCCAGCCCTTGTGGATTAAGTGCAGCAAGAGCCACACAATGGAAATGTGAACCAGACCTTGACCTACAACATGGGGTCTACCTTGTATGAGATAGTGGCAGGATCCTTTCCATGTGCCCACCCAGAGCAGGGTGCACTCACCTGTGCGTAGTTGGCTATGGTGATACATCACGCCTGTTCCTGTCCCTGGCTCCCTGCTTTTATAGCCACCTTCCGGTTTGGTAGTTTATATGGATGGGGTTTACCTTGTATGAGATATTGGCAGGATCCTTTCCATGTGCTCACCCAGAGCAGGGTGCACTCACCTGTGCCTAGTTGGCTATGGTGATACATCACGCCTGGTCCTGTCCCTGGCTCCCTGCTTTTATAGCCACCTTCCGGTTTGGTAGTTTATATGGATGGGGTTTACCAGTATGAGATAGTGGCAGGATCCTTTCCATGTGCTCACCCAGAGCAGGGTGCACTCACCTGTGCGTAGTTGGCTATGGTGATACATCACGCCTGGTCCTGTCACTGGCTCTCTGCTTTTATAGCCACCTTCCGGTTTGGTAGTTTATATGGATGGGGTTTACCTTGTACGAGATATTGGCAGGACCCTTTACATGTGCTCACCCAGAGCAGGGTGCACTCACCTGTGCCTAGTTGGCTATGGTGATACATCACGCCTGGTCCTGTCACTGGCTCCCTGCTTTTATAGCCACCTTCCGGTTTGATAGTTTATATGGATGGGGTTTACCTTGTACGAGATAGTGGCAGGATCCTTTCCATGTGCTCACCCAGAGCAGGGTGCACTCACCTGTGCGTAGTTGGCTATGGTGATACATCACGCCTGGTCCTGTCACTGGCTCTCTGCTTTTATAGCCACCTTCCGGTTTGGTAGTTTATATGGATGGGGTTTACCTTGTATGAGATATTGGCAGGACCCTTTACATGTGCTCACCCAGAGCAGGGTGCACTCACCTGTGCGTAGTTGGCTATGGTGATACATCACGCCTGGTCCTGTCCCTGGCTCCCTGCTTTTATAGCCACCTTCCGGTTTGGTAGTTTATATGGATGGGGTTTACCTTGTATGAGATAGTGGCAGGATCCTTTCCATGTGCCCACCCAGGGCAGGGTGCACTCACCTGTGCGTAGTTGGCTATGGTGATACATCACGCCTGGTCCTGTCCCTGGCTCCCTGCTTTTATAGCCACCTTCCGGTTTGGTAGTTTATATGGATGGGGTTTACCAGTATGAGATAGTGGCAGGATCCTTTCCATGTGCTCACCCAGAGCAGGGTGCACTCACCTGTGCGTAGTTGGCTATGGTGATACATCACGCCTGGTCCTGTCACTGGCTCTCTGCTTTTATAGCCACCTTCCGGTTTGGTAGTTTATATGGATGGGGTTTACCTTGTACGAGATATTGGCAGGATCCTTTACATGTGCTCACCCAGAGCAGGGTGCACTCACCTGTGCCTAGTTGGCTATGGTGATACATCACGCCTGGTCCTGTCACTGGCTCCCTGCTTTTATAGCCACCTTCCGGTTTGATAGTTTATATGGATGGGGTTTACCTTGTACGAGATAGTGGCAGGATCCTTTCCATGTGCTCACCCAGAGCAGGGTGCACTCACCTGTGCGTAGTTGGCTATGGTGATACATCACGCCTGGTCCTGTCACTGGCTCTCTGCTTTTATAGCCACCTTCCGGTTTGGTAGTTTATATGGATGGGGTTTACCTTGTATGAGATATTGGCAGGACCCTTTACATGTGCTCACCCAGAGCAGGTGCACTCACCTGTGCGTAGTTGGCTATGGTGATACATCACGCCTGGTCCTGTCCCTGGCTCCCTGCTTTTATAGCCACCTTCCGGTTTGGTAGTTTATATGGATGGGGTTTACCTTGTATGAGATAGTGGCAGGATCCTTTCCATGTGCCCACCCAGGGCAGGGTGCACTCACCTGTGCGTAGTTGGCTATGGTGATACATCACGCCTGGTCCTGTCCCTGGCTCCCTGCTTTTATAGCCACCTTCCGGTTTGGTAGTTTATATGGATGGGGTTTACCAGTATGAGACAGTGGCAGGATCCTTTCCATGTGCCCACCCAGAGCAGGGTGCACTCACCTGTGCCTACTTGGCTCTGGTGATATATCATGCCTGGTCCTGTCCCTGGTTCCCTGCTTGTATAGCCACCTTCCGGTTTGGTAGTTTATATGGATGGGGTTTACCAGTATGAGACAGTGGCAGGATCCTTTACATGTGCTCACCCAGAGCAGGGTGCACTCACCTGTGCCTAGTTGGCTATGGTGATACATCACGCCTGGTCCTGTCCCTGGTTCCCTGCTTGTATAGCCACCTTCCGGTTTGGTAGTTTATATGGATGGGGTCTCTGAGGTAAAGTGGTGAACTCTTGTGACATCACCGGTGAAACGTTACAGGCAAAAAGGGGAATCCCTGACAGACTGAATACAAAGCGCACCATCAGGCAGAACCCTGAGATACCCAGACCTTTACCTCTATACCGGGATCTGCCTTTACTGCAAGGCCCAGGGGGTGGCTGCCTGTAGATGGGCTGCAGTCCAGGAACAGAAAAGTCACCAAGCAGCGTCAAAGCCGAGAGGTTAGAAAAGTATCAAATCTTTAGAGAATAGTGCAAAATCAGGCAGAGGTCAACCCAAAAAAATCAATAATACAAAGCAGGATAATAACAAGGGAACCAGGGAGTATGTCTGGGAACTAGCGCATGATTCAAATAGGCTTCACTTAAGTCGGAGATAATGACTGCAGCTGGGCAGCCATACAACACATCCACAAGTCAGACTACTACATCATCATCCCCACCTTAGGAGTGAGCACAGCGGCACCTGGGGGCAGACACAGACGTTGCAGAAGTAGACTCTGGGATGTGATACATGGGTGTTTTAAGGCCAGCTTTGGCTAAGGTCAGCTGCTTGAGTAATAAATGCTCTGTTTTCAGTTGCCTCAAGATAGCTCAATAGTTTGCTGTTACTTGTCCAGTTCTGGAGAGGTGTCTGTCATCACCTCTACTAATTCTCACTTCCATGCTGCAACCAAAGCTATTTCCAAGGTCAGTCCAGTTTACTTAGCTGTTATCCGCACTAACCTGTCAGCAAGTCACCAAGTTACTGCAACCTGGCCGCTGTAATCAAGGTAACAAATCTCTTCAAGTGTGTCTCCAGGACACATTCACTTCTCTGATATGGCATTTTTTAATAGTAGCAATATACATAACACATTTACATCTCTGTTATATTAACTGCTATTAACCATTGTCCTGCTAGAAGATAACACTACATTTAGTGTTCAGTGACATCACTACTTTTAACCATTATACTTCTGTAAGCTAAAAGATTGCATTTACTTCTTGTTACATTGCTGCTATTAACTGTTGGCATGCTGGAAGATTCTATAGAGCATTCATTTATTCTCATTGCTGCTATTAACTGTTGGCATGCTGGAAGATTCTATAGAGCATTCATTTATTCACATTGCTGCTATTAATTGTTGGCATGCTGGAAGATTCTATAGAGCATTCATTTATTCACATTGCTGCTATTAACTTTTGGCATGCTGGAAGATTCTGTAGAGCATTCATTTATTCACATTGCTGCTATTAACTGTTGGCATGCTGGAAGATTCTATAGAGCATTCATTTATTCACATTGCTGCTATTAACCGTTGGCATGCTGGAAGATTCTATAGAGCATTCATTTATTCACATTGCTGCTATTAACTGTTGGCATGCTGGAAGATTCAATTTAGCATTTACCTCATCACATTGCTGCTATTAACCATTGCCATGCTGGAAGATTCAATAGAACATTTCATATACCACTACTGTTGCTGTGTTATTTATGTCGGAGACCCTGGACGTCTTCCATTTCCTCTATCAGGAGATGTTTCGGTCATGGCCACAGTCACTTCAGATATGACCCTGCAGCAGCAGTGCACAGGTTAACCCTGACGTTTCATCATGACAGATCGGGAGCGGTCCTAGGATGAGAGTTTTTCTATTAGCGGCTGTGTGATGGCGCTCCGCTCTTTATTGCCCTTGTCTCTTGCAGAATGGATGCTTGTCGTTATTGCGCTTTGTGCCGTCCAAGAAAACGCAGTTTTCGCTCTCTGCCAAACTGGCAATTAGTGTTCCGCACGATCTCTGATTCGAGCTGGACGGCGGCACCAATAAAACACGGCTCGGGATGATGAAAATCAATTTTTACTTTGGTAACGAGAACGTCGGGGCTGTTAATTATGAATCCTCATTTCAGCAGCAAAGAGAAAAATCCATCCCATGTAGATTATTGATCATCCTGCTCCGTGCCCGCCTGCCTCACCACCCGCTCCTTCAATACTGCCCGCCTGCCTCACCACCCGCTCCTTCAATACTGCCCGCCTGCCTCACCACCCGCTCCTTCAATACTGCCCGCCTGCCTCACCACCCGCTCCTTCAATACTGCCCGCCTGCCTCACCACCCGCTCCTTCAATACTGCCCGCCTGCCTCACCACCCGCTCCTTCAATACTGCCCGCCTGCCTCACCACCCTCTCCTTCAATACTGCCCGCCTGCCTCACCACCCGCTCCTTCAATACTGCCCGCCTGCCTCACCACCCGCTCCTTCAATACTGCCCGCCTGCCTCACCACCCGCTCCTTCAATACTGCCCGCCTGCCTCACCACCCGCTCCTTCAATACTGCCGCCTGCCTCACCGCTCCTTCAAACTCCCGCCTGCCTCACACCCGCTCCTTCAATACTGCCCGCCTGCCTCACCACCCGCTCCTTCAATACTGCCCGCCTGCCTCACCACCCGCTCCTTCAATACTGCCCGCCTGCCTCACCACCCGCTCCTTCAATACTGCCCGCCTGCCTACACCCTCTTATATGCGCTGCCTACACCCGCTCCTTCAATACTGCCCGCCTGCCTCACCACCCGCTCCTTCAATACTGCCCGCCTGCCTCACCACCCGCTCCTTCAATACTGCCCGCCTGCCTCACCACCCGCTCCTTCAATACTGCCCGCCTGCCTCACCACCCGCTCCTTCAATACTGCCCGCCTGCCTCACCACCCCCCTCCCCTTCAATACTGCCCCCTGCCTCAACCCCCTCCTTCAATACTGCCCGCCTGCCTCACCACCGCTCCTTCAATACTGCCCCTGCCCACCGCTCCTCAAATCCCTGCTACCACCCGCTCCTTCAATACTGCCCGCCTGCCTCACCACCGCTCCTTCAATACTGCCCGCCTGCCTCACCACCCTCCTTCAATACTGCCCGCCTGCCCCCCCCGCTCCTTCAATACTGCCCGCCTGCCCACCACCCGCTCCTTCAATCTGCCCGCCTGCCTCACCACCCGCTCCTTCAATACTGCCCGCCTGCCTCACCACCCGCTCCTTCAATACTGCCCGCCTGCCTCACCACCCGCTCCTTCAATACTGCCGCCTGCCTCACCACCCCTCCTTCAATACTGCCCGCCTGCCTCACCACCCGCTCCTTCATACTGCCCGCCTGCCTCACCACCCCTCCTTCAATACTGCCCGCCTGCCTCACCACCGCTCCTTCAATACTGCCCGCCTGCCTCACCACCGCTCCTTCAATACTGCCCGCCTGCCTCACCACCCGCTCCTTCAATACTGCCCGCCTGCCTCACCACCCGCTCCTTCAATACTGCCCGCCTGCCTCACCACCCGCTCCTTCAATACTGCCCGCCTGCCTCACCACCCGCTCCTTCAATATGCATCCTGCCCAGCCGCCTGCTCACCACCCGCTCCTTCAATACTGCCCGCCTGCCTCACCACCCGCTCCTTCAATACTGCCCGCCTGCCTCACCACCCGCTCCTTCAATACTGCCCGCCTGCCTCACCACCGCTCCTTCAATACTGCCCGCCTGCCTCACCACCCGCTCCTTCAATACTGCCCGCCTGCCTCACCACCCCTCCTTCAATACTGCCCGCCTGCCTCACCACCCGCTCCTTCAATACTGCCCGCCTGCCTCACCACCGCTCCTTCAATACTGCCCGCCTGCCTCACCACCGCTCCTTCAATACTGCCCGCCTGCCTCACCACCGCTCCTTCAATACTGCCCGCCTGCCTCACCACCCGCTCCTTCAATACTGCCCGCCTGCCTCACCCACCCCCGCTCCTTCAATACTGCCCCCTGCCTCACCATCCGCTCCTTCAATACTGCCCGCCTGCCTCACCACCGCTCCTTCAATACTGCCGCCTGCCTCACCACCCGCTCCTTCAATACTGCCCGCCTGCCTCACCACCCGCTCCTTCAATACTGCCCGCCTGCCTCACCACCCGCTCCTTCAATACTGCCCGCCTGCCTCACCACCCGCTCCTTCAATACTGCCGCCTGCCTCACCACCCGCTCCTTCAATACTGCCCGCCTGCCTCACCACCGCTCCTTCAATACTGCCCGCCTGCCTCACCACCCGCTCCTTCAATACTGCCCGCCTGCCTCACCACCCCCTCCTTCAATACTGCCCGCCTGCCTCCCGCCTGCCACACACCCGCTCTTCAATACTGCCCGCCTGCCTCACCACCCGCTCCTTCAATACTGCCCGCCTGCCTCACCACCCGCTCCTTCAATACTGCCCGCCTGCCTCACCACCGCTCCTTTCAATACTGCCCGCCTGCCTCACCACCCGCTCCTTCAATACTGCCCGCCTGCCTACCACCCGCTCCTTCTAATACTGCCCGCCTGCCTCACCACCCGCTCCTTCAATACTGCCCGCCTGCCTCACCACCCGCTCCATTCAATACTGCCCGCCTGCTCACCCACCCGCTCCTTCAATACTGCCCCCCACGCCCTGCCTCACCACCCGCTCCTTCAATACTGCCCGCCTGCCTCACCACCCGCTCCTTCAATACTGCCCGCCTGCCTCACCACTCCCTCCTTCAATACTGCCCGCCTGCCTCACCACCCGCTCCTTCAATACTGCCCGCCTGCCTCACCACCCGCTCCTTCAATACTGCCCGCCTGCCTCACCACCCGCTCCTTCAATGACCTTCACCCCGCCATTGCCCTCACCACCCGCTCCTTCAATACTGCCCGCCTGCCTCACCACCGCTCCTTCAATACTGCCCGCCTGCCTCACCACCCGCTCCTTCAATACTGCCGCCGCCTGCCTCACCACCCGCTCCTTCAATACTGCCCGCCTGCCTCACCACCCGCTCCTTCAATACTGCCCGCTGCCTCACCACCGCTCCTTCAATACTGCCCGCCTGCCTCACCACCCGCTCCTTCAATACTGCCCGCCTGCCTCACCACCCGCTCCTTCAATACTGCCCGCCTGCCTCACCACCCGCTCCTTCAATACTGCCCGCCTGCCTCACCACCCGCTCCTTCAATACTGCCCGCGCTGCCCCCTCCTCAATCCCGCCTGTCACACCCTTCAATACTGCCGCCTGCCTCACACCCGCTCCTTCAATACTGCCCTGCTCACCACCCGCTCCTTCAATACTGCGCCCGCCTGCCTCACCACCGCTCCTTCAATACTGCCCCGCCTGCCTCCCACCCGCTCCTTCAATACTGCCCGCCTGCCTCACCACCCGCTCCTTCAATACTGCCCGCCTGCCTCACCACCCGCTCCTTCAATACTGCCCGCCTGCCTCACCACCCGCTCCTTCAATACTGCCCGCCTGCCTCACACCACCCGCTCCTACCTCCTCAATACTGCCCGCCTGCCTCACCCCGCTCCTTCAATACTGCCCGCCTGCCTCACCACCCGCTCCTTCAATACTGCCCGCCTGCCTCACCACCCGCTCCTTCAATACTGCCCGCCTGCCTCACCACCCGCTCCTTCAATACTGCCCGCCTGCCTCACCACCCGCTCCTTCAATACTGCCCGCCTGCCTCACCACCCGCTCCTTCAATACTGCCCCGCCTACCACCGCCTTCATACGCCCGCCTGCTCAACCGCTCCTTCAATACTGCCCGCCTGCCTCACCACCCGCTCCTTCAATACTGCCCGCCTGCCTCACCACCCGCTCCTTCAATACTGCCCGCCTGCCTCACCACCGCTCCTTCAATACTGCCCCTGCCCACACCCGCTCCTCAATCTGCCCGCCTGCCTCACACCGCTCCTTCAATACTGCCCGCCTGCCTCACCACCCGCTCCTTCAATACTGCCCGCCTGCCTCACCACCGCTCCTTCAATACTGCCGCCTGCCTCACCACCCGCTCCTTCAATACTGCCCCGCCTGCCTCACCACACCGCTCCTTCAATACTGCCCGCCTGCCTCACCACCCGCTCCTTCAATACTGCCCTCCACCGCTCCTCAACTCCACCGCTCCTTTCAATACTGCCCGCCTGCCTCACCACCGCTCCTTCAATACTGCCCGCCTGCCTCACCACCCGCTCCTTCAATACTGCCCGCCTGCCTCACCACCGCTCCTTCAATACTGCCCGCCTGCCTCACCACCCCTCCTTCAATACTGCCCGCCTGCCTCACCACCCGCTCCTCAATATCACTGCCCGCCTGCCTCACCATCCGCTCCTTCAATACTGCCCGCCTGCCTCACCACCCGCTCCTTCAATACTGCCCGCCTGCCTCACCACCGCTCCTTCAATACTGCCCGCCTGCCTCACCACCCGCTCCTTCAATACTGCCCGCCTGCCTCACCACCCGCTCCTTCAATACTGCCCCGCCTGCCTCACCACCCGCTCCTTCAATACTGCCCGCCTGCCTCACCACCCGCTCCTTCAATACTGCCCCTGCCTCACACGTCCTTCAATACTGCCGCCTGCACCACGTCCTTCAATACTGCCCGCCTGCCTCACCACCCGCTCCTTCAATATACTGCCCGCCTCGCCTCACCACCCGCTCCTTCAATACTGCCCGCCTGCCTCACCACCCGCTCCTTCAATACTGCCCGCCTGCCTCACCACCCGCTCCTTCAATACTGCCCGCCTGCTCACCACCCGCTCCTTCAATACTGCCCGCCTGCCTCACCACCGCTCCTTCAATACTGCCCGCCTGCCTCACCACCCGCTCCTTCAATACTGCCCGCCTGCCTCACCACCGCTCCTTCAATACTGCCCGCTGCCTCACCACCGCTCCTTCAATACTGCCGCCTGCCTCACCACCCGCTCCTTCAATACTGCCCGCCTGCCTCACCATCCGCTCCTTCAATACTGCCCGCCTGCCTCACACCCGCTCCTTCAATACTGCCGCCTGCCTCACCACCCGCTCCTTCAATACTGCCCGCCTGCCTCACCACCCCTCTTCATACTGCCCGCCTGCCTCACCACCGCTCCTTCAATACTGCCCGCCTGCCTCACCACCGCTCCTTCAATACTGCCCGCCTGCCTCACCACCCGCTCCATTCAATACTGCCCGCCTGCCTCACCACCCGCTCCTTCAATACTGCCCGCCTGCCTCACCACCCGCTCCTTCAATACTGCCCCGCCTGCCTCACCACCCGCTCCTTCAATACTGCCGCCTGCCTCACCACCCGCTCCTTCAATACTGCCCGCCTGCCTCACCACCGCTCCTTCAATACTGCCCGCCTGCCTCACCACCGCTCCTTCAATACTGCCGCCTGCCTCACACCCGCTCCTTCAATACTGCCCGCCTGCCTCACCACCGCTCCTTCAATACTGCCCGCCTGCCTCACCACCCGCTCCTTCAATACTGCCCGCTGCCTCACCACCCGCTCCTTCAATACTGCCCGCCTGCCTCACCACCGCTCCTTCAATACTGCCGCCTGCCTCACCACCGCTCCTTCAATACTGCCCGCCTGCCTCACCACCCGCTCCTTCAATACTGCCGCCTGCCTCACCACCCTCCTTCAATACTGCCCCGCCTGCCTCACCACCGCCCCTTCAATACTGCCCGCCTGCCTCACCACACCGCTCCTTCAATACTGCCCGCCTGCCTCACCACCGCTCCTTCAATACTGCCCGCCTGCCTCACCACCGCTCCATTCAATACTGCCGCCTGCCTCACCACCCGCTCCTTCAATACTGCCCGCCTGCCTCACCACCCGCTCTTCAATACTGCCCGCCTGCCTCACCACCCGCTCCTTCAATACTGCCCGCCTGCCTCACCACCCGCTCCTTCAATACTGCCCGCCTGCCTCACCACCCGCTCCTTCAATACTGCCCGCCTGCCTCACCACCCGCTCCTTCAATACTGCCCGCCTGCCTCACCACCCGCTCCTTCAATACTGCCCGCCTGCCTCACCATCCGCTCATTCAATACTGCCCGCCTGCCTCACCACCCGCTCCTTCAATGCTGCCCGCCTGCCTCACCACCCGCTCCTTCAATACTGCCCGCCTGCCTCACCACCCGCTCCTTCAATGCTGCCCGCCTGCCTCACCACCCGCTCCATCAATACTGCCCGCCTGCCTCACCATCCGCTCCTTCAATACTGCCTGCCTGCCTCACTATCCGCTCCTTCAACACTGCCCGCCTGCCTCACCACCTGCTCCTTCAATACTGCCCGCCTGCTTCACCACCCGCTCCTTCAATACTGCCCGCCTGCCTCACCACCCGCTCCTTCAATACTGCCCGCCTGCCTCACCACCCGCTTCTTCAATACTGCCCGCCTGCCTCACCACCCGCTCCTTCAATACTGCCCGCCTGCCTCACCACCCGCTCCTTCAATACTGCCCGCCTGCCTCACCACCCGCTCCTTCAATACTGCCCGCCTGCCTCACCACCCGCTCCTTCAATACTGCCCACCTGCCTCACCGCCCGCTCCTTCAATGCTAAAGTTTTTTCCCTCCCAGCAATCTGATCACCGCTCAGGCCGTGTTCACATGTTCCTTTTTTTTCTGATTTTCTTGGCAGCAGCTTTTGCTGTTTTTGCTGCGTCATTTGTCCACAGAAGATGTGTAAGGTTTGTTTCATTCATCAGAAAAGCAGCAATAATGACAGCCTCTTTTTTTGCTTTCTTGTTTCTTTAAAAAATGCCGTAGTTTCCATCTAAGGCAAGAAAAACCAAGTCAATGTTGTGCGGAGATTTGTGAAATCTCAGAGCATTTGGTGCAAAAAGCAGCTTTTAATATGCATAAAACGCATGAAAAACCAGTGTGATCATAGACTGAGAATCAGGCCTTTATAGACTAATAACCACTTGTAGAGAAGCAGAGCCGGCTCCTGGGCCCCGGTGAAGGAGCCTTAGAGAGCCCCTTTAACACATACCATCATTAGAATATAGAAGCTGCAGGTTATATATATCATATAATCTCCCTTGTGCACTTTTTCCCCATCTGCTGTCTCTCTCCTCCATGCTCTCTGTCCTCCCTGTGTGCTGTCTCTCTCCACACTGTGCTCTCTCCCCCTGTGCATTCTATCCCTGTGTGCTGTCTTCCTCCTGTGCACTCTCTCCCCCTGCGCATTCTATCCCTGTGTGCTGTCTTCCTCCTGTGCACTCTCTCCCCTTGTGCATTCTATCCCTGTGTGCTGTCTTTCCTCCTGTGCACTCTCTCCCCCTGCGCATTCTATCCCTGTGTGCTGTCTTCCTCCTGTGCACTCTCTCCCCCTGCGCATTCTATCCCTGTGTGCTGTCTTTCATCCTGTGCACTCTCTCCCCCTGTGCATTCTATCCCTGTGTGCTGTCTTTCCTCCTGTGCATTCTATCCCTGTGTGCTGTCTTCCTCCTGTGCACTCTCTCCCCCTGTGCATTCTATCCCTGTGTGCTGTCTTTCCTCCTGTGCACTCTCTCCCCCTGCGCATTCTATCCCTGTGTGCTGTCTTCCTCCTGTGCACTCTCTCCCCCTGTGCATTCCATCCCTGTGTGCTGTCTTTTCTCCTGTTCACTCTCTCCCCCTGTGCACTCTCTCCACCTGTGCATTCTATCCCTGTGTGCTGTCTTTCCTCCTGTGCACTCTCTCCCCCTGTGCATTCTATCCCTGTGTGCTGTCTTTCCTCCTGTGCACTCTCTCCCCCTGTGCATTCTATCCCTGTGTGCTGTCTTCCTCCTGTGCACTCTCTCCCCCTGTGCATTCTATCCCTGTGTGCTGTCTTTCCTCCTGTGCACTCTCTCCCCCTGTGCATTTGACTCACCGTGGCCGGGACTCCAGTGGACAGGCGTTTTCTTCCTCCACCTTGTCACGGATGGACCGCGCCTGCCGATAGCGCGGCCCGGTGGTACAGTTCAAAAGAGAGAGACGTCATGGGTTGAACAGTTTAGGGGTTAAATTGTTTCGTGACGCCACCTATGAGAGTTCCGGTAACTTTACCGGCGCTGTGGGGCCTCCAGGGGATGGAATGCAGCAAGATGGAACGCTCCCCACAGGCTGAGCGGTGATCTCCGGAGCCAGGAGCTGCGCAAGATGTTCTGAGGCAGCTGCGGTTACCTTAGTATGCGGATAGACAGTTCATAAGAAGGTTCGGACACTGTAAGTCTCTGTAACGGGTAATTTACTGTAACCAGCAGGCAGTACATGGCATACAGTGACCGGTAGTGGACCAGGTGGACTCAGCAATGACCAGTGTTTCTCAGAGATCCGCGGTGTTCCTCCATTCTAACTACTTGTGTTGCTGTTGTCGCCCAGGAATACCAGATCGGGTACAAGGAGGCTGCTTGAATGCCCTATCCGTGGTATACGTTCCGGATGCTTTGGGGAGCCTTGGGTCCTTTGGTGGGTACACCGCTGGCTAGACGACTGTGTGTGGCGGTGGTGGGGTGCTCCTGTGAAGCTGTCCCTCCACTCTTCTGGTTCGCATAGCAGTGCTGAACTACTGCTAGCTTCGGTACCAGCAAACCGGCTGTAGATGGGCACGGGATGCTTTTGGACCCACATGTAGACACCCGTTGATCGATTGTTAAGGCACTGGGAATAATGGCGCTCAACCGGGTTGATGGCCTGGGGGCTGCATGGGACTGTGCAGGCCCCCTCTCCTAGGTTGCAGAGCTCGTTGATTTAGCTCCTTCTCCTACGTTGCTCGGAGAGTTCTTCTTTTAGACTCCTACTAATTGTACTAAGTTCTCCACTACACACTACCACTACACTCCGCCCACCAGGACCTGATTGGCCCTCTATACTAGGTGATGCATGTAGGGTATGGATCTCTGAGTTAACCGTGTGACTGCTGAGTCAGAGGATATTGCTGCTGCAGTCATGGCTGCAATACCCTCCTGTGACGCACTCGTCGCGGGGCGCCACACATTCTATCCCTGTGTGCTGTCTTTCCTCCTGTGCACTCTCTCCCCCTGCGCATTCTATCCATGTGTGCTGTCTTTCCTCCTGTGCACTCTCTCCTCCTGCACATTCTATCCCTGTGTGCTGTCTTTCCTCCTGTGCACTCTCTCCCCCTGTGCATTCTATCCCTGTGTGCTGTCTTTCCTCCTGTGCACGCTCTCCCCCTGTGCATTCTATCCCTGTGTGCTGTCTTTCTCCTGTGCACTCTCTCCCCCTGTGCATTCTATCCCTGTGTGCTGTCTTTCCTCCTGTGCACTCTCTCCCCCTGTGCATTCTATCCCTGTGTGCTGTCTTTCCTCCTGTGCACTCTCTCCCCCTGTGCATTCTATCCCTGTGTGCTGTCTTTCCTCCTGTGCACTCTCTCCCCCTGTGCATTCTATCCCTGTGTGCTGTCTTTCTCCTGTGCACTCTCTCCCCCTGTGCATTCTATCCCTGTGTGCTGTCTTCCTCCTGTGCACTCTCTCCCCCTGTGCATTCTATCCCTGTGTGCTGTCTTTCCTCCTGTGCACTCTCTCCCCCTGTGCATTCTATCCCTGTGTGCTGTCTTTCCTCCTGTGCACTCTCTCCCCTTGTGCATTCTATCCCTGTGTGCTGTCTTTCCTCCTGTGCACTCTCTCCCCTGTCCATTCTATCCCTGTGTGCTGTCTTTCCTCCTGTGCACTCTCTCCCCCTGTGCATTCTATCCCTGTGTGCTGTATTTCCTCCTGTGCACTCTCTCCCCCTGTGCATTCTATCCCTGTGTGCTGTCTTTCCTCCTGTGCACTCTCTCCCCCTGTGCATTCTATCCCTGTGTGCTGACTTTCCTCCTGTGCACTCTCTCCCCCTGTGCATTCTATCCCTGTGTGCTGTCTTTCTCCTGTGCGCTCTCTCCCCCTGTGCATTCTATCCCTGTGTGCTGTCTTTCCTCCTGTGCACTCTCTCCCCCTGTGCATTCTATCCCTGTGTGCTGTCTTTCCTCCTGTGCACTCTCTCCCCCTGTCCATTCTATCCCTGTGTGCTGTCTTTCCTCCTGTGCACTCTCTCCCCCTGTGCATTCTATCCCTGTGTGCTGTATTTCCTCCTGTGCACTCTCTCCCCCTGTGCATTCTATCCCTGTGTGCTGTCTTTCCTCCTGTGCACTCTCTCCCCCTGTGCATTCTATCCTTGTGTGCTGTCTTTCCTCCTGTGCACTCTCTCCCCTGTGCATTCTATCCCTGTGTGCTGTCTTTCCTCCTGTGCACTCTCTCCCCCTGTGCATTCTATCCCTGTGTGCTGTCTTCCCCCTGTGCATTCCCTTGCATTTCTTCCCCCCCTCTGTGCATTTCTTCTTTCTCTGTGCATTGTCTTCTCTCTCCCTGTGCTGTGTGGTGATGCAGGAGATCAGCCCTGCGGATGATGTCACTGCTCTCTGCTGCCAGATTATTAATATTCATAGGCCGCCTGCAGTTGAGAAGCTGCTCATCTCACAGTGCAGAGGGGAGAACACTGTGCACAGAGACAACACACAGGTTATGGAGAGATGGTTACCCCTATCTAGCGGTGCCGACAGTGTCACCAGCAGCAACTGGGCCCCCCTGTTTGTCCAGGGCCCAGGCACTTGCCCCGGCGTGCTGGTTCTGACGCCAGCCCCGAAAAGAGGAGCTCTGACAAAGTGTGAGAGATGTAAACTGTGCAGATGCTGCACTGCAGTGAATGTCAGCTCCTCGGCCCAGTCCTGCTCCACAGCACATAGTCAACCCAGGTATAGGGGATAATTTTTCCCCAATATGCGCAGTTTAGACAGCTGAATGTTGCGGGGTGTGAGCGGATTAGGGGGTGGGCGTGACTCAGCATTTCACCGAGGGAATAAGCGTTAATTTTCAAGTTCATGCAGTCATGGGGCAGATGATCATAGAAGAGGAGGGAAGGGGAGGTGCAGAGGGGACGCTTGATCCATTAGGCCTTATTCACACATCCGTGCCTCCGGCACATATGTGGTCTGTGCTGACACATGCCGGAGGCACGGACATACGGGGACACATAATCCCCTATGGCCCCCTTCACATGTCCGTAATTCCGCACGGACCGTGTCTCTGTGTGGAGCAGATGCGTGTCCGTATGCTCCACATGGAGACGGAGGCACGGACCGCTTTTGCTCCGAAACGTCCATGCACACAGATGTCATCCGGACGAAAGTGAAAAGTGGAAAAAAAAACAAAAAACAAAAAAATTTCCTCCTCACCTCGCTCCAGCGCTGACAGTTCCTCTCTATTCCGGTGCCGCTCATTAGGCTCATGAATATTCACTTCACTGAGCCTGACAGCGGACCAGAAGTGAGAGGAGCTGCGGCGCTGGAGGGAGGTGAGTAAGAGGTGACAGCTTGTCCGTGTGCTATCCACGGACACCACACATGTGTGCACACCCCGCCCACAAACAGCCTTGTATCACACGTCCATGGTAACACGGATATGTAAATGAGGCCTTATAGAGAGCAGATGGCTGCTCTGCCACGCCCACCAACTAAACTGGTCACGCCCACTAGTAAGCATTAAGTGCGCAAGGGGTTCCCGTCTGTGTGGACTTAAAACTTAACATGGAAGAAACTGCACCAAACACGCTCACCAGTCCACCCACCGACGTCTGGCCGCTCATTCTGCAAGTATGCCCATATAGAAACACAATAAGCAGATTACTGGAATGTGAATAAATGTATAACAGATGAGGGAAGAGAACTGAAAGTATCGGTGACCTACAGGATCCTTTCAGTATATATAGAATGCAGCATTGCTGGATGGTACAGCGGCCATCTTTGTGGTGGCATGTAAGGAGTGGACACATTTGGTTGTTCTGCCACTACAAAGATGGCGTCATGTACTAGAGAGGAGTGAATGCTCTATACTCAGACCTACTAAATAATCACGAGAGGTGACATTTACATGGAAGGTGTAACTGCAGTTGGGTAACTGCGGCTGAACGTCCATCTTTAGTCTGGCAACTGCGGCTGGACGTCCATCTTTAGTCGGTATTCACACTTGGATGCCAAACCCTGCAGTCTTTACACAGCAGACACCTCTACATTCAGTCTCACAGATCATTAGTAACATCCAGCCACAGGTATCAGTAATGATCGACCACAGGTGGTGATGGAGCCATGAGGAAACCTGGAGCCCGAGAAGAGGCTGATGGTGGGTTTACACACACCAATTTATCTGTTCAATCTCTGAACCAATCTCTGGTTGCAGTGAAATCATGGACACATTGTTCCATTTTGTGGCTGTGTACAATGGAGCAATGTATCCATGATTTCACTGCAACCAGAGATTGGTTCAGAGATTGAACAGATAAATTGGTGTGTGTAAACCCACCATAAGAGAGACACCATGAGGGGGATGGGATTGCTGAACATTATAGAAGAGGCATAGTGCATAGTCCTGTAGCTTGCTTGTTCCTCTCTGAAGAAGACATTGTGTCAGTGGTGAATGGTACCCCTGAAGAAGCCATCCTATGCTTGATGACACATGTGACCCCTGATACGTGTGAACTCTGAGAAAGCCATCTAGTATTGGTGATATGTGTGGACCCTGAGGAAGCCATCTAGTATTGGTGATATGTGTGGACCCTGAGGAAGCCATCTAGTATTGGTGATACATGTGGACCCTGAGAAAGCCATCTAGTATTGGTGATATGTGTGGACCCTGAGGAAGCCATCTAGTATTGGTGATATGTGTGGACCCTGACGAAGCCATTTAGTGTTGGTGATATGTGTGGACCCTGAGGAGGCCATCTAGTATTGGTGATACGTGTGGACCCTGAGGAGGCCATCTAGTATTGGTGATATGTGTGGACCCTGAGGAAGCCATCTAGTATTGGTGATACGTGTGAACTCTGAGAAAGCCATCTAGTATTGGTGATGTGTGGACCCTGAGGAAGCCATCTAGTATTGCTGATACGTGGGGACGCTGAGGAAGCCATCTAGTATTGGTGATACGTGTGGATGCTGAGGAAGCTATCTAGTATTGGTGATACGTGTGGATGCTGAGGAAGCTATCTAGTATTGGTGATACATGTGGACGCTGAGGAAGCCATCTAGTATTGGTGATACGTGTGGACCCTGACAAAGCCATCTAGTATTGGTGATATGTGTGGACCCTGAGGAGGCCATCTAGTATTGGTGATATGTGTGGACCCTGAGGAAGCCATCTAGTATTGGTGATACGTGTGAACTCTGAGAAAGCCATCTAGTATTGGTGATGTGTGGACCCTGAGGAAGCCATCTAGTATTGCTGATACGTGGGGACGCTGAGGAAGCCATCTAGTATTGGTGATACGTGTGGATGCTGAGGAAGCCATCTAGTATTGGTGATACATGTGGACGCTGAGGAAGCCATCTAGTATTGGTGATACGTGTGGACCCTGACAAAGCCATTTAGTATTGGTGATATGTGTGGACCCTGAGGAAGCCATCTAGTATTGGTGATACGTGTGGACCCTGAGGAAGCCATCTAGTATTGGTGATACGTGTGGACCCTAAGGAAGCCATTTAGTATTGGTGATACGTGTGGACCCTGAGGAAGCCATCTAGTATTGGTGATACGTGTGGACTCTGAGGAAGCCATTTAGTATTGGTGATATGTGTGGACACTGATGAAGCCATCTAGTTTTGGTGATACGTGTGGACTCTAAGGAAGCCATCTAGTATTGGTGATACGTGTGGACTGTAAGGAGGCCATCTACTATTGGTGATACGTGTGGACTGTAAGGAGGCCATCTAGTATTGGTGATATGTGTGGACGCTGAGGAAGCCATCTAGTATTGGTGATACGTGTGGATGCTGAGGAAGCCATCTAGTATTGGTGATACATGTGGACGCTGAGGAAGCCATCTAGTATTGGTGATACGTGTGGACCCTGAGGAAGCCATTTAGTATTGATGATATGTGTGGACCCTGAGGAAGCCATCTAGTATTGGTGATACGTGTGGACTCTGAGGAAGCCATTTAGTATTGGTGATATGTGTGGACCCTGATGAAGCCATCTAGTATTGGTGATATGTGTGGACTCTAAGGAAGCCATCTAGTATTGGTGATACGTGTGGACTGTAAGGAGGCCATCTGGTATTGGTGATACGTGTGGACTGTAAGGAGGCCATCTAGTATTGGTGATACGTGTGGACTGTAAGGAGGCCATCTAGTATTGGTGATACGTGTGGACTGTAAGGAGGCCATCTAGTATTGGTGATACGTGTGGACTGTAAGGAGGCCATCTAGTATTGGTGATATGTGTGGACCCTGAGGAAGCCATCTAGTATTGGTGATACGTGTGGACCCTGAGGAAGCCATCTAGTATTGGTGATACGTGTGGACCCTGAGGAGGCCATCTAGTATTGGTGATACGTGTGGACGCTGAGGAAGCCATCTAGTATTGGTGATACGTGTGGACCCTGACAAAGCCATTTAGTATTGGTGATATGTGTGGACCCTGAGGAAGCCATCTAGTATTGGTGATACGTGTGGACCCTGAGGAAGCCATCTAGTATTGGTGATACGTGTGGACCCTGAGTAAGCCATTTAGTATTGGTGATATGTGTGGACCCTGAGGAGGCCATCTAGTATTGGTGATATGTGTGGACCCTGAGGAAGCCATCTAGTATTGGTGATACGTGTGGACCCTGAGGAAGCCATCTAGTATTGGTGATACGTGTGGACTCTGAGGAAGCCATTTAGTATTGGTGATATGTGTGGACACTGATGAAGCCATCTAGTTTTGGTGATACGTGTGGACTCTAAGGAAGCCATCTAGTATTGGTGATACGTGTGGACTGTAAGGAGGCCATCTACTATTGGTGATACGTGTGGACTGTAAGGAGGCCATCTAGTATTGGTGATACGTTTGGACCCTGAGGAAGCCATCTAGTATTGGTGATACGTGTGGACCCTAAGGAAGCCATTTAGTATTGATGATATGTGTGGACCCTGAGGAAGCCATCTAGTATTGGTGATACGTGTGGACTCTGAGGAAGCCATTTAGTATTGGTGATATGTGAGGACCCTGTGGAAGCCACCTAGTATTGGTGATACGTGTGGACTCTTAGGAAGCCATCTAGTATTGGTGATAAATGTGGACCCATCTAGTATTGGTGATACATCTGTCTCCCAAGAACACCTTTTTGTGTTGGGTGAGTCTTGTAGATCTTAAGGACGCCATTTTGGGTTTGTGATCCGTGTGAAACCTGCGAGAGCCACATGGCACATGCTGGTACATACGTCCAGTACTATGGCCATCTTGTCCCTGGTCAGACAGCTGGCTCCTGGGGAAGGCCAGTTCTGTTTTGTGACCCGTGTTACTTATGAGGAAGCTCACTGGATGGCGATACGTGTGTCAGAACAAAACGTAGTTACGACACAGCTTGGACATGTGACTTTCTCAGGCTGCTGAGCTGTGTAACCTCGGCCTTTAGTGTATCCTGGCTATGATACAATGGATGTTCCACTATGCATATTCTCTTATCACTGATCTGATGTATACATATATATGCCGTGCGCTGTATCATGGGTCTTACTTCTACAGTAGACCACTAATAATGTGGTTAGACTTGTTGGTGCATTAAAAAAAATTAAAAATAACTTTTTCTGTATTTTGAGGTTTGTTGTTAAAAAAACAATTATTTTTCCCTTTAATTAGTATTTGGTCCCATGAGTTAATCCTATTCTGTAGTGTTTGTTAGGCTGATAGTTCACCCCAGATCTGTGACTAGGGGTAAAGTGCCGCCACCGGCAGGGCTCTGGCTGTCAATCAGGTCCTATGACTGCGGCTCCTGAGGCCAGACCGGCCCTCCACTCGCAGGCAGCAGATAAGGGGTTAATTTTTCTCCAATATGCACAGTCCTTAATACAAACCAATTAGGCCTTGTGCACACTCTGAATTGCTTTTCTTGTGTTTTTGTACAATTTTCAGCAGCAAAACTGGATCCGTTTTTTTGGGTAACAAACAGACCTAAAACGTATCGCTATCCCCCCCTTTTTTTTTTCCCCCCATTACAATGGAGTCAATGAGAAAAGCGGATCACTGAATGATGCTCACTCGTGTTCTGCCCCAAAAACGGACCAGTACAAAATGCAGGATTCCTGACTTTGCCGGGTATCCTAGACAGAAGGCCATTTGTTATTCATGCAAAAAAGGATCAAAAGTGCACAGTGAGAACATGGCCTTACTGGACTGGGTCTAAATATCCACAGAGTAAAGGCACCAGGGGCCCTGGGAGCCATGACCATGTCTTGTCGGCCATCTTTGTATTGGCAGACAGATGTTTCCATGCCACAACAAAGATGTCGCCATGTGCTAAGGAGGAGAGAACTTCATGACCTGATGGAGCATGTGACCACTCATTGTCTTTTCAGGTCTGGTGGAGCATGTGACCACTCATCGTCTTTTCAGGTCTGGTGGAGCATGTGACCACTCATCGTCTTTTCAGGTCTGGTGGAGCATGTGACCACTCATCGTCTTTTCAGGTCTGGTGCAGCATGTGACCACTCATCGTCTTTTCAGGTCTGGTGGAACATGTGACCACTCATCGTCTTTTCAGGTCTGGTGGAACGTGTGACCACTCATCGTCTTTTCAGGTCTGGTGGAGCATGTGACCACTCATCGTCTTTTCAGGTCTGGTGGAACATGTGACCACTCATCGTCTTTTCAGGTCTGGTGGGACGTGTGACCACTCATCGTCTTTTCAGGTCTGGTGGAACATGTGACCACTCATCGTCTTTTCAGGTCTGGTGGAACGTGTGACCACTCATCGTCTTTTCAGGTCTGGTGGAGCATGTGACCACTCATCGTCTTTTCAGGTCTGGTGGAACGTGTGACCACTCATCGTCTTTTCAGGTCTGGTGGAACGTGTGACCACTCATCGTCTTTTCAGGTCTGGTGGAGCATGTGACCACTCATCGTCTTTTCAGGCCTGGTGGAGCATGTGACCACTCATCGTCTTTTCAGGTCTGGTGGAACATGTGACCACTCATCGTCTTTTCAGGTCTGGTGGAACGTGTGACCACTCATCGTCTTTTCAGGTCTGGTGGAACATGTGACCACTCATTGTCTTTTCAGGTCTGGTGGAGCATGTGACCACTCATTGTCTTTTCAGGTCTGGTGGAGCATGTGACCACTCATCGTCTTTTCAGGTCTGGTGGAGCATGTGACCACTCATCGTCTTTTCAGGTCTGGTGGAGCATGTGACCACTCATTGTCTTTTCAGGTCTGGTGGAGCATGTGACCACTCATCGTCTTTTCAGGCCTGGTGGAGCATGTGACCACTCATCGTCTTTTCAGGTCTGGTGGAACATGTGACCACTCATCGTCTTTTCAGGTCTGGTGGAACATGTGACCACTCATCGTCTTTTCAGGTCTGGTGGAACGTGTGACCACTCATCGTCTTTTCAGGTCTGGTGGAACGTGTGACCATTCATCGTCTTTTCAGGTCTGGTGGAGCATGTGACCACTCATTGTCTTTTCAGGTCTGGTGGAGCATGTGACCACTCATCGTCTTTTCAGGTCTGGTGGAGCATGTGACCACTCATTGTCTTTTCAGGTCTGGTGGAGCATGTGACCACTCATTGTCTTTTCAGGTCTGGTGGAACTGACTCACCGCGGCCGGCTGACTCCGGTTTAGACAGGCGATTCTTCTCCTTCCTTGTCACGGGTGGACCGCGCCTGCCGGTAGTGGGGCCCGGTGTAGTGCAGATCAAAAGTTGAAGACGTCTTGCGGGAACAGATTAAAAAGGGGTTTAATTTGTTTTATTCGTGACGCCACCTATGAGTAGATTCGGTAAGGGCTACCGACGCTGCGGAACCTCCGGGGGATGGACAGCAGCAAGATGGAACGCTCCCCACAGGCTGAGCGGTGGTCCCCGGAGGATGGAGCTGCTCAAGATGTTGTGCGGCAGCTGCGGTTACCTTAGTGTACGGACGGATAGTTCATAAGGAAGCACGGACACAGGTAGTCTCTGCAACGGGTCTTTACTGTAACCAGCAGGCAGTACATGGCTTACAGTGGTTGAGTAGTAGACCGGGTGGACTCAGCAGTGATAGTGTTCCTCAGAGATCCGCAGTGTTCCTCCATTCTAACTACTTAGTTCCTTCTTTTTGCCAGTGTCGCCCAGGAATACCAGATCGGGTACGGGGAGGCTGCTTCAATGCCCTATCCATGATGTACGTTCTGGATGCTTTGGGGAGCCTTGGATCCCTCAGTGGGTACACCGCTGGTTAGACGACTGGAAACTGGCTGGTGGTGGGGTGCTCCTGTAAAGCTGATCCTCCACTCTTCTGGTTCGCGTGACAGAGGTGAACTGCTGCCAGCTTCGGTACCAGTGAACCGGCTGTGAGTTGTGGGCACGGGAGTCTTTTGGGAACCCGTGTAGAAATGCCCAATCCCGGTAGTTAAGGCCTCAGGTGCTGACACCCGACCGGTGACGGCCCAGGGGCCCGCACGGAGTGCGGAGCCCCCGCTCCTCTCCAAGCTCTAGTCTGCTCTTGTCAGGTTCTAGATTCTTTCTCCGACCCTGTACTGACTCTCTAGATTATTGTGTGTTCTCCTACACTACCCTAACACTCCACCCACCAGGACCTATGATTGGTCCCCTGTTCTAGGTGTTGCATGTTGGGTTGGATCTCAGAGTTAACTATTTCACTGCTTTGTCAGAGAATATTGCGGCTGCAATACTCCCTTGTGACGCACTCGTTGCGGGGCGCCACAGAACATGTGACCACTCATTGTCTTTTCAGGTCTGGTGGAGCATGTGACCACTCCTTGTCTTTTCAGGTCTGGTGGAGCATGTGACCACTCATCGTCTTTTCAGGTCTGGTGGAACATGTGACCACTCATTGTCTTTTCAGGTCTGGTGGAACATGTGACCACTCATTGTCTTTTCAGGTCTGGTGGAACATGTGACCACTCATTGTCTTTTCAGGTCTGGTGGAACATGTGACCACTCATTGTCTTTTCAGGTCTGGTGGAGCATGTGACCACTCATCATCTTTTCAGGGCTGGTGGAGCATGTGACCACTCATCGTCTTTTCAGGTCTGGTGGAGCATGTGACCACTCATCGTCTTTTCAGGTCTGGTGGAGCATGTGACCACTCATTGTCTTTTCAGGTCTGGTGGAACATGTGACCACTCATTGTCTTTTCAGGTCTGGTGGAGCATGTGACCACTCATCATCTTTTCAGGGCTGGTGGAGCATGTGACCACTCATCGTCTTTTCAGGTCTGGTGGAGCATGTGACCACTCATCGTCTTTTCAGGTCTGGTGGAGCATGTGACCACTCATCGTCTTTTCAGGTCTGGTGGAGCATGTGACCACTCATCGTCTTTTCAGGTCTGGTGGAACATGTGACCACTCATCGTCTTTTCAAGTCTGGTGGAGCATGTGACCACTCATCGTCTTTTCAGGTCTGGTGGAACATGTGACCACTCATTGTCTTTTCAGGTCTGGTGGAACATGTGACCACTCATTGTCTTTTCAGGTCTGGTGGAACATGTGACCACTCATTGTCTTTTCAGGTCTGGTGGAACATGTGACCACTCATCGTCTTTTCAGGTCTGGTGGAGCATGTGACCACTCATCATCTTTTCAGGTCTGGTGGAGCATGTGACCACTCATTGTCTTTTCAGGTCTGGTGGAGCATGTGACCACTCATCATCTTTTCAGGTCTGGTGGAGCATGTGACCACTCATCATCTTTTCAGGTCTGGTGGAGCATGTGACCACTCATTGTCTTTTCAGGTCTGGTGGAGCATGTGACCACTCATCGTCTTTTCAGGTCTGGTGGAGCATGTGACCACTCATCGTCTTTTCAGGTCTGGTGGAGCATGTGACCACTCATTGTCTTTTCAGGTCTGGTGGAGCATGTGACCACTCATCATCTTTTCAGGTCTGGTGGAGCATGTGACCACTCATCATCTTTTCAGGTCTGGTGGAGCATGTGACCACTCATTGTCTTTTTTATTTTAAGAACTGCCAGTGATGTTTTTACTATATATATCCTAGTGCCTTGTTCTTTTATGATGGAGTATTAACTGGACAATTCCTTTAAATATTACCATCTTATACTTGGGGGAGATGTTGCCTGGGGTTCTTGGTTGGATCACACTATTAGTGTTTAGATCTTGTGTGGATACAGCAAAATCTACATTTCCCCCCGTCCCCCCCTACAATTGTAGAACCTGATGCCCCGGTATTATCACTGATCGGCTGGGGGATCTGGGGTAAGGCTGGTTCACACCAGTGTTTTTTGTATCTGGGGGATGCAGGTTTTACCTGCCCAGAATAGTAAGAACAGATCAGTGATGATAGCGGAGCAGACGCTTCATCCAGATCCGAGGCCAAATGATGCCCCCTAGGGGGTGAGTAATCTGGAACTGCATTCTGGCCATGTGCAGTCCCAAAACCCGGATCCGGGTTCATTTGGGCACATTGTGATTTTACCTGTGTGAGCTGTGCCCCATGGAGCCCGGGAAAAAGTCATGAACTGGATGCAGCCTCTCATCGGACCCCATTTGACAGTCAATGGGGCTAAAAACTGATGGGGTTCATCCAGCTAAAACCAGATTCACACGGATGGCAAAAAATGCCAGTGTAAAAGCAGCATAAATAGCGGTGCGGTTACATCAGGTTCTGTATGTTTTGTTTTTATTTTTCTTGTATATATTTTGGTCCAGTAAAAAATGACTCTTCTGCTGGATCCGCTCCATAGAGCTGCATTGTAATGCCACCCGGGTGCTTCCAGGTTTTAAATGAGCAACATTTTGCATTTTTGGTATCAGCCAAAATTTGGTGCCCCCCACACACACACCCGGGTATGGCACCCCCGGGTCGGGCTGGATCCCCACGCGCACGCACCCCCGGGTCGGGCTGGATCCCCACGCGCACGCACCCCCGGGTCGGGCTGGATCCCCACGCGCAGCGCACCCCCGGGTCGGGCTGGATCCCCACGCGCACGCACCCCCGGGTCGGGCTGGATCCCCACGCGCACGCACCCCCGGGTCGGCTGGATCCCCACGCGCACTGCACCCCCGGGTCGGGCTGGATCCCCACGCGCACGCACCCCCGGTCGGGCTGGATCCCCACGAGCACGCACCCCCGGGTCGGGCTGGATCCCCACGCGCACGCACCCCCGGGTCGGGCTGGATCCCCACGCGCACGCACACCCCCCGGGTCGGGCTGGATCCCCACGCGCACGCACACCCCCGGGTCGGGCTGGATCCCCACGCGCACGCACCCCCGGGTCGGGCTGGATCCCCACGCGCACGCACCCCCGGGTCAGGCTGTGGCGCCCCACTAACAGTGCGTAACAGGAGGGTACTACACCCCTGACTGAAGGTGTCGTATTCTCCATCCCAGTGGTGAATAGGATAATCCTGAGGCTCCAACACACACACACACACCTAGTGATCATGGACCAATCAGACACATGCTGCTAGGGTCACAGGTCCCGTGGAGGAGAGCTAGGTGATATAGTGGGTGGGAGAGCAGCAAGGAGTTAGATCAGGAAGTGAGTGCAGAGAAGCCAGAAGGGAGCTGTGCAGCACGGACAGAGGCAAAGTGAAAGTAACAGATGAAGCAGATGGAAGGAGTTGAAAGACACCTGAGATCATGCAACAGGAGGGCACCGATGCACTGTGACCCAGAAAGAAAGGGGCCCCCCAAGACAGAACGAGTAAGAAAATACCCGAGCCCATCCAGAACCGGAGTAAACGGCTCGGGGTGGTAAACGCTTAAAGCTGCACCACGAACCCGAGTGATTGAAGGCTTTAAAAAAGCACAATTCACAACTTACCATCAGCGCAGCTGTACCAGGGGTTACCCACCATTTGAGGTCAGGACCTAATAAGTCGGAGGCCAACGGTTCGGGACCCAACAGAGGATCCTCGATGCCCCTGGCAAGGTATACGAAGCACGACGAAGAGGGACAGGGTCCAGATAGAGAAAGACCTGTGGAGCCTTGAGGGACACTATTCACCCGGTCAGGGACCACCTGGACCGTCTACTTGGTATGGAAAACCGTACACCCTCGTCTGCCGTGGAAGAACTAAGTAAACACCCGTTCAGAGGAGTAACATGTCGAGCGTTTATTTCAGGACACCACTAACCCACGTTGCCTGCCAGAAACACCGAGCTGCCCTATTTCCCTACGCAGCTCCCGACCCGGGGACCCCCCGCTCGTACCGGGTAGGGAGCGGTCCATCCGCACGCCGCACCACACTCCCCGGATGCCAAGCAGCCACCGTGCCAACACCGAACCCTACAGGTGGGCTCACGAAAAATAACTTTATCTTCTTTATTATTTTAATGAACCCCTTTACTGGACGCACCGCCCCCGCAACCTCAGCACCGCAACCGTGCAACGACAGCCCGCGCTGAGACCCAGCACCCACCCCGGTTGAGTCAAGAGCCCCGCGCGACCCACGCCACACCCCGGGTCTGGCTGGAGCCCCACGCACGCACACCCCCGGGTCGGGCTGGAGCCCCACGCACGCACACTCCCCGGGTCGGGCTGGAGCCCCACGCACGCACACTCCCGGGTCGGGCTGGAGCCCCACGCACCGCACACTCCCGGGTCGGGCTGGAGCCCCACGCCACAGCAACACCTCCCGGGTCGGCTGGGAGCCCCACGCACGCACAACTCCCGGGTCGGCTGGAGCCCCACGCACACACACTCCCGGGTCGGCTGGAGCCCCACGCACGCACACTCCCCGGGTCGGGCTGGAGCCCCACGCACACTCCCGGGTCGGCTGGAGCCCCACGCACACACACCTCCCGGGTCGGGCTGGAGCCCCACGCACGCACACTCCCCGGGTCGGCTGGAGCCCCACGCACCACACTCCCCGGGTCGGCTGGAGCCCCACGCACACACTCCCCGGGTCAGGCTGTAGCCCCATGCACACAGCGACACCACTCCCGGGTCGGGCTGTAGCCCCATGCACCGCACACTCCCGGGTCGGGCTGTAGCCCCATGCACGCACACATCCCGGGTCGGGCTGGAGCCCCACGCACACAGCACACCCCACATGCACCCACAAGTCCTGACGTCTCTATAGTAAATCAATGGAGAGAAAACAGATGTGAGTGCTTAGTTTACAACAACCAGTAGTGAATCCAGCCTTACTAGGTTTCACCTTGCCTTGTAGCTCTATCATTTTCTGTGCCTCCATATTGGAAATCCAGGATGGGATGTAGAGGTGTTCAACATCTTATCCCAATATGTAGTGTATTAGCCTCCAATTAGAAATGTATTGTAGTTCTCCTATTAGCTGTCTCTTACCTCCTGGGCAGGGCACAACAGCTTGGGTATCCATGGTTACAATCACTGTCAATGTATGAGTGGTCGTAACCATGGATACCTAAACTGCAATGCCTGCACATGAGGTAAGTGACAGTTAATCAGGAGAACTATTCTGGATTTGGAATTGGAGGTGTTAGTAATATTCATATTGCCCCTACTACATATTGGATGGTAATAGAGTAGAAGTGTCTAATTGCATAATTGTGCTGTGGCATCCATCCTCCAATCCTGCCACAGGTTGTCCCCCTATCACATGCCAGTGGCAGCCATATTCGCACACCCGAGTGATGGGTGTGCAAATATGGCACCTGTTGGCAGTTGTGGACCATTGCTCAGAAGTGCCAGTGATGCCGCCAACACCTGAAATCGCTGCCACACACTGCCACCACCGCCGACTAACGTACTCAGTGCGCATGCACAGGTACTCAGGCAGTCACCATCTTTAGACACCTTGGTGCCCAAAGATGGCGGTGGCCTAAGTTACTACACATGCACGTGTCGGTTATGCGCTTGCGCAGTTTACTAATGCTGCCGCCGATTGTGGACATTTGGGTATCTGGGGGAGGAGACAGCTCAAAGGAGAGAGCATTTGAGGGGAGTAGATGGCATGGAGGGGAGAGAGACAGCACAAGGAGGGGGAGAGCACACAGGGAGGAGAGAGAGAGCGCATAGGGGGAGACAGCTCAAAGGATAGAGCACAGAGAAGAGTGCACAGAGAAGGAGAGAGACGGCCGCTGCCCTTAACCCCACAGAGCTCGCCCCCCATTGTGACGTCTCCGCCTCCTGATCGATCGCAGTGTGCGCCCCGCAGACTAGCAGCCACAGTAAGGTACTGCAGCTGGGACGTATAGGTAGGACACTTCGCACAAACACCCGACACATCCCCCGATCCTTAATCCTAGTACTTTGTGTCAGTCAGAGGATTAGGAGGGGAACCAGTGGAGGGTGAGTGAGAGGAAAAAGCCTGGAAAAGGGGTGGATGAACGGATTAATACATAGAAACCCAAAGCTAGGGGAGCTCACAGAGAGATCGATGAAATTCCTGGCGTGCGCAAAGGGAGAAGAACGGAACCCCTAATCGAGACAGACATGCAGCCTGTGCCACCAGAATGGCCAGTCCAGTCCCAGGCAGCCTCCCATGGAAGGAAGAAGGAGTCCATGGTTGTCCAGAACAACGGGACATCGGGTGACCGGCCCAAAGCCAGGGTGTTGGCCCTGTTGAAGTGGCCAGAGCTGTATGCCCCAACCACAGATTGATCGGCGTGGAGAAGGGACTTCTATGCCTGAACCTACCCTCCAATGCAGCGAAGGAAAGGCCGTCAGAAAGGGTAAGTGAGACAGACAGAGATCTCCCGGGAAAAGACCTGAGACGGCTGGTCCGGAGCTAGCCTGTGGACCGAGAGAGGCCTGGAAAGGAGCAAAAATAAAGAGGTGTAGTATCCGAAAGGTCCCACTGCAAGGGTGTGTGTGTGAAACAACATTGAACTGTTGGCACCTTGTAAACTGCTGAACGCTAGGAGTAAAGTACCAGTGAAGCTTGATGCTGCTGGTGTCAGACTGTCATTTCTGCGACTGCGATGGTGCTCGCCTGCAGAGCCACACACTGATCATCCTAATCCACAGGAGAAATCGCCGGGAGAGGCCGAGCACGGCGCCTGAACACTGCACTTCTACACCTGCCCTGGGGAACCAAGCCCTACCCGTGGAGGACTCACCATCCCAGCTGTCAACCCTCATCATCCCCATAGGCCTGGACGGCAGTGGTGGCCCATGTTGGCCACAAACCACGGGTGGCGTCACAAACTACTTTAAAACTTTATTTCCCCTTTTTCTTTAACTCCCTTTTATTGTCGCACCTGGGCATACGGAGCCGGGTCACATCACCGTGACATTCCCCCGCAAGTGAAGAGAGGGCCCAGTTCTGAGTACCCCTGCCCCGGGGTCAGGCCTCCATCTAGTCCATTTATATGACCCTGCAAGTGGTGGTGCCCATGTTGTTGTGGGGTCTCCTCTGTGTCCCCTACTCATAGATGTGGGGAGTTGTAGTTACTGACTGTTCCTAGAGCTCCTGGTACCCAAATGCGAGGATAGAACTAAACTTGGCGCCGTCCTGAGGCCTGTACCTAATGCC
This sequence comes from Allobates femoralis, assembly GCA_033576535.1. Classification (NCBI taxonomy): domain Eukaryota; kingdom Metazoa; phylum Chordata; class Amphibia; order Anura; family Aromobatidae; genus Allobates; species Allobates femoralis. The sequence continues at coordinate 120,067,056 of JARQOC010000012.1, read as the reverse complement.
AGGGTGACGTCAGTAATGGCTGGGCCCGGCGGGTGCGGTGCTCTCAGTATAATTACAGCCATTAGCAGACATGTCTCCCCGGCTGTGCGGCACCTGCACTCCTCCGCCTCACGGACGTCCGCACTGGATGACAGTGTGGGAGTATAAAATGGCCGTCCATAGCTCACAGCCACCAGAAACAATGGGAGGAAAACCCGGCAAATACACAAAACCAGATGGGCCTGTGATACCGGGCGGGGACACCCCCAAAATCTCAGCATCTCTGTGTACCATCACATAGGGATGTCATCATGGCCGCTCATTATTAACCCCTTGGCTGGTCAGTAACCCATTGTCCACTGGATTGTCTTATTCATTCATCGAAGACCCTCAGCCACTGTAGATGGGTCGTCCTGGTGGCCGTTGTTGACCCTCCACCTCTATGGTATTAACGCTTTGGTTGCATTGGATGGGTTACTCTCATGAGTTGTGGACAGGTCTTACCTGCGCATTATCAATCCTAAGAGTAGCCATTTTGACAGACTTCTTGTCAATAATGGTCCTAAGAATAGCTGCTGTCACCGATGGTCCTAATAACAGGTGCTGGGATATACTTGCTGCGACTGAAGATCGAGAAGATCTGCTTGGACAGACATCTGTCATAGAATCATAGAATGATGGAGTTGGGGGACCTCCCGGGCCGTCGGACTGAGGGGCGACCTCCCGGGCCGTCGGGGAGGGGTGACCTCCCGGGCCGTCGGGCGAGGGGCGACCTCCCGGGCCGTCGGCGAGGGGCGACCTCCCGGGCCGTCAGGCGAGGGGCGACCTCCCGGGCCCTCGGCGGAGGGCGACCTCCCGGGCCGTCGGGCGAGGGGCGACCTCCCGCTCTAAGCAGAATTCACTAAATCCTCGTAGACAGATGTCTGTCCAAGCTCTGTGTGAAGACTCCATTGAAGGAGAACTCACCACCTCTTGTTGCCGCCTGTTCCTCTCACCGGAATAGAGGTCATGATCCTAGAAGAGTGGTGGGAAGACTTGCTGTCACTGAAGGTCCTGGAAGAGGTGCTGGGACAGGAGACAAGAGTGAGTGGAGCATTCATGTCCATTCCCAAGTTTCATTGAGCTGCCATACTTGTGATTGTGAGACTTTATACCCACCTGACCAGTGGAGTAACTTGAAGCTCAGGGGCCACAATGTGAAAGCTCCAATGGGGCCCCCAATTATTGCAGATCATTAATAGTCACAGCCTTTTTCTCTTGATCAAAGGGACTTTTGGGCCTCCTAGGCTCCAGGGCCCGGGGCGATTGCAACCCTTGTACCTGATGGCTCCATCACTCCCATAAAACGCCCATCTCCATCCAAACCTTTGCTGTACAGTCAGTGGAGCGCGGTTCTTAGCCTCCAGTTTATGTCTCCGGGGCCCTCTCTCCTTCGAGGTCATGATACAGAGAGCTCTGTTTATAAAGAGATTTAGAGGATTCTCAGGCGCTGATCCTGCGGCGGCGTCCTCGTCACAGATCCAATCCTCGTTCTTAGCGGGTGTTAAGATGATATCGCCTTCTCCTGAACATCACTCCAGCTATTAATATAGTAATCTCTCCGGACAAAAAGTGTGGTACTCCGGTAATCTGGTAATTCTCACGGTATAATCTCCATCCTGATGATTAGAGCCTGCACTCCGGGTGTAGGGTTAGGGTGATTACCACATCACTCAAGGGTTAATGCGACTGATGAGGCGCGGGCGACTGTTTATCACGTCAGTGCGGCATTAATATAAAATACATGGCTGTTACCGGAGCGCGGAGCGGCGCTGATGAATGGCCGCCATCACTTATTAAACTTCCCTTTTTTTACGGTTATGGAAGTGACTTCTTGATGAAAAGAGAAGGAGCGCCCAGCACGCCGCCGCCGCCGCTATTGAAGCCACTAATCAAATTATTTTTATATCAGAAATTAAAGCAGCTATTGTAATCCCCCTGCGAGCGGCGCGCTTAATCTCTGAGCACGCCGCATTATTTGCAGAACTCGACTTTTATAGAAGTTGTAAATGCTGAAATTGGATTAGTAGTTATTACTGCTGCGAAGAGAAAATTCAGAGACTGCGCTGCAACGTCCTGAGATAAGAGGACACTGACCAGGAGCTGCCGCCTCTGAGAACCAGAGGCAATACCGCAAGGAACACAAAATACTGGATCATAGAGGGTATAAGGAGATATAACCATCTGGATCACCAACATCAGGACAACAGAGGCACCCTATGTCTGGACCGCAAATGTCCCCACCGACATCAGAACAACAGAGGCACCCTATGTCTGGACTACCATCCCCTCCCCCCCCAACATCAGGACAACAGAGGCACCCTATGTCTGGACCGCGAACCTCCCCACCGACATCAGGACAACAGAGGCACCCTATGTCTGGACCGTGAACCTCCCCACCGACATCAGGACAACACAGGCACCCTATGTCTGGACTGCCGACCTCCCCACCGACATCAGGACAACAGAGGCACCCTATGTCTGGACCGCGAACCTCCCCACCGACATCAGGACAACACAGGCACCCTATGTCTGGACTACCATCCCCTCCCCCCCCAACATCAGGACAACAGAGGCACCTTATGTCTGGACTACCATCCCCTCCCCGACAACAGAGGCACCCTATGTCTGGACCGCCGACCTCCCCCCCCAACATCAGGACAACAGATGCACCCTATGTCTGGACCGCCGACCTCTCCCCCCCAACATCAGGACAACAGAGGCCACCTATGTCTGGACTACCATCCCCTCCCCCCCAACATCAGGACAACAGAGGCACCCTATGTCTGGACTGCCATCCCCTCCCCCCCAACATCAGGACAACAGAGGCACCTTATGTCTGGACTACCATCCCTCCCCGACAACAGAGGCACCCTATGTCTGGACTACCATCCCCACCCCCCCAACATCAGGACAACAGATGCACCCTATGTCTGGACCGCCGACCTCCCCACCGACATCAGGACAACAGAGGCACCCTATGTCTGGACCGCTGACCTCCCCACCGACATCAGGACAACAGAGGCACCCTATGTCTGGACCGCCGACCTCCCCACCGACATCAGAACAACAGATGTACCCTATGTCTGGACCGCGAACCTCCCCACCGACATCAGGACAACAGAGACACCCTATGTCTGCACCGCGAACCTCCCCACCGACATCAGGACAACAGAGGCACCCTATGTCTGCACCGCGAACCTCCCACCGACATCAGGACAACAGAGGCACCCTATGTCTGGACCGCAAACCTCCCCACCGACATCAGGACAACAGAGACACCCTATGTCTGGACTACCATCCCCTCCCCCCAACATCAGGACAACAGAGGCACCTTATGTCTGGACCGCGAACCTCCCCACCGACATCAGGACAACAGAGGCACCCTATGTCTGGACCGCCAACCTCCCCACCGACATCAGGACAACAGAGGCACCCTATGTCTGGACCGCGAACCTCCCCACCGACATCAGGACAACAGAGACACCCTATGTCTGGACTACCATCCCCTCCCCCCCAACATCAGGACAACAGAGGCACCCTATGTCTGGACCGCCGACCTCCCCACCGACATCAGGACAACAGAGGCACCCTATGTCTGGACCGCCGACCTCCCCACCGACATCAGGACAACAGAGGCACCCTATGTCTGGACTGTGGACCTCCCCACCAACATCAGGACAACAGAGGCACCCTATGTCTGGACTACCATCCCCTCCCCCCCCAACATCAGGACAACAGAGGCACCCTATGTCTGGACTGCGAATGTCCCCACCGACATCAGAACAACAGATGTACCCTATGTCTGGACCGTGGACATCCCCACCGACATCAGGACACTAAATGTACCATAAGTCTGGACCGTGGACCTCCCCACCACAAGATCAGGACAGGAGATGTAACCGTCTGGATCACCAACATCAGGACAACAGATTTACCCTATGTCTCGACTGCCATCCCCTCCCTTCCCCCCAGCCGACATCAAGACAACAAATTTGCCCTATGTCTGGACCACGGACCTCCCCACCACGAGATCAGTGTGGAGCCCCACGGGACAGGGGTACTCTGTGTCGGACCGGTCGGTAGCTGGGGAAGTCACGGGTGGCTTGGTCCGGACCGTGTCCCGGGCTCGACAATAAAGGGGAATATTTACAGGGGAAATGTCACGTGTGACGCCACCCACTTGGTGCGGCCAGTGATGGGGCCGCCGCTGCTGCAGAACCTCCGGGGGTGATGGAGTGGCAGCGGAGATGGTATAGTTCCAGTGGGAAGAACTGTATCCCCCGGGCAGTAAGGGTTAAGTCTATTGTGGAGTGTGTAGCACACTTACTTGCAGGCACTGCAGGGATCTCTTCTCCTGGCTGGTGCTGACAAGCTGGATCTGTATGAGGGAGAATGGGGTGCAGATAGAGGCAGACAAGAGAGGCAATTCAGGGTTTCCAAAGCTTTACTCTGAGTTCTTTCCAAGTAGTTTACAAGTCATTTGCAGGTCTTTACAAGTTTAAGCACAGTTCTTAACACACGGGCACATTCTCCCTTTCCGGGTTCCCTTTTGCTCCCTGCAGCCAGGCCTCTCTCCCTGTGACCCCTTACACAGTCTGTAGTGTCCCTTTCCGGGCTGTTTACAGTCTCCGTCTGTACGGGTGGTGTGTGGTACGCTGGACAGTATGGCGGTGACTCGGGCCCCTGTGGGTCCTCCGGGTTGTCACTGAGCTGCCTGTCCTTTAGGGTAGGGATCCCAACATGAAGCTGTGGTCCCCCGTCGGTTGTCTGGGGATGCCGGTTGAACTACGGTCCCCTCTAGAGCCGACACTGTACTCAGCCCAGCCTCCAGCAGTCCTCAGTGTGAGGCTCTACCAGGCTTTCTCCTTTCTGTTCCTTCCAGTGTCATAGGAGGGACTGCCTGCAGTCAGTGACTTCAGCTGCTGTCTAGGGCCCGGGTTACACCGTCCCTTCTCTGTTCTGTCACACTCCTGGTGGCATCAGCATCGGACGGGCTTTCTCTCCCCTCTGGCTCACACTGGCTCAGTACGGATTCTGCGCTCCTAGCCTTGCACTCGCAGGACGTGTGACTTTCCTTCAGTCTTTACAGCTTAGCTCAGCTTCTGGTCTTTGCTTCTCAGCACCATGGCCTACTAACTTCCTTCACTCCTCCCCCTCACTATATACTGTCAGTCACCTGACCTCTGGTGTGCCCAACCCACTCCTCTGAATCCACCACCCCTCGATCTCCTGGAGTTCTAACCTCAGGGCTGGATGTAAACCTCTTCTTCCACGTGGGTTGTGTGGGCTGTGAGGGTGTTGTTGTGCAACAATGTCCTACCTGCCTGGCTGCAGTTCCCTTTGTGGCCTCCTGGACGCAGGGGCGCCACATCAGGATGGGAGATGTAACCTGTGTCTAGACTGCGGACCTCCCCACCATGAGATCAGGATGGGAGATGTAACCTGTGTCTGAACCATGGACCTCCCCACCACGAGATCAGGATGGGAGATGTAACCTGTGTCTGGACCATGGACCTCCCCACCACGAGATCAGGATGGGAGATGTAACCTGTGTCTGAACCACGGACCTCCCCACCACGAGATCAGGATGGGAGATGTAACCTGTGTCTGGACCATGGACCTCCCCACCACGAGATCAGGATGGGAGATGTAACCTGTGTCTGGACCATGGACCTCCCCACCACGAGATCAGGATGGGAGATGTAACCTGTGTCTGGACCATGGAACCTCCCCACCACGAGATCAGGATGGGAGATGTAACCTGTGTCTGGACCACGGACCTCCCCACCACGAGATCAGGATGGGAGATGTAACCTGTGTCTGGACCACGGACCTCCCCACCACGAGATCAGGATGGGAGATGTAACCTGTGTCTGGACCACGGACCTCCCCACCACGAGATCAGGATGGGAGATGTAACCTGTGTCTGGACCATGGACCTCCCCATCACGAGATCAGGATGGGAGATGTAACCTGTGTCTGGACCACGGACCTCCCCACCACGAGATCAGGATGGGAGATGTAACCTGTGTCTGGACCATGGACCTCCCCACCACGAGATCAGGATGGGAGATGTAACCTGTGTCTGGACCATGGACCTCCCCACCACGAGATCAGGATGGGAGATGTAACCTGTGTCTGGACCATGGACCTCCCCACCGCGAGATCAGGATAGGAGATGTAACCTGTGTCTGGACCATGGACCTCCCCACCACGAGATCAGGATGGGAGATGTAACCTGTGTCTGGACCATGGACCTCCCCACCACGAGATCAGGATGGGAGATGTAACCTGTGTCTGGACCATGGACCTCCCCACCACGAGATCAGGATGGGAGATGTAACCTGTGTCTGGACCATGGACCTCCCCACCACGAGATCAGGATGGGAGATGTAACCTGTGTCTGGACCATGGACCTCCCCACCACGAGATCAGGATGGGAGATGTGACCTGTGTCTGGACCATGGACCTCCCCACCACGAGATCAGGATGGGAGATGTAACCTGTGTCTGGACCATGGACCTCCCCACCACGAGATCAGGATGGGAGATGTAACCTGTGTCTGGACCATGGACCTCTCCACCACGAGATCAGGATGGGAGATGTAACCTGTGTCTGAACCATGGACCTCTCCACCACGAGATCAGGATGGGAGATGTAACCTGTGTCTGAACCATGGACCTCCCCACCACGAGATCAGGATGGGAGATGTAACTATCATGTGTGGCCTGCGCTGCAGTCTTCTTGACTGCTCTGCAGTGATTTAAATGTGTTTAACCCGAAAGGTACCAACAGGAATAATGTCAGAAGCTGCTCAAGTTTTACTGTCTATAGTCTGCTGTGCTCCTTGGGTGAGCTGTTGTGTGTGTCAGGGCACGCAGTTACCTACGCCCCTGGTCTTTAAATAATCTTTCTTCCTGCTAGCAGGTGTCGTTGAAAGAGGTTCTGTCTCTGCTCTGATTTTGTGCTGTGTGGACGCAGAGCTATAGGTTTCCTAAAGCAAACAGCTTTGTGAAAATCATCTTGTGGAGTTGCTGTTCTTCTCCCGGGGTGGAGGTTAGGGGTGTTAGTCCAGGGCTGGATAGGACCAGGCAAGGATGGTAGCCCAGACATCTCCACCTTTTAGGAGTAATTCTGGGCTCAGGGTCAGCTAGGGAAACCCAGCCTACAGGATCAGACTAGCATCAATGATTCCCTCAGGCCCATCTCTGCCTTCCTGCTGTAATTCTACTCGTGTGCTATTAGCATCCCGTGCAGTAACCTATGCCTGGAACGCTGTTTCCCCCTGACATCAGGATGGGAGGTGTAACTATTGTCTGGATTGCTGATTCCCCACACCAGGACAAGAGGTTTAACCTATGTCTGGACCGCTGTTTTTCCACCAGGACTTGAGAGGTAACTGAAGTCTGCAGCCCTGTTCACCCCACATCATGATGACAGATCTAACTGATGTGTGGACCACCAATCCTTTCCTTTGACATCAGGACATGAATGTAACTGATGTCTGACACCACCTCCTCCACCCTCTTGACATAAGGACAAGAGATGTAACTGCTGTTTGGACCACCACCTCCTCCACCCCTTGATATAAGGACAAGAGATGTAACTGCTGTTTGGACCACCACCTCCTCCACCCTTGATATAAGGACAAGAGATGTAACTGATGTCTGGACCACCACCTCCTCCACCCCTCTTGACATAAGGACAAGAGATGTAACTGCTGTTTGGACCACCAGCTCCTCCACTCCTGCATCACGAGAAGCAATGTAACCGATATCTGTACTGCCGCTACACCCCTGCCCCACCAATATCAATATAAGGATGTAACTGATGTCTAAACCACCGATCCCTCCACCCTAACAACGGGTTGGGGAATGTACCCAATGTTTGAATCGCCGACACCGGCAGGAACGTCATAACCAGCCCGATGCATTGTATGGGGTGGTCACATTGTACGGCCCGGCTCCGGCGCATGCGCAGTACACATATTGAAGCCGAGGCGTACCACGTGATCAGCCCCCACAATGCTGTAGAGGTCATTCTGGGAACAGTGTAGCGAGCGACCTTTACTCTAAGGGTCATCACGGCCATCCTGCTATCTAATCCATTTGTCCATTATAACCTCCCCATGATACCGCCAACCTCCCGCCCCAACATCAGGATGGCAGAATTAAATGAAGTCTGTCTCGTCACCACCCACACCCCACCTACATCAGTACAGGTATGTAGCTGATGAACCCACCAGACTACAGGCCAGGCAACATAATTAATGTTTGGACAGCCAACTTTCACCCTCCCAACATCAAGGAAGGAAGATGTTACTGATGTCAGGCCACCGACTCCCCCCCCCCCCCTCCCCACACACACACTCTCAGGATTGGATATACAAACTCTTCTAACATTAAGGATGGAAACTGTTGTGAATTCATTGATAAAGAATTCTGGTTGTGAGCTCCCTCCTGTGGTTGTTGTTGGTGATGCAGCTGGCTGTGTTTTGGAGAGTTCCTAGCTGATCTGATGATTGGCAGTCTGATTTGGATTGGAGCATATAGGTGGTTTGGAGCTGATCAATCTCTGCCAGTTGTAATTATTCCTGGAGGTTTTCACATCTCTCGTGGTTCCTTCCTGCTCTGATGAATCCTTGCAAGCTAAGTGAATGTATTTTGTTATTTTGTGGCACACATATTGTGTGCTTGAGGATCTGCTTACTGCTTGTCTTGCTAGTTGTGGGTTGATATTTAGTTTGCATATTTGTTTACCTGCTCTCAGTTAGGGAGTTTTCTTCCTAGGTATGAATTGCTCTTCACTGCTGTCTGCAACTTCCAGTTCTGATGGTGTTAGAATCTATTTATTCTAGTTTGATTCACAGAATTCCTGCAGATATAGAGGGCGTCAAGACTTAGTAGACTCAGGGTTATTTTTTGGTACTATCTGCTGTTGGAGGTTTTTGATAGTATGTTAATACTGACCGTAATAGTATTCCATTTTGTCCTTACTATCTAGCTAGTGTGGCCTCTTTTGTATAAAGTCTATTATCTGCCAGTGTGTGTTTTTCCTCTCCTGTTTCCCAGTCAATATCCGTGGGGGCTTGCTATTCTTTTGGGGTTCTGCTCTGAGGCAAGATAGACTTTCCTGTTTTCATCTCTAGGGGAAGCTTGTTCTCCAGTCGTGTCGACGTGTCTAGGACATGGTTAATTACATCCCACGGCTACTTCTAGTTGCGGTGTGTAGTCAGGGACTGCGGTCAGTACAGTTGCCAACTACTTCTGTGAAATCTGTTTATGTTACTCCTAGGTCATCGGATCATAACAGGAGACATAATCAGTGTCTGGACCACTTATACCCCTACTCCCAAATCAGGATGGGAGATGAACCCGATGTTTCTTCTAGCTGAGCCCCAATATCAACCATGTAACTGATGTCTGTACCCCCAACACACAACCACATCCCACCAAGTTATCTGAGCACACAAATGTCCAATGCAATACACATCACTGATCCCAGGAGCTGATACTTTATACTCATTACAATTATCTAGTGTGGTGCAGTGGTTGACTGCCCCACAGGTGTCGGTGCTGGGACTTGTGGTTCCAGGGCTCTGGTACGGCATTAGATGTGTTGGGGCTGCAGGTTGGAAGCCAGGGGAGCGGCTGTCTAACCTGGATCCTCCTGCGGGTGTGACAGATCACAGATAAGCAGACTTCCTCTTAGTCACATGGGCTGTGAGGTCAGGAAAGGTCCTTGACCACAGGAGAGGAAGGAGCCTGGGGAATAAGGGTGGTATGTTCCCAGCATCCAGAATAGCTGTGGAAACCTAAGGGAGCCTGGATCCCCCTGGACTCAAGTAGTTTGCACCCGGTCTGAGCCCGGACCGGACCAGAGTCGGTGAACCCACAGAGGAGGCATCCCCCCAGCTAAGACCATAGACAGCGATCCCGTTGATGGACTAAAGGTCAGTGGTTGCTGTTATGGACTAACCAGGTGTCGTCCCGGTCAGTGGGGATAGCCTGACATAGTGTACCTGTCCTGTCCATGGAGCTCTGAATACCGTATGCTGTTTATGAGGATTGTTAATAAACGTTGGACTTTGTTTATTTCGAGACCCGGTTGTTTGCACAGTTTTCTGCGGCCCAGGCAGTTCTCTAGGAGGTTTCATGAGCCTAATGAGCGGCGAGCAGTCCCCCAGGCGTGTGGACGCCACACTAGGTTCTCTTGTGCTCACACTCAGTCACCATGGTTGGTGCTGCCACCAACATGGGTGGAACCGGAGCTGTGACCCTGCAATGATATATTTGGGACCAGCAGGTTTTGCCATCTCCAGTTGTCCTCAGGACCTGAAGCCACAGATTTGTAGCTGAATGTAATGAATAATTCACATAAAATGGCCGGTGGAGGACGTGCGATTATACAAGGTATGAGATGTATGTACAGGGCCAGTGCTGGACGCTCATTCATCACTGCATGCAGCCTGCCCTATCAACCACCACTGTAGGATTAATATTCAAGATATACAGCAGCTGGATATTTACCAGGAGCCAACACGATGGCCATTAATTCCCAAGTTCTGGCAGAACCGCCATCGTCTGTATATATTTGTGGGTCGGCTTGGTTTTAGTTCTGCAGCTGTACCCATCACCCAAGTATATCCCTGTATAACATTGATTCCAGGGGGAAGGGGTAGAGACATTCATGGCCAGTGGACACTAGCCATGTCGGACCACTAGTCTTTCCTCAAACACAAGCCCTGACAGACCACTAGTCTTTCCTCCAACACTAGCCCTGACGGACCACTAGCCTTTCCTCCAACACTAGCCCTGTCGGACCACTAGCCTTTCCTCCAACACTAGCCCTGTCGGACCACTAGCCTTTCCTCCAACACTAGCCCTGTCGGACCACTAGCCTTTCCTCCAGCACTAGCCCTGTCGGACCACTAGCCTTTCCTCCAACACTAGCCCTGTCGGACCACTAGCCTTTCCTCCAACACTAGCCCTGACGGACCACTAGTCTTTCCTCCAACACTAGCCCTGACGGACGACTAGCCTTTCCTCCAACACTAGACCTGACGGACCACTAGTCTTTCCTCCAACACTAGCCCTGACGGACCACTAGTCTTTCCTCCAACACTAGCCCTGACGGACCACTAGCCTTTCCTCCAACACTAGCCCTGTCGGACCACTAGCCTTTCCTCCAACACTAGCCCTGTCGGACCACTAGCCTTTCCTCCAACACTAGCCCTGTCGGACCACTAGCCTTTCCTCCAGCACTAGCCCTGTCGGACCACTAGCCTTTCCTCCAACACTAGCCCTGTCGGACCACTAGCCTTTCCTCCAACACTAGCCCTGTCGGACCACTAGCCTTTCCTCCAACACTAGCCCTGTCGGACCACTAGCCTTTCCTCCAACACTAGCCCTGTCGGACCACTAGCCTTTCCTCCAGCACTAGCCCTGTCGGACCACTAGCCTTTCCTCCAACACTAGCCCTGTCGGACCACTAGCCTTTCCTCCAACACTAGCCCTGACGGACCACTAGTCTTTCCTCCAACACTAGCCCTGACGGACGACTAGCCTTTCCTCCAACACTAGACCTGACGGACCACTAGCCTTTCCTCCAACACTAGCCCTGTCGGACCACTAGCCTTTCCTCCAACACTAGCCCTGTCGGACCACTAGCCTTTCCTCCAACACTAGCCCTGTCGACCACTAGCCTTTCCTCCAACACTAGCCCTGTCGGACCACTAGCCTTTCCTCCAGCACTAGCCCTGTCGGACCACTAGCCTTTCCTCCAGCACTAGCCCTGTCGGACCACTAGCCTTTCCTCCAACACTAGCCCTGACGGACCACTAGTCTTTCCTCCAACACTAGCCCTGACGGATGACTAGCCTTTCCTCCAACACTAGACCTGACGGACCACTAGTCTTTCCTCCAACACTAGCCCTGACGGACCACTAGTCTTTCCTCCAACACTAGCTCTGACGGACCACTAGCCTTTCCTCCAACACTAGCCCTGACGGACCACTAGCCTTTCCTCCAACACTAGCCCTGACGGACCACTAGCCTTTCCTCCAACACTAGCCCTGACGGACCACTAGCCTTTCCTCCAACACTAGCCATGTCGGACCACTACCCTTTCCTCCAACACTAGCCATGTCGGACCACTAGCCTTTCCTCCAACACTAGCCCTGACGGACCACTAGTCTGTCCTCCAACACTAGCCCTGTCGGACCACTAGTCTGTCCTCCAACACTAGCCCTGACGGACCACTAGTCTTTCCTCCAACACTAGCCCTGACGGACCACTAGTCTTTCCTCCAACACTAGCCCTGACGGACCACTAGTCTTTCCTCCAACACTAGCCCTGACGGACCACTAGTCTTTCCTCCAACACTAGCCCTGACGGACCACTAGTCTTTCCTCCAACACTAGCCCTGACGGACCACTAGTCTTTCCTCCAACACTAGCCCTGACGGACCACTAGTCTTTCCTCCAACACTAGCCCTGACGGACCACTAGTCTTTCCTCCAACACTAGCCCTGACGGACCACTAGTCTTTCCTCCAACACTAGCCCTGACGGACCACTAGCCTTTCCTCCAACACTAGCCCTGTCGGACCACTAGTCTGTCCTCCAACACTAGCCCTGACGGACCACTAGCCTTTCCTCCAACACTAGCCCTGACGGACCACTAGCCTTTCCTCCAACACTAGCCCTGACGGACCACTAGCCTTTCCTCCAACACTAGCCCTGTCGGACCAGTAGTGTTTCCTCCAACACTAGACCTGACGGACCACTAGTCTTTCCTCCAACACTAGACCTGACGGACCACTAGCCTTTCCTCAAACACTAGCCCTGACGGACCACTAGTACTTTCCTCAAACACTAGCCCTGATGGACCACTAGTCTTTCCTCCAAGACTAGCCCTTTGACAGACCACTAGAGTTGGGCGCCAAAGGTTTTAGTACCCAGCAGCTCGGCCAGTAAGCAGGGTTCATGGTGGCTGCACCCATTGCTGTAGCCCTAGCTTACGTTGGTAAGGGAAAGTGGAGTAAAAATGGAGTAAAACAACTAAAAGGAAAATAATAATAGTTTGAGATGCCAGTTGAAGTTTCCAGCCAGTAGGTAGCCGGCACTGCAGGTTCATCCTCAGAAGATCAGTGTTGTGGCAGTGAGATGGATGACCCCTTTTCCCCCTCCAACTGGGGCAGGCTCCTGAGGGTGTAGGGGAGTTGATGATGGTGGTAGAAGTAAGTATTGTAACAGGAGTGGGTGCAGGAGTAAGGAAAGCACAAGAGGCAGTTGCTGATTTATTTACCTTTTACTGCAGCGGTTATCACAGATCCAGGTACCAGCACGTGTCCAGCCAGTCTGGAAAGAACTGAAGTCCGCTCTGCTGGGGTGAACGTGCAATTTAAACAATGTGATATTGTGTTAGCGCTACAGACACAGCCAGAAACACCGCTCTATGATTAATTACCTTGCGGTTTTATTGTACCAATATCAAGTACCCGGTCTCCACAACGCGTTTCGGCGCTGATTGCGCCTTTCTCAAGTGATTGCCGGGGTACAAAATTAAGAATGCTTAAATAGTAGCTCTGCTGGGGTGAGACATTATGGCCGTCCTGCTGTCTCTGTTGCTAAAGTTTCTCGTTTACTTGAAGCTCTCTTCTACTCTTCTCTCTTGTACTCCTTTAAGTGCAGTGGATATTGTGACGACATGGACTCTTTCAATGTATAGCATGAGTTAAGTTTCTTATATTAGCCAGACATGTTGGTATTTTGTTTGTTAACTTGTGATAAGCCACTTTTATTTTTGCTAGAAGTCTGCCAATGTAGAAAGTTTGTGTTTACTAATGTAATTATGTCACCCCTTTGTCAGAGAAGGTCATGACACAATTACAATTAAGTTTGCAGAGTCATACTTTATCCAAAGATGTATATTGCTAATTCAATGTAAATTACCTCAGCCACTATTGTTTATTTTGGGGATTGCAGACCAAACGTAACTAGTCTCAGCCCCTTTCCATCCACATCATTTAAATGAACATGAGCCAGTTGGATTGAAATTCATCCAATAACAACACAGCAGCCTTCTACATCCAATCCTACATCCATATACCCGAAAGTGTAGACTCAGGGTATAAAACGGACTTGTTTCCATTCACTGGGAGTTCATCTGCTTTGTGATCTCAATTTAGGGACTTTGGCCCCGATCTGCAGATCCGGTTGGCAGGCCATAACCCAAGGCCTAGGCTGGATTATATAACTACATGGACTTCAGCATGATAGGATAAAATAGACAACGTAAGAAAAAATCCCAGGTTGGGACAATTTGGTCACCTGACTACAGACTTGGCTGTGCTCGGTCAACTTCCTAAGCTTGTCGCTATTCCTTACTCGGTGGGTGCCCGCCAGAAGTGGGGACTGCTGGATTGGAGAAAGTGGCCCTGGAAGGCACAAATATTCTAATCCCTGGTGAGCCAGGGGAAGGGTGAGACTCTTCTGCCTGTACATTGTGTATTGTAGTTGGTTATATGTTATATGCCGTTAACTGTTGGGGAAACCAATAAAGTCTTACCATTGTGTGGTTCCCGCACCCTGTGTTGTCTGAGTAGTGTTCTGCCCACGGTAAGGAGTTCAGTCGGGATGAGCCCTGGTCCATGCTGGCTGCACCAGGGACGAGAGCACCCACTGACCCCCATGTCTCCACAGAGGAGAGCACCCGCAGACCCCCGTGTCTCCACAGAGAAGACCCCACTGACCCCCGTGTCTCCACAGAGAGAGAGCACCCACTGACCCCCGTGTCTCCACAGAGAAGAGCCCCCACTGACCCCGTGTCTCCACAGAGGAGATCACCCACTGACCCCCGTGTCTCCACAGAGAAGAGCACCCACTGACCCCTGTGTCTCCTCAGAGAAGAGCACCCACTGACCCCGTGTCTCCTCAGAGGAGAGCACCCACTGACCCCCGTGTCTCCACAGAGGAGAGCACCCACTGACCCCGTGTCTCCACAGAGGAGAACACCCACTGACCCCCGTGTCTCCACAGAGGAGAGCACCCCCTGACCCCCGTGTCTCCACAGAGAAGAGCCCCACTGACCCCCGTGTCTCCACAGAGAAGAGCACCCACTGACCCCTGTGTCTCTCAGAGAAGAGCACCCACTGACCCCGTGTCTCCTCAGAGAAGAGCACCCACTGACCCCCGTGTCTCCACAGAGGAGAGCCCCACTGACCCCCGTGTCTCCACAGAGGAGATCACCCACTGACCCCCGTGTCCCCACAGAGGAGAGCACCCGCTGACCCCCGTATCTCCACAGAGGAGAGCACCCACTGACCCCCGTGTCTCCACAGAGGAGAGCACCCACTGATCCCTGTGTCTCCACAGAGGAGAGCGCCCACTGACCCCCGTGTCTCCACAGAGAGCACCCCACTGACCCCCGTGTCTACACAGAGAGCACCCCACTGACCCCCGTGTCTCCACAGAGGAGATCACCCACTGACCCCCGTGTCTCCACAGAGGAGATCACCCACTGACCCCCGTGTCTCCACAGAGGAGAGCACCCACTGACCCTCGTGTCTCCACAGAGGAGAGCACCCACTGACCCCCGTGTCTCCACAGAGGAGAGCGCCCGCTGACCCCCGTGTCTCCACAGAGGAGAGCGCCCGCTGACACCCGTGTCTCCACAGAGGAGAGCACCCGCTGACCCTCGTGTCTCCACAGAGGAGATCACCCGCTGACCCCCGTGTCTCCACAGAGGAGAGCACCCCGCTGACCCCCGTGTCTCCACAGAGGAGAGCACCCGCTGACCCCCGTGTCTCCACAGAGGAGAGCCCCCCTGACCCCCGTGTCTCCACAGAGGAGAGCACCCACTGACCCCCGTGTCTCCACAAGGAGAGCACCCACTGACCCCCGTGTCTCCACAGAGGAGAGCACCCACTGACCCCCGTGTCTACACAGAGAGCACCCACTGACCCCCGTGTCTACACAGAGAGCACCCACTGACCCCCGTGTCTCCACAGAGGAGATCACCCACTGACCCTCGTGTCTCCACAGAGGAGATCACCCACTGACCCCCGTGTCTCCACAGAGTAGACACCCACTGATCCCCGTGTCTCCACACAGAGGAGAGCACCCACTGACCCCCGTGTCTCCACAGAGGAGAGCGCCTCCACTGACCCCCGTGTCTCCACAGAGTAGAGCACCCACTGATCCCCGTGTCTCCACAGAGGAGAGCCCCGCTGACCCCCGTGTCTCCACAGAGTAGAGCACCCACTGATCCCCGTGTCTCCACACAGAGGAGAGCACCCACTGACCCCCGTGTCTCCACAGAGGAGAGCACCCACTGACCCCCGTGTCTCCACAGAGGAGAGCACCCACTGACCCCCGTGTCTCCACAGAGGAGAGCCCCCACTGACCCCCGTGTCTCCACAGAGGAGAGCACCCACTGACCCCCGTGTCTCCACAGAGGAGAGCACCCACTGACCCCGTGTCTCCACAGAGGAGAGCCCCCACTGACCCCCGTGTCTCCACAGAGGAGAGCGTCCACTGACCCCCATGTCTCCACAGAGGAGAGCACCCACTGACCCCCGTGTCTCCACAGAGGAGAGCGCCCACTGACCCCGTGTCTCCACAGATGGCCTCTAGCCAGGCAGGTGATCCGGACTCTGTGAGCAGCTGCTATCCCATCAGCTCTCCAGTCCTCTTTACCACTGTGCCGCTGAAAGGCCCAGATGAGTGGCTACCGGCCATAAAGTCCAGTAACCTCCAGATTCTGTGGCCAGACGTTGGAGACCTGGTGCCCTGACTGCAGCATGTTCCTCACATTGTCCTCTAGGTCCTCTTCTGACTCACTCCTCCTCTGCCTACCTCTACCCTTCCTATTCTCTCTCCAGCCAGAAGTAGGGGTGTGCCTGAGGTGTGACTCTTCCACCCTCCACTCTCTGGCTGGAGTTTGGCCAGTGTTGGATGTTTTGGGGCTCGCAGGAGAGGGCCCCTCAATTCTTCCTAGACATTGTATTACATTTGATGTAAGTGTAATACCACTTGTGGCAGCCAGACTGCAGGGGCACCACACTAGCCTTTCCAGCAACATTAGCCCTCTGACGATTGGAGAAAAGACTGGAAAAGTGATCAAAACGATGGCTCCTATGTAATCCAGGTGACTTAGAAGTACACCGCTATCCAGTGCTTTTTTTCATGCCTCATTATGTAAACTATTAGCGCTCACGTCTTGTTATATTGTCCATCAGTGCACGTGTCTCAGAGACTTGATTTATCATCCATCAGTGACATGTTGTATCATCCTCCGAGGCTCACAACTTGTTAAATCATCTATCAGCTGTTGTGACACGTTATGTCGCCCATCAGCATTCGCATCTCGTTTGCAACGTGTTATATCACCCTTCAGCGCGTGTCTCATTGTATCGTCCATGTGACGCTAGTTACTACTCCAGGGCTTGCCTTAAAGCTGGGTAGTTCAGAGGTACTGCCGGCAGCGGAGGGCTTGGGAGGTATCCATTGCACTAGATAAGATGCCACAACTGGGACTGCAACCTTTCTCCCTGTCCACCTGGTTCAGATTGGTCACCTGGTTGCAGTTTATGAATAGGATCCATAGTGGTGGGATGGAAAAAATGTTGGTCCAGTTGTAAAGGGACTCTAGTCACTACTTACGGGCTAGCTGTGAGGCTGGGTAGTCGAGAGGTCTGGGGTCAGATACCAGGAAAGCTAATAATGAACAAGGGGTGACACAAGGTTGCAGTCAGGTTACAGTCCAAGGTCAAATAGCAGTAGGGTAGTGGATCAAGACAAAAGGGGCTAGGCAATTAATCATCAAAATCAAGGTGTGAGATCGGATAAACAATAAGTAAGACTGAAAACAGGAACAACAGGCAAGCAGACACCAATGAGCTAAAGCTAAGACTGGCAGTAATTGAAGGCAGAGCATCAGCTAAATAGCAAGGTAATCACTCCAAACAGGAGATACGAAGGAAAGCTTGCACATCCAGGGGCATAACTACAATAGGTGCAGGGGTTGCAATCGCACCGGGCCCAGCAGCCTAGGGGGCCCCAAAAGTCCCTTTGGCCCATGGAAAAAGACTCATATTATTAAAGATTTGCAATGATTGGGGGTGGCCCTGCCGATTACATCCACTGTGCACATTCAACGCCTGACTGGCTAGCTCGGATGTGATTATTCTTACCATGCTAACGCCTCAGGATGCATCACCAATCCACACTTGTGTCCACATTAGCAACTTGTTACATCATCGATCTGTGCTTACGTCTCAGTAGGAACTGTTATATCTTCTTAGTGCTTGCATCCTATAAGTGATTATTTATATCCTCCATCACCGCTCACATCTCGTGATATCCTCATCATGCTCACATCTCGTGATATCCATCCCGTGATTATCATCACCGCTCACATCTCGTGATATCATCCATCACCGCTCACATCTCATGATTCATCCATCACGCTCACATCCGTGATATCATCCATCACCGCTCACATCTCGTGATATCATCCATCACCGCTCACATCTCGTGATATCATCCATCACTGCCCACATCTCGTGATATCATCCATCACCGCTCACATCTCGTGATATCATCCATCACCGCTCACATCTCGTGATATCATCCATCACCGCTCACATCTTATGATTCATCCATCACCGCTCACATCACGTGATATCATCCATCACCGCTCACATCTCGTGATATCATCCATCACGCTCACATCTCATGATATCATCCATCACCCTCACATCTCGTGATATCATCATCACCGCTCACATCTCGTGATATCATCCATCACCGCTCACATCTCGTGATATCATCCATCACCGCTCACATCTCGTGATATCATCCATCACCGCTCACATCTCGTGATATCATCCATCACCGCTCACATCTCGTGATATCATCCATCACCGCTCACATCTCATGATATCATCCATCACCGCTCACATCTCGTGATATCATCCATCACTGCTCACATCTCGTGATATCATCCATCACCGCTCACATCTCGTGATATCATCCATCACGCTCACATTCGTGATATCATCCATCACCGCTCACATCTCGTGATATCATCCATCACCGCTCACATCGTGATATCATCCTCACCGCTCACATCTCATGATATCTCCTCACCTCACCGCTCCCACATCTCATGATATCTCCTCACCGCTCACATCTCGTGATATCATCCATCACCGCTCACATCTCGTGATATCATCCATCACCGCTCACATCTCGTGATATCATCCATCACCGCTCACATCTCGTGATATCATCCATCACCGCTCACATCTCGTGATATCTCCATCCCGCTCACATCTATTATATCCTCCACACCGCTCACATCTCGTGATATCTCCATCACGTCAATCTCTGATAGTCCATCACCGCTCACATCTCGTGATATCATCCATCACCGCTCACATCTCGTGATATCATCCTCACCACTCACATCTCGTGATATCATCGTCACCACTCACATCTAGTTATTATCATCGTCCCCACTCACATCTCGTTATATCTCCATCACCTCACATCTCGTGATTCGTCCATCACCGCTCACATCTCGTGATATCATCCATCACCGCTCACGTCTCGTGATATCTCCATCACCGCTCACATCTCTGATATCATCTCACTCCCACTCTGATATCTCCATCACCGCTCACATTCATGATATCATCCATCACGCTCACATCTCGTGATATCTCCATCACCTCACTCTCGTGATATCTCCATCACCCTCACATCTCGTGATATCATCCTCACCGCTCCATCTTGTGATTCATCCATCACCGCCACACCGACACGACATCACATCTGTTATCATCCTCACCCTCCATTCGTATATCTCCATCACCGTCAATCTCGTGATTCTCCATCACCGCTCACATCTCGTGATATCATCCTCACCTCACTCGTGATATCTCCATCACCCTCACATCTCGTGTATCTTCTCACCGCTCCACTCGTGATTCTCATCACCGCTCACATCTCGTGATATCTCCATCACCGCTCACTCTCGTGATATCTCATCACCGCTCACATCTCTGATATCATCCTCACCGCTCACATCTCGTGATTCATCATCACCGCTCACATCTCGTGATATCATCCTCACCTCACATCTTTATCACCTCACCTCACATTCGTATATCCTCCATCACCGCTCACATCTCGTGATTCTCCATCACCCCTCACATCTCGTGATATCATCATCACCGTCACTCTCGTGATATCTCCATCACCGCTCACATCTCTGATATCATCTCACGCTCAATCTCTGATTCATCCATCACCGCTCACATCTCGTGATATTCCACACCGCTCACATCTTGATATCTCCATCACCCTCACATCTCGTTCATCATCAACCGCTCACATCTGTGTATATCCTCACCCTACATCTCGTATATCATCTCCCCTCAATCTCTTATATCTCCATCACCCTCACATCTGTGATTCTCCTCACGCTCACATCTCGTGATATATCCATCACGCTCCATCTCCCGTATACATCATTCACGCTCCATCTCGTGATATCATCCATCACCGCTCACATCTCGTGATATCATCTGTCACACCGCTCACATCTCGTGATATCATCCATCGTCCACTGTATCGTCACTCACATCTCGTGATATCATCCATCTCACCGCTCACATCTCGTGATTCATCCATCACCGCTCACATCTCGTGATATCATCTGTCACTGCTCACATCCTCGTGATATCCATCACGTCATTCGTGACTCATCACGTCACTCTCGTGATATCATCCTTCACCGCTCACATCTCGTGATATCATCCATCACCGCTCACATCTCGTGATATCATCCATCACCGCTCACATCTCGTGATATCATCCATCACCGCTCACATCTCGTGATATCATCCATCACCGCTCACTCTCGTGATATCGTCCATCACCGCTCACATCTCGTGATATCATCTGTCACTACTCACATCTCGTGATATCATCTGTCACTGCTCACATCTCGTGATATCATTCTGTCACTTGCTCACATCTCATGTGATATCATCCTCACCGCTCACATCTCACGTGATGTCATCCATCACCGCTCACATCTCGTGATATCATCTGTCACTGCTACACGATCTCGTGATATCATCTGTCATCGCTACCTCACATCTCGTGATATCATCCATTCACCGCTCACATCTCGTGATATCATCTGTCACTGCTCCACATCCTCGTGATATCATCCATCACCGCTCACATCTCGTGATATCATCCATCACCGCTCACATCTCGTGATATCATCCATCACCGCTCACATCTCGTGATATCATCCATCACCGCTCACATCTCGTGATATCATCCATCACCGCTCACATCTCGTGATATCATCCATCACCGCTCACATCTCGTGATATCATCCATCACTGCTCACATCTCGTGATATCATCCATCACCGCTCACATCTCGTGATATCATCCATCACTGCTCACATCTCGTGATATCATCCATCACCGCTCACATCTCGTGATATCATCCATCACCGCTCACATCTCGTGATATCATCCGTCACCGCTCACATCTCATGATATCGTCCGTCACCGCTCACATCTCATGATATCGTCCATCACCGCTCACATCTCGTGATATCATCCATCACCACTCACATCTCGTGATATCATCCATCACCGCTCACATCTCGTGATATCATCCATCACCGCTCACATCTCATGATATCATCCATCACCGCTCACATCTCGTGATATCGTCCATCACCGCTCACGTCTCGTGATATCGTCCATCACCGCTCACATCTCGTGATATCATCCATTAGTCGTCATGTCTCATTTCCAACTTCTTATTTCATCCATTGGAGCTTGCATCTCTTTAGCATCTCGATATATCGTCCATCAGAACTTGCGTCTTGTTAGACTCGTTATGTCTTCCTCAGCATTTGCATCTCATTAGCGGCTCGTTATTTTGTCTTTCAGCGCTCGTGTGTCATTAGCGCCCCATTATATCGCCAGTTAGTGCT
Source organism: Allobates femoralis (assembly GCA_033576535.1). Taxonomy (NCBI): domain Eukaryota; kingdom Metazoa; phylum Chordata; class Amphibia; order Anura; family Aromobatidae; genus Allobates; species Allobates femoralis. The sequence goes on along the minus strand of JARQOC010000012.1, from coordinate 120,045,002 downwards.
TGCGTCTTGTTAGCGACTCTGAGTTTTTATATTGTTTTCCATTATCTTTACCTGCTGATCGTCAGGTACCAGAGCCAGGTGTAACGTTTCTGTTGCAGACTTTCTGGTATTTTGCGCTATGAATGATGGTGACCGGCCGCCGCTCTCTTCCCTCTCTGTTATCGGCTTTAGGAGGCAAAATCCAGTGAACAGTATGAGAATTATGATGTGATGTGTCCAGATTTCCAGCTTCACCAGGCACGCATCATTACCCCGCACAGGGTGGAAGCGGAGCGCAGGAGGTCTTCAGCGCCTCATCATTCTCCGACATTGGAACATGACACATAATGATACAGACCGCTATCCAAGCCCATACAGGTGGATGTGTAATACTACCATCATCACAATGACCACATATATGTGATGATTCTGAGATATATATACACATGAGACAGATGGATGATATATATGATGAGTGGTATGAGCAATGCATGATGGGTTTGAGTAAGGAGACCTATAAGTCATGCAATGCTGCACTGATAAATAAAAAAATGGAGATTGTTTCTTCAAAGACGAAAAATACTCTAGCGCCACATATTGGAAGTAGCAATTTTAAAAATGAACATTGACTTTAATGAGCCTTACCACATCTACTATATAAAAGCCCTATGCAGTCTGTCTCTGTATCTGCAAGTTTGTCCTGAAAACAGAATCACCTATATGACATTGTGTAGATTACAGTTAACTGAAAAATAGCTAAATGAATGTGAACAAGCCCTTAAGTTTGATCAGTCAAAGAAAACAGCGCCACCTATAGGACATCTGTGACACTGGCCACAACGCGGTCATTCATTATCGCCTGGGTCCACTCCATCACACCCTTGGGAGAACCCATCCTGCTGCTGCACCTTCTCCCATGAGCGCTCCACTCTGGATCAAAGACTGGTGCCGCCGCTCCTCATGTACAGGGGAAAGAGACATCACATGCATAGGGGTGAGAGACATCCACAGTGGAGAGAGACATCACACAGGGGTGAGAGAAAGCACACAGGGGTGAGAGAGAAAGCACCACAGGGGTGAGAGACATCACACAGGGGTGAGAGAAAAGCACACACAGGGGTGAGAGAAAGCACACAGGGGTGAGAGACATCACACAGGGGTGAGAGACATCACACAGGGGTGAAGACATCCCACAGTGTAGAGAGACATACCCACAGGGGAAGATACATCACACAGGGGTGAGAGACAGTCACAGGGGAAAGAGACATCACACAGGGGTGAGAACATCACACAGGGGAAAGATACATCATACAGGGGTGAGAGAAAGCACACAGGGGAGAGACAGCACACAGGGGAAAGAGACACACACAGGGGTGAGAGCAAACAGGGGAAAGAGACATCACTCAGGGGGAGAAGCAACAGATAGGGGAAAGAGACGGCGCACAGGGGAAAGAGACATCACACAGGGGTGAGACAGCACACAGGGGTAGAGAGAAATGCACACAGGGGTGAGAGACAGCACGCAGGGGAAAGAGACATCACCAGGGGTGAGACATCACACAGGGGAAAGAGACATCACACAGGGGTGAGAGACAGTACACAGGGGAAAGAGACATCTCTCAGGGGTGAGCAAAGCACACAGGGGGTAAGAGACATCACTCAGGGATGAGAGACAGCACACAGAGGAAAGAGCATCACACAGGGGTGAGAGATAGCACACAACAGGGGAGTGAGCATGCACAGGGGGGAGAGACAGTGGTATAACTACAATAGGTGCAGGGATTTCAATCACACCTGGGCCCTGGAGCCTGGGGGCCCCAAATGTTTCTTTGGTCTATAGAAAGACTATTGTTTTTAAAGATTCTGCAGTAATTGGGGGCCCAGTTTCTGAGCTTTTGCATCGGGGCCCCTGAGCTTCAAGTTACGCAACTGATAAGAGTCCGAGGGTATCTAGGTTTTCTGGTGCCTGGGCAAGAATTCTGTTTGGCGCCCCCCCCCCCCCCTACAATCCGCCATGCTACAGGGTCTCTGAATTCTCACAGCGCGAGGGCTGCACACTTTCAGGATTCCCCTATGCAAATGGGAAGATTGGACGTCATGTGAGCACGAAAATGCAATTTCTATACTTTTAGCAACATTCTGACTAGACGTGTCCGGCATCATTCAATTCATTTTTATTGATCGAGGTCACTCGTGTCTAGTGAGCACATGACTGCATGCCTGTAACCCACATACCTCCAGTGTCATGACCTCCCAGTCTCACTTCTGCACCAGAGAATCCTGACAGTGTGCAGTGTGCGCACCTGGAGTTACACACACAGTGCCATGCAGACTGATCCCAAACTTGGGACAACTCCTGTAATGCTCTAAGCAAATAAAAAAGAATAGAAACCCTTAATTTGTCAGTGTCACAATACTTTATTAACATAGTCATGTATCAAGTAAGCTTACAAGTTATGGCTTGTTATATGTGTACAGGATCACAACCTATAACAGCACAAGAATACATCACCAGACCAACCAGAGGTACAGGAAGTATATCACCAGAACCTCCATCAGTACAGAAATGCATTGCACAGCACCCAGAATCACATAGAATCACTATTGACAGGGATACATAAACAACACCGAGATACGAAATACTAACTAGAACCTCATAAGAAATAAATCATCCATGCAATCCACATAAGAACAAACCAAAACCCTCATCAGTACAGAAATACATCCAGACCATCAAGTACAGAACACATATTACCCTCATCAGTACAGAAATAATCCATATAACCCATACAGATATCATACATATAAACCTCATCAGTACAGAAATAATCATATAACCATCTACAGAATACATCCATATAACCCTCATCAGTACAGGAATACATCATACCTCATCAGTACAGAGATACATCACCAACCTCAGAGGTACAGATATAATCATAACTCCCTCAGAGGTACAATATACATCATATACCCCATCAGTAAGATATAATCATATCCTCATCAGTAGAAACAGCATAACTCCATCAGTGCAGAGTACATCACCCAACCACCAAGTAAGCAACATATGAACCCTCATCAGTACAGGATACATCACCAGACCCATCATAGGTACAGATATACATACATATTACCCTCATCAGTATAGAAACACAGCATTAAAACTCTCATCAGTACAGAGATACATCACCAGACCCATCAGATGTACAGAAATACATACATATAACCCTCATCAACAGTACATCACGACCTCAGTACAGCAATCAACTAACCTCTCATCGGTACATCCACACCATCAGTCAGCAAACTACATATAACCCTCATCATACAGGATACATCACCGACCCATCAGAGTACAGAATCATACATTACCAACCTCATCAGTACAGAGTACTCACCAGACCATCAGGGTACGATACTTAATAACCTCATCAATAGAAACACAGCATAAAACTCTATCAGTGCAGGATAAATCACAGACCCATCAGAGGTACAGAAATACATCTATAACCTCATCAGTCAGGATACATCACCAGACCATCAGAGGTACAGATATACATACATATAACCCTCATCAGTTAGAACACAGCATAAACTCTCATCATGCAGGATACATCACCAAACCCACAGAGGTACAGATATCATCCATAACCCTCATCTACAGGTTACATCACCAGACCCACCAAAGTACAGATATACATCCATATAACCCTCATCAGTACGGATACATCCATATAACCTCATCAGTGCAGGATACTCACAACCCATCAGAGGTACAGTATACATCCATATAACCCTCATCAGTATAGAAACACAGCATTAAACTCTCATCAGTTGCAGGGATACATCACCGACCACCAAAGGTACGATTACATCCATATAACCCTCATCAGTGCAGGATACATCACCAACCATCAGAGGTACAGAATACATACATATAACCTCATCACATGCCCTCCACACTGCCCCCTCATCACAACTGCCTCCACACTGCCCTCATACATGCCCTCTCCTTTCCCTATGGGCTCCCGTTCTTCACACTGTGTCCTCTATACTGCCACTGTTATACTGTTCTCCATCATCACATCCCTCTCTCCTTGGCCTACACTGTCCCGCTTGCTGCCCCCCTTTCATACAGTCCACCTACTAACTCCCTATTCTGTCCCCCTTACATTTTTCGTGCCTAAAGTTTGTCACTACTTCCCTCCTCACTCCACAACTGCGTCTAATTCATCCCCTCACTATACATACTGTCAGCAGACATCTCCTTCACTCACTACTATGTCTACAGCTATCTCAACAGACATCTCTCACTCCACATACTGTGTCACAGCCAAACCCCTCATTCACATCTGTGTGGCAGCCATCCTTTCTCACTTATTTGTATGCACACCATCCCTTTACTCTACATACTGTTCAGCAGCTATCTCCCTATCAATTTATACTGGATCCTCAAACTTACCTCCAGGGCTGTGGAGTCGGTAAATCAAACCACCGACTTCGACTCCGACTGAATTTCCCTGGCTCCGACTCCACCAACTCCGACTCCTTTGACTCCGACTCCGACTCCTTCATTCATGGCTAGTTTTTAAGTGATAAAATTATTGTAGGTCAATGGTGACATTAGGCTTTAATCATTATAATGACATAATAATAAAGATATTTAGAAGAACATAATAATAATTCATAATAATCATATTCAGCACATTCTGCATTGAACTACTAGACCCAATTCATTATATATTTTAGGAGTCGGAGTCGGAACATTTTCTACCGACTCCAACTCCGACTCCACGACTCCGACTCCACAGCCCTGCTTACCCCATTGCTTCCCATACTGTCCTCCCCATACTGTGTCCATACTTATCAACCCCTCACTCTGTTTTCTGTGTTCTCAAATCCCCCCTGCTTGTGCTCCATGCTGCATCCTCATACACTCACCCAACCTCTTCCTCTTATTTGCTGATCATACAGCCCCTCTCTCCCCTCTCTGTTTCCTCTTCATACAGCCCACACCCTCTCTCCCCATTTTCTCCTCATACAGCCCCTCTCCTCTCCCCTGTTTGCTCCTTATACAGCCTCACCCTCTCCCTCATTTGCTTCTCACATGGCCCCAATCCCCCCCCCATTTGCTCCTCATACAGCCCGCATCCCCCCCCCCCACACACACACACACATTTGCTCCTCATACAGCCCCCTTACTCCCAACCCATTTGTTCCTCATACAGCCCCCATACTCCCCCTCACGTTTGTTCCTCATACTGCCCCTATCCTTCCACCCCCATGTTTGTTCCTCATATAGCCCCTATCCGTCCCTCCACGTTTGTCCATTATACTGCCCCCATACTCCACCCCCCACATTTGTTCCTAAAACTGCTCCCATACTCCCCACCACGTTGTTCTTTATACAGCCCCATACTCCCACCCTGTTTGTTCCTCATACTGCCCCCATATTTCCTTCCCCATAATGTTTGTTGCTAATACTGCCACCATACTCCCCAGTTTGTTCCTCATACTGCCCCCATACTCCTCCCATGTTTGTTTCTAATACTGCCCCCATAATCCCCCCGCTTGTTCCTCATGCTGCCCCCATACTCCCCCATTTGTTCCTCATACTGCCTCATGCTCCCCCATGTTGTTCAACACTGCCCCCATCTCCCCCGTTTGTTCCTCATGCTGCCCCCATACTCCCCCCGTTTGTTCCTCATATGCCTCATGCTCCCCCCATGTTGTTCCTCATACTACCCTACTCCCCCCGTTTGTTCCTCATGCTGCCCATACTCCCCGTTGTTCCTCATACTGCCCTCATGCTCCCCATGTTTGTTCCTCATACTACCCATATCCCCCCGTTGTTCCTCATGCTGCCCCCATACTCCCGTTTGTTCCTCATACTGCCTCATGCTCCCCCCATGTTTGTTCTCATACTACCCATACTCCCCCGTTTGTTCCTCATGCTGCCCCCATACTACCCCTGTTTGTTCCTCATACTGCCCTCATGCTCCCCCATGTTTGTTTGTAATACTGCCCCCATACTCCCCCATGTTTGTTACTAATACTGTCCCATACTCCCTTCATTTGTTCCTCATAGTGCCCCACACTCCCCCACATGTTTGTTCCCAATACTGCCCCCATACTCCTCCGTTGTTCCTCCAGAGCCCCCATACGCCACCCCCACATTTGTCCTAATACTGCCGCCAACTCCTCCACTTGTTCCTCCACAGCCCCCATACCCACCCCACATTTGTTCCTCATCTGCCCCCATACTCCTCAACTGTTCCTCCACAGCCCCATACGCCACCCCCACATTTGTTCCTCATACTGCCCCCATACTCCTCCCACTTGTTCCTCCCACACCCCATACGCACCCCACATTTTCCATACTGCCCATATCTCCCACTGTTCCTCCCACAGCCCCATACGCCACCCACATTTGTTCCTCATACTGCCCCATACCTCCCACTTGTTCCTCCCAGCCCTCGCCACCCCACATTGTTCCTCATACTGCCCCCATACTCCTCCACTTGTTCTCCCACAGCCCCCATACTCCCCCCCCCCACACATTTGTTCCTCATACTGCCCCCATACTCCTCCCACTTGTTCCTCCCACAGCCCCCATACGCCCCCCCCCCCACACACATTTGTTCCTCATACTGCCCCCGTACTCCCATTCTGGCCCCTTTCACACTAGCGTTTTTGTCAAATTGCGGCAGATCCGGCAGTTTTACCGCATCTGCTGCTTAACTGCCGAAATTGCGTCACACTTGCGGCAAGCCCCATGCATTGTTTATGGGGCTTGCGGCAGGTGTGGCAAGTGCGGTATAGATGATGGATGATGTGTATGACAGTGTGAGGGCCAGTATGAGGCTCATCCAGGATGTTGTTGAGCTTTCAGACTCTAATTAGACAGTTTATTTGTCGGCTCACACAGAATCAGAATCGTAATGTAGTTGTCAGGACTAATGGTATCATGTGAAAGACCTCCCAGATATCTGTAGACCACAGATTATCATGTGAAAGACCTCCCAGATATAGTGAAGGACCACAGATTATCATGGAAAGACCTCCAGATTAGTGAAGGACCCACAGTTATCATGTGAAAGGACCTCCCAGATTATCATGTGAAGGGACCCCACATATTATCATGTGAAGGACCTCCAGATTCGTCGTGTGAAGGGACCCCACAGATTATCATGTGAAGGGACCTCACAGGTTGTCGTGTGAAGGGACTTTCCGGGTCATTGTGTGAAGGGACCTCTTGGGTCATTGTGTGAAGGGACCTCCTTCGGGTCATTGTGTGAAGGGACCTCTTGGGTCTTTGTGTGAAGGGACCTCGGGTCATTGTGTGAAGGGGCCTCCTGGTCATCATGTGAAGGGACCTTCTGTTCCGTGTAAGGACTCACGATCATTGTGTGAAGGGACTTCCCGGGTCATTGTGTGAAGGGACCTCCCGGGTCATTGTGTGAAGGGACTTCCCGGGTCATTGTGTGAAGGGACCTTTTGGGTCATTGTGTGAAGGGACCTCCCGGGTCATCGTGTGAAGGGGCCTTCTGGTTCATCATGTGAAGGGACCTTCTGGTTCATCGTGTGAAGGGACCTCCGACGGAGTTCATATGTGTGTGAAGGGACTTCCCGGTCATTGTGTGAAGGGACTTCCCGGGTCATTGTGTGAAGGGACTTCCCGGGTCATGGTGTGAAGGTGAGGTGTGGTGCCCCTGCGTCCAAGAGGCCACAAAGGGAACTGCAGCCAGGCAGGTAGGACACTTGTTGCACACCAACACCCTCACAGCCAACACAACCCACGTGTAAGAGGAGGTAACATCCAGCCCTGAGATTAGAGACTCTATGAGATTGAGGGGTGGTGGATTCAGAGGAGTGGGTTGGGCACACCCGAAGTTAGGTGACTTGACAGTATATAGGAAGGGGGAGGAGTGAAGGTGTTCAGTAGGCCGAGGTAGTCTGAACAGCAAAGACCAAGAATAGGCCACAGTGAGCTGAGATGCAAAGACTAAGAACAGGCCAGAGAACAGCAGCAGGTTGAGCTGAAGCTGAGCAGACGAAAGCCACACGTCCTGGAAGAGTGAGGGCAGAAGGACGCAGAATGTGTACTGAGCCAGTGTGAGCCGGAGGAGAGAGAAAGCCTATCCAGAGCCGAATCCCCAGAAGTGTGAGAGAGCAGAGAGGGACGGTGATACCCGGGCCCTAGAAACCAGCTAAAGCAACTGACTGCAGGCGGAGTAGCCCTCCTATATACCAGAGACCAGAAGGAAAGGAGCCTGGTAGAGCCTCGTGCTGAGGACTGCTGGAGGCTGGGCTGAAGTACAGTGTCGGCTCTAGAGGGGACGTAGTTTACCCGGCATCCCCAAACAACATGACGAGGGGTCTGAGTTTCAGATTGGGATCCCTACCCTAAAGGACAGGCAGCTCAGTGACAACTAAGGACTCACAGGGGCCCGAGTCACCGCCATACTGTCCTGCGTTTCACACACACCGTGGAGACGGAGACCGTATAGCCCGGAAAGGACACTGCAGACTGTGTGAGGGGTCACAGAGAGAGAGGCCTGGCTGCAGGAGCAAAGGGAACCCGGAGAGGGAGAATGTGCCCGTGTATTAAGAACTGTAACTGAACTGTAAAGTGACTGGAAGAACTGAGAGTAAAACACGGAAAACCCTGGAACTGCTTCCCTTGTGTTTCTGCATGAAAGTGATTCTCTCCATACAGGATACAGCCTGTCAGCACCAGCAAAGAGGAGAGATCCCTGCAGTGTCTGCAAAGTAAGTGTGCTACACACTCCACAATAGACTTAACCCTTACTGCCCCGGGGAACACAGTTCTACCTACTGGAACTATACCACCTAAGCTGCCATTACATCATCCCCGGAGGTTCTGCAGCAGCGGCGGCCCCCAATCACTGGCCGCATCAAGTGGGTGGCGTCACGACTGACAACCCCTGTAAATATTCCCCTTTTATTGCCGAGCCCGGGACACGGTCCGGACCAGGACCACCCGTGACTTCCCCAGTAGCAGCCCGGTCCGGTACCGAGTACCCAGTCCCAGTGGGCTCGACAGAGGCGGTCGATTGTATGGGGTACCGGGTACCGGGGCTGATGGCGGCTTTGATGGGGGAATCACGGCTGGTCCATCCACGGTCCTGTGCCCTGGCCCCTCAATGGCGGGGAAGGGTGGGGATAAGGGGATTGTCAACGTGACGCCACCTATGGTACGCGGTAACAGCTATACCAGCACTGCAGTCGACCGCTGAGGTGATGGTGGGTGCAGCAGAGTGTGGTACGGCTCCCCACAGGTGGAGCTTTACCCAGGGCAGCGGGGATGGATGAGGGGAGTAGTCGTTGGTCTTTGCTGACACACGGTGAATTGGGGTTAGACAGGCACACACACACACAGGGATTGTTGTTTCGGTACCTTTTACTGGTGACAGAGTAACAGGTACAGTCCAGAGTAATACCAGGTCCCTGGTGCACCTTGGGACTTCCACCTCAGAAAGTTATGTGGCCTCCTCTGTCTTTATGCTCTGTGGTGTGGGGTAAGTCCTGCCTGAGCCTGAACTCACCACTTCTCCCTCTCTGGGCTTTGTCCTAAACTGACAATGAGGTCCTTCTGGGGGTCCCTGTTTCTCATGTGGCCCCTGGTCCTGTGCTTGGTCAGTTTAGCGTCTCTTACTTTGTTCTCCTCAGGGCTGAACTCCTCCTGAGTCTTCCGGGCTTTTGCTGAGGCACTAAATACTGGCATCGTCGGACTCCGGTGTCTGGGTACTAATGGACTGTGTACCAAGTTCCCTTTTCTCAGTTGCCTGCTTTCTCCACTTGCCTCCGACCCTTTCCCTGGGGTGCGACACAGCGGTCAGTGGCCCCTGGTCCTGGGCCTGGATCTCCCCCAGCGACCAGCTCCTCCGTCTCCTCTCTCTTCCCTCTCACTGTAGACTCTAGACTAACTCCTCCCCTCAGGCCTGGATGTTCTTAAAGGGGAATTGACTTAAGGCAGCCAGTAGAGCTCCCTCTTCAGGTCTGGGGTGGAAGGTGGTGTGTGCTGTGTGTGCCAAGGTGTAATTCCCTCCTTGCACCATTGGATCCTGTGGCAATCCCCCGCAGGGGTGCCACAAAGGGACCGCCTGAGTCATCGTGTGAAGGGACCTACCGGATCATCTGCTCCAACCCCCTGCTCAAACCAGATTCACTAAATCATCCAGACAGATGTGTCCAGCCTCTGTGTGAAGACTACCATTAATGGGGAACTCATCACATTTGTGGCTGCCTGTTCCACTCATTGATGTCCCTCACTATCAAAAAGTGTTTTCAAGTATCTAATCTGTCATCTGACAGCCCTAGAATAAAGTTGATCCCTCTACAGTGTGACAGCCCTAGAATAAAGCTGATCCCTCTATAGTGTGACAGCCCTAGAATAAAGCTGATCCCTCTACAGTGTGACAGCCCTAGAATAAAGCTGATCCCTCTATAGTGTGCAGTATGACAGCCCTTGAGATGTTTGTAGACAGGTATTAAGTCTCCTTTCAGTCTTCTTTTTTTTCATGTTAAACATTGCCAGATCCTGTACTCGTTCCTCATAGGACCTGGTTTGCAGACCGGTCACCATTTTGGTCGCTCTTCTCTGAACTTGCTCCACTTTGTTGATGTCTTTTTTATAATTTGGAGCGTAGAACTGGACACAGTATACAGATAAGGTCTGACCACAGAGGAGTAGAGGAGGATAATGACTGGACACAATATACAGATAAGGTCTGACCAAAGTAGAGGAGGATAATGACTGGACACAGTATACAGATGAGGTCTGACCACAGAGGAGTAGAGGAGGATAATGACTGGACACAATATACAGATAAGGTCTGACCAAAGTAGAGGAGGATAATGACTGGACACAGTATACAGATGAGGTCTGACCACAGAGGAGTAGAGGAGGATAATGACTGGACACAGTATACAGATAAGGTCTGAACAAAGTAGAGGGGGATAATGACTGGACACAGTATACAGATGAGGTCTGACCACAGAGGAGTAGAGGAGGATAATGACTGGACACAGTATACAGATAAGGTCTGAACAAAGTAGAGGGGGATAATGACTGGACACAGTATACAGATGAGGTCTGAGCACAGAGGAGTAGAGGAGGATAATGACTGGACTCAGTATACAGATGAGGTCTGACCACAGAGGAGTAGAGGGGGATAATGACTGGACACAGTATACAGATGAGGTCTGACCACAGAGGAGTAGAGGGGGATAATGACTGGACACAGTATACAGATGAGGTCTGACCACAGAGGAGTAGAGGAGGATAATGACTGGACACAGTATACAGATAAGGTCTGAACAAAGTAGAGGGGGATAATGACTGGACACAGTATACAGATGAGGTCTGAGCACAGAGGAGTAGAGGAGGATAATGACTGGACTCAGTATACAGATGAGGTCTGACCACAGAGGAGTAGAGGGGGATAATGACTGGACACAGTATACAGATGAGGTCTGACCACAGAGGAGTAGAGGAGGATAATGACTGGACTCAGTATACAGATGAGGTCTGACCACAGAGGAGTAGAGGGGGATAATGACTGGACACAGTATACAGATGAGGTCTGACCAAACTAGAGGGGGAGGGATAATGACTGGACACAGTATACAGATGAGGTCTGACCAAAGTAGAGGAGGATAATGACTGGACACAGTATACAGATGAGGTCTGACCAGAGGAGTAGAGGAGGATAATGACTGGACACAGTATACAGATGAGGTCTGACCACAGAGGAGTAGAGGAGGATAATGACTGGACACAGTATACAGAGGAGGTCTGACCACAGAGGAGTAGAGGAGGATAATGACTGGACACAGTATACAGATGAGGTCTGACCAAAGTAGAGGGGGAGAATGACTGGACACAGTATACAGATGAGGTCTGACCACAGAGGAGTAGAGGAGGATAATGACTGGACACAGTATACAGATGAGGTCTGACCATAGAGGAGTAGAGGAGGATAATGACTGGACACAGTATACAGATGAGGTCTGACCAAAGTAGAGGGGGATAATGACTGGACACAGTATACAGATGAGGTCTGACCAAAGTAGAGGGGGATAATGACTGGACACAATATACAGATGAGGTCTGACCACAGAGGAGTAGAGGAGGATAATGACTGGACACAGTATACAGATGAGGTCTGACCACAGAGGAGTAGAGGATAATGATTGCACACAGTATACAGATGAGGTCTGACCACAGAGGAGTAGAGGAGGATAATGACTGGACACAGTATACAGATGAGGTCTGACCAAAGTAGAGGGGGATAATGACTGGTAACAGTATACAGATGAGGTCTGACCACAGAGGAGTAGAGGAGAATAATGACTGGACACAGTATACAGATGAGGTCTGACCAAAGTAGAGGAAGATAATGACTGGACACAGTATACAGATGAGGTCTGACCACACAGGAGTAGAGGATAATGACTGGACACAGTATACAGATGAGGTCTGACCAAAGAAGAGGGGCATAATGACTGGACACAGTATACAGATGAGGTCTGACCAAAGTAGAGGGGGATAATGACTGGACTCAGTATACAGATAAGGTCTGACCACAGAGGAGTAGAAGAGAATAATGACTGGACACAGTATACAGATGAGGTCTGACCAAAGTAGAGGGGGATAATGACTGGACACAGTATACAGATGAGGTCTGACCACAGAGGAGTAGAGGATAATGACTGGACACAGTATACAGATGAGGTCTGACCAAAGTAGAGGGGGATAATGACTGGACACAGTATACAGATGAGGTCTGACCAAAGTAGAGGGGGATAATGACTGGACACAGTATACAGATGAGGTCTGACCACAGAGGAGTAGAGGAGGATAATGACTGGACACAGTATACAGATGAGGTCTGACCACAGAGGAGTAGAGGAGGATAATGACTGGACACAGTATACAGATGAGGTCTGACCACAGAGGAGTAGAGGATAATGACTGGACACAGTATACAGATGAGGTCTGACCAAAGTAGAGGGGGATAATGACTGGACACAGTATACAGATGAGGTCTGACCACAGAGGAGTAGAGGATAATGACTGGACACAGTATACAGATGAGGTCTGACCACAGAGGAGTAGAGGATAATGATTGGACACAGTATACAGATGAGGTCTGACCACAGAGGAGTAGAGGAGGATAATGACTGGACACAGTATACAGATGAGGTCTGACCAAAGTAGAGGGGGATAATGACTGGACACAGTATACAGATGAAGTCTGACCAGAGAGGAGTAGAGGAGGATAATGACTGGACACAGTATACAGATGAAGTCTGACCACAGAGGAGTAGAGGAGGATAATGACTGGACTCAGTATACAGATGAGGTCTGACCAAAGTAGAGGGGGATAATGACTGGACACAGTATCCAGATGAGGTCTGACCAAAGTAGAGGGGGATAATGACTGGACACAGTATCCAGATGAGGTCTGACCAAAGTAGAGGGGGATAATGACTGGACACAATATGCAGATGAGGTCTGACCACAGAGGAGTAGAGGAGGATAATGACTGGACTCAGTATACAGATGAGGTCTGACCACAGAGGAGTAGAGGAGGATAATGACTGGACACAGTATACAGATGAGGTCTGACCACAGAGGAGTAGATTATAATGACTGGACACAGTATACAGATGAGGTCTGACCACAGAGGAGTAGAGGAGGATAATGACTGGACACAGTATACAGATGAGGTCTGACCAAAGTAGAGGGGGATAATGACTGGACACAGTATACAGATGAGGTCTGACCACAGAGGAGTAGAGGAGGATAATGACTGGACTCAGTATACAGATGAGGTCTGACCACAGAGGAGTAGAGGAGGATAATGACTGGACACAGTATACAGATGAGGTCTGACCACACAGGAGTAGAGGATAATGACTGGGCACAGTATCCAGATGAGGTCTGACTAAAGTAGAGGGGGATAATGACTGGACACAGTATACAGATGAGGTCTGACCAAAGTAGAGGGGAATAATGCCTTCCCGTGTTCTAGACTGTGGCTTCTGTTGATACGTCCCAGAATTGTTTCTTTCTTCCTGCAGCATCACACTGGTGACTCCTGTACAGTCTGTGTTCTATTACTATACACAAGTCTTATCACACTGGTGACTACTGTGCAGTCTGTGATCTATTATATACACAAGTCTTATCACACTGGTGACTCCTGTGCATCTGTTATCTAATCTTATCACAAGTGTTATACGTGTCTGTGCAACTGTGTCTATTACTATGGACTCTTTCACTGGTGATTCCTGTACAGTCTTGATCACACTTACACAGTCTTATCACCTGTGACATTCCTATACAGTCTTTATCTATACTTACCATCTTGATCACACTAGTACCCTGTCGATCTGTGATCTATTACTAAGTATTATCACACTGTGACCCTGTCAGTCTGTCATTACTATAACAAGTCTTATCACACTGGTGACTCCGTCATCTATATTTATACACAGTATCTGTCATCGTGACTATGTAACTCTGATCTATTACTATCACAGTCTACTCACTGTGACTCTTTCAGTCATGTTCTATTACTTACAATCTATCCTGGTGACTCAGTACAGTCTTACTATTCTATACACAATCTTATCCACTGTACTCCTATGCATCTGTGACTTTACAAGTCTTATACATTGACTCTTACAGTCTATAACTGTACTTCACAAGTCTTATCACATGGTACCTGTACATCGTTGATCTATTACATCTAGTCTTCAACTGGTGACTCCTTCAAGTCTTATCCTTCACTCTACACGTTTATCACGGTACTCCGTGCAGTCTGATATACTGTATACACGTTTATCACACTGTTACCCAGTTTATCTACTGGTCTGTACACAAGTTTATCACAGTGACTCCTGTGATCTGTGATCTTTACTTATACAATCTTATACACAAGTGACTCCTGTCAGTCTGTGATCTATTACTATACACAAGTCTTATCAACTGGTGACTCCTGCAGTCTGTGATCTATTACTATACACAAGTCTTATCACACTTGTCCTTCAGTCCTGTGATCTATTACTATACAATATTCACACTGTATCCTTCACACTGTGATCTAGTTACTATACATCTTATCACACTGTAACCCTTGGCAGTCTGTGATCTATTACTATACACAAGTCTTATCACTGGTGACTCCTGTCAATCTGTGATCTATTACTATCACAAGTCTTATCACACTGGTGTCTCCTGTACAGTCTGTTCTATTACTATACACAAGTCTTATCACACTGGTGACTCCTGTACTGTCTGTATCAATTACTTATAACAAGTTATCCTACTGGTGACTCCTGTATCTCTATACATTATCTATACACGTCTTCCTGTACTCCTGTAAGTCTGTATCATACTTACACATGCTATCACACTGTGACTTCTTCAGCAGTCTTTATATTACACAAGTTTTCAACTGTGACTCCTGTCATCAAGTCTTTATATACACAGTCTTCACACTGTGACTCTTCATCGTTTTACTAACATGGATCTTCACTGTGATTACTCACTGTCAAGTCTGTGATCTTCTTGTATCACAAGTTTACACTGGGATATCCAGTCTTATTACTTACTTACAAAGTCTTATAACTTGACTCCTAAGTCTTATCACCTGTAAACAACTTCCATGTGACCTGTATCTTATCTATTATTACACAAGTCTTATCCACATGTCTCCTGTCAGTCTGTGATCTATTACTATACACAAGTCTTATCACACTGGTGACTCCTGTCAGTCTGTGATCTATTACTATACACAAGTTTATACACTGGGTCCTGTCATCTGTATCTATTACTTCACAAGTCTTATCACTGGTATCCTTCACTGTCTATTACATCCAATCTTTACACTGTGACTCCTTTCATCGATCTTATACACAAGTCTTATCACTGTGACCCTGCGTCTGTATATTTATCACAGTCTATCCACTGTGTCCTGTTCATCAATCTTATACATAAAGTCTTATCACTGTGACTCCTGTCATCAGTCTTTACTTACACAGTCTATCACTGGTGATCTTATCTGTATCTATTACTTACACAATCTTATCATGGTATCCTTCCAGTCTTATTACTGTACACTAGTCTTATCTATTACTTACACAAGTCTTTACTATACACAGTTTACCTGGTATCCTGTCAGTCTGTGATCTATTATAACACAAGTCTTATCACATGGTGACTCCTGTGTCACTGTATCTATAACTTATACACAGTCTTATCACTGTGTCGTCTGTGACACTGGATTCATTATTAACACAGTTATCACTGGTGATCCTGTGTCATCTGTGATCTATTACTATACACAAGTCTATCACACTGGTGCTCCTGAGTCTGTGACTTATTACACACAAGTCTTATCTGGTGACTATCTGTCCAGTCTAGTGATTATCCTAACTATCTTTATCACACAGTACTCCTGTGCATCTGTGATCTATTACTATAACAAGTCTTATCACACTGGTGACTCTTGTCTGTGATTATACTAACACAAGTCTTATCACACTGGGATCCTGTCAGTCTGTGACTATACATACACAATCTTATCCACTGTGATCTGTCAGTTTATCTATACATACACAATCTTATACAGGTGATGTCATCTGTGATTATTATCCAATTTATCCTGGTGACTGTCATCTTTCATTCTATACACAAGTCTTATACACTGTGATCCTTCGTCTGTTTATACTTACACATTATACATGTGGAGTCTGACTATTATAACAAGTCTATACACGGATCCTGTCTCTGATCTATTATACAAGTTTTCACACTGTGGTCTGTGATCTATTACTATACACAAGTCTTATCACACTGGTGACTCCTGTGCAGTCTGTGATCTATTACTATACACAAGTCTTATCACACTGGTGACTCCTGTGCAGTCTGTGATCTATTACTATACACAAGTCTTATCACACTGGTGACTCCTGTGCAGACTGTGATCTATTACTATACACAAGTCTTATCACACTGGTGACTCCTGTCAGTCTGTGATCTATCACTATACACAAGTCTTATCACACTGGTGACTCCTGTACAGTCTGTGATCTATTACTATACACAAGTCTTATCACACTGGTGACTCCTGTGCAGTGTGTGATCTATTACTATACACAAGTCTTATCACACTGGTGACTCCTGTGCAGTCTGTGATCTATTACTATACACAAGTCTTATCACACTGGTGACTCCTGTACAGTCTGTGATCTATTACTATACACAAGTCTTATCACACTGGTGACTCCTGTGGCAGTCTGTGATCTATTACTATACACAAGTCTTATCACACTGGTGACTCCTGTACAGTCTGTGATCTATTACTATACACAAGTCTTATCACACTGGTGCTCCTGTACAGTCTGTGATCTATTACTATACACAAGTCTTATCACACTGGTGACTCCTGTGCAGTCTGTGATCTATTACTATACACAGTCTTATCCCACTGGTGACTCCTGTGCAGTCTGTGATCTACTGTATACACAAGTCTTATCACACTGGTGACTCCTGTGAGTCTGTGATCTATTACTATACACAAGTCTTATCCACTGGTGACTCCTGTGCAGTCTGTGATCTACTTATATACACAAGTCTTATCACACTGGTGACTCCTGTGTAGTCTGTGATCTATTACTATACACAAGTCTTATCACACTGGTGACTCCTGTGTAGTCTGTGATCTATTACTATACACAAGTCTTATCACACTGGTGACTCCTGTACAGTCTGTGATCTATTACTATACACAAGTCTTATCACACTGGTGACTCCTGTGCAGTCTGTGATCTATTACTATACACAATCTTATCACACTGGTGACTCCTGTACAGTCTGTGATCTATTACTATACACATGTCTTATCACACTGGTGACTCCTGTGCAGTCTGTGATCTATTACTATACACAAGTCTTATCACACTGGTGACTCCTGTGCAGTCTTGATCTATTACTATACACAAGTCTTATCACACTGGTGACTCCTGTGCAGTCTGTGATCTATACTATACACAAGTCTTATCAACTGGTGACTCCTGTGCAGTCTGTGATCTATTACTATACACAAGTCTTATCACACTGGTGACTCCTGTACAGTCTGGATCTATTACTATACACAAGTCTTATCACTAACTGATTTGTGACGTTCCTGTGGCAGTCTGTGATCTATTACTATACACAGGTCTTATCACACTGGTGACTCCTGTATAGTCTGTGATCTATTACTATACACAAGTCTTATCACACTGGTGACTCCTGTGCAGTCTGTGTCTATTACTATACACAAGTCTTATCACACTGGTGACTCCTGTGCAGTCTGTGATCTATTACTATAACAAGTCTTATCACACTGGTGACTCCTGTCAGTCTGTGATCTATTACTATACACAAGTCTTATCACACTGGTGACTCCTGTGCAGTCTGTGATCTACTATATACACAAGTCTTATCACACTGGTGACTCCTGTGTAGTCTGTGATCTATTACTATACACAAGTCTTATCACACTGGTGACTCCTGTGCAGTCTGTGATCTATTACTATACACAAGTCTTATCACACTGGTGACTCCTGTGCAGTCTGTGATCTATTATATACACAAGTCTTATCACACTGGTGACTCCTGTACAGTATATGATCTATCCTATACACAAGTCTTATCACACTGGTGACTCCTGTGCAGTCTGTGATCTATTACTATACACAAGTCTTATCACACTGATGACTCCTGTGCAGTCTGTGATCTATTACTATACACAAGTCTTATCACACTTGTGACTCCTGTACAGTGTGTGATCTATTACTATACACAAGTCTTATCACACTGGTGACTCCTGTACAGTCTGTGATCTATTACTATACACAAGTCTTATCACACTGGTGACTCCTGTACAGTCTGTGTCTATTACTATACACAAGTCTTATTACACTGGTGACTCCTGTACAGTCTGTGATCTATTACTATACACAAGTCTTATCACACTGGTGACTCCTGTGCAGTCTGTGATCTACCTGTATACACAGGTCTTATCACACTGGTGACTCCTGTACAGTCTGTGATCTATCTGTATACACACAGTCTTATCACACTGGTGACTCCTGTACAGTCTGTGATCTATTACTATACACAAGTCTTATCACACTGGTGACTCCTGTGCAGTCTGTGATCTATTACTATAGACAAGTCTTATCACACTGGTGACTCCTGTACAGTCTGTGATCTATTACTATACACAAGTCTTATCACACTGGTGACTCCTGTGCAGTCGTGTGATCTATTACTATACACAAGTCTTATCACACTGGTGACTCCTGTACAGTTTGTGATCTATTACTATACACAAGTCTTATCACACTGGTGACTCCTGTACAGTTTGTGATCTATTACTATACACAAGTCTTATCACACTGGTGACTCCTGTACAGTCTGTGATCTATTACTATACACAGGTCTATCACACTGGTGACTCCTGTGCAGTATTGATCTATTACTATACACAAGTCTTATCACACTGGTGACTCCTGTGCAGTCTGTGATCTATTACTATACACAAGTCTTATCACACTGGTGACTTCTGTGCAGTCTGTGATCTATTACTATACACAAGTCTTATCACACTGGTGACTCCTGTACAGTCTGTGATCTATTACTATACACAAGTCTTATCACACTGGTGGCTCCTGTACAGTCTGTGATCTATTACTATACACAAGTCTTATCACACTGGTGACTCCTGTGCAGTCTGTGATCTATTACTATACACAAGTCTTATCACACTGGTGACTCCTGTACAGTCTGTGATCTATTACTATACACAAGTCTTATCACACTGGTGACTCCTGTGCAGTCTGTGATCTATTACTATACACAAGTCTTATCACACTGGTGACTTCTGTGCAGTCTGTGATCTATTACTATACACAAGTCTTATCACACTGGTGACTCCTGTACAGTCTGTGATCTATTACTATACACAAGTCTTATCACACTGGTGGCTCCTGTCAGTCTGTGATCTATTACTATACACAAGTCTTATCACACTGGTGACTCCTGTGCAGTCTGTGATCTATTACTATACACAAGTCTTATCCCACTGGTGACTCCTGTGCAGTCTGTGATCTATCTGTATACACAAGTCTTATCACACTGGTGACTCCTGTGTAGTCTGTGATCTATTACTATACACAAGTCTTATCACACTGGTGACTCCTGTGTAGTCTGTGATCTATTACTATACACAAGTCTTATCACACTGGTGACTCCTGTACAGTCTGTGATCTATTCACTATACACAAGTCTTATCACACTGGTGACTCCTGTGCAGTCTGTGATCTATTACTATACACAATCTTATCACACTGGTGACTCCTGTACAGTCTGTGATCTATTACTATACACAATGTCTTATCACACTGGTGACTCCTGTGCAGTCTGTGATCTATTACTATACACAAGTCTTATCACACTGGTGACTCCTGTGCAGTCTATGATCTATTACTATACACAAGTCTTATCACACTGGTGACTCCTGTGCAGTCTGTGATCTATTACTATACACAATCTTATCACACTGGTGACTCCTGTCAGTCTGTGATCTATTATATACACAAGTCTTATCACACTGGTGACTCCTGTACAGTCTGTGATCTATTACTATACACAAGTCTTATCACACTGGTGACTCTGTCAGTCTGTGATCTATACTATACACAGTCTTATCACACTGGTGACTCCTGTGCAGTCTGTGATCTATACTATACACAAGTCTTATCACACTGGTGACTCCTGTGCAGTCTGTGATCTATTACTATACACAAGTCTTATCACACTGGTGATCCTGTCAGTCTGTGATCTATTACTATACACAAGTCTTATCACACTGGTGACTCCTGTGCAGTCTGTGATCTATTACTATACACAAGTCTTTCACACTGGTGACTCCTGTGCAGTCTGTGATCTATTACTATACACAAGTCTTATCACACTGGTGACTCCTGTGCAGTCTGTGATCTATTATATACACAAGTCTTATCACACTGGTGACTCCTGTGCAGTCTGTGATCTATTACTATACACAAGTCTTATCACACTGGTGACTCCTGTGCAGTCTGTGATCTATTACTATACACAAGTTTATCACACTGGTGACTCCTGTGCAGTCTGTGATCTATTACTATACACAGTCTTATCACACTGGTGACTCCTGTGCAGTCTGTGATCTATTACTATACACAAGTCTTATCACACTGGTGACTCCTGCAGTCTGTGATCTATTACTATACACAAGTCTTATCACACTGGTGACTCCTGTGCAGTCTGTGATCTATTACTATACACAAGTCTTATCACACTGGTGACTCCTGTGCAGTCTGTGATATCTATTACTATATACACAAGTCTTATCACACTGGTGACTCCTGTCAGTCTGTGATCTATTACTATACACAAGTCTTATCACACTGGTGACTCCTGTGCAGTCTGTGATCTATACTATACACAAGTCTTATCACACTGGTGACTCCTGTGCAGTCTGTGATCTATTACTATACACAAGTCTTATCACACTGGTGACTCCTGTGCAGTCTGTGATCTATTACTATACACAAGTCTTATCACACTGGTGACTCCTGTGCAGTCTGTGATCTATTACTATACACAAGTCTTATCACACTGGTGACTCCTGTGCAGTCTGTGATCTATTACTATACACAAGTCTTATCACACTGGTGACTCCTGTACAGTCTGTGATCTATTACTATACACAAGTCTTATCACACTGGTGACTCCTGTGCAGTCTGTGATCTATTACTAACACAAGTCTTATCACACTGGTGACTCCTGTCAGTCTGTGATCTATTACTATACACAAGTCTTATCACACTGGTGATCCTGTCAGTCTGTGATCTACTACTATACAAGTCTTATCACATGGTGACTCCTGTGCAGTCTGTGATCTATTACTATACACAAGTCTTATCACACTGGTGACTCCTGTACAGTCTGTGATCTATTACTATACACAAGTCTTATCACACTGGTGATCCTGTCAGTCTGTGATCTATTACTATACACAAGTCTTATCACACTGGTGACTCCTGTGAGTCTGTGATCTATTACTATACACAAGTCTTATCACACTGGTGACTCCTGTGCAGTCTGTGATCTATTATATAACAAGTCTTATCACACTGGTGACTCTGTGCAGTCTGTGATCTATTATATACACAAGTCTTATCACACTGGGACTCCTGTAGTCTGTGATCTATTACTATACACAAGTCTTATCACACTGGTGACTCCTGTGCAGTCTGTGATCTATTACTATACACAAGTCTTATCACACTGGTGACTCCTGTGCAGTCTGTGATCTATTACTATACACAAGTCTTATCACACTGGTGACTCCTGTACAGTCTGTGATCTATTACTATACACAAGTCTTATCACACTGGTGACTCCTGTGCAGTCTGTGATCTATTACTATACACAAGTCTTATCACACTGGTGACTCCTGTGCAGTCTGTGATCTATTACTATACACAAGTCTTATACACTGGTGACTCCTGTGCAGTCTGTGATCTTTACTATACACAAGTCTTATCACACTGGTGACTCTGTCAGTCTGTGATCTATTACTATACACAAGTCTTATCACACTGGTGACTCCTGTACAGTCTGTGATCTATTACTATACACAAGTCTTATCACACTGGTGACTCCTGTGCAGTCTGTGATCTATTACTATACACAAGTCTTATCACACTGGTGACTCCTGTTACAGTCTGTGATCTATTACTATACACAAGTCTTATCACACTGGTGACTCCTGTCAGTCTGTGATCTATTACTATACACAAGTCTTATCACACTGGTGACTCCTGTACTAGTCTGTGATCTATTACTATACACAAGTCTTATCACACTGGTGACTCCTGTGCAGTCTGTGATCTATTACTATACACAAGTCTTATCACACTGGTGACTCCTGTGCAGTCTGTGATCTATTACTATACACAAGTCTTATCACACTGGTGACTCCTGTGCAGTCTGTGATCTATTACTATACACAAGTCTTATCACACTGGTGACTCCTGTGCAGTCTGTGATCTATTACTATACACAAGTCTTATCACACTGGTGACTCCTGTGCAGTCTGTGATCTATTACTATACACAAGTCTTATCACACTGGTGACTCCTGTGCAGTCTGTGATCTATTACTATACACAAGTCTTATCACATGTGACTCCTGTGCAGTCTGTGATCTACCTTACTATACACAAGTTATCACATGGTGACTCTGTAGTCTGTGATCTATTACTATACACAAGTCTTATCACACTGGTGACTCCTGTGCAGTCTGTGATCTATTACTATACACAAGTCTTATCACACTGGTGACTCCTGTCAGTCTGTGATCTATTACTATACACAAGTCTTATCACACTGGTGACTCCTGTGCAGTCTGTGATCTATTACTATACACAAGTCTTATCACACTGGTGACTCCTGTGCAGTCTGTGATCTATTACTATACACAAGTCTTATCACACTGGTGACTCCTGTGCAGTCTGTGATCTATTACTATACACAAGTCTTATCACACTGGTGACTCCTGTGCAGTCTGTGATCTATTACTATACACAAGTCTTATCACACTGGTGACTCCTGTACAGTCTGTGATCTATTACTATACACAAGTCTTATCACACTGGTGACTCCTGTGCAGTCTGTGATCTATTACTATACACAAGTCTTATCACACTGGTGACTCCTGTGCAGTCTGTGATCTATTACTATACACAAGTCTTATCACACTGGTGACTCCTGTGCAGTCTGTGATCTATTACTATACACAAGTCTTATCACACTGGTGACTCCTGTGCAGTCTGTGATCTATTACTATACACAAGTCTTATCACACTGGTGACTCCTGTACAGTCTGTGATCTATTACTATACACAAGTCTTATCACACTGGTGACTCCTGTGCAGTCTGTGATCTATTACTATACACAAGTCTTATCACACTGGTGACTCCTGTGCAGTCTGTGATCTATTACTATACACAAGTCTTATCACACTGGTGACTCCTGTACAGTCTGTGATCTATTACTATACACAAGTCTTATCACACTGGTGACTCCTGTACAGTCTGTGATCTATTACTATACACAAGTCTTATCACACTGGTGACTCCTGTCAGTCTGTGATCTATTACTATACACAAGTCTTATCACACTGGTGACTCCTGTCAGTCTGTGATCTATTACTATACACAAGTCTTATCACACTGGTGACTCCTGTGCAGTCTGTGATCTATTACTATACACAAGTCTTATCACACTGGTGACTCCTGTGCAGTCTGTGATCTATTACTATACACAAGTCTTATCACACTGGTGACTCCTGTGCAGTCTGTGATCTATTACTATACACAAGTCTTATCACATGGTGACTCCTGTGCAGTCTGTGATCTATACTATACACAAGTCTTATCACACTGGTGACTCCTGTAGCAGTCTGTGATCTATTACTATACACAAGTCTTATCACACTGGTGACTCCTGTGCAGTCTGTGATCTATTACTATACACAAGTCTTATCACACTGGTGACCTCCTGTGCAGTCTGTGATCTATTACTATACACAAGTCTTATCACACTGGTGACCTCCTGTGCAGTCTGTGATCTATTACTATACACAAGTCTTATCACACTGGTGACTCCTGTGCAGTCTGTGATCTATTACTATACACAAGTCTTATCACACTGGTGACTCCTGTGCAGTCTGTGATCTATTACTATACACAAGTCTTATCACACTGGTGACTCCTGTACAGTCTGTGATCTATTACTATACACAAGTCTTATCACACTGGTGACTCCTGTGCAGTCTGTGATCTATTACTATACACAAGTCTTATCACACTGGTGACTCCTGTACAGTCTGTGATCTATTACTATACACAAGTCTTATCACACTGGTGACTCCTGTGCAGTCTGTGATCTATTACTATACACAAGTCTTATCACACTGGTGACTCCTGTACAGTCTGTGATCTATTACTATAACACAAGTCTTATCACACTGGTGACTCCTGTGCAGTCTGTGATCTATTACTATACACAAGTCTTATCACACTGGTGACTCCTGTGCAGTCTGTGATCTATTACTATACACAAGTCTTATCACACTGGTGACTCCTGTGCAGTCTGTGATCTATTACTATACACAAGTCTTATCACACTGGTGACTCCTGTGCAGTCTGTGATCTATTACTATACACAAGTCTTATCACACTGGTGACTCCTGTGCAGTCTGTGATCTATTACTATACACAAGTCTTATCACACTGGTGACTCCTGTGCAGTCTGTGATCTATTACTATACACAAGTCTTATCACACTGGTGACTCCTGTGCAGTCTGTGATCTATTACTATACACAAGTCTTATCACACTGGTGACTCCTGTGCAGTCTGTGATCTATTACTATACACAAGTCTTATCACACTGGTGACTCCTGTCAGTCTGTGATCTATTACTATACACAAGTCTTATCACACTGGTGACTCCTGTAGCAGTCTGTGATCTATTACTATACACAAGTCTTATCACACTGGTGACTCCTGTGCAGTCTGTGATCTATTACTATACACAAGTCTTATCACACTGGTGACTCCTGTGCAGTCTGTGATCTATTACTATACACAAGTCTTATCACACTGGTGACTCCTGTGCAGTCTGTGATCTATTACTATACACAAGTCTTATCACACTGGTGACTCCTGTGCAGTCTGTGATCTATTACTATACACAAGTCTTATCACACTGGTGACTCCTGTGCAGTCTGTGATCTATTACTATACACAAGTCTTATCACACTGGTGACTCCTGTGCAGTCTGTGATCTATTACTATACACAAGTCTTATCACACTGGTGACTCCTGTGCAGTCTGTGATCTATTACTATACACAAGTCTTATCACACTGGTGACTCCTGTGCAGTCTGTGATCTATTACTATACACAAGTCTTATCACACTGGTGACTCCTGTGCAGTCTGTGATCTATTACTATACACAAGTCTTATCACACTGGTGACTCCTGTACAGTCTGTGATCTATTACTATACACAAGTCTTATCACACTGGTGACTCCTGTGCAGTCTGTGATCTATTACTATACACAAGTCTTATCACACTGGTGACTCCTGTGCAGTCTGTGATCTATTACTATACACAAGTCTTATCACACTGGTGACTCCTGTGCAGTCTGTGATCTATTACTATACACAAGTCTTATCACACGGGTGACTCCTGTACAGTATATGATCTATCCCTATACACAAGTCTTATCACACTGGTGACTCCTGTACAGTCTGTGATCTATTACTATACACAAGTCTTATCACACTGGTGACTCCTGTGCAGTCTATGATCTATTACTATACACAAGTCTTATCACACTGGTGACTCCTGTGCAGTCTGTGATCTATTACTATACACAAGTCTTATCACACTGGTGACTCCTGTGCAGTCTGTGATCTATTACTATACACAAGTCTTATCACACTGGTGACTCCTGTACAGTCTGTGATCTATTACTATACACAAGTCTTATCACACGGGTGACTCCTGTACAGTATATGATCTATCCCTATACACAAGTCTTATCACACTGGTGACTCCTGTGCAGTCTGTGATCTATTACTATACATAAGTCTTATCACACGTGCTGTTGCTTCGCTCTATTCCTCCCATTCTGTAGATGATTTTTTCATTTTTCTCTACGTTCCTCAAATGACCTTCGACTAACATCTGAACTAATCCGATCCTCCCACTCCCGGCTCCAAGACTTCTACAGAGCTGCACCAAACCTCTGGAATGCTTTACCCCAAGAAATCAGGACTATCCACAACTTGCATGGCTTCAGACGATCCCTAAAAACGCATCTTTTTAAGGCGGCCTATCATACTCCCTAATAGAAGTCCTTTGTACTGTAGACAGTGAAGGGGCTACCCCTCTGGACATTACTCTTCTACAAACTCCACCAAACCATAAAGGTCTACACAGATTGTATAATGACCATCCATGTAAGTTTAGTTCTATGCCCCATTTCCTCAAGATACCATCAGTCCAATAAGCCCCTGCACCTTGTGCAACCCCTATCCCATTGTAGATTGTAAGCTCTTTTGAGCAGGGTCACCTTCATTTCTTGCTTTATTTATTGTATTTTCTTTGTCACATTGATTCTCTGCCTATTGTTCTGTATCCAATTATTGTACTTTATTTGTTCTCTACTCTAATTACTTACTGTATATTTTCTGTACTCTACATTGTAAAGCGCTGCGGAATATGTTGGCGCTATATAAATAAAGCTTTATTATTATTATTATTATTATATTATTATTCTGTATAATGTTCCTGGGCTGATGATGCCTCACCCTGTATAGAGCATCATCCTGTGATCTGGTCCTCGTTGTCTTCTGTATAATGTACGTGTTCCTGGGCTGATGATGCCTCACCCTGTATAGAGCATCATCCTGTGATCTGGTCCTCGTTGTCTTCTGTATAATGTACGTGTTCCTGATGATGCCTCACCCTGTATAGAGCATCATCCTGTGATCTGGTCCTCGTTGTCTTCTGTATAATGTACGTGTTCCTGATGATGCCTCACCCTGTATAGAGCATCATCCTGTGATCTGGTCCTCGTTGTCTTCTGTATAATGTACGTGTTCCTGATGATGCCTCACCCTGTATAGAGCATCATCCTGTGTTCTGGTCCTCGTTGTCTTCTGTATAATGTACGTGTTCCTGATGATGCCTCACCCTGTATAGAGCATCATCCTGTGATCTGGTCCTTGTTGTCTTCTGTATAATGTACGTGTTCCTGGCTGGGCTCGTAGACAGCGGCGGCCCCTGGATCTCTATTGTTGAGGCCTTCCTGATGTGAATTATGCTCCATTGTTCCCGGTAGCAGTACACCATTGTTGGCTGTGTTGTGTGGAGTTATCTCATTAATGAGTAGAATGCCGAGACACATAATGATGCCAGCCATTCTATACAGTCACTGTGCATCTTCTGGTGGGTTAACCCTTCCTTGTCTGTGCGGAGATTGTCCTGGGTGTGTGCCTGGGGATGTGCGGCTCTGGCAGTGAATGGGTGCCGCACTGCCTCCAGCTCTAGCAGAGATAAATCACTATTTTCCATCTGGTTTGCTAACACTATTATAGACACCATTAACTTATCCATTAATGCTGTGGATGGATGACACAGCTCCTGCCGTAACACACAGAG
Source organism: Allobates femoralis (assembly GCA_033576535.1). Lineage (NCBI taxonomy): Eukaryota > Metazoa > Chordata > Amphibia > Anura > Aromobatidae > Allobates > Allobates femoralis. The sequence goes on along the minus strand of JARQOC010000012.1, from coordinate 120,016,651 downwards.
GACGTCTTCCCAGTGCATAACCCTCGGTAGAGGACGGAGCTGGATGCCCCGGCTGCCTGGCACCTCTTTGGATTGGCACAGTGGGTGGTGTGATGCCCGTCCTCCTCCAGGACCCAGCAGAGTATGGCATGGACCTGTGTTCTCATTACCCATCTTCTAGATATTCCTTCCCACCTGACGGTGAAGATAATGTGAAGGTGGTGTTGGGTGAGCTCCTCTCCATGTGGAGGTCCCATCGGCTGTCCACCATCAGGTCTACCTACATGAATGTTCCAGATGTCAGGGTCGGTCACTATCATCCCACATCGCACTTAGGACAATCTTCCATTGTACCCAAAAATTATCACCCATAAATATATGCAAATTTGCACTTCACTAAGGAAGTTGAGAAACTCCCGTGCCACATTTAAGCAGCAAAGTGCAAATTTGCATATATGCATATATCTGAGAGGAGGAAAGTGGCTTACAATCTCCTCACCTACTTCGCTGTCTCCATAAGGTTGAGAGCAAGTTCCCAGACCTTGTCTTAGCCCACTCACTCGGCCAGATCAGAATATCCCACACACTACACTGATGAGGGGTAGTTACCCCAAAACGCAGCGTCTGTAGTTTGGGGTTCTGATCTGGCACAAATCCCTTAGTTATATTAAAAGCTTGTAGGAAAGCGATTATGACTTTGCGGAAGCTGCTTAAATGTGGCACGGGAGTTTCTCAACTTCCTTAGTGAAGTGCAAATTTGCATATATGCATATATCTGAGAGGAGGGAAGTGGCTTACAATCTCCTCACCTACTTCGCTGTCTCCATAAGGTTGATAGCAAGTTCCCACCCATAAATAATTATTAAAGGACTTCACACAGGAGCGCATGGGCCAATCCACACCATCAGCGTTGTATTCTTCATTTACAGGGAGCCATAATTGTTAAGATCTCTTTATCCTTCACAATGTGATGATAAACACAATAAGATGTGATTAATTATTGAACTGTCACATTTCACCCACTGGCCAGTGATCGGGTGTGATCCATCGTAACAATGCAGAAAACCCCCGCATATATGGCCATTATAAACAATAATTCACACCCATTACATAAGCGTTTCATGAGACAGAGGAGCACCTTCAGTAACCAACTAACCCTACTAAGGTGAGCTGTTCATGAGACAGAGGAGCATCTTCAGTAACCGGCTAACCCTACTAAGGTGAGCTGTTCATGAGACAGAGGAGCATCTTCAGTAACCGGCTAACCCTACTAAGGTGTGCTGTTCATGAGACACAGGAGCACCTTCAGTAACCAACTAACCCTACTAAGGTGAGCTGTTCATGAGACAGAGGAGCATCTTCAGTAACCGGCTAACCCTACTAATGTGTGCTGTTCATGAGACACAGGAGCACCTTCAGTAACCGGCTAACCCTACTAAGGTGAGCTGTTCATGAGACAGAGGAGCACCTTCAGTAACCGGCTAACCCTACTAAGGTGAGCTGTTCATGAGACAGAGGAGCACCTTCAGTAACCGGCTAACCCTACTAAGGTGAGCTGTTCATGAGACAGAGGAGCACCTTCAGTAACCGGCTAACCCTACTAAGGTGAGCTGTTCATGAGACAGAGGAGCACCTTCAGTAACCGGCTAATCCTACTAAGGTGAGCTGTTCATGAGACAGAGGAGCATCTTTAGTAACCGGCTAACCCTACTAAGGTGAGCTGATCATGAGACAGAGGAGCATCTTCAGTAACCGGCTAACCCTACTAAGGTGAGCTGATCATGAGACAGAGGAGCATCTTCAGTAACCGGCTAATCCTACTAAGGTGTGCTGTTCATGAGACAGAGGAACACCTTCAGTAACCGGCTAACCCTACTAAGGTGAGCTGATCATGAGACAGAGGAGCACCTTCAGTAACCGGCTAACCCTACTAAGGTGTGCTGTTCTTGAGACTAGGGAGCACCTTCAGTAACCAGCTAACCCTACTAAGGTGTGCTGTTCATGAGACAGAGGAGCACCTTCAGTAACCGGCTAACCCTACTAAGGTGAGCTGTTCATGACACAGAGGAGCACCTTCAGTAATCGGATAACCCTACTAAGGTGAGCTGTTCATGACACAGAGGAGCATCTTCAGTAATCAGCTAATCCTAATAAGGTGTGCTGTTCATGAGACAGAGGAGCACCTTCAGTAACCGGCTAACCCTACTAAGGTGGCTGTTCATGAGACAGAGGAGCACCTTCAGTAACGGCTAACCTACTAAGGTGTGCTGTTCATGAGACAGAGGAGCACCTTCAGTAACCGGCTAACCCTACTAAGGTGAGCTGTTCATGAGACAGAGGAACACCTTCAGGTAAACGAGCTAACCCTACTAAGGTGTGCTGTTCATGAGACAGAGGAGCACCTTCAGTAACCGGCTAACCCTACTAAGGTGTGCTGTTCATGAGACAGAGGAGCACCTTCAGTAACCGGCTAACCCTACTAAGGTGTGCTGTTCATGAGACAGAGGAGCACCTTCAGTAACCGGCTAACCCTACTAAGGTGGCTGTTCATGAGACAGAGGACACTTCAGTAACGGCTAACCCTACTAAGGTGTGCTGTTCATGAGACAGAGGAGCACCTTCAGTAACCGGCTAACCCTACTAAGGTGTGCTGTTCATGTGACAGAGGAAGCACCTTCAGTAACCGGCTAACCCTACTAAGGTGTGCTGTTCATGAGACAGAGGAGCACCTTCAGTAACCGCTAACCCTACTAAGGTGTGCTGTTCATGAGACAGAGGAGCACCTTCAGTAACCGGCTAACCCTACTAGGTGTGCTGTTCATGAGACAGAGGACACCTTCAGTAACCGGCTAACCCTACTAAGGTGAGCTGTTCATGAGACAGAGGAGCACCTTCAGTAACCGGCTAACCCTACTAAGGTGAGCTGTTCATGAGACAGAGGAGCACCTTCAGTAACCGGCTAATCCTACTAAGGTGTGCTGTTCATGAGACAGAGGACACCTTCAGTAACCGGCTAACCCTACTAAGGTGAGCTGTTCATGAGACAGAGGAACACTTCAGTAACAGCTAACCCTACTAAGGTGAGCTGTTCATGAGACAGAGGAGCACCTTCAGTAACCGGCTAACCCTACTAAGGTGTGCTGTTCATGAGACAGAGGAGCACCTTCAGTAACGGCTAACCCTACTAAGGTGAGCTGTTCATGAGACAGAGGAACACCTTCAGTAACGGCTAACCCTACTAAGGTGGCTGTTCATGAGACAGGGAGCACCTTCAGTAACGGCTAACCCTACTAAGGTGTGCTGTTCATGAGACAGAGGAGCACCTTCAGTAACCGGCTAACCTACTAAGGTTGCTGTTCATGAGACAGAGGACACCTTCAGTAACCGCTAACCCTACTAAGGTGAGCTGTTCATGAGACAGAGAGCACCTTCAGTAACCGGCTAACCTACTAAGGTGTGCTGTTCATGAGACAGAGGAGCACCTTCAGTAACCGGCTAACCCTACTAAGGTGAGCTGTTCATGAGACAGAGGAACACCTTCAGTAACCGCTAACCTACTAAGGTGAGCTGTTCATGAGACAGAGGAACACCTTCAGTAACCGGCTAACCCTACTAAGGTGTGCTGTTCATGAGAAAGGAGCACACCTTCAGTAACCGGCTAACCCTACTAAGGTGTGCTGTTCATGAGACAGAGAGCACCTCAGTACCGGCTAACCCTACTAAGGTATGCTGTTCATGAGACAGAGGAGCACCTTCAGTAACCGGCTAACCCTACTAAGGTGAGCTGTTCATGAGACAGAGGAGCACCTTCAGTAACCGGCTAATCCTACTAAGGTGTAGCTGTTCATGAGACAGAGGAGCACCTTCAGTAACCGGCTAACCCTACTAAGGTGAGCTGTTCATGAGACAGAGGAGCACCTTCGTAACGCTAACCCTACTAAGGTGAGCTGTTCATGAGACAGAGGAGCACCTTCAGTAACCGGCTAACCCTACTAAGGTGTGCTGTTCATGAGACAGAGGAGCACCTTCAGTAACCGGCTAACCCTACTAAGGTGTGCTGTTCATGAGACAGAGGAACACCTTCAGTAACCGGCTAACCCTACTAAGGTGAGCTGTTCATGAGACAGAGGAGCACCTTCAGTAACCGGCTAACCCTACTAAGGTATGCTGTTCATGAGACAGAGGAACACCTTCAGTAACCGGCTAACCCTACTAAGGTGTGCTGTTCATGAGACAGAGGAACACCTTCAGTAACCGGCTAACCCTACTAAGGTGTGCTGTTCATGAGACAGAGGAAACACCTTCAGTAACCGGCTAACCCTACTAAGGTGTGCTGTTCATGAGACAGAGGAACACCTTCAGTAACCGGCTAACCCTACTAAGGTGTGCTGTTCATGAGACAGGGGAGCACCTTCAGTAACCGGCTAACCCTACTAAGGTGTCCTGTTCATGAGACAGAGGAGCACCTTCAGTAACCGGCTAACCCTACTAAGGTGAGCTGTTCATTAGACAGAGGAGCACCTTCAGTAACCGGCTAACCCTACTAAGGTGAGCTGTTCATGAGACAGAGGAGCACCTTCAGTAACCGGCTAACCCTACTAAGGTGTGCTGTTCATGAGACAGAGGAACACCTTCAGTAACCGGCTAATCCTACTAAGGTGTGCTGTTCATGAGACAGAGGAGCGCCTTCAGTAACCGGCTAACCCTACTAAGGTGTGCTGTTCATGAGACAGAGGAGCACCTTCAGTAACCGGCTAATCCTACTAAGGTGTGCTGTTCATGAGACAGAGGAGCACCTTCAGTAACCGGCTAACCCTACTAAGGTGAGCTGTTCATGAGGCAGAGGAACACCTTCGGTAATCAGCTAACCCTACTAAGGTGAACTGTTCATGAGACAGGGGGAGCACCTCCAGTAACCGGCTAACCCTACTAAGGTGTGCTGTTCATGAGACAGAGGAGCACCTTCAGTAACCGGCTAACCCTACTAAGGTGTGCTGTTCATGAGACAGAGGAACACCTTCAGTAACCGGCTAACCCTACTAAGGTGTGCTGTTCATGAGACAGAGGAACACCTTCGGTAATCAGCTAACCCTACTAAGGTGAGCTGTTCATGAAACAGAGGAGCACCATCAGTATCCAGCTAACCCTACTAAGGTGAGCTGTTCATGAGACAGAGGAGCACCTTCAGTAATCGGCTAACCCTACTAAGGTGAGCTGTTCATGAGACACAGGAGCACCTTCAGTAACCGGCTAATCCTACTAAGGTGTGCTGTTCATGAGACAGAGAAACACCTTCGGTAATCAGCTAACCCTACTAAGGTGAGCTGTTCATGAGACAGAGGAGCGCCTTCAGTAACCGGCTAACCCTACTAAGGTGAGCTGTTCATGAGACAGAGGAGCACCTTCAGTAACCGGCTAACCCTACTAAGGTGTGCTGTTCTTGAGACTAGGGAGCACCTTCAGTAACCAGCATATATCTGAGAGGAGGGAAGTGGCTTACAATCTCCTCACCTACTTCGCTGTCTCCATAAGGTTGATAGCAAGTTCCCACCCATAAATAATTATTAAAGGACTTCACACAGGAGCGCATGGGCCAATCCACACCATCAGCATTGTATTCTTCATTTACAGGGAGCCATAATTGTTAAGATCTCTTTATCCTTCACAATGTGATGATAAACACAATAAGATGTGATTAATGATTGAACTGTCACATTTCACCCACTGGCCAGTGATCGGGTGTGATCCATCGTAACAATGCAGAAAACCCCCGCATATATGGCCATTATAAACAATAATTCACACCCATTACATAAGCGTTTCATGAGACAGAGGAGCACCTTCAGTAACCAACTAACCCTACTAAGGTGAGCTGTTCATGAGACAGAGGAACACCTTCAGTAACCGGCTAACCCTACTAAGGTGAGCTGTTCATAAGACAGAGGAACACCTTCAGTAACCGGCTAATCCTACTAAGGTGAGCTGTTCATGAGACAGAGAAACACCTTCGGTAATCAGCTAACCCTACTAAGGTGAGCTGTTCATGAGACAGAGGAGCGCCTTCAGTAACCGGCTAACCCTACTAAGGTGTGCTGTTCATGAGACAGAGGAGCACCTTCAGTAACCGGCTAACCCTACTAACGTGTGCTGTTCATGAGAAAGAGGAACACCTTCAGTAACCGGCTAACCCTACTAAGGTGTGCTGTTCATGAGACAGAGGAACACCTTCAGTAACCGGCTAACCCTACTAAGGTGTGCTGTTCATGAGACAGAGGAGCACCTTCAGTAACCGGCTAACCCTACTAAGGTGAGCTGTTCATGAGACAGAGGAACACCTTCAGTAACCGGCTAACCCTACTAAGGTGTGCTGTTCATGAGACAGAGGAGCACCTTCACTAACCGGCTAACCCTACTAAGGTGAGCTGATCATTAGACAGAGGAGCACCTTCAGTAACCGGCTAACCCTACTAAGGTAAGCTGTTCATGAGACAGAGGAGCACCTTCAGTAACCGGCTAACCCTACTAAGGTGTGCTGTTCATGAGACAGAGAAACACCTTCGGTAATCAGCTAACCCTACTAAGGTGTGCTGTTCATGAGACAGAGGAGCACCTTCAGTAACCGGCTAACCCTACTAAGGTGTGCTGTTCATGAGACAGAGGAGCACCTTCAGTAACCGGCTAACCCTACTAAGGTGTGCTGTTCATGAGACAGAGGAGCACCTTCAGTAACCGGCTAACCCTACTAAGGTGTGATGTTCATGAGACAGGGGAGCACCTTCAGTAACCGGCTAATCCTACTAAGGTGAGCTGTTCATGAGACAGAGGAGCACCTTCAGTATTGGCTAACCCTACTAAGGTGTGCTGTTCATGAGACAGAGGTGCACCTTCAGTAACCGGCTAACCCTACTAAGGTGTGCTGTTCATGAGACAGGGGAGCACCTTCAGTAACCGGCTAACCCTACTAAGGTGAGCTGTTCATGAGACAGAGGAGCACCTTCACTAACCGGTTAACCCTACTAAGGTGAGCTGTTCATGAGACAGAGGAGCACCTTCAGTAACCGCCTAACCCTACTAAGGTGTGCTGTTCATGAGACAAAGGAGCACCTTCAGTAACCAGCTAACCCTACTAAGGTGTGCTGTTCATGAGACAGAGGAGCACCTTCAGTAACCGGCTAACCCTACTAAGGTGAGCTGTCCATGAGACAGGGAGCACCTTCAGTAACCGCTAACCCTACTAAGGTGAGCTGTTCATGAGACAGGGAGCACCTTCAGTAACCGGCTAACCCTATTAAGGTGTGCTGTTCATGAGACAGAGGAGCACCTTCAGTAACCAGCTACCCTACTAAGGTGTGCTGTTCATGAGACAGAGGAGCACCTTCAGTAACCGGCTAACCCTACTAAGGTGAGCTGTTCATGAGACAGAGGAGCACCTTCAGTAACCGGCTAACCCTACTAAGGTGAGCTGTTCATGAGACAGGGGATGCCTTCATTGGTGGTCATTCCTGCTGCTGTGAAGGGTTGTATGATGAGGTTCGAGCAGAACGGCCAAGGTGAAGACCAAGTTCAGGGCAATTAGAGCCGCCTTGTTTCTCCGGTTGAGTTTTTGTTCTTTCTGGTGTGAACGTCTTGTTAAAGCTTCAGAAACCTGCCCTGACTGAACCGAAAATATACCAATTACGGTGAAATCATTCCAGACGGGCCTAATGGCTGTCATGTGCCGGAGACGTGGGGACATCACAGGGGAATGGTCCTGAGCCGTAGACACGGATCCCCCGCCTGGGGTCACAAGACGCTGCGCACTGCAGGAATCACTAACTCCTCCGACGCCCATCTAAAACTATCACGCGCTCCGAGCCGCGCTCTAATGTCTCCCCGATGCATATTTTTGGATTATTGTACATTTCTAAGCATTTAAAATGAGCAGCAACATCCTAATATATTACCATGGTTACTGCCTCCCCCGCCCCCCACCCGGGGTCTCGCTCGCTGTAGCTGGCACTCCCCGCGCTCATGGCGTTTATTACCAGGCACACCGGTAATGGGAAGATAATGCTGGTAGATTGTCAGCTCTTTGTCACAATTTCAACTATCACAGGTTTGCTGCCCTGAGCCACCATGGCTTCCTCCAGAAAAAGAAGAAGCTTTCCTCTAACCTGTAAACCCTGCCCCAAAACAAGAATAGAACTCGAGGAACTACAAGTCCCAGAGGAAGCAGTCAACCGCCTGTGTAATACATACCGGCCATTCACAATACAGCCGCTCACCATACTACAATCTGTAGGCAGGAAACTCATTGTACTCAGGTTCTGGATTATATCTGTAGCATTGTACATTCCTTGTACTCAGGTTCTGGATTATATCTCTACATTGTACATTCCTTGTACTCAGGTTCTGGATTATATCTCTACATTGTACATTCTTGTACTCAGGTTCTGGAGTATATCTCTACATTGTACTTCCTTGTACTCAGGTCTGGATTATATCTTACATTGTACATTCTTTGTACTCAGGTTCTGGATTATATCTTAGATTGTACATCCTTGTACTCAGGTTCTGGATTATATCTGTAGATTGTACATTCCTTGTACTCAGGTTCTGGATTATATCTTAATTGTACATTCTTTGTACTCAGGTTCTGGATTATATCTCTACATTGTACATTCCTTGTACTCAGGTTCTGGATTATATCTCTACATTGTACATTCCTTGTATCAGGGTTGGATTATATCTCTACATTGTACATTCTTGTACTCAGGTTCTGGATTATATCTCTACATTGTCTTCTTGTACTCAGGTTCTGGATTATATCTCTACATTGTACATTCCTTGTACTCAGGTTCTGGATTATATCTCTACATTGTACATTCCTTGTACTCAGGTTCTGGATTATATCTCTACATTGTACATTCTTTGTACTCAGGTTCTGGATTATATCTGTAGATTGTACATTCCTTTGTACTCAGGTTCTGGATTATATCTGTAGATTGTGCATTCTTGTACTCAGGTTCTGGGTTATATCTTACATTGTACATTCCTTGTACTCAGGTTCTGGATTATATCTCTACATTGTACATTCCTTGTACTCAGGTTCTGGATTATATCTGTAGATTGTACATTCCTTGTACTCAGGTTCTGGATTATATCTGTACATTGTACATTCCTTGTACTCAGGTTCTGGATTATATCTCTACATTGTACATTCCTTGTACTCAGGTTCTGGATTATATCTTACATTGTACATTCCTTGTACTCAGGTTCTGGATTATATCTCTACATTGTACATTCCTTGTACTCAGGTTCTGGATTATATCTCTAATTGTACATTCCTTGTACTCAGGTTCTGGATTATATCTGTACATTGTACATTCCTTGTACTCAGGTTCTGGATTATATCTCTAGATTGTACATTCCTTGTACTCAGGTTCTGGATTATATCTCTACATTGTACATTCTTGTACTCAGGTTCTGGATTATATCTCTACATTGTACATTCCTTGTACTCAGGTTCTGGATTATATCTCTACATTGTACATTCCTTGTACTCAGGTTCTGGATTATATCTCTACATTGTACATTCCTTGTACTCAGGTTCTGGATTATATCTTAATTGTACATTCCTTGTACTCAGGTTCTGGATTATATCTGTAGATTGTACATTCCTTGTACTCAGGTTCTGGATTATATCTCTACATTGTACATTCTTTGTACTCAGGTTCTGGATTATATCTTACATTGTACATTCCTTGTACTCAGGTTCTGGATTATATCTCTACATTGTACATTCTTGTACTCAGGTTCTGGATTATATCTCTACATTGTACATTCCTTGTACTCAGGTTCTGGATTATATCTTACATTGTACATTCCTTGTACTCAGGTTCTGGATTATATCTTAGATTGTACATTCCTTGTACTCAGGTTCTGGATTATATCTCTACATTGTACATTCCTTGTACTCAGGTTCTGGATTATATCTCTACATTGTACATTCCTTGTACTCAGGTTCTGGATTATATCTCTACATTGTACATTCCTGTGTACTCAGGTTCTGGATTATATCTGTAATTGTACATTCCTTGTACTCAGGTTCTGGATTATATCTTAATTGTACATTCCTTGTACTCAGGTTCTGGATTATATCTGTACATTGTACATTCCTTGTACTCAGGTTCTGGATTATATCTTAATTGTACATTCCTTGTACTCAGGTTCTGGATTATATCTCTACATTGTACATTCTTGTACTCAGGTTCTGGATTATATCTCTACATTGTACATTCCTTGTACTCAGGTTCTGGATTATATCTCTACATTGTACATTCCTTGTACTCAGGTTCTGGATTATATCTCTACATTGTACATTCCTTGTACTCAGGTTCTGGATTATATCTGTAGATTGTACATTCCTTGTACTCAGGTTCTGGTATATATTCTTAGATTGTACATTCCTTGTACTCAGGTTCTGGATTATATCTGTAGATTGTACATTCTTGTACTCAGGTTCTGGATTATATCTTACATTGTACATTCCTTGTACTCAGGTTCTGGATTATATCTTAATTGTACATTCCTTGTACTCAGGTTCTGGATTATATCTCTACATTGTACATTCCTTGTACTCAGGTTCTGGATTATATCTGTAATTGTACATTCCTTGTACTCAGGTTCTGGATTATATCTGTAGATTGTACATTCCTTGTACTCAGGTTCTGGATTATATCTGTAGATTGTACATTCCTTGTACTCAGGTTCTGGATTAATATACTTCTACATTGTACATTTCTTGTACTCAGGTTCTGGATTATATCTCTACATTGTACATTCCTTGTGTACTCAGGTTCTGGATTATATCTCTACATTGTACATTCCTTGTACTCAGGTTCTGGATTATACTCTACATTGTACATTCTTGTACTCAGGTTCTGGTATATCTATTGTATTCCTTGTACTCAGGTTCTGGATTATATCTTACATTGTACATTCCTTTACCGTTCTGGATTATCTCTACATTGTCATTCCTTGTACTCAGGTTCTGGATTATCTGTAATTGTACATTCCTTGTACTCAGGTTCTGGATTATATTATCTCTACATTGTACATTCCTTGTACTCAGGTTCTGGATTATATCTCTACATTGTACATTCCTTGTACTCAGGTTCTGGATTATATCTCTACATTGTACATTCCTTGTACTCAGGTTCTGGATTATATCTTAATTGTACATTCCTTGTACTCAGGTTCTGGATTATATCTCTACATTGTACATTCCTTGTACTCAGGTTCTGGATTATATCTCTAATTGTACATTCCTTGTACTCAGGTTCTGGATTATATCTGTAATTGTACATTCTTGTACTCAGGTTCTGGATTATATCTTAATTGTACATTCCTTGTACTCAGGTTCTGGATTATATCTCTACATTGTACATTCCTTGTACTCAGGTTCTGGATTATATCTCTACATTGTACATTCCTTGTACTCAGGTTCTGGATTATATCTCTCATTGTAACATTCCTTGTACTCAGGTTCTGGATTATATCTCTACATTGTACATTCTTTGTACTCAGGTTCTGGATTATATCTGTAATTGTACATTCCTTGTACTCAGGTTCTGGATTATATCTGTAGATTGTACATTCCTTGTACTCAGGTTCTGGATTATATCTCTACATTGTACATTCCTTGTACTCAGGTTCTGGATTATATCTTAGATTGTACATTCCTTGTACTCAGGTTCTGGATTATATCTGTAGATTGTACATTCCTTGTACTCAGGTTCTGGATTATATCTCTACATTGTACATTCCTTGTACTCAGGTTCTGGATTATATCTCTACATTGTACATTCCTTGTACTCAGGTTCTGGATTATATCTCTACATTGTACATTCCCTTGTACTCAGGTTCTGGATTATATCTCTAATTGTACATTCCTTGTACTCAGGTTCTGGATTATATCTCTACATTGTACATTCCTTGTACTCAGGTTCTGGATTATATCTCTACATTGTACCATTCCTTGTACTCAGGTTCTGGATTATATCTCTACATTGTACATTCCTTGTACTCAGGTTCTGGATTATATCTTACATTGTACATTCCTTGTACTCAGGTTCTGGATTATATCTCTACATTGTACATTCCTTGTACTCAGGTTCTGGTTATATCTCTACATTGTACATTCTTTGTACTCGGGTTCTGGATTATATCTGTAATTGTACATTCCTTGTACTCAGGTTCTGGATTATATCTCTACATTGTACATTCCTTGTACTCAGGTTCTGGATTAATATACTCTATCATTGTACCATATCCTTAGTACTCAGGTTCTGGATTATATCTTACATTGTACATTCCTTGTACTCAGGTTCTGGATTATATCTTACATTGTACATTCCTTTGTACTCAGGTTCTGGATTATATCTTAATTGTACATTCCTTGTCTCAGTTCTGGATTATATCTCTAATTGTACATTCTTGTACTCAGGTTCTGGATTATATCTCTACATTGTACATTCCTTGTACTCAGGTTCTGGATTATATCTCTACATTGTACATTCCTTGTACTCAGGTTCTGGATTATATCTCTACATTGTACATTCTTGTACTCAGGTTCTGGATTATATCTTACATTGTACATTCCTTGTACTCAGGTTCTGGATTATATCTCTACATTGTACATTCCTTGTACTCAGGTTCTGGATTATATCTCTACATTGTACATTCCTTGTACTCAGGTTCTGGATTATATCTTAATTGTACATTCTTGTACTCAGGTTCTGGATTATATCTCTACATTGTACATTCCTTGTACTCAGGTTCGGGATTATATCTCTAATTGTCATTCCTTGTACTCAGGTTCTGGATTATATCTCTAATTGTACATTCCTTGTACTCAGGTTCTGGATTATATCTTAATTGTACATTCTTGTACTCAGTTCTGGATTATATCTCTACATTGTACATTCCTTGTACTCAGGTTCTGGATATATCCTACATTGTACATTCCATTGTACTCAGGTTCTGGATTATATCTCTACATTGTACATTCCTTGTACTCAGGTTCTGGATTATATCTCTACATTGTACATTCCTTGTACTCAGGTCTGGATTATATCTCTACATTGTACATTCCTTGTCTCAGGTTCTGGATTATATCTTAGATTGTACATTCCTTGTACTCAGGTTCTGGATTATATCTCTACATTGTACATTCCTTGTACTCAGGTTCTGATTATATCTCTACATTGTACATTCCTTGTACTCAGGTTCTGGATTATATCTCTACATTGTACATTCCTTGTACTCAGGTTCTGGATTATACTGTATCTGTAGATTGTACATTCCTTGTACTCAGGTTCTGGATTATATCTCTACATTGTACATTCCTTGTACTCAGGTTCTGGATTATATCTGTAGATTGTACATTCTTGTACTCAGGTTCTGGATTATATCTCTACATTGTACATTCCTTGTACTCAGGTTCTGGATTATATCTCTACATTGTACATTCCTTGTACTCAGGTTCTGGATTATATCTCTACATTGTACATTCCTTGTACTCAGGTTCTGGATTATATCTCTACATTGTACATTCCTTGTACTCAGGTTCTGGATTATATCTTAATTGTACATTTCCTTGTACTCAGGTTCTGGATTATATCTCTACATTGTACATTCTTGTACTCAGGTTCTGGATTATATCTTACATTGTACATTCCTTGTACTCAGGTTCTGGATTATATCTTTACATTGTACATTCCTTGTACTCAGGTTCTGGATTATATCTCTACATTGTACATTCCTTGTACTCAGGTTCTGGATTATTATCCTACTAGTGTATTGTACATTCCTTGTACTCAGGTTCTGGATTATATCTGTAGATTGTACATTCCTTGTACTCAGGTTCTGGATTATATCTCTACATTGTACATTCCTTGTATCAGGTTCTGGATTATATCTCTACATTGTACATTCCTTGTACTCAGGTTCTGGATTATATCTCTACATTGTACATTCCTTGTATCAGGTCTGGATTATATCTTCATTGTACATTCTTGTACTCAGGTTCTGGATTATATCTCTACATTGTACATTCCTTGTACTCAGGTTCTGGATTATATCTCTACATTGTACATTCCTTGTACTCAGGTTCTGGATTATATCTCTACATTGTACATTCCTTGTACTCAGGTTCTGGATTATATCTTAATTGTACATTCTTGTACTCAGGTTCTGGATTATATCTTACATTGTACATTCTTGTACTCAGGTTCTGGATTATATCTGTAGATTGTACATTCTTGTACTCAGGTTCTGGAGTTATATCTCTACATTGTACATTCCTTGTACTCAGGTTCTGGATTATATCTCTACATTGTCATTCCTTGTACTCAGGTTCTGGATTATATCTCTACATTGTACATTCCTTGTACTCAGGTTCTGGATTATATCTCTAATGCATTCTTGTCCATCTGATTAATCTAATGTACATCCTTGTCTCAGGTTCTGGATTATATCTCTACATTGTACATTCCTTGTACTCAGGTTCTGGATTATATCTTACATTGTACATTCCTTGTACTCAGGTTCTGGATTTATATCTTACATTGTACATTCCTTTGTACTCAGGTTCTGGATTATATCTGTACATTGTACATTCCTTGTACTCAGGTTCTGGATTATATCTCTACATTGTACATTCCTTGTACTCAGGTTCTGGATTATATCTCTACATTGTACATTCTTTGTACTCAGGTTCTGGATTATATCTCTACATTGTACATTCCTTGTACTCAGGTTCTGGATTATATCTTAATTGTACATTCCTTGTACTCAGGTCTGGATTAATCTCTAGATTGTACATTCCTTGTACTCAGTTCTGGATTATATCTTACATTGTACATTCCTTGTACTCAGGTTCTGGATTATATCTCGTAATTGTACATTCCTTGTACTCAGGTTCTGGTTATATCTCTACATTGTACATTCCTTGTACTCAGGTTCTGGATTATATCTCTACATTGTACATTCCTTGTACTCAGGTTCTGGATTATATCTCTACATTGTACATTCTTGTACTCAGGTCTGATTATATCTCTACATTGTACATTCCTTGTACTCAGGTCTGGATTATATCTCTAATTGTACATTCCTTGTACTCAGGTTTCTGGATTATATCTCTACATTGTACATTCCTTGTACTCAGGTTCTGGATTATATCTCTACATTGTACATTCTTGTACTCAGGTTCTGATTATATCTCTCATTGTACATTCTTGTACAGTTCTGGATATATCTTACATTGTACATTCTTGTACTCAGGTTCTGGATTATATCTCTACATTGTACATTCCTTGTACTCAGGTTCTGGATTATATCTCCTACATTAGTACATTCTTGTACTCAGGTTCTGGATTATATTCTGTCACTGACTTGTTACATTTCTTACTCTTGTACTCAGGTTCTGGATTATATTCTACATTGTACATTCTTGTACTCAGGTTCTGGATTATATCTTACATTGTACATTCCTTGTACTCAGGTCTGGATTATATCTCTACATTGTACATTCCTTGTACTCAGGTTCTGGATTATATCTCTACATTGTACATTCCTTGTACTCAGGTTCTGGATTATATCTCTACATTGTACATTCCTTGTACTCAGGTTCTGGATTATATCTCTACATTGTACATTCTTGTACTCAGGTTCTGGATTATATCTGTAGATTGTACATTCCTTGTACTCAGGTTCTGGATTATATCTCGTAATTGTACATTCCTTGTACTCAGGTTCTGGATTATATCTCTACATTGTACATTCCTTGTACTCAGGTTCTGGATTATATCTCTAATTGTACATTCCTTGTACTCAGGTTCTGGATTATATCTGTACATTGTACATTCCTTGTACTCAGGTTCTGGATTATATCTCTACATTGTACATTCCTTGTACTCAGGTTCTGGATTATATCTTACATTGTACATTCCTTGTACTCAGGTTCTGGATTATATCTCTACATTGTACATTCCTTGTACTCAGGTTCTGGATTATATCTCTAATTGTACATTCCTTGTACTCAGGTTCTGGATTATATCTCTACATTGTACATTCCTTGTACTCAGGTTCTGGATTATATCTCTACATTGTACATTCCTTGTACTCAGTTCTGGATTATATCTTAGATTGTACATTCCTTGTACTCAGGTTCTGGATTATATCTGTAGATTGTACATTCCTTGTACTCAGGTTCTGGATTATATCTCTAATTGTACATTCCTTGTACTCAGGTTCTGGATTATATCTCTACATTGTACATTCCTTGTACTCAGGTTCTGGATTATATCTTACATTGTACATTCCTTGTACTCAGGTTCTGGATTATATCTCTAATTGTACATTCCTTGTACTCAGGTTCTGGATTATATCTCTACATTGTACATTCCTTGTACTCAGGTTCTGGATTATATCTGCTAATTGTACATTCCTTGTACTCAGGTTCTGGATTATATCTCTACATTGTACATTCTTGTACTCAGGTTTGGATTATATCTCTAATTGTACATTCCTTGTACTCAGGTTCTGGAGTTATATCTCTACATTGTACATTCCTTGTACTCAGGTCTGGATTATATCTCTACATTGTACATTCCTTGTACTCAGGTTCTGGATTATATCTCTACATTGTACATTCCTTGTACTCAGGTTCTGGATTATATTCTGGATTATATCTGTAGATTGTACATTCCTTGTACTCAGGTTTTGGATTATATCTGTAGATTGTACATTCCTTGTACTCAGGTTCTGGATTATATCTCTACATTGTACATTCCTTGTACTCAGGTTCTGGATTATATCTCTACATTGTACATTCCTTGTACTCAGGTTCTGGATTATATCTCTACATTGTACATTCCTTGTACTCAGGTTCTGGATTATATCTTAGATTGTACATTCCTTGTACTCAGGTTCTGGATTATATCTTACATTGTACATTCCTTGTACTCAGGTTCTGGATTATATCTCTACATTGTACATTCCTTGTATCAGGTTCTGGATTATATCTCTACATTGTACATTCTTGTACTCAGGTTCTGGATTATATCTCTACATTGTACATTCCTTGTACTCAGGTTCTGGATTATATCTCTACATTGTACATTCCTTGTACTCAGGTTCTGGATTATATCTCTAATTGTACATTCCTTGTACTCAGGTTCTGGATTATATCTGTAATTGTACATTCTTGTACTCAGGTTCTGGATTATATCTTAATTGTACATTCCTTGTACTCAGGTTCTGGATTATATCTCTAATTGTACATTCCTTGTACTCAGGTTCTGGATTATATCTGTACATTGTACATTCTTGTACTCAGGTTCTGGATTATATCTTAATTGTACATTCCTTGTACTCAGGTTCTGGATTATATCTTACTGTACATTCTTGTTCAGGTTCTGATTTATCTTACATTGTACATTCCTTGTATAGGTTCTGGATTATATCTCTACATTGTACATTCCTTGTACTCAGGTTCTGGATTATATCTTACATTGTCATTCCTTGTACTCAGGTTCTGGATTATATCTCTACATTGTACATTCCTTGTACTCTCAGGTATTCTGTAGATTGTATCATCTGTACTCGTTCTGGTTATATTTCATTGTAATTCTTACTAGGTTCTGGATTATATCTCTACATTGTACATTCCTTGTACTCAGGTTCTGGATTATATCTCTACTTGTACATTCCTTTGTACTCAGGTTCTGGATTATATCTGTAGATTGTCATTCTTGTACTCAGGTTCTGGGTTATATCTCTACATTGTACATTCCTTGTACTCAGGTTCTGGATTATATCTCTACATTGTCCATTCCTTGTGCTCAGGTTCTGGATTATATCTATGTAATTTGTACATTCTTTGTACTCATGTGAATCTCTGCAGTTGATAATCTGTAGATTGTACATTCCTTGTACTCAGGTTCTGGATTATATCCTGTACATTGTACATTCCTTGTACTCAGGTTCTGGATTATATCTCTACGATTGTACATTCCTTGTACTCAGGTTCTGGATTATATCTCTACATTGTACATTCCTTGTACTCAGGTTCTGGATTATATCTTAATTGTACATTCCTTGTACTCAGGTTCTGGATTATATCTGTAGATTGTACATTCCTTGTACTCAGGTTCTGGATTATATCTGTAGATTGTACATTCCTTGTACTCAGGTTCTGGATTATATCTGTGGATTGTACATTCCTTGTACTCAGGTTCTGGATTATATCTGTACATTGTACATTCCTTGTCTCAGGTTCTGGGTTATATCTCTACATTGTACATTCCTTGTACTCAGGTTCTGGATTATATCTCTACATTGTACATTCCTTGTACTCAGGTTCTGGATTATATCTGTAGATTGTACATTCTTGTACTCAGGTTCTAGGATTATATCTCTACATTGTACATTCCTTGTACTCAGGTTCTGGATTATATCTCTACCTAATTGTACATTCCTTGTACTCAGGTTCTGGATTATATCTGTAGATTGTACATTCATTGTGCTCAGGTTCTGGATTATATCTCTACATTGTACATTCCTTGTGCTCAGGTTCTGGATTATATCTGTAGATTGTACATTCCCTTGTACTCAGGTTCTGGATTATATCTTAGATTGTACATTCTTGTGTCTCAGGTTCTGGATTATATCTGTAGATTGTACATTCCTTGTATCAGGTTCTGGATTATATCTGTAGATTGTACATTCCTTGTACTCAGGTTCTGGATTATATCTCTACATTGTACATTCCTTGTACTCAGGTTCTGGATTATATCTGTAGATTGTGCATTCATTGTACTCAGGTTCTGGATTATATCTCTACATTGTACATTCCTTGTGCTCAGGTTCTGGATTATTCTCTAGTCTACATTGTGATCTCACTGTGTTGAGGTTCTGGATTATATGTTCTGGTATCACACTATATGTGTCCTCGCTCTGCTAGGTCCTCCATGTTGCTACAGGAAACATTTCTCCAGGTTAAGGTTTATCTGTTGTCCTAGTGGTGCCTCCTCAGTACACAAACATGAATGGAACACAGTCCTTAGCTACGGTCCGAACATAGGACACACATCCGAATAGCCCATGGTCCTCACACATAGACGACATACCTTCTCCAGAACGTCCCATGACGCCCTCACTGACCCCACTACTGACCCCGCTCTCAATGACCCTGCTCTCACTGACCCGCCTCCTGACCCCCTCTCACTGACCCCGCTCTCACTGACCCTGCTCTCACTGACCCACTCTCACTGACCCCGCTCTCACTGACCCGCTCTCATGACCTGCCTCACTGACCCGCTCTCACTGACCCCGCTCTCACTGACCCCGCTCTCACTGACCCCTCTCACTGACCCCGCTCTCACTGACCCCGCTCTCACTGACCCGCTCTCACTGACCCCATCTCACTGACCCCGCTCTCACTGACCCCGCTCTCACTGACCCCGCTCTCACTGACCCCGCTCTCACTGACCCCGCTCTCACTGACCCCGCTCTCACTGACCCCGCTCTCACTGACCCCGCTCTCACTGACCCCGCTCTCACTGACCCCGCTCTCACTGACCCCGCTCTCACTGACCCGCTCTCACTGACCCGCTCTCCTGACCCCGCTCTCACTGACCCTGCTCTCACTGACCCCGCTCTCACTGACCCACTGTCACTGACCCCGCTCTCACTGACCCGCTCTCACTGACCCTGCTCTCACTGACCCCGCTCTCACTGACCCTGCTCTCACTGACCCGCTCTCACTGACCCCCGCTCTCACTGACCCACTTCACTGACCCCTCTCCACTTGACCACCCCGCTCTCACTGACCCCGCCTCACTGACCCCCCCCCCACCCCCCCCACTCACTGACCCCGCTCTCACTGACCCCGCTCTCACTGACCCCACTCTCACTGACCCCACTCTCACTGACCCCGCTCTCACTGACCCCACTCTCACACCCCACTCACTGACCCCGCTCTCACTGACCCCGCTCTCACTGATCCCGCTCACTGACCCCGCTCTCACTGACCCTGCTCTCACTGACCCTGCTCTCACTGACCCCACTCTCACACCCCACTCACACTGACCCCGCTCTCACTGACCCCGCTCTCACTGACCCCGCTCTCACTGACCCCGCTCTCACACCCCACTCACTGACCCCGCTCTCACTGACCCTGCTCTCACTGACCCTGCTCTCACTGACCGCACTGTCACTGACCCCGCTCTCACTGATTCACTCTCACTGATTCCGCTCTCACACCCCACTCACTGACCCCGCTCTCACTGACCCCGCTCTCACTGACCCCGCTCTCACACCCCACTCACTGACCCCGCTCTCACTGACCCTGCTCTCACTGACCCCACTCTCACACCCACTCACTGACCCCGCTCTCACTGACCCCGCTCTCACTGACCCCACTCTCACTGACCCCGCTCTCACTGACCCCGCTCTCACACCCCACTCACTGACCCCGCTCTCACTGACCCCGCTCTCACACCCCACTCACTGACCCCGCTCTCACTGACCCTGCTCTCACTGACCCCACTCTGACACCCACTCACTGACCCCGCTCTCACTGACCCCGCTCTCACTGACCCTGCTCTCACTGACCCTGCTCTCACACCCCACTCACTGACCCCGCTCTCACTGACCCCACTCTCACTGACCCTGCTCTCACACCCCACTCACTGACCCCACTCAGTAGACACCATGGTCTTCAAACTGGTTTCCTCTCAGTAGGTTTGGGCAGTGTTCACACACTGACTCCTGTCAGTCCCTCACAGGACCTCATGGGTGGAAAACATGTGGTTAGCCAGACCCACCCAGCATTTCAACTAACCTGTAAACCCTGCCCTTAATCCTACAATAAAACTCGTGGAACTACAAGACCCAGAGAAAACATTCTGGGTTTACATTGCCACTACAATACATACCATTTACAATACAGCTGGTTCCCATACTACAATCTGTTGACTGTAAATTCATTGTACTGAGGTTCTGGATTACATATATTTAGATTGTATATTCCTTGTGTTTAGGCTGTGAATTCTATCTCTAGGTTGTGTAAGGTTCTGGATTGTATCTCTTGGTTGTTAGTTCTTCAGGTTCTGGATTGTGAGCGGCTTGTATCGTAGATCTCGATGATATCTCACTATTGTATATTTCTTGATCTGAGTTTCGGGATTACGTCAGTAGATTGTGAGTTTCTTGTGTTAAGGTTCTGGATTATATCTTATAATTGGAGTGATTTGTGATGGGTTGCGGTGCTTCTTCATCCACCAGTGAGGAGGGTATGAGGTCCCCGGTCAGTGTGTCCATGTAGTGAGACGGATGAAGAACCGTCATCTGTGCCACATTTAATTTCCCTTCTTCCCGCTGGTCTGGCTGTGATATGCCGGACCCGGAGAGCACTAGTGGGTGTGACGCCCCCCCGCCACATCTCTAGCAGGTGTATCTCTTAGGGTTGTAGGAGCAGAGCGAAGTCTCCCGGGAGCGGGCGGATGTAATGGGCCTTTCAGTCAGCACACACTTTCCCGCCATCTCCCCGGTCTGCCGCCTCTCATCCGTGTCATTCTCTCATCTTTCTTATTTACAGGCATCCTGGAGAGGATCAGAAAATCAATGTGGTACACGGAGCGCTCCTGAGGTCTGATTCTAGACTGTCATCAGCCCCCACACCTCAGAGCAGACATTCATCTCACGCTCATCTGCCAAAACGTGTCCCAGCATTTCACACCGCCGCAGCTCAGTGTGCTAACTCTTTATACTCTATACACCTCATTACTCCATGCCACCACGAAAATCTTCTGTGACACGGTACAGACACACAAATGGAGATTGTCCAGCAGTCACACCACCGCAGCTCAGTGTGCTAACTCTTTATACTCTATACACCTCATTACTCCATGCCACCACGAAAGTCTTCTGTGACACGGTACAGACACACAAATGGAGACTGTCCAGCAGTCACACCACCGCAGCTCAGTGTGCTAACTCTTTATACTCTATACACCTCATTACTCCATGCCACCACGAAAGTCTTTTGTGACACGGTACAGACACACAAATGGAGACTGTCCAGCAGTCACACCGCCGCAGCTCAGTGTGCTAACTCTTTATACTCTATACACCTCATTACTCCATGCCACCACAAAAGTCTTCTGTGACACGGTACAGACACACAAATGGAGACTGTCCAGCAGTCACACCACCGCAGCTCAGTGTGGCTAACTCTTTATACTCTATACACCTCATTACTCCATGCCACCACAAAAGTCTTCTGTAACACGGTACAGACACACAAATGGAGACTGTCCAGCAGTCACACCACGGCAGCTCAGTGTGCTAACTCTTTATACTCTATACACCTCATTACTCCATGCCACCACCAAAGTCTTCTGTGACACGGTACAGACACACAAATGGAGACTGTCCCAGCAGTCATACGGGCAGCATAGGTGCTCAGTGCTTGGCACTGGGGTCTGAGATCAAGCCCAACAATCTGCAAACAGTATATATTTTCTCCCCATGATGTAAGTTTCCAGTATCTGCCTGACGGCTAGTGGATCACCCCCAGGGCCATGGGGTACTCGGAACTGGGCCCAGTTTGGTTCTTCAGGGGAAATGTCATGGCGGCTCAGCCCGACACTGTGACCCTGGGTTGAGCCGTCTATAATAAAGGGGCAAAGTAAAGGGGAAAATGTTCGTAACGCCGCCTACGGTGCTCAGCCAGAGATGGCCAACGCTGCAGTTCAGACCTCTGGGGCAGATGACGATGCAGCCAGATGTTGTCACTCCTTGTAGGTGGAGCCGTACCCCGGGGCAGATGACGATGCAGCCAGATGTTGTCGCTCCTCGTAGGTGGATCCGTACTCCAGGGCAGATGACGATGCAGCCAGATGTTGTCGCTCCCTGTAGGTGGAGCCGTACTCCGGGGCAGATGACGATGCAGCCAGATGTTGTCGCTCCTCGTAGGTGGAGCCGTACCCAGGGACAGATGACGATGCAGCCAGATGTTGTCGCTCCCTGTAGGTGGAGCCGTACCCTGGGGCAAATGATGATGCAGCCACATGTTGTCACTTCCTGTAGGTGGAGCCGTACCCCGGGCAGATGACGATGCAGCCAGATGTTGTCGCTCCCCGTAGGTGGAGCCGTACTCCGGGGCAGATGACGATGCAATCAGATGTTGTCGCTCCCTGTAGGTGGAGCCGTACCACGGGGCAGATGACGATGCAACCAGATGTTGTTGCCCCCGTAGGTGGAGCCATACCCCAGGGCAGATGACGATGCAGCCAGATGTTGTCGCTCCCGTAGGTGCTCCGAAGATGGCCAACCTGAGTGGACCTACGGGGCAGATGACGATGCAGCCAC
Source organism: Allobates femoralis (assembly GCA_033576535.1). Classification (NCBI taxonomy): domain Eukaryota; kingdom Metazoa; phylum Chordata; class Amphibia; order Anura; family Aromobatidae; genus Allobates; species Allobates femoralis. Next base: position 119,993,254 of record JARQOC010000012.1, on the reverse strand, counting down.
ATGTTGTCGCTCCCTGTAGGTGGAGCCATACCCCGGGCAGATGACGATGCAGCCAGATGTTGTCGCTCCCGTAGGTGGATGCCGTACCCAGGGCAGATGACGATGCAGCTAGATGTGTCGCTCCCTGTAGGTGGAGCCGTACCCGGGCAGATGACGATGCAGCAGATGTTGTCGCTCCTCCGTAGGTGGAGTCCGTACCCCAGGGCAGATGACGATACAGCCAGATGTTGTCGCTCCCTGTAGGTGGAGCCGTACTCCGGGGCAGATGATGATACAGCCAGATGTTGTCGCTCCCTGTAGGTGGAGCCGTACCCGGGCAGATGATGATGCAGCCAGATGTTGTCGCTCCCTGTAGGTGGAGCCGTACCCCGGGCAGATGACGATGCAGCCAGATGTTGTCGCTCCCTGTAGGTGGAGCCGTACCCCGGGGCAGATGACGATGCAGCTCAGATGTCGTCGCTCCCTAGGTGGAAGCCGTACCCCAGGGCAGATGACGATGCAGCCAGATAGTTTCGCTCCCGTAGGTGGAGCCGTACCCGGGGCAGATGACGATGCAGCCAGATGTTGTCGCTCCCTGTAGGTGGAGCCGTACCCCGGGCAGATGACGATGCAGCTAGATGTCGTTGCTCCCCGTAGGTGGAGCCGTACCCAGGGCAGATGACGATGCAGCCAGATGTTGTCGCTCCTGTAGGTGGAGCCGTAACCCGGGCAGATGACGATGCAGCTAGATGTCGTTGCTCCCCGTAGGTGGAGTCCGTACCCCGGGCAGATGACGATACAGCCAGATGTTGTCGCTCCCTGTAGGTGGAGCCGTACCCCGGGGCAGATGACGATGCAGCTAGATGTTGTCGCTCCCTGTAGGTGGAGCCGTACCCCGGGGCAGATGACGATGCAGCCAGATGTTGTCGCTCCCTGTAGGTGGAGCCGTACCCCGGGCAGATGACATGCAGCTAGATGTTGTCGCTCCCTCGTAGGTGGAGCCGTACCCCGGGGCAGATGACGATGCAGCAGATGTCGTCGCTCCCGTAGGTGGAGCCGTACCCCGGGCAGATGACGATGCAGCCAGATTTCTCGCTCCCTGTAGGTGGAGCCGTACCCGGGCAGTGAGTCAAGTGCAGATGTTGTGACAGTAGGTGCAGGGCAGATGACGATGCAGCTAGATGTCGTTGCTCCTCGTAGGTGGAGCCGTACCCGGGGCAGATGACGATGCAGCCAGATGTTGTCGCTCCCTGTAGGTGGAGCCGTACTCCGGGGCAGCTGACAATGCAGCCACATTTTGTCGCTCCCTGTAGGTGGAGCCGTACCCCGGGGCAGATGACGATGCAGCTAGATGTTGTCGTTCCCTGTAGGTGGAGCCGTACCCCGGGGCAGATGTATTAGTCAATGTGTAGATGGTTGTGAAGTAGCAGTGCAGGGCAGATGACGATGCAGCTAGATGTCGTTGCTCCCCGTAGGTGGAGCCGTACCCCGGGGCAGATGACGAATCTGGCTTATCTGCAGTCTGCTCAGAGGCTCAACCCCCGGCAGGCACGATGGTCGCTGTTCTTTGCTCGTTTTAACTTTCGTCTTCATTTCCGCCCGGCAGACAAGAATATCAAGGCAGACGCCTTGTCTCGGTCCTTTCACGTCGAAGACCAGGAGGAGGAGCCACGCCCCATCATCAGTCCATCCAGTCTCGGTATAGTAGCTCCTCTCCAACTGTCTCTTCCCCCACCAGGTAAAACACTGGTAGCCGAGGCGGATCGAGGACACGTCCTGACCTGGGGTCATTCTTCTAGAGTCGCAGGGCATGTGGGTATAACGAAGACCCTACAGTTGATAGGACGACACTACTGGTGGCCTCAGATGCGACAGGATGTTACGGACTTCGTTTCCGCATGTTCCTCTTGTGCACGTCACAAGACGCCCAAGCGACTGCCCGTCGGGCCTCTTCTCCCTCTACCGGTACCCTCTGAGCCCTGGAGGCACATCGCGATGGACTTCGTCACCGACCTCCCGGCCTCCTCCGGTAACACAGTGGTATGGGTAGTCGTGGACAGGTTTTCCAAAATGGCCCACTTCATACCATTGCCTGGCCTTCCCTCTGCACCCCGGTTAGCGGAGCTGTTCTTCCTTCATATCCTCCGCTTACATGGTCTGCCAGCCCATATCGTGTCCGACAGAGGCGTGCAATTCGTCTCCCGATTCTGGCGGTCGCTCTGCAAGAAACTCGATGTCACATTGGATTTCTCATCTGCTTATCATCCGCAATCCAATGGGCAGGTGGAACGAGTGAATCAGGTGCTGTCTGGCTACTTACGGCACTACATCAACGCCCATCATGACAACTGGGTCTCCCTGCTTCCCTGGGCAGAGTTCGCCTATAACAACCATGTCGGTGAGTCTTCGCATAACTCTCCTTTTTTCATAGTCTACGGACACCATCCAAGGATACCGACACCCGTGGCCATCTCAACCCCAAATCCAGCAGCGGAGCAGGTAGCACGTGACTTCCCCCGGATCTGGACCGAGACGCGGTCTGCCCTGGAAAAAGCATCTAGACGGATGAAAGACCATGCCGACAAACGACGTTTGGACGCCCCCCTGTTCCAGCCAGGGGATAAGGTATGGCTTTCTTCCAAGTATGTCCGTCTCAAGGTGCCGTCCTACAAATTGGGTCCTCGCTACATTGGTCCTTTTGACGTCATCCGGAGGATAAACGAGGTATGCTACCAGCTGAAATTGCCGCCTACTCTGCGTATCCATAATTCTTTCCACCGGTCTCTCCTCAAACCTCTAGTCCTCAACCGGTACTCCCAAGAGTCTGGAGCACGGCCCCCGCCGGTCTCGGCTTCGGACGTCTTCGAGGTCAGTGCCATCCTGGACATGAAGAAGAGGGGCCGTTCCACTTGGTACCTGGTTGACTGGAAGGGGTTCGGCCCTGAAGAACGGTCCTGGGAGCCGGAGGAGAACATCAATGCTCCTCGCCTCTTGCGCAGGTTTCATGCCGGCCTGGTTCCGGGGGGGCGTGGCGGGGGGAGTACTGTAACTGCCCCGCGGTCCAGCGCCTCCGCCCTGCACCCTGCTCGTCCCTCTTCCCGTGCAGTTACCCTTCCTTCCCGGTTCCGGGGTCGGGGTTCCAGGTTACAGGTCGTCCGCAGGCGATCCCGGGGTTCCGGGGTGCTCCATCGCACACCTGCTGCTCAGACTGTCGCTCCCTGACTGCTGCCCTGCTCTGCTTCCCCTCAGTGTGTTCACTAGGGGGCGGGGCCGCTCTCTCTGCTACCTTTATAGGGCCAGCTGCCAATTAGGCTGCCCCGCCTCTCGGCCAGTCCCTGTAGGGCAGCAGGTATATAAAGTGTGCACTTGCTTCTGGACCTTGCCGGGGCAACTTCATTCATCCTGAAGTTGCCGGTCCTGGTCCTATTGTATGCTGTGATTCTGCAGTATTTAACATACATCTGTTTGTTCTTGTTGCAGTGTCGCTGTTCTGCCTTCGTGTTGCTCCGTGCTGCGTCACTACCTTTCCTCCGGACCGTCCTTGTGTGGTTTCCCTGGACTTCCCCGGACCGGACTCCGTGGTGCTCGCAATTCTCCGTACTGTTTCCGTGCAGCTCCTCTGCCGCTTATCCGGATCTCTCCGTGTTCCTGGATCTCCCTGCGTTCCTAGTTCCCCGTGCTCCTGGTGCTCTGTATTCACGGTTCTCGTTTCGTATTGTATTCCCGGGTGCTGTTTCATTACCACGTCGCCTGGGGTCGGTTGAACACTTGTGTCCGTAGCATTGGCCCCTTCGAGGCTGATCCCGGCGGTATCCCTGTATAGGGGTCAAGCGCTCCGGGGTCTCCCTCGCTGGGTCTCCAGTGTTGCGGCCTTGTGGCCCTCTCCAGGGGCGTGTAGTTCTGTGTTTTTGTTGTCTGTAATAAACCCGTTAACTCTACGGTACGTGTCTGCCTCTCTATCACCCGGTGTCAGCATCCGCTTTACGCGGTCCAGTGGGTCCACGTGTGTAGTCCGTCAGTGGGACGTGACACGCAGCTAGATGTCATCGTTCCTCGTAGGTGGAGCCATACCCCGGGGCAGATGACGATGCAGCCAGATGTTGTCGCTCCCTGTAGGTGGAGCCGTACCCCGGGGCAGATGACGATGCAGCCAGATGTTGTCGCTCCCTGTAGGTGGAGCCGTACCCTGGGTCAGATGACGATGCAGCTAGATGTCGTCGCTCCCCGTAGGTGGAGCCGTACCCCCGGGCAGATGACGATGCAGCTAGATGTCGTCGCTCCCTGTAGGTGGAGCCGTACCCCAAGGCAGATGATGATGCAGCCAGATGTTGTCGCTCCTTGTAGGTGGAGCCGTACCCCGGGGCAGATGACGATGCAGCCAGATGTCGTCGCTCCCTGTAGGTGGAGCCGTACCCCGAGGCAGATGATGATGCAGCTAATGTCGTCGCTCCTTGTAGGTGGAGCCATACCCCGGGGCAGATGACGATGCAGCTAGATGTCGTCGCTCCCTGTAGGTGGAGCCGTACCCCGAGGCAGATGATGATGCGGCTAGATGTCGTCGCTCCCTGTAGGTGGAGCCGTACCCCGGGGCAGATGACGATGCAGCTAGATGTCGTCGCTCCCTGTAGGTGGAGCCGTACCCCGAGGCAGATGATGATGCGGCTAGATGTCGTCGCTCCCTGTAGGTGGAGCCGTACCCCGGGGCAGATGACGATGCAGCTAGATGTCGTCGCTCCCTGTAGGTGGAGCCGTACCCCGGGGCAGATGACGATGCAGCTAGATGTCGTCGCTCCCTGTAGGTGGAGCCGTACCCCGGGGCAGATGACAATGCAGCCAGATGTCGTCGCTCCCTGTAGGTGGAGCCGTACCCCGAGGCAGATGATGATGCAGCTAATGTCGTCGCTGCCTGTAGGTGGAGCCGTACCCCGGGGCAGATGACGATGCAGCCAGATGTTTTCGCTCCCCGTAGGTGGAGCCGTACCCTGGGTCAGATGACGATACAGCTAGATGTCGTCGCTCCTCGTAGGTGGAGCCGTACCCCGGGGCAGATGACGATGCAGCCAGATGTTGTCACTCCCCGTAGGTGGAGCCGTTCCCTGGGTCAGATGACGATGCAGCTAGATGTCGTCGCTCCCTGTAGGTGGAGCCGTACCCCGGGGCAGATGACGATGCAGCCAGATGTCGTCGCTCCCCGTAGGTGGAGCCGTACCCTGGGGCAGGTGTATAAGTCAATGTGTAGATGGTTGTGAAGTAGCAGTGCAGGGCAGATGACGATGCAGCTAGATGTCGTTGCTCCCCGTAGGTGGAGCTGTACCCCGGGGCAGATGACGATGCAGCCAGATGTTGTCGCTCCCTGTAGGTGGAGCCGTACTCCAGGGCAGCTGACGATGCAGCCACATTTTGTCGCTCCCTGTAGGTGGAGCCGTACCCCGGGGCAGATGACGATGCAGCTAGATGTTGTCGTTCCCTGTAGGTGGAGTCGTACCCCGGGGCAGATGACGATGCAGCCAGATGTTGTCGCTCCCTGTAGGTGGAGCCATACCCCGGGGCAAATGACGACGCAGCTAGATGTCATCGTTCCTCGTAGGTGGAGCCATATCCCGTGGCAGATGACGATGCAGCCAGATGTTGTCGCTCCCTGTAGGTGGAGCCGTACCCCGGGGCAGATGACGATGCAGCCAGATGTTGTCGCTCCCCGTAGGTGGAGCCGTACCCTGGGTCAGATGACGATGCAGCTAGATGTCGTCGCTCCCCGTAGGTGGAGCCGTACCCCCGGGCAGATGACGATGCAGCTAGATGTCGTCGCTCCCTGTAGGTGGAGCCGTACCCAGAGGCAGATGATGATGCAGCCAGATGTTGTCGCTCCTTGTAGGTGGAGCCGTACCCCGGGGCAGATGACGATGCAGCCAGATGTCGTCGCTCCCTGTAGGTGGAGCCGTACCCCGAGGCAGATGATGATGCAGCTAATGTCGTCGCTCCTTGTAGGTGGAGCCATACCCCGGGGCAGATGACGATGCAGCTAGATGTCGTTGCTCCCTGTAGGTGGAGCCGTACCCCGAGGCAGATGATGATGCGGCTAGATGTCGTCGCTCCCTGTAGGTGGAGCCGTACCCCGGGGCAGATGACGATGCAGCTAGATGTCGTCGCTCCCTGTAGGTGGAGCCGTACCCCGGGGCAGATGACGATGCAGCTAGATGTCGTCGCTCCCTGTAGGTGGAGCCGTACCCTGGGGCAGATGACAATGCAGCCAGATGTCGTCGCTCCCTGTAGGTGGAGCCGTACCCCGAGGCAGATGATGATGCAGCTAATGTCGTCGCTGCCTGTAGGTGGAGCCGTACCCCGGGGCAGATGACGATGCAGCCAGATGTTTTCGCTCCCCGTAGGTGGAGCCGTACCTTGGGTCAGATGACGATACAGCTAGATGTCGTCGCTCCCCGTAGGTGGAGCCGTACCCCGGGGCAGATGACGATGCAGCTAGATGTCGTCGCTCCCTGTAGGTGGAGCCGTACCCCGAGGCAGATGATGATGCAGCCAGATGTTGTCGCTCCTTGTAAGTGGAGCCGTACCCCGGGGCAGATGATGATGCAGCTAGATGTCGTTGCTCCCCGTAGGTGGAGTTGTACCCCAGGGCAGGTGTATTAGTCAATGTGTAGATGGTTGTGAAGTTGCAGTGCAGGGCAGGGGACGCCAGAATAATTCGAGGACACAGCTGGTGCAGTTCCACACTTTTACTCACGGTTCTTAGGTGGTCACGCCCGGCCGGGTGCTGCGTCTTATGAGCCGGGGTCCAGCCACTCCCAGGTAGATTAGAGATACTTACAGCACCCCGTTCTGTGCACCTTCCCCGGGTCGTCTCTCTCTGTGCTGGCTCTCTCCCTCCTGCCCTGCCCCTCACACTCAGTGTCCCGCACCAGTGGCCTCGGACCCTACCGGGTGAACCACTCTTCGTCCCCTTTGGCTCTATCTGACCACCTTTGCAGTGAATGGTGTGGATTCGGCTGCTGCTCCTGGAGATGCAGCAGCCTCTGGTTGGCTAGCTGAGGCCTCAAGACTCCTCTACTAGTCTGGGCCCGGTGACCCTCTGCGGCCCTGGTGCCCTCCACTTTCCTGCGACCAGCAATGGATGTGAGCCCCACGGGTGGATTTCTCACTTCCCGTGCCTCTGGGATCCCTTCCTTCTCTGGATCTCCTGCCTATGCTTCCCCCGTCTCTCTGGGACGAGCTCCCCCAGCTCCACTCCCCTGGTCCTAGTCCTTCTCAGCTCCCTCACTGAGGCTAAACTCTTCTTCTCTTCCCTTCTTTCCTTCCACTTCCAGCTGTTTCCCTCTTCTATCTGCCTCTTCTACTGTCAATCACTCTAAGTGATTTAGCAGACCCACCTGCCTTATGTTAGCCCCATCTCCAGCCAGGGATGGAGGTTTGATCATTTCCCTCATCTTTCTGGCCTTGAGTGACTAGTGGTGGATGCAGGTGTGTGGGTACTGGGTAGTGTCCCCTCCTTACCTGGGGTTGAAGGTATCACATCTCTGGCTAAGGTGCAGTACCTCTGTGGCGACTGGACCGCAGAGACGCCACACTAGTCTGCATGTGTTTCTCTGGGAACTTGTACAGGAGAAGCTAGCTTCTTTGATGTGAGACTGCAAGAATGATATCACCACACCCCCAGTCTCAGTGTATTACCTGTTTATACTCTTCTTGACATACGTTTCTTGTATCTGCCTGGCTGCTAGTCTGCATGTGTCTCTCTGGGAACTTGCACAGGAGTTTCTAACTCTCTTGGTGTGAGACAGCAATAATGATATCATTAAACTCCTTGTGTCCCAGCATTTCACACCGCAGCTCGGTGTGGTAACTGTTTATACTCTATAGACCTCACTACTACTAAATGGCACCACAAGAGTCTTCTGTGCCAAGGTACAGACATGCAAATGGAGGCCATTTATTATTCTTCAAGCAGTCATACTGGGGCCACATGGAGGCTTAGTGCTTATCACTGCTGCCGTGCAGTATTAGGGGACTGGATGCAAATCCAATCAAGGATAATATCTGCAAGGTCTTTCTAAATTCTCTCCATAATGAGGGTTTCATGTATCTGCCTGGCTGCTAGTCTGCATGCGTCTCTTTGGGAACTTGCACAGGAGATGCTATCTCTATTTGGTGTGATACCATAATAATTATATTGCCTCACTACTGGTGTTCCAGCATTACACACCGCAGCTCGGTGTGGTAACTGTTTATACTCTTTAGACCTCACTATTACTAAATGGCACCACGAAAGTCTTCCATGCCACGGTACATACACGCAAATGGAAAATGTCTTTTATTTTCCAAGCAGTCGTACTGGGGTAGCATAGGTGTTCAGTGCTTGGCACTGCTGCTGTGCAGTAATGGGGTCCTGGCTTCAAATCCAACCAAAGATGACAACATCTACAAGGTGTTTGTATCTGCCTTGCTGCTAGTCTGCATGTATCTGTCTGCGAATTTGTACATGATGTGCTAGCTCTCTGTGGTGTGAGACAATAACGATATTTCCACTTTCCTGGTGTCCCAGTATTTCACACGACAGCTCAGTGTGTTAACTATTTACACTCACCCCATTATTACATGCTGGCTTCCTAATATTTCACACCGCAGCTCAGTGTGTTAACTATTTACACTCGCCCAATTATTACATGCTTGGTGTTTCAGTATTTCACACCACAGCTCAGTGTGTTAACTGTTTACACTCACCCCACTACTACATGCTGGTGTTTCAGCATTTCACACTGCAGTTCAGTGTGTTAACTATTTACACTCACCCCACTACTACATGCTAGTGTTTCAGCATTTCACACCGAGGGTCAGTGTGTTAACTATTTACTCTAACCCCACTACTACATGTTAGTGTTTCAGCATTTCACACTGCAGCTCAGTGTGTTAACTGTTTTACTACATTCATCACCACGTACTACCAATACTCATGGTGTTTCAGCATTTTCATTTCACTGTTCAGTTTACAAGTGTAGTTTAATACTTATTTTACACTACCCCACTACTACATGCTAGTGTTTCAGCATTTCCACCACAGCTCAGTGTGTTAACTATTTACTCTCACCCCACTACACATGCTGTGTTTCAGCATTTCACACTGCAGCTCAGTGTGTTAACTGTTTACACTCACCCACTACTACATGCTAGTGTTTCAGATTTCGCACCGCAGCTCAGTGTGTTAACTATTTACTCTCACCCCACTACTACATACTAGTGTTTCAGTATTTCACACTGCAGCTCAATGTGGTAACTGTTTGCACCCTTTACAGCTCATTACTATTCAGTGGACATTGTATCTGGGCATGTTAGAGCTGAGGCTTTTTCCCATGTAGTTGCCAGCATCACGCATGACGTTGAGCAGCAGACATGAAATAAACTTTGCTGTGACTAAATATTAAATCGCCTGTAACCCCGGGCAGCTCAGTATGTAACATGGGGGTTAATGTAGCATCCGATGGTGGATGCATCTTTGTCTTTCCTACAGACTGATGGGTAATGAGGGTCACTAATTGGTGTAATTATTCAGCAATGACCGGTCAGTACTGTGGAAGGTAGCCCATGGACTGTGTGGTGGTGGATGATAAGGGCGGTAGTCAGTTGTACATTGTTAGCGTGGAAGGGTTAATAGTCCCCATTGGCCACGGTGTAATAGCGCAGAGCCGGCACTGCGTCAGACATGGCGTCTGTGAGTTTGTGGCGCGGCGTGAGTGACGTGTTTATTAGAGTCTTGGTGATATATGGCTGTAATCCCCCCGCCCCCGGCGCAGCCGTCTACACAGCGGATTATGAGCGATGCATTATTAAAGCCCCATCCTCCAGAACATGGCGGAGGCCGCAGGATCAAACCTCTTTAATATTTCAGTCTGTGCGACGCTTCCCTCGCTCTCCGCACACCCGTATATTTTATTTCCCCCACCCCGATCATAAAAGACATCCAAATAAAGGCGGCGGCTGGTACACGCCATCCGGGTCATCCGCCCCCCTCCGCCTTGTATAATGCGCCTGAGTCTTGATCTACGAGGCACGGCTTACTGTGAGCCCCGAGCCGCTAGGAATTCTGGGAAAACGCTGCAGCCAATTATTACCCCCCACTCCTCACAACAGACGCCCCCATTCCCCATCACTTATCTGCAGGCGCAGGGGTGAGAGCGAGAACCTACTCCAATCCTGCTTACAGCAGGTGCAAAAAGTATTCAACACGTCACCAATTTTCTAAGTAAATATATGTTTGAAGGTGCTAATGATAAGAATATCTCACCAGATGACAGTAGCAACCCATCCAATCCACACAGCTATATGTCCATAAAGGATGTGTAATAATGAGAAATGACACAGGGAGAAAGTATTGAACACATGAAGAGAGAAGAGGTGCAAAAAGCCCTAGAAAGTCCTGACCCAGCTGAAATCTATCAGTGATTATTAGAAAGCAATCCTGCCACTGAGTGATGATAATATCAGTGGATCATCTAATAGACGATAAAAAGGCGTCTCATTACCAAGGTGCCACACAAGAAACATCTCATGACAGGAGAAACCAGTGATGAAACAAGAGTGGATATTTCACAAGAAATGATCCAAATAACAGCCAAGGAAGAAAATAAATGTGCTAGAATGTCCAAGACAATCACCGGAGCTGAATCCAAAAGAAAATGTCTGGAAGGATCTAAAGCTCCGAGATCAACAGAAGGATCTGCAGGAGGTGAAGTGTTTGTGTGGAAGAATGGGCCAAAATCCACCTGAGCAATGCAGGGACCAGTGTCTCCATACAATGCAGGGACCAGTGTCTCCATACAATGCAGGGACCGGTGTCTCCATACAATGCAGGGACCGGTGTCTCCATACAATGCAGGGACCGGTGTCTCCATACAATGCAGGGACCAGTGTCTCCATACAATGCAGGGACCAGTGTCTCCATACAATGCAGGGACCGGTGTCTCCATACAATGCAGGGACCAGTGTCTCCATACAATGCAGGGACCGGTGTCTCCATACAATGCAGGGACCAGTGTCTCCATACAATGCAGGGACCGGTGTCTCCATACAATGCAGGGACCGGTGTCTCCATGCAATGCAGGGACCGGTGTCTCCATACAATGCAGGGACCAGTGTCTCCATACAATGCAGGGACCGGTGTCTCCATACAATGCAGGGACCGTGTCTCCATACAATGCAGGGACCGGTGTCCCCATACAATGCAGGGACCGGTGTCTCCATACAATGCAGGGACCGGTGTCTCCATGCAATGCAGGGACCGGTGTCTCCATACAATGCAGGGACCGGTGTCTCCATACAATGCAGGGACGTGTCTCCATACAATGCAGGGACCGGTGTCTCCATACAATGCAGGACCGGTGTCTCCATACAATGCAGGGACCGGTGTCTCCATACAATCTAGGGACCGGTGTCTCCATACAATGCAGGGACCGGTGTCTCCATACAATGCAGGGACCAGGGTCTCCATACAATGCAGGGACCGTGTCTCCATACAATACAGGGACCGGTGTCTCCATACAATGCAGGACGGTGTCTCCATACAATGCAGGGACCGGTGTCTCCATACAATGCAGGGACCGGTGTCTCCATACAATGCAGGGACCGGTGTCTCATACAATGCAGGGGGACGGTGTCTCCATACAATTCAGGGACGGTGTCTCCATACAAGCAGGGACCATGTCTTTATACAGAGCAATGCAGGGACCGGTGTCTCCATACAATGCAGGGACCGGTGTCTCCATACAATGCAGGGACCGGTGTCTCCATACAATGCAGGCCAGTGTCTCCATACAATGCAGGGACCAGTGTCTCCATACAATGCAGTGACCGGTGTCTCCATACAATGCAGGGACCGGTGTCTCAATACAATGCAGGGACCAGTGTCTCCATACAATGCAGGGACCAGTGTCTCCGTACAGGAGCAATGCAGGACCAGTGTCTCCATACAGGAGCAATGCAGGGACCAGTGTCTCCATACAATGCAGGGACCATGTCTCCATACAGGAGCAATGCAGGGACCAGTGTCTCCATACAGGAGCAATGCAGAGACCAGTGTCTCATACAATGCAGGGACCAGTGTTCCATACAGGAGCAATGCAGGGACCAGTGTCTCCATACAGGAGCAATGCAGGGACCGTGTCTCCATACAATGCAGGGACCGGTGTCTCCATACAATGCAGGGAGCGGTGTCTCCAACAATGCGGACCGTGTCTCCATACAATGCAGGGAGCGGTGTCTCCATACAATGCAGGGAGCGGTGTCTCCATACAATGCAGGGAGCGGTGTCTCCATACAATGCAGGGACCGGTGTCTCCATACAATGCAGGGACCGGTGTCTCCATACAATGCAGGGACCGGTGTCTCCATACAATGCAGGGACCAGTGTCTCCATACAGGAGCAATGCAGGGACCAGTGTCTCCATACAGGAGCAATGCAGGGACCGGTGTCTCCATACAATGCAGGGACCGGTGTCTCCATACAATGCAGGGACCGGTGTCTCCATACAATGCAGGGAGCAGTGTCTCCATACAATGCAGGGAGCGGTGTCTCCATACAATGCAGGGACCGGTGTCTCCATACAATGCAGGGACCGGTGTCTCCATACAATGCAGGGACTGGTGTCTCCATACAATGCAGGGACCGGTGTCTCCATACAATGCAGGGACCGGTGTCTCCATACAATGCAGGGACCGGTGTCTCCATACAATGCAGGGACCGGTGTCTCCATACAATGCAGGGACTGGTGTCTCCATACAATGCAGGGACCGGTGTCTCCATACAATGCAGGGACCGGTGTCTCCATACAATGCAGGGACCGGTGTCTCCATACAATGCAGGGACCGGTGTCTCCATACAATGCAGGGACCGGTGTCTCCATACAATGCAGGGACCAGTGTCTCCATACAATGCAGGGACCGGTGTCTCCATACAATGCAGGGACCGGTGTCTCCATACAATGCAGGGACCGGTGTCTCCATACAATGCAGGGACTGGTGTCTCCATACAATGCAGGGACCGGTGTCTCCATACAATGCAGGGACCGGTGTCTCCATACAATGCAGGGACCGGTGTCTCCATACAGGAGGCGTCTGGAGCTTCATCACCAACAAAGATCGAAGTAGCAAGGATTAAATACATTCCAGTAATGTGTTCAATACTTTCTCCCTGCATCATTTTCTCCTTATTACACATCATTTATAGACATCTATGGTGATGTCTTTGCCTGTGTGGAATGAATGGGTTGTTACCGACATCTGGTCAGAAATTCATGACAAGAACACCTACAGAAATAGATTTACTTAAAAAATTGGTGATGTGTTCAATACTTATATCAACTGAGATTGGCTGACAAGTGTCAGCTGCGACAGCAAGATGTACAGTGACGCCTGGCCATAACATTAAGACCAGGTGAGGATTGCGCCTGTTGGGACGGTGAGGGAACAAGTGATCAGATAGGAGAGGAGTGGCCTGGACAGACAAGGAAGACATACAGCATGTGCTCTGGTGTAGTGTAAGGATATCCATGACTCCATCCCTAGATTGTATACAAGTCTCTTCTGCATGACTTGCAGTGCCCAATGTCAGACTCCGGCACTAGTGATGAGTGAGCACTACCATGCGGTCACAAGAAGCTTTGCACAACGTTGCCGACTGTCATGGCGGCGTTGGACTCTGTTCGGATTGCAGATTCTGACATCCCACCCCAGGGTTTACCTGGTGTCTGGGATCAACTCTGGCAGACTCAAGCGTCGACCTATTGTGTTCTGCTTCATAGGCAGGCTAGCAAGAGTTAATCTCTGCTGTCTGATTGCTCTCTTATCACATATTGTGGTTCAGCCTATCATATCGCTCCCCTTCTATTTGTGCTGGTGGATTCCTTCTTCCCATGTCAGCTATAGTTTATCCTTATGTTGGTCTGTGAGGTGCGGTGTCCCAGACTATGGTGAAGCTTGCTCCTCTTATCACATGTTGTGGTTCAGCCTATCACAGCGCTCCCTCCTATTTATGCTGGTGGATTCCTTCTTCACATGCCAGCTGTATTTATCCTATGTTGGTCTGTCAGGTGCGGTGTCCCAGACTCTGGTGAAGCTTGCTCTCTTTCACATGTTGTGGTTCAGCCTATCACAGCGGCTCCCCTCCTATTTATGCTGGTGGATTCCTTCTTCCATGTCAGCTATAGTTTATCTATGTTGGTCTGTGAGTGCGGTGTCCAGACTCTGGTGAAGCTTGCTCCTCTTATCACATGTTGTGGTTCAGCCTATCACAGCGCTTCCCTCCTATTTATGCTGGTGGATTCCTTCTTCACATGCAGCTGTAGTTTATCCTATGTTGGTCTGTGAGGTGCGGTGTCCCAGACTCTGGTGAAGCTTGCTCCTCTTATCACATGTTATGGGAGCCTATCACATCTGCTCCCTCCTATTTATGCTGGTGGATTCCTTCTTCCATGTCAGCTATAGTTTGTACTATGTTGGTCTGTGAGGTGGGTGTCCCAGACTCTGGTGAAGCTTGCTCCTCTTATCACATGTTATGGGGAAGCCTATCACATTTGCTCCCCTCCTATTTATGCTGGTGGATTCCTTCTTCCATGTCAGCTATAGTTTGTATTATGTTGGTCTGTGAGGTGCGGTGTCCCAGACTCTGTGAGCTTTCTCCTCTTATCAAGTTATGGAAGCTATACTTGCTCCTCTATTTATGCTGTGATTCCTTCTTCCATGCAGTATGTTGTATTAGTGGTCTGTGAGTCGATGTCTCAGACCCTGATGAAAGTTGAGCTATTTAGTTTGCGTTGAAAGTTCTCCCCTGTGGTTTGGGCTCCTTCTCTCTTGTTTTTCCTCCTACTACTCTTATTGTCTTACGTTTGTGTGTGCATGATTAGTAACAGAGTTTTAGTTTTCCCTTGTCTATCTTTATCCCCTGTCTCGGGGGATGGGGAATCGATCAGATGGTCAGGAGTAGGGCTAAGTCGGAGGATCAGGCCTCCTCACAATTAGGGTATCTCTGAGATAAGAGATAGCATAGGACCCCCTAGCTTAAGGGACAGATAAGGTCTTCTCAGGATCAGGGCCAGTTGGAAACTCAGACCTCCCCTCCATTAGGGTTACACCTTAGATAAGGACAGCATAAGGCCCCCTAGCTGAAGTGACGGATCAGGTCTTCTCAGCAACAGGGCTAGGTCAGAGACTCAGGCTTCCCCACCATTAGGGGCATCACTGAGATAAGGTAGCATAAGTGTTAGGTCCCCTGGCACCGCTCCCCAGCTCACCTCTCCTGGGTCTGCATCCTCTGCTCCTCTACCAATCGGCATCCAGGCGTACTGTGTCTCGGAGCCATCGCCAATTCCCCTTCCTGTCTGCTTACCACCGGGCTCACACATCAGCACAGTCATGAATCTAATCAGCGGTGCACTAGGTGCGCCTTGCTCCTTCCCTGTGAATCTAGGACAGGCACACTCAACTGCACTCCCTACAATAGTGTCCGTCTCGGTATATAGGCCACCTCCACTGTGGGAGGTGCCGATATCAGTATAAGCTTTTGCTTCTCGGCTGTTATCAGGGCCTCCTTGTGCTCCTTCGGTAGAACCTGTTCCAGCTCTGCGTACCGGGCTCTGTGCCTCCTTTTGTTGTCCTTCGTAGTAAGGCTACCTACGAATCGCCCCCCTGTACTAGCAGCTGTGGTATTAGACCCCTGGCTTTCCCATGGCACCTGTATGGTTGCTAACTAGACCACTCACCAGGGGAGTGGAACATGGCCCAGTTGGTCCTTTAGGACACCTTCCCCCGGAACGTGACAATAAGGCCCCTACTTGGGACAGATCAGTCTTCTCACTGCAGCCTTTGGAGGCTCAGGCTCTCCTCATTAAGGGATACCTGAGATGAGGCATCAACATTAAGGCTCCTAGCTTGATGGACAGATAGGTCACCCTGTTTCCCCATGGTCCATAGTCTCATGAACAGCTCGGTGCTCATAACAGCAGTTGACACTCGGAGCAATCAAGATCAATGTATAATAAGTCAATAGGACCTTCCCAGAAAGCTGGAGTCTCCATTGGCTCAAGCCGTGTGGTTCCTCCCACTGACGATATCACCTCATAACGTCAATTTTTGGCAAACTGCGACTCTGCCGCTCACGTCACGCTTGTCCATCGTCTTTCTCGGTTACAAATCGTTTCCAGCAAGTGGCGCTCTTAATTGTGTGTGGTAATTACAGCGGACCTTCCCAAACGAAATGCGCTCGTGTTACCCATCAATGTGGATAACAGACCTGGCACATTGATCCACAACGAAACCCAGAGATTCGCCCCCTGGGAGGACGAGGACAAGAGAAGATGCTCAGCAGCATTCAGCGAAGGTCACACTCCACCCTGCCAGATCCAGGACCCCAAGAGGAGGAAGGACCTGACCGTAACACTCCACCCTGCCAGATCCAGGACCAAAGAGAGAAGGACCGACCGGTCACACTCCACCCTGCAGATCAGGACCCAAGAGGAGGAAGGACCTGGACCGGTCACACTCCACCCTGCCAGATCCAGACAGAGGAGAAAGGACCGGACGGTCATACTCCCCTGCCAGATCCAGACCCAAGAGGAGGAAGGACCTGTACCGGTCACACTCCACCCTCCCAGATCCGGACCCAAAGAGGAGAAGGACCTGGACCGTAACACTCCACCCTCCAGATCCTGGACCCAAAGAGGAGGAAGGACCGATCGGTCACACTCCACCCTGCCAGATCCATGAACCCAAAGAGAGGAAGGACCCAGACCGGTCACTCTCCACCCTGCCAGATCCATGAACCAAAGAGGAGGAAGGACCTGACGTAACACCCACCCTCCAGATCCAGGACCCAAAGAAGAGAAAGGACCGTCCGTCACACTCCACCCTGCCAGATCCATGAACCCAGAGGAGGAAGGACCGTACCGGTAACACTCCACCCTCCAGATCCTGGACCCAAAGAGGAGAAGGACCTGGACCGGTCACACTCCACCCTGCCAGATCCGACCCAAAGAGGAGGAAGGACCCGACCGGTCACACTCCACCCTGCCAGTCCATGAACCCAAAGAGGAGGAAGGACCGACCGGTCACTCTCCACCCTGCCAGATCCATGACTCAAAGAGGAGGAAGGACCTGACCGGTAACACTCACCCTCCAGATCCAGGACCCAAAGAAGAGAAAGGACCTGCGGTCACACTCACCCTGCCAGATACATGAACCCAAGAGAGAAGGACCTGACGGTAACACTCCCCCTCCAGATCCGGACCAAAGAGGAGGAGGACCGACCGGTCACACTCCACCCTGCCAGATCAGACCCAGAGGAGGAAGGACCGACGTCCACTCACCCTGCAGATCCATGAACAAAGAGGAGAAGGACCCAGACGGTCACTCTCCACCCTGCCAGATCCAGACCAAAGAGAGGAAGACGACCGGTAACACTCCACCTCCAGATCCAGGACCAAGAGGAGGAAGACCTGGACTGGTCACACTCCACCGCCAGATCCAGACCAAAGAGGAGGAAGACCGACCGGTCACACTCCACCCTGCCAGATCCAGGACCCAAAGAGGAGGAAGGACCCGACGGTCACACTCCACCCTGCCAGATCAGGACCCAAAGAGGAGGAAGGACCGACGTAACACTCCACCCTGCCAGATCCAGGACCCAAAGGGAGGAAGGACCCGACTGTAACACTCACCTGCCAGATCCAGGACCCAAAGAGAGAAAGGACCTGCACGGTCACACTCCACCCTCCAGATCCAGACCCAAGAAGGAAGGAATGACCAGTACACTCCACCTCCAGATCAGGACCCAAGAGAGGAAGGACTGACGTCACACTCACCCTGCAAATCCAGACCCAAAGATGAGGACGGACCGGACCAGTACACTCCACCCTGCCAGATCATGAACCCAAGAGGAGGAAGGACCTGACCGTCACACTCCACCCTGCCAGATCCAGACCCAAAGAGGAGAAAGGACTGCACCGGTCACACTCCACCCTCCAGATCCAGGACCCAAGAGAGGAAGGACGACCGTCACACTCCACCTGCCAGATCCAGGACCCAAGAGAGGAAGGACATGGACCGTCACACTCCACCCTGCCAGATCCAGGACCCAAGATGAGGAGACGACCGTCACACTCACCCTGCAGATCCAGACCCAAGAGGAGAGACTACGGTACACTCCACCCTGCCAGATCCAGGACCCAAAGAGAGAAAGGACCCGCCGGTCACACTCCACCCTGCCAGTCCGGACCCAGAGGAGGAAGGACCCGACCGGTACACTCCACCCTGCAGATCCAGGACCCAAAGAGGAGAAAGGACCTGGACCGGTCACACTCCACCTGCCAGATCCATGAACCCAAGAGGAGAAGGACCCGACCGTAACACTCCACCCGCCAGATCAGGACCAAAGAGGAGGAAGGACTGACCGGTCACACTCCACCTGCCAGATCCAGGACCCAAAGAGGAGGAAGGACCCGACCTCACACTCACCCTGCCAGATCCAGGACCCAAAGAGGAAAAGGACCCGGACCGGTCACACTCCACCCTGCCAGATCCAGGACCCAAAGAGGAGAAGGACCCGACCGGTCACACTCCACCCTGCCAGATCCAGGACCAAAGAGGAGAAAGGACCGGACCGGTCACACTCCACCCTGCCAGATCAGACCAAAGAGGAGAAAGGACCTGACCGGTAACACTCCACCTGCAGATCCAGGACCCAAGAGGAGGGAGGACTCGGATCGGTCACACTCCACCCTGCCAGATCCAGGACCCAAAGAGGAGAAAGGACTGGACCGGTCACACTCCACCCTGCAGATCCAGGACCCAAGAGGAGAAGGACCCGACGTCACACTCAACCGTGCCAGATCCAGGACCCCAAGAGGAGAAGGACCCGACGGTAACACTCCACCTGCCAGATCCAGACCCCAAGAGGAGGAAGGACCCGATCGGTAACACTCCACCCTGCCAGATCCAGGACCCAAGAGGAGAAAGGACCGACGGTAACACTCTCCTGCCAGATCAGGACCCAAGGGAGAAGGACCTGGACGGTCACACTCCACCCGCCAGATCCAGGACCCAAGAGGAAGGAACCAGACCGTCACACTCCACCCTGCAAATCCAGACCCAAAGAGGAAAGGACCTGGACTGGTCACACTCCACCCTGCCAGATCCACACCCCAAGAGGAGAAAGGACCCGGACGTCACACTCCACCTGCCGATCCAGGACCCAAAGAGAAAGGACATGACCGTCACACTCCACCTGCCAGATCCAGGACCCAAAGAGGAGAAAGGACTGGACCGTCACACTCCATCCTGCCAGATCCAGGACCAAGAGAGAAGGACATGGACCGTCACACTCCACCTGCCAGATCCAGGACCCAAGAGGAGGGAGGACCCGGACTGGTCACACTCCACCCTGCCAGATCCAGGACCAGAAGAGGAAGGACCCGACCGGTCACACTCCACCCTGCCAGATCCAGGACCCAAGAGAGGAAGGACCGGACTGGTCACACTCCACCCTGCCAGATCCAGGACCCAAAGAGGAGGAAGGACCTGGACCGGTCACACTCCACCCTGCCAGATCCAGGACCCAAAGAGGAGGAAGGACCGGACCGGTCACACTCCACCCTGCCAGATCCAGGACCCCAAGAGGAGAAAGGACCTGGACTCGGTCACCCACTCCACCCTGCCAGATCCATGAACCCAAAAGGAGGAAGGACCTGACCGGTCACACTCCACCCTGCCAGATCCAGGACCCAAAGAGAGAAGGACCTGGACCGTCCACACTCCACCCCAGATCCAGAACCCCAAGAGGAGGAAGGACCCGGACGGTCACACTCCACCCTGCCAGATCCATGAACCCAAAGAGGAGGAAGGACCCAGACCGGTCACATCTCCACCCTGCCAGATCCATGAACCAAAGAGGAGGAAGGACCTGACCGGTAACACTCCACCCTCCAGATCCAGGACCCAAAGAGGAGGAAAGGACCGACTCGGTCACACTCCACCCTGCCAGATCCAGGACCCAAGAGGAGGAAGGACCTGTACCGGTACACTCCACCCTGCCAGATCCTGGACCCAAAGAGGAGGAAGGACCTGACCGGTCACACTCCACCCTGCCAGATCCAGGACCCAAAGAGGAGGAAGGACCCGACCGGTCACACTCCACCCTGCCAGATCCATGAACCCAAAGAGGAGGAAGGACCCAGACCGGTAACACTCCACCCTGCCAGATCCAGGACCAAAGAGGAGGAAAGGACCTGACCGGTCACACTCCACCCTCCCAGATCCAGGACCCAAAGAAGGAGAAAGGACCCGACCGGTCACACACTCCACCCTGCCAGATCATGAACCCAAGAGGAGGAAGGACTGACCGGTACACTCCACCCTCCAGATCCAGGACCCAAAGAGGAGGAAGGACCCGGACCGGTCACACTCCACCCTGCCAGATCCAGGACCCAAGAGGAGGAAGGACCTGGACCGGTCACACTCCACCCTGCCAGATCCATGACCCAAAGAGGAGGAAGGACCATGACCGGTCACCTCCACCCTGCCAGATCCAGGACCCAAAGAGGAGGAAGGACCTGACCGGTAACACTCCACCCTGCCAGATCCAGGACCCAAAGAGGAGGAAGGACCTGGACTGGTCACACTCCACCCTGCCAGATCCAGGACCCAAAGAGGAGGAAGGACCGACCGGTCACACTCCACCCTGCCAGATCCAGGACCCAAAGAGGAGGAAGGACCCGACCGGTCACACTCCACCCTGCCAGATCCAGGACCCAAGAGGAGGAAGGACCGACTGGTAAACACTCCACCCTGCCAGATCCAGGACCCAAAGAGGAGGAAGGACCGACTGGTACACACTCCACCCTGCCAGATCCAGGAACCCAAAGAGGAGAAGGACCTGACCGGTCACACTCCACCCTGCCAGATCCAGGAACCAAGAGGAGGAAGGACTGACCGAGTCACACTCCATCCTGCCAGATCCAGGACCCAAAGAGGAGGAAGGACCTGGACCGTCACACTCCACCCTGCCAATCCAGGACCCAAAGAGGAGAAGGACCCGGACCGTCACACTCCACCCTGCCAGATCCATGACCCAAGAGGAGGAAGGACCTGACCGGTCACACTCCACCCTGCCAGATCCAGGACCCAAAGAGGAGAAAGGACCTGCACCGGTCACACTCCACCCTGCCAGATCCAGGACCCCAAAGAGAGGAAGGACCGGACCGTCACACTCCACCTGCCAGATCCAGGACCCAAGAGGAGGAAGGACTGGACCTGTACACTCCACCCTGCCAGATCCAGGACCCAAGAGGAGGAAGGACCGGACCGGTCACACTCCACCCTGCCAGATCCATGAACCCAAGAGGAGGAAGGACCTGACCGGTCACACTCCACCCTGCAGATCCAGGACCCAAGAGAGAGAAGGACCTGACCGGTCACACTCCACCCTGCCAGATCCTGGACCCCAAGAGGAGGAAGGACCCGACCGGTAACACTCCACCCTGCCAGATCCAGGACCCAAAGAGGAGAAAGGACCTGGACCGGTCACACTCCACCTGCCAGATCAGAAAAAAAAAAAAAAAAAAAAAAAAAAAAAAAAAAAAAAAAAAAAAAAAAAAAAAAAAAAAAAAAAAAAAAAAAAAAAAAAAAAAAAAAAAAAAAAAAAAAAAAAAAAAAAAAAAAAAAAAAAAAAAAAAAAAAAAAAGGGGGGGGGGGGGGGGGGGGGGGGGGGGGGGGGGGGGGGGGGGGGGGGGGGGGGGGGGGGGGGGGGGGGGGGGGGGGGGGGGGGGGGGGGGGGGGGGGGGGGGGGGGGGGGGGGGGGAGAAAGGACCCAGACTGGTCACACTCACCTGCCAGATCCAGGACCCAAAGAGAGAAGGACCTGTACGGTCACACTCCACCCTGCCAGATCCAGGACCCCAAGAGGAGGAAGGACCCGATCGGTAACACTCCACCCTGCCAGATCCAGGACCTAAAGAGGAGGAAGGATCCAGACCCGTCACAATCCACTCTGCCAGAATCAGCACCCTAAAAGGAGGAATGACCTGGACCGGTCACACTCTATCCTGCCACATCCAGGACCCAAAGGGGAGGAAGGACCCAGACCGGTCACATCTCCCAACTCTATTGTGAGGAGGACAAGAGGTGACACTCCGTGTTCTCATTGGAAGATTAGATTGTGAGCTCCTGGGGTCAGTGATGATGGGAGTAGTGATACATTATGTGATAATTAGATTGTGAGCTCCTGGGATCAGTGATGATGGGAGTAAGTGATACATGATGTGATAGGAATAGATATTGGTGAGCTCCTGGGGTCAGGGATGATGTGTTATGTCTCATCCTCGCTCCTCGGTGTCTCTGCCATGTTGTGCGGCACATTGGCTCCATTTCTTCTCCGCCTTCTGGCTCTAATTAAGTCACTGCGGTTTTCTCATTGTTTGCAATGTTGATGTGGTGGGACGCCGGTGCCGATACCGTGCAGTGCGCAGGCCCGGTGCAGCGATGGCTCCCAGACCACCCGATTCATTACATGCTGCCATCCTTTTATTGAAGGCACATAAAATGCCGCGCGCTGAGAGGCCGTGATTTATGGCTTCCCCCGCGCTGCCGCGCTCTGCGTCTGCATAATTTCTAGGTTGTACCTATAAAAAGTAGCTGGTCCTGAGAGCGAGCCGCACCGCACACCGGCAACGTATCGCATGGAAATCCAGGTCAGGAAGTCTCCTGTGCCTCCACGACGAGCAACACGGCGAGGAATCAGTGTAAGTGGGAAGAACAGGAGGGGATCCGGACAGGACTAGAAGGGGATCACCCCCTACACCCATCGAAAGATCCAGACACTGCTAGATGGGGATCACCCTAAATCACCTCACACTGTACCAGGTGTGAAGAGGAGAGGGATCCAGCCGGGACTAGAAGAGGATCACCCCCATCACATTGTACTGCACCAGGTGTGAAGAGCAGGGGGATCCAGCCGGTACTAGAAGGGGATCACCCCCATCACATTGTACTGCACCAGGTGTGAAGAGCAGGGGGATCCAGCCGGTACTAGAAGGGGATCACCACCATCACATTGTACTGCAACAGGTGTGAAGAGCAGGGGGATCCAGCCGGGACTAGAAGGAGATCACCCCCATCACATTGTACTGCATCAGGTGTGAAGAGCAGGGGGATCCAGCCGGGACTAGAAGAGGATCACCCCCATCACATTGTACTGCACCAGGTGTGAAGAGCAGGGGGATCCAGCCGGGACTAGAAGGAGATCACCCCCATCACATTGTACTGCACCAGGTGTGAAGAGCAGAGGGATCCAGCCGGTACTAGAAGGAGATCACCCCCATCACATTGTACTGCATCAGGTATGAAGAGCAGGGGGATCCAGCCTGGACTAGAAGGAGATCACCCCCCATCACATTGTATTGCACCAGGTGTGAAGACCAGGGAGATCCAGCCGGCTCTAGGAAGAGATCACCCCCCATCACATTGTACTGCACCAGGTGTGAAGAGCAGAGGGATCCAGCCGGCAATAGAAGGAGATCACCCCCCATCACATTGTACTGCACCAGGTGTAAAGACCAGGGGGATCCAGCCGGCACTAGATAGGGATCACCCCCCATCACTTTGTACTGCACCAGGTGTGAAGAGCAGGGGGATCCAGCTGGGACTAGGAGATCACGCTCCATCACATTGTACTGCACCAGGTGTGAAGAGCAGAGGGATCCAGCTGGGACTAGAAGGAGATCACGCTCCATCACATTGTACTGCACCAGGTGTGAAGAGCAGAGGGATCCAGTCGGGACTAGGAGATCACCCCCCATCACTTTGTACTGCACCAGGTGTGAAGAGCAGAGGGATCCAGCTGGGACTAGAAGGAGATCACGCTCCATCACATTGTACTGCACCAGGTGTGAAGAGCAGGGGGATCCAGCCGGCACTAGGAAGAGATCACCCCCATCACATTGTACTGCACCAGGTGTGAAGAGCTGTGGGATCCAGCCGGGACTAGATAGGGATCAACCCCCATCACATTGTACTGCACCAGGTGTGAAGAGCAGGGGGATCCAGCCAGGACTAGAAGGAGATCACCCCCCATCACATTGTACTGCACCAGGTGTGAAGAGCAGGGGGATCCAGCCGGTACTAGAAGAGGATCACCCCCATCACATTACACTGCACCAGGTGTGAAGAGCAGGGGGATCCAGCCGGGACTAGAAGGAGATCACCCCCATCACATTACACCGCACCAGGTGTGAAGAGCAGGGGGATCCAGCCAGTACTAGAAGGAGATCACCCCCATCACATTACACTGCACCAGGTGTGAAGAGCAGGGGGATCCAGCCGGGACTAGAAGTGGATCACCCCCATCACATTGTACTGCACCAGGTGTGAAGAGCAGGGGGATCCAGCCGGTACTAGAAGGAGATCACCCCCCATCACATTGTACTGCACCAGGTGTGAAGAGCAGGGGGATCCAGCCAGGACTAGAAGGAGATCACCCCCATCACATTGTACTGCACCAGGTGTGAAGAGCAGGGGGATCCAGCCGGGAATAGAAGTGGATCACCCCCATCACATTACACTGCACCAGGTGTGAAGAGCAGGGGGATCCAGTCGGGACTAGAAGAGGATCACCCACATCACATTGTACTGCACCAGGTGTGAAGAGCAGAGGGATCCAGCCGGGACTAGAAGTGGATCACCCCCATCACATTGTACTGCACCAGGTGTGAAGAGCAGGGGGATCCAGCCGGGACTAGAAGAGGATCACCCACATCACATTGTACTGCACCAGGTGTGAAGAGCAGAGGGATCCAGCCGGGACTAGAAGAGGATCACCCACATCACATTGTACTGCACCAAGTGTGAAAAGCAGGGGATCCAGCCGAGACTAGAAGAGGATCACCCCCATCACATTGTACTGCACCAGGTGTGAAGAGCAGAGGGATCCAGCCGGGACTAGAAGAGGATCACCCCCCATCACATTGTACTGCACCAGGTGTGAAGAGCAGAGGGATCCAGCCGGGACTAGAAGAGGATCACCCCCCATCACATTGTACTGCACCAGGTGTGAAAAGCAGAGGGATCCAGCCGGGGACTAGAAGAGGATCACCCCCATCACATTGTACTGCACCAGGTGTGAAGAGCAGGGGGATCCAGCCGGGACTAGAAGAGGATCACCCCCATCACATTGTACTGCACCAGGTGTGAAAAGCAGAGGGATCCAGCCGGGACTAGAAGAGGATCACCCCCATCACATTGTACTGCACCAGGTGTGAAGAGCAGGGGGATCCAGCCGGACTAGAAGTGGATCACCCCCATCACATTGTACTGCACCAGGTGTGAAGAGCAGAGGGATCCAGCGGTACTAGAAGGGAGATCACCCCCATCACATTGTACTGCACCAGGTGTGAAGAGCAGGGGGATCCAGCCGGCACTAGAAGGAGATCCACCCCATCACATTGTACTGCATCAGGTGTGAAGAGCAGGGGGATCCAGCCGGCACTAGAAGGGATCACCCCATCACATTGTACTGCACCAGGTGTGAAGAGCAGGGGGATCCAGCCGGTACTAGAAGTGGATCACCCCCATCACATTGTACTGCACCAGTGTGAAGAGCAGGGGGATCCATCCGGCACTAGAAGGGGATCACCCCCATCACATTGTACTGCACCAGGTGTGAAGAGCAGGGGGATCCAGCCGGCACTAGAAGGGGATCACCACCATCACATTGTACTGCACCAGGTGTGAAGAGCAGGGGGATCCAGCCGGTACTAGAAGGAGATCACCCCCATCACATTGTACTGCACCAGGTGTGAAGAGCAGGGGGATCCAGCCGGGTACTAGAAGTGGATCACCCCCATCACATTGTACTGCACCAGTGTGTGAAGAGCAGGGGGATCCAGCCGGGACTAGAAGGAGATCACCCCCCATCACATTTACACCGCACCAGGTGTGAAGAGCAGGGGGATCCAGCCAGTGACTAGAAGGAGATCACCCCCATCACATTCACTGCACCAGGTGTGAAGATCAGGGGGATCCAGCCGGGACTAGAAGTGGATCACCCCCATCACATTGTACTGCACCAGGTGTGAAGAGCAGGGGATCCAGCCGGTACTAGAAGGAGATCACCCCCATCACATTGTACTGCACCAGGTGTGAAGAGCAGGGGGATCCAGCCAGGACTAGAAGGAGATCACCCCCATCACATTGTACTGCACCAGGTGTGAAGAGCAGGGGGATCCAGCCGGGAATAGAAGTGGATCACCCCCATCACATTACACTGCACCAGGTGTGAAGAGCAGGGGATCCAGCCAGGACTAGAAGTGGATCACCCCCATCACATTGTACTGCACCAGGTGTGAAGAGCAGGGGATCCAGCCGGAACTAGAAGAGGATCACCCCATCACATTGTACTGCACCAGTTGTGAAGAGCAGGGGGATCCAGCCGGTACTAGAAGGAGATCACCCACATCACATTACACTGCAGCAGGTGTGAAGAGCAGGGGGATCCAGCCGGGACTAGAAGGAGATCACCCCATCACATTACACTGCACCAGGTGTGAAGAGCAGGGTGATCCAGCCAGGACTAGAAGGAGATCACCCCATCACATTACACTGCAGCAGGTGTGAAGAGCAGGGGGATCCAGCCGCCACTAGAAGGGATCACCCCCATCACATTACACTGCACCAGGTGTGAAGAGCAGGGGGATCCAGCCGGGACTAGAAGGGGATCACCCCATCACATTGTACTGCACCAGGTGTGAAGAGCAGGGGGATCCAGTCGGGACTAGAAGAGGATCACCCACATCACATTGTACTGCACCAGGTGTGAAGAGCAGAGGGATCCAGCCGGGACTAGAAGTGGATCACCCCCCATCACATTGTACTGCACCAGGTGTGAAAAGCAGAGGGATCCAGCCGGGACTAGAAGAGGATCACCCCCCATCACATTGTACTGCACCAGGTGTGAAGAGCAGGGGGATCCAGCCGGCACTAGAAGTGGATCACCCCCATCACATTGTACTGCACCAGGTGTGAAGAGCAGAGGGATCCAGCCGGTACTAGAAGGGGATCACCCCCATCACATTGTACTGCACCAGGTGTGAAGAGCAGGGGGATCCAGCCGGCACTAGAAGGAGATCACCCCCATCACATTGTACTGCATCAGGTGTGAAGAGCAGGGGGATCCAGCCGGCACTAGAAGGGGATCACTCCCATCACATTGTACTGCACCAGGTGTGAAGAGCAGGGGGATCCAGCCGGTACTAGAAGTGGATCACCCCCATCACATTGTACTGCACCAGTGGTGAAGAGCAGGGGGATCCATCCGGCACTAGAAGGGGATCACCCCCCATCACATTGTACTGCACCAGGTGTGAAGAGCAGGGGGATCCAGCCGGCACTAGAAGGGGATCACCACCATCACATTGTACTGCACCAGGTGTGTAAGAGCAGGGGGATCCAGCCGGTACTAGAAGTGGATCACCACCATCACATTGTACTGCACTAGTGGTGAAGTGCAGGGGGATCCAGCCGGTAATAGAAGGGGATCACCCCCATCACATTGTACTGCACCAGGTGTGAAGAGCAGAGGGATCCAACCGGCACTAGAAGGGGATCACCCCCATCACATTGTACTGCACCAGTGGTGAAGAGCAGGGGGATCCAGCCGGCATTAGGAAGAGATCACCCCCATCACATTGTACTGCACCAGGTGTGAAGAGCAGGGGGATCCAGCCGGTACTAGAAGGGGATCACCCCCATCACATTGTACTGCGTCTGGTGTGAAGAGCAGGGGGATCCATCCGTCACTAGAAGGGGATCACCCCCATCACATTGTACTGCACCAAGTGTGAAGAGCAGGGGGATCCAGCCGGCACTAGAAGGGGATCACCCCCCATCACATTGTACTGCACCAGGTGTGAAGAGCAGGGGGATCCAGCCGGCACTAGAAGGGGATCACCACCATCACATTGTACTGCACCAGGTGTGAAGAGCAGGGGGATCCAGCCGGTACTAGAAGTGGATCACCACCATCACATTGTACTGCACTAGTGGTGAAGTGCAGGGGGATCCAGCCGGTAATAGAAGGGGATCACCCCCATCACATTGTACTGCACCAGGTGTGAAGAGCAGAGGGATCCAACCGGCACTAGAAGGGGATCACCCCCATCACATTGTACTGCACCAGTGGTGAAGAGCAGGGGGATCCAGCCGGCATTAGGAAGAGATCACCCCCATCACATTGTACTGCACCAGGTGTGAAGAGCAGGGGGATCCAGCCGGCACTAGAAGGGGATCACCCCCCATCACATTGTACTGCGTCTGGTGTGAAGAGCAGGGGGATCCAGCCGGTACTAGAAGGGGATCACCCCCATCACATTGTACTGCACCAGGTGTGAAGAGCAGGGGGATCCAGCCGGTACTAGAAGTGGATCACCCCCATCACATTGTACTGCACCAGTGGTGAAGAGCAGGGGGATCCAGCCGTACTAGAAGGGGATCACCCCCATCACATTGTACTGCACCAGGTGTGAAAAGCAGGGGGATCCAGCCGGTACTAGAAGTGGATCACCCCCATCACATTGTACTGCACCAGTGGTGAAGAGCAGGGGGATCCAGCCGGCACTAGAAGGGGATCACCCCCATCACATTGTACTGCACCAGGTGTGAAAAGCAGGGGGATCCAGCCGGCACTAGAAGGGGATCACCCCCATCACATTGTACTGCACCAGGTGTGAAAAGCAGGGGGATCCAGCCGGCACTAGAAGGGGATCACCCCCATCACATTGTACTGCACCAGTGGTGAAGAGCAGGGGGATCCAGCCGGCACTAGATAGGGATCACTTGTTACACCTCCCATTGCCCTGTGCATAGTCCGCTGGTAACGTCGTGTACATTGTGAGGACTCCTCTTTTCTAGTTGTTAGGTTTCGCTGTAAGTGCAGTTGGAGTTTGTCGATCATGAAGGAATTGACAGATCATTATACATGTACAGGTTCTATATCTTAATGTTAATCCACAGGACTACTACCACCATTGTGTGCAGATCCAGTAAGTGGGTCGGAGGCCGTTAGACTCCTGTAAATGTCACTGGTGTGACGAATCCGGGCCGCGTCCGGTGTTTGCCGAGGAGACATCGAAATGTCACCAGAAACAGTAATAGTGATGTATTATCCTGCACTGTGCTCTCCGCGCTCGCCCCAAACATCAGCGCCATTTATCATACAGAGAATTACACACCGGTGCTCCTCCAGGTGTCACAGTACTACAATGGCCGGGGTACTCAGCTGGCTGGGACAGGCAGTCTCCCTCATGGTGACGATACCCAGCAGCCGTGGCCCTGATGGCCGACGCTGCATGTAGTGGGCTACCAGGGGATAGGTGCTGGTGCAGCAAGGTGTAATACTCCCCTCAGCAGGAGCAGGCCCCTGGGAGTAGTAGTAGGAGATGATGTTAAAGATTATAGGAGTTATGGGGAGAAGAGATGCAAGGAGCTCACATGAAGTAGGCAAGGAGACAGTCTCTTGTTCTTCACCTTTTTACTCTGTTTTTCAGTCATCAGCAGGTGTAGGGCACTGGTTCACTGGGCCGGTCATCTGGTCAGTCTCAGAAGAGCTACGGACCTCTATGCTGGATGGATGTACGGCCTACCAGCTGACTTCTCTGTGAAATGAGGTTCTAGGTACTTAGATCTCCTATACGCCTTTTGCTCCCTCGTGGCTAACTACCAGGCAGGCAACCCAGGCTCTATGAGCAACCAGACCCACACTGGTTCTCTAGTCCTTTGGTAGTTGTTGTGCCCCTGGCTAGTCCCACAGTGTGGCTGCTGTGCTTGCAGCCCAGTAGCCTCCAATTCACTGCCAGTCCTGCAGATCTGAGAGCTCAGGGTTCTGGCACCCTTACTGCAGCTATGGTGATCAGACCGCAGGGGCGCCACCACAACTCCCAGCATGTCCCACCAGCCTGGATCGGCACAGTGTGCCCTGAAACGAGGTGACGCAGAGCCCGCTCTATGACGTCCCTGCTCTGTAATGCAGCCCCCTCTATGATACAGCCCCTGCTCTGTGACATCCCAGCTTTGTGATGCAACCCCCCGCTCTGTGACGCCCCTGCTCTGTGACGTCCCCGCTCTGTGATGCAGCCCCCATCTATATGATGCATCCCCTGCTCTGTGACGCCCCCCCCCCGCTCTTTAATGCATCCCCCGCTCTGTGATGCATCCCCGCTTTGTGACGCCCCCGCTCTGTGACTGCCCCGCTCTGTGAGGGCTCTACTCTGTGACGCCCCCACTCTGTGACGCCCCTGCTCTGTGACTGCCCCGCTCTGTGAGGGCTCTACTCTGTGACGCCCCCACTCTGTGACACCCCCACTCTGTGACGCCCCTGCTCTGTGACTGCCCCGCTCTGTGAGGGCTCTACTCTGTGACGCCCCCACTCTGTGACGCCCCTGCTCTGTGACGCTCCGGTTTTTCACCATTCCTGTAGAATTCATGTTTTAATAAATAATCTGGAGATCTCGGGGCAGGAAATGAGATTTCTTATTAAATAGTTACGTTGGTATTTCTCGCTTTCCCCCAGGACTGAGGCGGGAGCCGGGCGAATGGAGCTAATAATGAGATCACAGGCTCATACATTTGTTTGCAGAGTCTGGCAGCTCGTGTGATCGAGAACTGGTTAACGCTTCGCTCTGGCACATACATTATTCACCTGACGTGTTTTATATAGCGGCCCCGGGGCCCTCATCTCAATGGTTTGGTGAGAAGGCTGCATGTATGACAGGGCAATGAGTATGCGGACTCAGCCAAACGTCTACATCTGTAATGATTGGGGCTGATCATAGTGGTCAGCAGGTAGGAATGGCCACAGTAATCAGCAAACAGAGAATCATAGAGGTGGTGCAATGTGAAGAGACCTCCTGGGTAATTATGTGAAGAGACCTCCTGGGTAATTAGTCAAGAGACCTCCTGGGCCAGGGACCTCCTGGGTCATCATGTGAAGGGACCTCCTGGGTCATTGTGTGAAGGTATCTACTGGATCATTGTGTGAAGAGACCTCCTGGGTCATTAGTGTGACGAGACCTCTGGATCAGATCTCAGTATGAAGGGACCTCTGGGTCATCGTGTGAGGACCGTGATCGTAAGGATCGGCTCATGGTGGGGCCTCCTGGATGTGTGACACTCGGTCGTGTGAAGAGGACCTCCCGGGTCTCATCGTGTGAAGGGACCTCCTGGGTCATCGTGTGAAGGACTCTGTGATGTGAAGGGCCTTCCAGGATCATCGTGTGAAGGGGCCTTCTGGGTCATTGTGTGAAGGTGCCTTCTGGGTCATCGTGTGAAAGGGGCCTTCCAGAGTCAACGTGTGGCACCCCTCAGGTGTCACATGTGTGACGAGACTCTTGGATCATCGTGTGAAAGGACCTCCCAGATCAACGCTTGGGGGCCTCCTGGGTCATCGTGTGAAGAGACCTCCCGGGTCATCGTGTGAAGGGACCTCCTGGGTCATCGTGTGAAAGGGCCTTCCATATTATCGTGTGAAGGTGCCTTCTGGGTCATTGTGTGAAGGGCCTTCCGGGCCTCATCAGTGTGGCACCCAGGGTCAATGTGCCACAGTGTCATCACTGCCCCTGGTAGTGGTGTCACCAGAGAGCAACAGAGGGTAATCTTATCAGGCAACACACACACAACACCAACACCTCCAAGCCAGAAGAGGGAGACAAGCCTGGATTAGAGTGAGCGCCCCTATATATTCTGGTCTGGGGAGGAGGAAGTTAGTGCGTTCCTTAGGGCTGTGAAGAGGACCTGGGTGTAAAATAGCTGTGCTCAGCTCGTCCCAGAGTCTCTAGCTAAGTTCCAGGCCTAAGGCTAGGGTCTGAGGAAAGGAGAGGAAGGAACACATCAGGGAGGCTGAGCATCTCTGTGCTCACCTCAGAGGAAAGTGCATAGAACGGACACCGGAGTCCGAGACTGTGCAGGGTCACACATCCCGGCAGTCAACACCGGAAAGTGGGGGTTCCAAATTCTCCAGCTACACTGTACCAGAGACACAGCAACACACAGACTCCAGTAACACTGACACCTGGGAGCAGGGTAGAGAAAGTGAAGGACTCTAGTTGCCTGTTATACCGGTACCCCGCAGGAAGAGACAGGGCCGGCAGCCTAGCTTAAGCAACTAGAGCCAAAGTACAAGTGCAGTAAGGGAGGCACAGACCCGGCCGGGTGAGAATAACCCCAAGTTGCTCTCAAGACTCTGTGAACAGCTTTTATCATCTGCTCCAGTAAAGGACTGAGAAAACTACAAAACCGTGAGTCTGCCTATTCCTTGTGCTCGTCGCCCTGCATCCCACATAGACATTTCACACTGCCCCGGGATTGGCTTTGCCCATGGAGAGTCGTTCCATCCCCAGCTGCCATCCATCATCCCCAGAGGTTCTGCAGCAGCGGTGGTCCCCACTGACCACATCCCACGGTTGGTGTCCCGACAAATTCCCTGTAAATACCCCACTTTTTGAACTGAGCCCAGGCCAGGACCGGGTCACGACCACCGTGATCCCCGAGAGACAGCATCGGCCCGGTTCCCCAGTATCCCACGGCCTGGGGGCCCATCAATCGTGTGAAGGGGCCTTCCGGGTCATCTGGACCATATGTGGTGCCTGGATGTCAAGGATCGCTCAGAGGTATAGGATTTATTTAGCATATTTTGTCCTTGACTTGCCTCATATGAAGATGACAAAGCTTGAGTTAGATACTTTTGAAGTCTTTTGTGCTCCAAGATTCTAAACCACAAGACGATGATTCCAAAGACTAAACCCACAAGGAATGGACATATGTGTTCCATGTATCCCATCAGTGAGGAGCTGTATGCAGTGGAGCTATCTAGGTGTATAGACTTATACTATTGGTAACCATTAGGGATGGGCGAATCTACTCGCTAGGACTCGTTACTCGGCGAGTAGTAAGGGACTCGCAGGACTCGGTACTCGGCGAGTTTCCCAGTGATTACTCGCACGAGTCCAATGCAAATCAATATCAATCCTAGTTTAGTCAGAAACGCTGACAACACTAGGATTGCCATTGTTTGCATTAGACTCGTGCGAGTAATCACTGGCTACTGTGCCAGTGATAGCAGGGAAACTCGCAAAGTAACTGCTGTTTCTTTGCGAGCCGAGTCCAGCTGTCTTCTCTGTGCAGCTCCAGGGTCCTAGAGCCCGCCTGCTCACAGACATGATGTAGCAGTGCTGAGATTGTTCTCAGTCTGCTCATTCCCTGTGCATAGACATCTATATCTATGCACAGGGGATGTAGCAGAGAGGACATCGCATTTTGGACTACGTCGGACGGAAGAGGATTTTTTTAATTAAAGATGGAGTCCCTAATGGCTTTTTTTTTATTTCAAATAAAAATTTTTCTCTGTGTTTTTTTAACCCTTTATTGGAGATTCTTAGTGGCTGGGTCAAATGTGGCCTGACATTAAGAATCTCGGGCTTAATACCAGCTTGTATAACAAAGCTGGTATTAACCCCTTTATTACCCAGCGTGCCACCGCTACCAGGGCCGCTGGAAGAGCGGGATTCAGCGCCAGAGGATGGCGCTTCAATGAACGCGCCATCTTCTGGGGCGGCTGCGGGCTGCAATTTGCAGTGGGGGGTGCCCAGAAAGCTTGGGCATCCCTGCGCTGCGGATTCCAGCCCCCAGCTGCTTAGCTGTACCTGGCTAGACATAGAAATTGCGCGGAGCCCCACGCATTTTTTTAAAATTATTTCATGAATTTCAGAGTCAGAGTCAGAATCTCAGAGTCTCAGAGTCAGAGTCAGAATCTCAGAATTTCATGAAATAATTAAAAAAAAATGTGTGGGGCTCCGCGCAATTTCTATGTCTAGCCAGGTACAGCTAAGCAGCTGGGGGCTGGAATCCGCAGCGCAGGGATGCCCAAGCTTTCTGGGCACCCCCCGCTGCAAATTGCAGCCCGCAGCCGCCCCAGAAGATGGCGCGTTCATTGAAGCGCCATCCTCTGGCGCTGAACCCCGCTCTTCCAGCGGCCCTGGTTGCGGTGGCATGCTGGGTAATAAAGAGGTTAGGGCCAGCTTTGTATTATCAGCTGGCCCTAAGCCCGAAATTTATGGCGGTCACGCCAATATTAGACATGACCGCCATGAATTTCTATTAAATTGTTTTAAAAAAACACAACACAAAGAAAATTTTTTATTAGAAATAAAAAAAAAAGCCATTAGGGACTCCATCTTTAATTAAAAAAATCCTCTTCCGTCCGACGCAATCCAAAACGCGATGTCCTCTCTGCTACATCCCCTGTGCATATATATAGATCTCTATGCACAGGGAATGAGCAGACTGAGAACAATCTCAGCTCTGCTGCATCATCTCTGTGCACAGACATTCATGTCTGTACACAGGGAATGAGCAGACTGAGAACAATCTCAGCACTGCTACATCATCTCTGTGCACAGACATTCATGTCTGTACACAGGGAATGAGCAGACTGAGAACAATCTCAGCACTGCTACATCATCTCTGTGCACAGACATTCATGTCTGTACACAGGGAATGAGCAGACTGAGAACAATCTCAGCACTGCTACATCAGGCAGCAGGCGGGCTCTAGGACCCTGGAGCTGTGGCAGCCAGCACACTGAGGAGACAGGACTCTTATCTGTGCGAGTCAGCGATTACTTACAAAGTAAACGAGCAATGCAAATAAATGACAAAACTAGGATTGCTTCAGGCTGAAGCTTCCGAGACACATCTGCGATTTGTAAATCTCACACTACTCGCTATTACTCGCTTCCCCATTCATTAACATTGGACTCGCTAGACTCGCAACGAGTAGCGAGTCCTGGGCTCGGACTCGCTAGAGTCAAGCGATTCCGAGTAATTTAGGATTCGCCCATCACTAGTAACCATGTCTTTATCAGTGAAATTTGGTGTCTTGTTCAGTCCCCGATTTTATAAAATCTGTCCCCTTACCATGCCGTCAGCCTTTACTTTCATGCAATAAAGCGGCCGGTGATGCGGAGCTCACTTATACCGGTGCAGTCCTGTAGTAGAAACCACTGGTCTAACAAGTCCATTCATGACATTTACTCCAACTGGATTTTCCCCCATCACTTGTAGTGGAAGAAACTACAAAAAGGAGACCCCAAAACGTCACAGAACAGGGGGCCGAGCCCTGAGGAGCAGAAAAGTCACCACCACTCTGCTGCTGACCCCATAACATCATCACATTGCACCCAGCCATGGCTGAGCAGATGCATGCATCCATATATCACGTAGCACAATGCTGAATGTAGGATGGAGTGGTGTAAAGCTGCCATCACTGGACTCTACAGTATTGCACAGGCCATTCTCATACCTACTTAGCTCTGCCTTACTCACTGTTCCGGCCATCGCTCTGAGTTGCCTTGTTTTGGTTGAAAGTCCTAAGGAGGCACAGCTAAACTCTTCAGGAATGTGTATGCTCCCTGTCCTGCAGAGAATTCCCTCCCTGGCCTATCACCTGCTAGCAGGTGATATATCAGGCGACTCCACCCTTCATTCCTCACCCATCCTTGGTTCTTGTTCAGTTTCTGTCAAGTTTCCTGCAAGGTTCTTCTAGTGTTGTCTCTTCTGTTTTTGTTTGCCCCATTCTTTGTCCCTGACCTCAGTGATGTAACCAGAACCTGCGCTGTCTGCCCTGACTTCAGACTGCCTATGTATCTGCCTGTGCCCTCTGTACCTCATACACCTGCCTTGACCCATCAGTCAGCTGCCCTATGAGTTGTACTTGGTGACTATCTGAGGCCCAGCATATCCTCACTGTCATGTGTTGACTGCTGAAGTCTATGTGTAAAGCTCTCTGTAGTTTTAATAGGAGTTATTTTCCTTTGCTACATTGAGTTAATATGTAGATGCTGCTGTGTTGCTGTGAGGCGGCTCTGCAGATAATAAGTTTGGGGTTTGTCATTTAAACAGTTCCCTCTTCTACCAGCAGGTGTTGCTGATAGAGTTTCAGTTTGTGAAGACCACAAACCGAGTAGGCATGTGTGAACCTTGTGCTGAAGCGTCCTTGGTATTTTTCCTTATTTTTGGGAGTTGCTGTGAATCCCAGTCGGTGGGTGGAGGTGAGGGGGTTTTAGCACAGGGCTAGTCAGGAGCAAGGGAAAGGGTGGTGGGCCAGACCTCTTCACTATAAGAGGTCAGCAGGTCATCCAGGCCTTAAAGGAGACATATATCTGGCACTTAGATAAGGGCTGTGTTCCAATGTGAAAGTTGTACCCAATCTCTGAGCTCTTCAGGACCAAATGGCACTAGGTCATTCAGGCCTTGGAGGAGGCAACACCTGGCACTGGGATAAGGACTCTGTCCCTGGATTAGAGCTCTACCCAATCTCTGAGCTGGTCTGGATCAGAGGACAGCAGGTCATCCAGGCCTTGGAAGAAACAAACAGCTGGGCCAGGGATACAGGCTCTGTCTTGAGATGAAAGCTGTACCCAATCTCCAAGTTCAGGTCCAGCAGGCAGCTGTCACAGGGTGGTATGAAGGGTAGGGAATCAGGAGGCAAGATGGTAAGACAGGTGAACTAAACAGCTAGTCTGACCCATAGACTGGGAGTCCCTGGCTCACCCTGATCCTGGAATTACCTCTGAAAATGAGGACATCCTGGCCGTCACCCTTGTCCTTTGCTCCTGATCAGCCCTAGGCTAAGAGCCCCTACCTCGACCCATGGACCAGGAAAACCCAGCAGGTCCTATGGAACGAAACAGTAGCAGTACAGCTCAGCACAGCATGACTTCACTGCACGAAGTCCAAGAAGAGACTGAACTGTATCTGCGACACCCAGTGGAGGGAAGTGGAACTACTTCAAGGCTGAGGGAGTGGAGATCTGAATGCTAAGACACACCCCTTCACCTCTACCTGCAAAACTGCACAGCCTTGACTACAGCATTAACTAAATGTAAACAAACTTTGATTTAAATCACAGCAGCAGATTGTCCAGGCCTTGGAAGAGGCAACGCCTGGGATATGGGCTCTATCCTGGGATGAGAGCTCTACCCAATCTCTAAACTTCTTGGGATCAGCAGTCACATTTGCGTCCAGGCCTTGCAGGTGGAATAACCTGGTATATTGGCTGTGTCCCGCGATGAGAGCCCGTCCTCATTGCTGGAAGGAGTACATGTCCGTTCCTGTCGCCTCACTTCAATCAGATCACGTTGTGAGCATTAGATGGAAAATGCATCTCTTAAATAGACGTCAGATCAAAGCGCGCGGCTCTCGGCAGCCGGAGGAGACTGCGGGAAACAAACATTTTAACACCACTTTGCTGCAAGCCTTTCATCATCCGGAAACCTCTGTAATAAGGACGCGGCAGTCGTTCTTCACACATCACAAAGCAGAACGCTGCCCTGGTAACCTGCTCGGTGTGCCCACGGTCTGGGGTCATTAGTGGCACGTGGGCGTTCTCGTCACAAACACCATTAGTGTGATTACTGCTACCAGGTTCATATGTGGAGTCTACGGGTGACACCTGCTGCATTAACTGATCACATAATCATTCCTAGTAGATACAATCTCCGGTATGTCTTCAGATCCTCTGCATTCCTCATCCTTTATCCCTGGACATCCATCATGGATGATCACCATTAGTGGCCAGATGGATGATCACCATTAGTGGCCAGATGGATGATCACCATTAGTGGCCAGATGGATGATCCCCATTAGTGGCCAGATGGATGATCCCCATTAGTGGCCAGATGGATGATCACCATTAGTGGCCAGATGGATGATCACCATTAGTGGCCAAATGAATGATCACCATTAGTGGCCAGATGGATGATCACCATTAGTGGCCAGATGGATGATCCCCATTAGTGGCCAGATGGATGATCCCCATAAGTGGCCAGATGGATGATCACCATTAGTGGCCAGATGAATGATCACCATTAGTGGCCAGATGGATGATCACCATTAGTGGCCAGATGGATGATCACCAT
This sequence comes from Allobates femoralis, assembly GCA_033576535.1. Taxonomy (NCBI): domain Eukaryota; kingdom Metazoa; phylum Chordata; class Amphibia; order Anura; family Aromobatidae; genus Allobates; species Allobates femoralis. The sequence continues at coordinate 119,955,273 of JARQOC010000012.1, read as the reverse complement.
TAGTGGCCAGATGGATGATCACCATTAGTGGCCAAATGGATGATCACCATTAGTGGTCAGATGGATGATCACCATTAGTGGCCAGATGGATGATCACCATTAGTGGCCAAATGGATGATCACCATTAGTGGCCAAATGGATGATCACCATTAGTGGCCAAATGGATGATCACCATTAGTGGCCAGATGGATGATCACCATTAGTGGTCAGATGGATGATCACCATTAGTGGCCAGATGGATGATCACCATTAGTGGCCAAATGGATGATCACCATTAGTGGCCAAATGGATGATCACCATTAGTGGCCAGATGGATGATCACCATTAGTGGCCAAATGGATGATCACCATAGTGGCCAGATGGATGATCACCATTAGTGGCCAGATGGATGATCACCATTAGTGGCCAGATGGATGATCACCATTAGTGGCCAGATGAATGATCACCATTAGTGGCCAGATGAATGATCACCATTAGTGGCCAGATGGATGATCACCATTAGTGGCCAGATGGATGATCACCATTAGTGGCCAGATGAATGATCACCATTAGTGGCCAGATGAATGATCACCATTAGTGGCCAGATGGATGATCACCATTAGTGGCCAGATGGATGATCACCATCAGTGGCCAGAAACTAGAGGCACATTGACGTCATCGGAATATTGTTATCGTACGACTTTTACTGATTCTTCCATGTCACTTGAGGTCAGACATTTTAGTCCATGGTGTTCAAGACCCCCTAGCCACAATAGAGGACCCTGGCGAGAACATCTCTATAGCCATCATTTACCAATGATACTTGAATAGTGGTCAACTAATGCCAGAGGACAACTCTTCTTCAGATTCTGGTATTCTTCCATGTCACTTGAGATTAAACATTGTAGTCCATGGTGTTGAAGATCCCTAGCAACCACGGCTGGTGAGTCGGTAAGACAAACATCCGACTCCAACGCCAACTCCACCAAAATGGACACCAAACATTCAACTTTGACTCCTCAATTTCCCTGAATCCGACTCAAACACCATTGGTTGCAGTTCACACTGCTGCTTCCAATGTGTGCAGACTCATATTTTTTTGCCCTTGTATTCACCACTGCTGGTAACAGCAGATTGGAGGCACCTGCCCCTCCCATATGAAGTCTGCACACAGAGCTGCCACCCACACAGCCCTACAAGGTGAGATAGTCCTGTGTCTCCCTCACCCTGTCCAGCTGAGGTATGTACACACTGGCAGGTTTTTACCGTAGCACTAGGGACAGAGTTAGGACTGTCTCTATCAGGGCCTACCTTGGAGTGGGTGAGACAGCTTATTGTACGTTTTCTTGCAGAAACGTATAAACCAAAAGGCCCTGTTTTTGTTACAGCACTTGCTATTTATTTATATTTTTACAGCAGAGCGCCTTTTGTGTGATTCATATACTGTTTTTGCACCTGTTTACCAAACATTCAACTTTGACTCCTCAATTTCCCTGAATCCGACTCAAACACCACCAAAATAGACACCGACTCTGACTCTATGACTCCGACTCCCCAACCATGGCTGTGACGTCAGTAATCCAAACATCTGACTCCAACTCCTCAATTTCCCTGAATACGACTACAACACCAAGTCCACCAAAATGGACACTGACTCCACGACCCCAGCTTCACAACCATGGCTGTGACGTCAGTAATCCAAACATTGGACTCCTCAATTTCCCCGCATCTGACTCCACCAAAATGGACACCAACTCTGACTCCACAACCATGGCTGTGAAGTCGGTAAGCCAAGCATCAGGCTCCAAGTCCTCACTTTCCCTTAATCCAACTGCAACTCCGACTCCTCAATTTTCCTTGCTTCATCGGTGCCTACGTCTTCAGGGTCAATGGTGGATAGTGTTCGGCAGACGACATCGGTCAATGGGCCGGTAGATGTGGCACCTTCTATACTGATTTACCAAATACATAAACCGCCAACTCCTTCACCGCAGGACGCTCCACAATGGATCGATACCCGCGCACATAAGCGGTTTCCCGTGTGGACTCTACGGCTTGTTTTAGGAAATGTATTAAGTGTCAAGCAGGTTAAAATGGATGCCTCCTCGGAACCCGGTGCAGCCGGCGAGGTTTCCATAGCAACACATTCACCAGGGATTAAGAAAATCATTCATTCTATAAGACACCAAAAAACAAGAAAATACTCCGGGGACCAATTCCCAGTCATGTGGGTTAATGTGGCGGTAGCGCAGCTTAGCAGAAATGGCTCCTTCCCTGTATGGACGGCATCATGGAATAGAAATGCAAATGAAGCATTGAGATTTAGCGCGGCGGTGTCACCGGGTGCAGGCTACCGCTAATCCGGGGGACTGGCATAGGGTTCTGGTCTTACAGGAGCGGAGAGAGTTAAGACTTCTCCATTACACTTCTTGGGATTCTTCTTTCTCTTTCTCTTTTTTATTACTCTGTTCTGCAAAATGACTTTCTATCTGCCCTGGAGCGCCATGTGCAGAATGTGCAATCTCTACTTAATTTGCCTTCTCGCCAGCGACTGGAGTCTTAGTATTAGAGACACATGCGGGGGGTGCAGGCTTTGGCGGAAAGGATTTAGGGTCACTCTCGTAAGAATACAAAGCAAATCATGAGGCATCTGATTTACAACTGGGGCCCTTAGCGCTCAAGAAGCTCCGGTATCAAAGATGCACACTATGGCACTCCGGGGGAAACCCAGCACAGGACGACGAGGGGGGGAAAGGAGACTCTGACAATAATGAACCCTAGAAACACCAACGCTGACACCTGGCTCCCCTAACAACTCTATACAGTCTCCACAAGTGTCACCGAGCAGGATACCTCATCCCTGTCTGTCCCTCAAAAAGTTTAACATAGGGATCAGACAGGGTGAACACTGATCCCCCCCAGATAACAACGAAAGGAAAGCACCAAGGACACAAACAAGGGTGAGAGGTAGGCCCAATTAGGTGAACGAAGAGAAAGACAGCAAAACACTGGGGATCCACAATTCACAGCAAGGCCAGGAAGCAACACCACCTCCAAACACGCTATCACCAGCAATGCATCAGGGGAGCCAAAGGGTATAAATAGAGACAGCTGAAAGGTCGGCAGGTAGACCTGCTGGGATCTAGTGACCTCCAGCTATCATCAATCGGAGAAATACCAATTAAAGAGACAGGACAACAGTTCAGGATTTTGGCTGTTTGGCCAGACGGTGCAGCCTTCTGCAAGTGGCCCTAACCGCCTCGTCCGTGGCTGCCGATACACCCGTGACACACTATTATACAAACCAGTAGGGCTCCACATGATGATACATGAGCTCAACACATGGTGACATAATACACAAACTCAACATGATGGATATTACACGAGCTCCACACGAAGGTGATTATTATTATTATTTATTGATTCATATAAGAAAAGATGTGAGGCGGCACTCACCGGTTTTTGTGCAGTTCTTCTTTTATTGAAGGTTCATCTTCAAATTACAGTGGCAGGGAGGGGGTGCTGTGAGACGGCGGACGACGGCCTGCCGTTTCGACGGGTCCTGGTCGGTCCACCGGCCCTCTGTGGTCACCTCCCTGCACCCTGTCTATCCTTGAAAATCTGGATTAAAAGACCACTCTGCACATACCGGTGAGTGCTGTCTCTTCTTTTAAATCGCTGTATAACGTCCTGGTGCTTTGGATGTGCAACGCCGGAGGGGAACCCGCCAGGGATGATATCCCGGAACATGATTGTTGATACCGCTTAGTGCCCTGAATTTTCTTTTTTCTGGAATGTTCCTCCTTCCCTCAGTCCACACAATGTTCCTCCATTCCTCCGTCCACACAATGTTCCTCCATTCCTCCATCCACACAATGTTCCTCCATTCCTCCGTCCACACAATGTTCCTCCATCCACACAATGTTCCTTCATTCCTCCATCCACACAATGTTCCTCCATTCCACACTGTCCCACCACACAATGTTCCTCCATTCCTCCGTCCACACAATGTTTCCTCCATTTCCTCCTCCACACAATGTTCCTCCATTCCTCCGTCCACACAATGTTCCTCCATTCCTCCGTCCACACAATGTTCCTCCATTCCTCCGTCCACACAATGTTCTCCTCCATCCACACAATGTTCCTCCATTCCTCACACAATGTTCCTCCATTCCTCCGTCCACACAATGTTCCTCCATTCCTCCGTCCACACAATGTTCCCTCCTCCACCACACAATGTTCCTCCATCCACACAATGTTCCTCCATTCCTCCATCCACACAATGTTCCTCCATTCCTCCGTCCACACAATGTTCCTCCATTCCTCCGTCCACACAATGTTCCTCCATTCCTCCGTCCACACAATGTTCCTCCATTCCTCCGTCCACACAATGTTCCTCATTCCTCCGTCCACACAATGTTCCTCCATTCCCGTCACACAATGTTCCTCCATTCCTCCATCCACACAATGTTCCTCCATCCACACAATGTTCCTCCATTCCTCCGTCCACACAATGTTCCTCCATTCCTCTGTCCACACAATGTTCCTCCATTCCTCTGTCCACACAATGTTTCCTCCATCCTCCTCCACACAATGTTCCTCCATTCTCTCCCCTCGTCCACACAATGTTCCTCCATTTCCTCCGTCCTCCACAATGTTCCTCCATCCCCACAATGTTCCTCCATCCTCCGTCCACACAATGTTCCTCCATTCCTCCGTCCACACAATGTTCCTCCATTCCTCCGTCCACACAATGTTCCTCCATTCCTCCGTCCACACAATGTTCCTCCATTCCTCCGTCCACACAATGTTCCTCCATTCCTCGTCACACAATGTTCCTCCATTCCTCCGTCCACACAATGTTCCTCCATTCCTCCGTCCACACAATGTTCCTCCATTCCTCCGTCCACACAATGTCCTTCCCGTCCACACAATTTCCTCCATCCACACAATGTTCCTCCATTCCTCGTCCACACAATGTTCCTCCATTCCTCCGTCCCACAGTCCCACCACACAATGTTCTCCATTCCTCTCCACAATGTCCCTCCATTCCTCCATCCACACAATGTTTCCATCCTCCATCCACACAATGTCCTCCATCTCCGTCCACACAATGTTCCTCCATTCCTCCGTCCACACAATGTTCCTCCGTCCACACAATGTTCCTCCATTCCTCCGTCCACACAATGTTCCTCATTCCTGTCCACACAATGTTCCTCCATTCCTCCGTCCACACAATGTCCTCCTCCACTGTTCCTCCGTCCACACAATGTTCCTCCATTCCTCCGTTCACACAATGTTCCTCCATCCACAATGTCCTCCGTCCACACAATGTTCCTCCATTCCTCCGTCCACACAATGTTCCTCCATTCCTCCGTTCACACAATGTTCCTCCATTCCTCCATCCACACAATGTTCCTACATTCTCTCCTGTATAACATGTGCCGCTTCACCCTTATATAAGGCCCCTGATTCACAACTGTGTCTTCACACAATGATTGACCGCACTAATAGAACTCCACACTGCTATTATTGTGATCACATCTCCTGTACAACATGTGCTGCTTCACCCTTATATAAGACCCTGATTCACACCTGTCCCTTCACACAATGATTCACCGCACTAATAGAACTCCACACTGCTATTATTGTGAACACACCTCCTGTATAACATGTGCTGCTTCACCCTTGTATAAGGCCCCTGATTCACACCTGTCCCTTCACACAATGATTGACCGCACTAATAGAACTCCACACTGCTATTATTGTGAACACACCCCCTGTATAACATGTGCTGCTTCACCCTTATATAAGACCCTGATTCACACCTGTCCCTTCACACAATGATTGACCGCACTAATAGAACTCCACACTGCTATTATTGTGATCACACCTCCTGTATAACATGTGCTGCTTCACCCTTATATAAGACCCTGATTCACACCTGTCCCTTCACACAATGATTCACCGCACTAATAGAACTCCACACTGCTATTATTGTGAACACACCTCCTGTATAACATGTGCTGCTTCACCCTTGTATAAGGCCCCTGATTCACACCTGTCCCTTCACACAATGATTGACCACACTAATAGAACTCCACACTGCTATTATTGTGAACACACCCCCTGTATAACATGTGCTGCTTCACCCTTATATAAGACCCTGATTCACACCTGTGTCTTCACACAATGATTGACCGCACTAATAAAACTCCACACTGCTTTTATTGTGAACACACCCCCTGTATAACATGTGCTGCTTCACCCTTATACAAGACCCCTGATTCACACCTGTCCCTTCACACAATGATTGACCGCACTAATAGAACTCCACACTGCTATTATTGTGAACACACCCCCTGTGTAACATGTGCTGCTTCACCCTTATATAAGGCCCCTGATTCACACCTGTGTCTTCACACAATGATTGACCGCACTAATAGAACTCCACACTGCTATTATTGTGATCACACCCCCTGTATAACATGTGCTGCTTAACCCTTATACAAGACCCCTGATTCACACCTGTCCCTTCACACAATGATTGACCGCACTAATAGAACTCCACACTGCTATTATTGTGAACACACCTCCTGTATAACATGTGCTGCTTCACCTTATATAAGACCCCTGATTCACACCTGTGTCTTCACACAATGATTGACCGCACTAATAGAACTCCACACTGCTATTATTGTGAACACACCTCCTGTATAACATGTGCTGCTTCACCCTTATATAAGACCCTGATTCACACCTGTCCCTTCACACAATGATTGACCGCACTAATAGAACTCCACACTGCTATTATTGTGATCACACCTCCTGTATAACATGTGCTGCTTCACCCTTGTATAAGACCCCTGATTCACACCTGTGTCTTCACACAATGATTGACTGCACCAATAGAACTCCACACTGCTATTATTGTGAACACACCCCCTGTATAACATGTGCTGTTTCACCCTTATATAAGACCCCTGATTCACACCTGTCCCTTCACACAATGATTGACCGCACTAATAGAACTCCACACTGCTATTATTGTGAACACACCTCCTGTATAACATGTGCTGCTTCACCCTTATATAAGACCCCTGATTCACACCTGTCCCTTCACACAATGATTGACCGCACTAATAGAACTCCACACTGCTATTATTGTGAACACACCCCCTGTATAACATGTGCTGCTTCACCCTTATGGTGGGTTTACATGTTTCAATATCGTTGCGATATCGCAATTCAATGGCGCGGGAGCGCGCATTTAGTGCACGTTCCTCCCGCATCGCATCGGAGGTTTACACGTTGCGATTTCTGAATCCAACGTCCGTACGATGTCTACGCCCCCCAACCCAGGAACAACCATTTAACATGGGAGTGAATGGGTGACATTGAACTTCACATCGTAGTTGGGCTGTCACACAGCACGATCCGGCTCCAATCTCCATTCAATATCGGAGCATTGAATAGCACGCTCATTCAATCCCTGATATCGCATTGACATCGTTCCTGCATCGTATTGGACGTTCACACCATACAACGCAGGAACGATATCGGCTCCAACGATCAAACCACGTGACTTTTCATTGAAATTGGACGCCGATATTGAAAAGTGTAAACCCACCATTATATAAGACCCCTGATTCACACCTGTCCCTTCACACAATGATTGACCGCACTAATAGAACTCCACACTGCTATTATTGTGAACACACCTCCTGTATAACATGTGCTGCTTCACCCTTATAGAAGACCCCTGATTCACACCTGTGTCTTCACACAATGATTGACCGCACTAATAGAACTCCACACTGCTATTATTGTGAACACACCTCCTGTATAACATGTGCTGCTTCACCCTTATATAAGACCCCTGATTCACAGCTGTCCCTTCACACAATGATTGACTGCACTAATAGACCTCCACACTGCTATTATTGTGATCACATCCCCTGTATAACATGTGCTGCTTCACCCTTATATAAGACCCCTGATTCACACCTGTGTCATCACACAATGATTGACTGCACTAATAGAACTCCACACTGCTATTATTGTGAACACACCTCCTGTATAACATGTGCTGTTTCACCCTTATATAAGACCCCTGATTCACACCTGTCCCTTCACACAATGATTGACTGCACTAATAGAACTCCACACTGCTATTATTGTGAACACACCTCCTGTTTAACATGTGCTGCTTCACCCTTATAGAAGACCCCTGATTCACACCTGTGTCTTCACACAATGATTGACCGCACTAATAGAACTCCACACTGCTATTATTGTGATTACACCCTGTATAACATGTGCTGCTTGACCCTTATATAAGACCCCTGATTCACACCTGTCCCTTCACACAATGATTGACTGCACTAATAGACCTATACACTGCTATTATTGTGAACACACCTCCTGTATAACATGTGCTGCTTCACCCTTATATAAGGCCCCTGATTCACACCTGTGTCTTCACACAATGATTGACCGCACTAATAGAACTCCACACTGCTATTATTGTGATCACACCTCCTGTATAACATGTGCTGCTTCACCCTTATATAAGAAACCTGATTCACACCTGTGTCTTCACACAATGATTGATTGCACTAATAGAACTCCACACTGCTATTATTGTGAACACACCCCCTGTATAACATGTGCTGCTTCACCCTTATATAAGACCCTGATTCACAGCTGTGTCTTCACACAATGATTGACCGGACTAATAGAACTCCACACTGCTATTATTGTGATCACACCTCCTGTATAACATGTGCTGCTTCACCCTTATATAAGACCCCTGATTCACACCTGTGTCTTCACACAATGATTGACCGCACTAATAGAACTCCACACTGCTATTATTGTGATTACACCCTGTATAACATGTGCTGCTTGACCCTTATATAAGACCCCTGATTCACACCTGTCCCTTCACACAATGATTGACTGCACTAATAGACCTATACACTGCTATTATTGTGAACACACCTCCTGTATAACATGTGCTGCTTCACCCTTATATAAGGCCCCTGATTCACACCTGTGTCTTCACACAATGATTGACCGCACTAATAGAACTCCACACTGCTATTATTGTGATCACACCTCCTGTATAACATGTGCTGCTTCACCCTTATATAAGAACCCTGATTCACACCTGTGTCTTCACACAATGATTGATTGCACTAATAGAACTCCACACTGCTATTATTGTGAACACACCCCCTGTATAACATCTGCTGCTTCACCCTTATATAAGACCCTGATTCACAGCTGTGTCTTCACACAATGATTGACCGCACTAATAGAACTCCACACTGCTATTATTGTGAGCACACCTCCTGTATAACATGTGCTGCTTCACCCTTATATAAGAGCCCTGATTCACACCTGTGTCTTCACACAATGATTGACTGCACTAATAGAACTCCACACTGCTATTATTGTGATCACACCTCCTGTATAACATGTGCTGCTTCATCCTTATATAAAGCCCTGATTCACACCTGTGTCTTCACACAATGATTGACCGCACTAATAGAACTCCACACTGCTATTATTGTGATCACACCTCCTGTATAACATGTGCTGCTTCACCCTTATATAAGACCCCTGATTCACACCTGTGCCTTCACACAATGATTGACCGCACTAATAGAACTCCACACTGCTATTATTATGAACACACCTGTATACACACACCCCACACAATGTGACAGATATTGCATGAGCTCTACACGATGATGATGGATAATACACAAGATTTTATGTCAGCTGCCTCATCTGCATGAATCAGCGTTGGTCTACAGTCTGTGGGCAGCTACTGGCAGTGAATAAATTTGTATTTTTTAACCATCTACCTCTCCCCCATCCAACGTCTATCGCCAGAATTATGCCGTTTACAGATCATTTGAATCTTGTCCTAAACAAACAGGATATGTTCGATATTTATAGAGACGTGATTCATGGAGACAAGTTGGTCTCTTCTAAATCTTTTATCATGAGGAGCAGCCAGGACGGTGAACAGGCATCTAGACTCAGTGCATGATCAGAAGGCAAGGTGATCACAACAACTTCCATACTGCAACAATAGTTCTTAGGATACAGTTTAATCTCTGCTCTGACCTTGTGCTGTGAGGACGTAGTGCTGTGTTACAGAACCTTTCCTGAAGTAAACTGCTCTGCGAGATTCATCTGTTGGGAGTTGCTCTTCCTTTCCCTGGGTGGAGGTGAAGGGTTGTTAGCCCTTGGCTGGATAGGAGCAGGGCAAGGTTGGCAGCCCAGACATCTCCACCTTTGGGGGTAACTCTGGGATCAGGGTCAGCTAGGAAACCCCAGCCTATAGAGTCAGATTAGCTTCCCTCATCCACTCAACCCATCTCTGTCTTCCTGCTACTCCACTCATGCGCTATTAGCATCCCGTGACTAAGGTCCCATGCTCCTCACCATGACCTGACGCTTAAAGAAGTGTGACGCCCTCGATGGTCTGGCATCACACCGGGGTATTACACTCATAAAAGAAGTGCAATTTTCCCCAACTGCAAGTGGATGCTAGGCTGGTGGGTAGGACACATTCCTGCACTCCCACACTAGAGTAGTGGTGGGAGGTTACTACTGGGAGGGAGAGATAGTCACCTCTAGAGGGAGTCAAAGAGTCAGTGAGTGAGTAAGGAGTTAGAGAGTGAGAAGAGTTGAGGAGGAGTGTGGAGTGAGTTGGGAGGTCTAGCAGGATCCTGAGGAAAGATGAAAGGGGATTTTGAGGGGATCCTGAGAGAGGGTGCATGATACGTGAGTTTGGGCCCGAGAGAGAAATAGGGAACCCCACCGTGGAGCGACCATACTCCAGGGAGCTTCCCCAGTCCACCGAGAACACGGCCAGAATCCAGCTCTAAGGTCGTCAACCGGCTGCTGGGGTCTGTTTACCGGCTGCAGCACACTGCCACACGGAGCGGTCCACCTGCTTCTTCACTGCGAGGGAGGGGAGCCCCTAAAGTACCTTCAAGGACTAAATGGTCTGGACTAATCCTAGGCGGGGAAGAAAGGACGCAGGTTCGTCAACTAAGGCATACCACAGGTACCTCCATACCACCTGGCATCCACTTGCAGCCACCCATAGGGCTACCTGTTTGCTTAACATCTTGCTGAACTGTGGACATTGTATACGGCTGCTGACTTTTACAGTAAAGTACCCGGGAGAGTGACTTTGTCTTTGTGTTACTAAAATTCAACCTTTCTGCTTACAGCAATGTTGCCCTGGAGGTCCAGCTCCATCTGTAGGGAGTTTTGCCATCCTTGCCGCAAGGACTGTGGCGGCGCTGGTGATCCCTCACCTGGTACTAGAGGTGGCGTCACGAGACAACAAATTCTTATCCTTGTACATAACCCCTTTTTGAAGTGTCACCCAGGCCATGGGCTCAGGCACCGCCACCCGTGACATCCCCGTGAACCCCTCTGAGCCCGATACCCGAGTACCCCAGGGCCTGGGGCTCAACAGAAGCCACCGCATCCGGCGAAGTCATAACAACATATTCAGCAACATTTTTGGAGAGGACAGGGCACTTCTGACAATGATGTTTTTTAGATTCGGAGGTTGTCTAAAACACAATAGTGGGGGATCCGGAAATATAGATGTTAGTCTCATCTTTTTGTAGTTGTGGTTGTAGTTTTCTCCAGACTTGGATTGTCGGTGACTACGAGAGGCACCCGGTGTTTTCTTTCTAGTTGTGTAATGTAGGAGATGATTCCTTGATATTCTTGTGGATATTGTACTCTGGTTCTCGATTGCTCTTGGATGGTGCCTGATTCGTAAAGGTCTTTGTGAGGTCCTCATGGTGATTGTCTCTATCTGTAGGGTTGGCACATCTCCGGTTGTATCTGATGGCCTGGCTCTACACAATAGAGTTTTTATGTGTTTTGGATGGAAGCTGTCCCATTGGAGATATGTTGGACGGTCAATTCGCTTTTGGTACAGGGATGTCTCTATTTCATTGTTCTGTAGCTTAATGATGGTGTCCAGAAAGCTGATTTCAGTGCAGGAGTAGTTAAGTGTTCAGTTGATGGTGGATGAAACTGATGAAAGTGTTGATGGAACGTCTTCAGCTGTTGCTCAGACTCCGTCCAGATGATTAATATGTCATCGATATAACGGTAATACCAGAGGCCTGATAGGACAACAGGATAAAAAGTCACCTTCAAGCTTGGCCATGAAAAGATTTGCATACTGTGGAGCCATTTTGCTCCCCATTGTGGTGCCGGTCTCCTGTAGTTATATGTTGTCGTCAAATGTAAAGTAATTGTGTGTGAGGATGAATGTTATAAGCTTCACCACAGAGTCGGCATCAATCCCTGTGTTCTCCAGGAAGGTTTTGTAGCATTTAATCCATCCTGGTGTACAGAGACTCCACATCCATGGTGGTGAGGATGCTTCCTTCTGGTAGAGATCCTAGTGCTGACAGTTTATTCAGTAGGTCAGTTGTGTCCTGAATGTAGCTGGGCGTCTCTTCTACCAGGGGTTTGAGAACACCCTCTACCCACCCAGAAATGTGTTCGGTGATTGTGCCCACACATGAGATGATGGGTCTCCCTGGATTTCCTTGTGAATTTCGGGAATTATCTAGAATGTGCCTGTTATTGGACTTTCTGGTATCATGTCATCAGCTCTTAAGGATATGTCAGGTAGACAAGACACCAGCCTGTATAATTCCTTCTGATAGTCCTGTGTGGGGTCAGACTGCAATTGCTTGTATTAGCGTGTGTCTGTCAGTTGTCTGTTTGCTTCCTTCAGGTAGTCAGTGTGGTGCCCCTGCGTCCAGGAGGCCACAAAGGGAACTGCAGCCAGGCAGGTAGGACGACAGTTGAACACCAACACCCTCACAGCCCACACAAACCACGTACAGTAGAGGGCAGCACCCAACCCAAAGCCTAGGAACTCTAAGCAGGCGAGGGGTGGTGGGTTTAGAGCAGTGGGTGGGCAAACACGTAGTCAGGTGACAGAAGGTAGAAATAGTGAAGGGGGTGGAGAAAGGAGTCAGTAGGCCGAGGTAGGCTGAGATGAAAAGATTGATATCACACGTCCTGGACAAGTGGGGTGTAGGAGCGCAGAATCTGAACAGAGCTAGTGCGAGCTGCAGAGAGAAAGCACGTCCGAAGCCAGCACCCCGGGAGTGTGAGGGAAGAGAGGGACGGTGATACCTGGGCCCTAGAACGACAGCCGAGACGACCAGACTGCAGGCAGAGTAGCCCTCCTATGATACTTGAAGACACAGTGGAGAGAGCCTGGTAGAGCCTCACACGGGAGGACTGCTGGAGGCAAGGCTGAGTAGAGTGTCGGCTCTAGAGGGGACCATAGCTTCACCCAGCATCCCCAGACAACCGACGGGGGTAAACAGCTACACGTTAGGGTCCCTACCCCAAAGGACAGGCAGCTCAGTGGCAACCCGGAGGGCTCACAGGAGTCCGAGCCACCGCCATACTGTCCGGAGTCACACACAACCAAGCGAACAAAGAGAGAGAGTCAACAGCCTAGGAAGGACACAGAGACAGAGTGAGGGGTCACAGTAGGAGAGACCTGGCTGCAGAGAGCAAAGGGAACCCGGAGGGGAATGTGTGCCCGTGTACTGAACTGAACTGTAAGAACTGTACTGAACTGTAACCTGAACTTGAGAACTTGAGAAGTAAACACGGTGAACCCTGAACACGACTCCCTTGCATCTCTCTGCCTGAACACGACTCCTTCCATACAGGTTTGCAGTAGCCCTACAACTGGAGAGCCACAGCGTGCAGGCTTCAACACTGGAGGAGGATTTCTGCAGCATCTGGACAGTAAGTGTACTGCACTCAGCACCAGGCCTGCACACTACACAATAGACTTTAACCATCACTGCCCCGGGGAATACAGTTCTGCCCACGGGAACTATTCCATCTATGCTGCCATCACATCATCCCCGGAGGTTCTGCAGCAGCGGCGGCCCCAATACTGGCCACACACAGTGGTTGGCGTCACGACTGACATTCCTCTGTAAATATCCCCTTATTATTGCCAGGGCCCGGGACACGGTCCAGACCAGGACCACCCGTGACTTCCCCAGTAGCAGACCCGGTCCACTACCGAGTACCCTGTCCCAGTGGGCTCGACATCAGATTTCCAAATGGGAGGTGCGTTCAGGTTCAGGTGTCCAGTCTGACCTATTTTTGGTTGTCAGGATCCCTCTTCCTTCAGTCCAAGGGGGTTCTGAATCTTCTCTGTCACTATAATATTCCCTCAGACATAGTCTCCTGCAGTAATCCTCCATGTCGCTGCACAGTTCAGTTTTATCCAGAGCTTTAGAAGGACACAACGAGAGTCCCCTAGAAAGCACAGCAAGCTCCGCTCTGTGGGGTTTGTAATCCTCATGAACAATTACTTTACGTTTGACGAGAGCATATATTTACAGGAGACTGGCACAGCAATGGGAAGCAAAATGGCACCACAGTATGCAAATCTTTTCATGGCCAACAGCTACAGGAACCTGCAACCAGAACAGGTGCAAAACCTCCATCTATAATGACAACAGACAAGATAAGGATTCCTAGGACAGATCAGGACTACAAGATCCCAGGTAACTTCAGCTGCACCACAACCAATGGGGGTTTACTTATATGTACCAAATGTATGAGTAGGGGGTCTGTATGTAGGGGAGACAGGACAAAAACTCCGAATTAGGATGAACTCTCATTGCCACACAATTAACGAAAAAAGAACAGATCTATCTGTGGCCCATCACTTTTGTAGCCCTGATCCCACCATAATGAATATGAAGTTACTTGTATTGAAAGGTCATTTTAAATCCAAAACAGACAGGAGAGTCTGGAAATACAAACTGATAATGACCTTTGACACATTCAAAGCATGAACTTGTCACATAGATTCATGTCTTTTTACACTAACCAAGGAATCTTCAAATCCAAGACCAGACCACCAATCAAAGGACAATAAAACTATCCCATTTCTTGCATCTGAATGCTGATATTTACTGCACTAGCTGCTTTCCCCCTCCCACACTGACCATTCTATGTTCTGCTTCACATCACTGCCATGCAATGTTATGTATTATCTGCAGTCTATCTGCTGCTGTAATTAAATGTGTGTGAATTTCCTATGGAACTGCATGAGTTACTGTCAGTTCTGCTGTGTGCTGTGCTAGTTGTCCAGGTGCTGGGTGAAGTGAGGTTTAAGTGTGAGTCATCTTTCGTCCCTAACCTTTACATAGCTTCTCCTTCCACCAGGTGGTATTGCTGTTGAAGCTTTCACTCTGCCTTTGACCAAGTTTCTGTGTGGACATCGGTGCTTGTGCTGTAGTCTCTAGAAGATTTCCTTTGCTGGAGTGGCTGCTGACCCGTCCGTGGTGGGTGAAGATGAGGGCTCAAGCATAGAACGGGTTGAGGTGTTTAGGGCACTGGTGGTGACTCAAACCTCCTTACCATCAGAGGTGCCTCTTGAGTACAGCACCAGACCAGGGTTTCCAGTCTACAGGGTCAGACCAGATACTCAGTTACCTTGCCAGTATTTCCATCTTGTTTACTAGTTCCTCATCCTCTATCCCAGTCGTGACAGTCACTTGTCTTATGTTCTGCATTATCCAATCGTCCATTTGTGTATAAATGTGTGTCTTTAGAATCTGTGTCATTACTAAGCCTGAAGAAGAGACCTGAGTACTCTCGAAAGCCGCTATTTGTTACCATCTTCTCAGTTCACCATTAAAAGGTATCAACCACTGAGGACTCTCAGATTGTAATATTATTCTATGGGTTGGGATTCATCTCTCTCTCTATAGGGATCCATCTCTCTCTCTCTGTAGGGATCCATCTCTCTCTCTGTAGGGAGTCATCTCTATCTCTGTAGGGAGTCATCTCTCTCTCTGTAGGGAATCATCTCTATCTCTGTAGGGAATCATCTCTCTCTCTCTGTAGGGAATCATCTCTATCTCTGTAGGGAGTCATCTCTATCTCTGTAGGGAGTCATCTCTATCTCTGTAGGGAATCATCTCTCTCTCTGTAGGGAATCATCTCTCTCTCTGTAGGGATCCATCTCTATCTCTGTAGGGAATCATCTCTATCTCTGTAGGGAATCATCTCTCTCTCTGTAGGGATCCATCTCTATCTCTGTAGGGAATCATCTCTATCTCTGTAGGGAGTCATCTCTTTGTGTAGGGATTCATCTCTTACTCTCTGTATTGATTCATCTCTATCTCTGTAGGGAGTCATCTCTATCTCTGTAGGGAGTCATCTCTATCTCTGTAGGGAGTCATCTCTATCTCTGTAGGGAGTCATCTCTATCTCTGTAGGGAGTCATCTCTATCTCTGTAGGGAATCATCTCTTCTCTGTAGGGAATCATCTCTCTCTCTGTAGGGAATCATCTCTCTGTAGATCATCTCTATTTGTAGGGAATCATCTCTATCTCTGTAGGGAGTCATCTCTTTGTGTATGGAGTCATCTCTTACTCTCTGTATTGATTCATCTCTATCTCTGTAGGGAGTCATCTCTATCTCTGTAGGGAGTCATCTCTTTGTGTTAGTGATTCATCTCTTACATTCTGTAGGGAGTCATCTCTATCTCTGTAGGGATCCATTTCTCTCTCTGTAGGGAACCATCTCTATCTCGGAAGGGAGTCATCTCTTTCTCTCTGTAGGGAGTCATCTCTTTCTCTCTGTAGGGAGTCATCTCTTACTCTCTGTAGGAAGTCATCTCTTTCTCTCTGTAGGGATTCATCTCTTACTCTCTGTAGGAAGTCATCTCTTTGTGTAGGGAGTCGTCTCTTTCTCTCTGTAGGGAGTCATCTCTCTCTCTGTAGGGAGTCATCTCTTTCTCTCTGTAGGGCTTCATCTCTTTGTGTAGGGATTCATCTCTATCTCTGTAGGGATTCATCTCTATCTCTGTAGGGAGTCATCTCTTTCTCTCTGTAGGGCTTCATCTCTTTGTGTAGGGATTCATCTCTATCTCTGTAGGGATTCATCTCTATCTCTGTAGGGAGTCATCTCTTTCTCTCTGTAGGGAGTCATCTCTTACTCTCTGTAGGGAGTCATATCTTTCTCTCTGTAGGTATTCATCTCTTTGTGTAGGGATTCATCTCTTACTCTTTGTAAGGATTCATCTCTCTATCTCTGTAGGGATTCATCTCTATGTAGGGAGTCATCTCTTTCTCTCTGTAGGGAGTCATCTCTTTCTCTCTGTAGGAAGTCATGTCTTACTCTCTGTAGGGAGTCATCTCTTACTCTGTAGGGAGTCATCTCTATCTGTGTAGGGATTCATCTCTTACTCTCTGTGGGGAGTCATCTCTATCTCTGTATGGATTTATCTCTTACTCTCTATGGGGAATCATTTCTATCTCTGTGGGGATTCATCTCTATCTTTGTAGGGATTCATCTCTCTCTGTAGGGATTCATCTCTCTCTCTGTAGGGAGTCATCTCTTTCTCTCTGTAGGGATTCATCTCTTTGTGTAGGGATTCATCTCTTACTCTCTGTAGGGATTCATCTCTATCTCTGTAGGGAGTCATCTCTTTCTCTGTAGGGAGTCATCTCTTACTCTCTGTAAGGAGTCATATCTTTCTCTCTGTAGGGATTCATCTCTTTGTGTAGGGAATCATCTCTTACTCTCTGTAAGGAGTCATATCTTTCTCTCTGTAGGGAGTCATCTCTTTGTGTAGGGAATCATCTCTTACTCTTTGTAAGGATTCATCTCTATCTCTGTAGGGATTCATCTCTTTCTCTCAGTAGGGAATCATCTCTTACTCTCTGTAGGGATTCATCTCTTTGTGTAGGGATTCATCTCTTACTCTCTGTAGGGAATCATCTCTATCTCTGTAGGGAGTCATCTCTATCTCTGTAGGGAATCATCTCTATCTCTGTAGGGAATCATCTCTATCTCTGTAGGGAGTCATCTCTTTGTGTAGGGATTCATCTCTTACTCTCTGTAGGGATTCTATCTCTATCTCTGTAGGGATTAATCTCTATCTCTGTAGGGAGTCATCTCTTACTCTCTGTAGGGAGTCATCTCTATCTCTATATTGATTCATCTCTATCTCTGTAGGAATTCATCTCTCTCTCTCTGTAGGGAGTCATCTTTTTGTGTAGGGAATCATCTCTCTCTTTCTGTAGGGAATCATCTCTATCTCTGTAGGGAGTCATCTCTATCTCTGTAGGGAGTCATCTCTATCTCTGGAGGGAGTCACCTCTATCTCTGTAGGGAGTCATCTCTTTGTGTAGGGAATCATCTCTTATACTCTCTGTAAGGAGTCATATCTTTCTCTCTGTAGGGAGTCATCTCTTTGTGTAGGGAATCTATCTCTTACTCTTTGTAAGGATTCATCTCTATCTCTGTAGGGATTCATCTCTTTCTCTCAGTAGGGAATCATCTCTTACTCTCTGTAGGGATTCATCTCTTTGTGTAGGGATTCATCTCTTACTCTCTGTAGGGAATCATCTCTATCTCTGTAGGGAGTCATCTCTATCTCTGTAGGGAATCATCTCTATCTCTGTAGGGAATCATCTCTATCTCTGTAGGGAGTCATCTCTTTGTGTAGGGATTCATCTCTTACTCTCTGTAGGGATTCATCTCTATCTCTGTAGGGATTAATCTCTATCTCTGTAGGGAGTCATCTCTTACTCTCTGTAGGGAGTCATCTCTATCTCTATATTGATTCATCTCTATCTCTGTAGGAATTCATCTCTCTCTCTCTGTAGGGAGTCATCTTTTTGTGTAGGGAATCATCTCTCTCTTTCTGTAGGGAATCATCTCTATCTCTGTAGGGAGTCATCTCTATCTCTGTAGGGAGTCATCTCTATCTCTGGAGGGAGTCACCTCTATCTCTGTAGGGAGTCATCTCTTTGTGTAGGGAGTCATCTCTTACTCTCTGTAGGGAGTCATTTCTTACTCTCTGTAGGGATTCATCTCTCTCTCTGTATGGATTCATTTCTCTCTCTCTAGGGAGTCATCTCTTACTCTCTGTAGGGAGTAATCTCTATCTCTATATTGATTCATCTCTATCTCTGTAGGAATTCATCTCTCTCTCTCTGTGGTGAGTCATTTTTTTTGTGTAGGGAATCATCTCTCTCTTTCTGTATGGATTCATCTCTATCTCTGTATTGATTCACCTCTATCTCTGTAGGGAGTCATCTCTATCTCTGTAGGGAGTCATCACTATCTCTGTGTGGATTCATGTCTATCTTCGTAGGGATTCTCTTTCTGTAGGGATTCATTTCTCTCTCTGTAGGGAGTCATCTCTTACTCTCTGTAGGGATTCATCTCTATCTCTGTATTGATTCATCTCTATCTCTGTAGGGAGTCATCTCTATCTCTGTAGGGAATCATCTCTATCTCTGTAGGGAGTCATCTCTATCTCTGTAGGGAATCATCTCTTACTCTCTGTAGGGATTCATCTCTATCTCTGTATTGATTATCTCTATCTCTGTAGGGAGTCATCTCTATCTCTGTAGGGAGTCATCTCTTACTCTCTATAGGGAGTCATCTCTTACTCTCTGTAGGGAGTCATCTCTTACTCTCTGTAGGGATTAATCTCTCTCTTTCTGTAGGGATTCATCTCTTACTCTCTGTAGGGAGTCATCACTATATCTGTGGGAATTCATGTCTATCTTTGTAGTGATTCTTCTCTCTCTTTCTGTAGGGATTCATTTCTCTCTCTGTAGGAAGTCATCTCTTACTCTCTGTAGGGATTCATTTCTATCTCTGTATTGATTCATCTCTATTTCTGTAGGGAATCATCTCTATCTCTGTAGGGAGTCATCTCTTTGTGTAGGGAGTCATCTCTTACTCTCTGTAGGGATTCATCTCTCTCTCTGTAGGGATTCATTTCTCTCTCTAGGGAGTCATCTCTCACTCTCTGTAGGGAGTCATCTCTATCTCTATATTGATTCATCTCTATCTCTGTAGGGATTCATCTCTCTCTCTGTAGGGAGTCACCTCTATCTCTGTAGGGAGTCATATTTTTGTGTAGGGAATCATCTCTCTCTGTAGGGAAATCATCTCTATCTCTGTAGGGAGTCATCTCTATCTCTGTAGGGAGTCATCTCTATCTCTGTAGGGAATCATCTCTATCTCTGTAGGGAGTCATCTCTATCTCTGTAGGGAGTCATCTCTTTGTGTAGGGATTCATCTCTATCTCTGTAGGGAGTCATCTCTCTCTCTGTAGGGAGTCATCTTTATCTTCTGTAGGAGTATCTCTTATCTCTGTAGGGAGTCATCTCTATCTCTGTAGGGAGTCATCTCTTATCTCTGTAGGGAGTCATCTCTATATCTCTTGTAGGGAATCATCTCTATCTCTGTGGGGAGTCATCTCTTTGTGTAGGGAGTCATCTATTCTGTAGATCTCTCTTGTAGGGAGTCATCTCATCTCTGTGAGTCATTCTTGTAGGGAGTCATCTCTATCTCTGTAGGGAGTCATCTCTTTGTTGTAGGGAGTCATCTCTATCTCTGTAGGGAGTCATCATCTTTCTTTGTGTAGGGAGTCATCTCTATCTTCTGTAGGGAGTATCTATCTTGTAGGGATATCTCTATCTCTGTGGGGAGTATCTCTTTGTGTAGGGAGTCATCTCTATCTCTGTAGGGAGTCATCTCTATCTCTGTAGGGATCTCTATCTCTGTGATTATCTCTTGTAGGGAGTCATCTCTTTCTGTAGGGAGTCATCTCTATCTCTGTAGGGAGTCATCTCTATCTCTGTAGGGAGTCATCTCTATCTCTGTAGGGAGTCATCTCTATCTCTGTAGGGAATCATCTCTATCTCTGTAGGGAGTCATCTCTATCTCTGTAGGGAATCATCTCTATCTCTTGTAGGGAGTCATCTCTTTGTGTAGGGAGTCATCTCTATCTCTGTAGGGAGTCATCTCTATCTCTGTAGGGAGTCATCTCTATCTCTGTAGGGAGTCATCTCTATCTCTGTAGGGAGTCATCTCTATCTCTGTAGGGAGTCATCTCTATCTCTGTAGGGAGTCATCTCTTTCTGTAGGGAGTCATCTCTATCTCTGTAGGGAGTCATCTCTTTGTGTAGGGAGTCATCTCTATCTCTGTAGGGATTCTCATCTCTCTCTGTAGGGAGTCACCTCTATCTCTGTAGGGAATCATCTCTATCTCTGTGGGAGTCATCTCTTTCTGTAGGGAGTCATCTCTATCTCTGTAGGGAGTCATCTCTATCTCTGTTAGGGAGTCATCTCTATCTCTGTAGGGAATCATCTCTATCTCTGTAGGGAGTCATCTCTATCTCTGTAGGGAATCATCTCTACTCGTGATCTCTCTTTGTAGGGAATCATCTCTATCTCTGTGGGGAGTCATCTCTTTGTGTAGGGAGTCATCTCTATCTCTGTAGGAAGTCATCTCTATCTCTGTAGGGAGTCATCTCTATCTCTGTAGGGAATCATCTCCATCTCTGTAGAGAGTCATCTCTATCTCTGTAGGGAGTCATCTCTATCTCTGTAGGGAATCATCTCTATCTCTGTAGGGAATCATCTCTATCTCTGTAGGGAATCATCTCTCTCTGTAGGGAATCATCTCTATCTCTGTAGGGAGTCATCTCTTTGTGTAGGGAGTCATCTCTTTGTGTAGGGAGTCATCTCTATCTCTGTAGGGAATCATCTCTATCTCTGTAGGGAATCATCTCTTTGTGTAGGGAGTCATCTCTATCTCTGTAGGGAGTCATCTCTTTGTGTAGGGAGTCATCTCTTTGTGTAGGGAGTCATCTCTATCTCTGTAGGGATCATCTCTATCTCTGTAGGGAATCATCTCTTTGTGTAGGGATTCATCTCTATCTCTGTAGGGAATCATCTCTTTGTGTAGGGAGTCATCTCTATCTCTGTAGGGAGTCATCTCTTACTCTCTGTAGGGAGTCATCTTTATCTTTGCAGGGATTCATCTCTGTGTAGGGTGTTATATTTCATCGTTGTTCGCCATCTCTTTTTCCGATTGTTGTGCACCCCCCTGAGCTGAACTGCTTTGTCGCGGAATCTCGTGGGATCGGGCATCTGACATTAGCATTTGCCAGGCATTGGTGCCCTCCTGACAGGCTGGCAGAGATCAGACTCGCCGGGCATTGTGCATTCAGCATCTCTTATCAAATAAACATGATGATAAGTCTGACTCTAAATATCGGCATTAAAGGTGCGGGTGGAAGGCGCATTGTGAGGAACAAGCCCCCCTCCATCCTCTCTAATTACTCACTTTACTCCTCTCGGTGGGGGGGCGCCGCGCACTTTGTAGATTTATCGCCAACAGGGGTTTTATGTTTTCCTTTTGCAGAATGTTCTTTTCTTAGTGCGATGAAAAGAGAGATGAAACCAACGAATCTGGAACACACGAGAGCAGCGTCTCCAGGGAGCGCCGCTGCTCCGGCTAATTAAAATAAGCCTGTTTACATACTGAGCGGAAAGGGTTAAACACGAGAACTTTTCACTAAAATCCCAAACATATGATCATAACTATGGTGCTAACGAAGGGGTTTACAGATCCGAGAAGACAACGTCGGTGCCGGCCCTTTAAGACACGTGACATGAGCAGGCGTGGGCGCAGCAGGCAGCAGTGGGCTCATCTGGTGTGAGGCCTTTAAGACAGGTGGTATAAGCAGGATTGGGCGGCAGTGGTGGTATCTGGTGCGGGCCCTTTGAGACAAGTGGTATAAGCAAATGTGGTTATAATAAGCAGCAATTAGCAAAGTGGATGTAGCAGATAGCAGTAGATATATCTGGTGTGGGCCCTTTAAGACTGGGGGTATGAGCAGGGGTGGATGTACAGATAGCAGTAGATATATCAGGTGTGGGCCCTTTAAGATTGGGGGTATGAGCAGGGGTGGATGTAGCAGTAGATATATCAGGTGTGGGCCCTTTAAGATTGGGGGTATGAGCAGGGGTGGATGTAACAGATAGCAGTAGATGTATCTGGTGTGGGCCCTTTAAGACTGGAGGTATGAGCAGGGGTGGATGTACAGATAGCAGTAGATATATCAGGTGAAGGCCCTTTAAGACTGGGGTATGAGCAGGGGTGGATGTAGCAGATAGCAGTAGATATATCAGGTGTGGGCCCTTTAAGATTGGGGGTATGAGCAGGGGTGGATGTAAAAGATAGCAGTAGATGTATCTGGTGTGGGCCCTTTAAGATTGGGGGTATGAGCAGGGGTGGATGTACAGATAGCAGTAGATGTATCAGGTGAAGGCCCTTTAAGATTGGGGTATGAGCAGGGGTGGATGTAGCAGATAGCAGTAGATGTATCAGGTGTGGGCCCTTTAAGACGGGGTATGAGCAGGGGTGGATGTACAGATAGCAGTAGGTATATCAGGTGTGGGCCCTTTAAGACTGGAGGTATGAGCAGGGGTGGATGTAGCAGATAGCAGTAGATGTATCAGGTGTGGGCCCTTTAAGATTGGGGGTATGAGCAGGGGTGGATGTAGCAGATAGCAGTAGATGTATCAGGTGTGGGCCCTTTAAGACTGGAGGTATGAGCAGGGGTGGATGTAGCAGTAGATATATCAGTGTGGGCCCTTTAATATTGGGGGTATGAGTATGGGTGGATGTACAGATAGCAGTAGATATATCAGGTGTGGGCCCTTTAAGACTGGAGGTATGAGCAGGGGTGGATGTATAGATAGCAGTAGATATATCAGGTGTGGGCCCTCTAATATTGGGGGTATGAGCAGGGGTGGATGTAACAGATAGCAGTAGATGTATCTGGTGTGGGCCCTTTAAGACTGGAGATATGAGCAGGGGTGGATGTAGCAGTAGATATATCAGGTGTGGGCCCTTTAAGATTGGGGTATGAGTATGGGTGGATGTACAGATAGCAGTAGATGTATCTGGTGTGGGCCCTTTAAGATTGGGGGTATGAGTATGGGTGGATGTACAGATAGCAGTAGATGTATCTGGTGTGGGCCCTTTAAGACTAGGGTATGAGCAGGGGTGGATGTACAGATAGCAGTAGATATATCACTTGTGGGCCCTTTAAGACTGGAGATATGAGCAGGGGTGGATGTAGCTGTAGATAGATCAGGTGTGGGCCCTTTAAGATTGGGGTATGAGCAGGGGTGGATGTAACAGATAGCAGTAGGTATATCAGGTGTGGGCCCTTTAAGACTAGGGGTATGAGCAGGGGTGGATGTAACAGATAGCAGTAGATGTATCTGGTGTGGGCCCTTTAAGATTGGGGTATGAGCAGGGGTGGATGTAACAGATAGCAGTAGGTATATCAGGTGTGGGCCCTTTAAGACTAGGGGTATGAGCAGGGGTGGATGTAACAGATAGCAGTAGATGTATCTGGTGTGGGCCCTTTAAGATTGGGGTATGAGCAGGGGTGGATGTAACAGATAGCAGTAGGTATATCAGGTGTGGGCCCTTTAAGACTAGGGGTATGAGCAGGGGTGGATGTAACAGATAGCAGTAGGTATATCAGGTGTGGGCCCTTTAAGACTAGGGTATGAGCAGGGGTGGATGTAACAGATAGCAGTAGGTATATCAGGTGTGGGCCCTTTAAGACTAGGGGTATGAGCAGGGGTGGATGTAGCAGTAGATATATCAGGTGTGGGCCCTTTAAGACTGGGGGTATGAGCAGGGGTGGATGTACAGATAGCAGTAGATATATCAGGTGTGGGCCCTTTAAGACTGGGGGTATGAGCAGGGTGGATGTACAGATAGCAGTAGATATATCAGGTGAAGGCCCTTTAAGATTGGGGGTATGAGCAGGGGTGGATGTAGCAGATAGCAGTAGATATATCAGGTGAAGGCCCTTTAAGACTAGGGGTATGAGCAGGGGTGGATGTAGCAGATAGCAGTAGATGTATCAGGTATGGGCCCTTTAAGATTGGGGTATGAGCAGGGGTGGATGTAAAAGATAGCAGTAGGTATATCAGGTGTGGGCCCTTTAAGATTGGGGTATGAGCAGGGGTGGATGTACAGATAGCAGTAGATATATTACTTGTGGGCCCTTTAAGACTGGGGGTATGAGCAGGGGTGGATGTAACATATAGCAGTAGGTATATCAGGTGGGGGACCTTTAAGATTGGGGGTATGAGCAGGGGTGGATGTAGCAGTAGATATATCAGGTGTGGGCCCTTTAAGACTGGAGGTATGAGCAGGGGTGGATGTATAGATAGCAGTAGATATATCAGGTGTGGGCCCTTTAATATTGGGGGTATGAGCAGGGGTGGATGTAACAGATAGCAGTAGATGTATCTGGTGTGGGCCCTTTAAGACTGGAGATATGAGCAGGGGTGGATGTAGCAGTAGATATATCAGGTGTGGGCCCTTTAAGATTGGGGGTATGAGCAGGGGTGGATGTAACAGATAGCAGTAGATGTATCTGGTGTGGGCCCTTTAAGATTGGGGGTATGAGTATGGGTGGATGTACAGATAGCAGTAGATATATCAGGTGTGGGCCCTTTAAGACTGGAGATATGAGCAGGGGTGGATGTAGCAGTAGATATATCAGGTGTGGGCCCTTTAAGACTAGGGGTATGAGCAGGGTGGATGTACAGATAGCAGTAGATATATCAGGTGTGGGCCCTTTAAGATTGGGGGTATGAGCAGGGGTGGATGTAGCAGATAGCAGTAGATGTATCTGGTGTGGGCCCTTTAAGACTGGAGGTATGAGCAGGGGTGGATGTACAGATAGCAGGAGATATATCAGGTGTGGGCCCTTTAAGACAGGTGTATGCATGGGTTCACCCTTAGACTCGGCTGGAGTATGATTGCACTTGACAGCCGATCTTTCCACCCCACTGCCGAGGCTGAAGGGAGGAATCTACTATTTTTACTACTGGAAGGATACTGGGAAGATGCAGAGTGTGCGCCGCGCCGTCCCTCCCCGCTACAAGGAACATAAAACCAGCCCTGAAACCTCAGATTACAGCTTCAGCAATCCCATAAATTAGGTAACAAGGATGAGTGATTCATCCCAAAAGGAAGTGTGTGATTCACACAGACATGAACAGTGTAATTCTCTTACAGAGCAAGTTACCATAATGTAACAGACATTATCAATATGGTTCACACCGAAAGTGTTAGTCAACTGTACGCAACACTAACATTATCCTCATAAGTAACAATGTGATTCATTGACAGATTGGCAGTGTGATTCACTAACAACATTATCGGTATGGTACAACCCAAAAGTAGTCAGTGAGAGTCATGCAGATGCTAATAGCGTGATTAGTCCCAAAAGTGACTGAGTGACTTCACCAGAAAACTAACAGTGTATTCACCACAATTAAAGATCACGCAATAACAGTGTGATTCACCAAAAAGTATGTTATTACCAAAAGTAATGGTGTGATTCACCAGAAAAGTAATGTGTGATTCACCAAAAGGTAATGTGGATCACCAGAAAAGTAATGGTGTATCACCAGAAAGTAATGTGTGATTCACCACAAAGGTAATGGTGTGATTCACCACAAAGGTAATGTGTGATTCACCAGAAGGTAATGTGTGATTCACCACAAATAAGATGTATCACCGCAAAGTAACAGTGTGATTCACCAGAAAGTAACCGTGTAATTCACCAGAAAAGTAACAGTGTGATTCACCACAAAGTAATGTGTGATTCACCACAAAGGTAATGGTGTGATTCACCAGAAAAGTAATGGTGTGATTCACCAGAAAAGTAATGGTGTGATTCACCAGAAAAGTAATGGTGTGATTCACCACAAAGGTAATGGTGATTCACCAGAAAGTATGTGTGATACCAAATAAAGATGTGATTCACCGCAAAAGTAACAGTGTGAATTCACAGAAGTACGTGTAATTCACCAAAAAGTAACAGTGTATACCACAAGGTATGTGTGATTCACCACAAAGGTAATGGTGTGATTCACCAGAAAGTACCGTGTAATCACCAGAAGTAACAGTGTGATTCACCAAAGTAACAGAATCACAAAAGTACAGTGTGATTCACCAGAAAAGTAACGTGTATTCACAGAAAAGTAACGTGAATTCACCAGAAAAGTAACCGTGTAATTCACCAGAAATACAGTATTCACCAGAAGTAACGTGTAATTCACAAATAACAGTGTGATCACAGAAAAGTGTTCGGAATACCAAGAAGGTGTGATTCACCACAAAGGTAATGGTGTGATTCACCACAAAGGTAATGGTGTTTCCAGAAAGGTATGGGTGTCACCACAATTAAAATGTATCACCGCAAATACAAGTGTGATTCACCAGAAAGTACGTGTGATTCATCAGAAAAGTAATGGTGTGATTCACCAGAAAGTAAGGTGTGATTCACAGAAATATGTGTGATTCACCACAAAGGTAATGGTGTAATTCACCAGAAAAATACCAGTGTGATTCACCACAAGTGTGATTCATAACAAAAGTAATGGTGTGATTCACCATAAAAGTTTTGGTGTGATTCACCACAAAGGTAATGGAGTAATTCACCACAAAAATACCAGTGTGATTCACCACAAGTGTGATTCATAACAAAAGTAATGGTGTGATTCACCATAAAAGTAATGGTGTGATTCACCAGATTCACCACAAGTGTGATTCATAACAAAAGTAATGTTGATTACCGAAAGATGTGTGATTGTCACAAGTATGTGTATCACCACAAGTGTGATTCACCACAACAGTAACAATGTAATTCACCACAAAAATACCAGTGTGATTCACCACAAGTGTGATTCATCACAAAAGTAATGGTGTGATTCACCATAAAAGTAATGGTGTGATTCACCACAAAAGTAATGGTGTGATTCACCACAAAAGTAATGGTGTACAAGTGATTCATCACAACAGTAAAATGTAATTCACCACAAAATACATGTGTTTACCAAGTGTGATTCATCACAAAAGTAATGGTGTGATTCACCATAAAAGTAATGGTGTGATTCACCACAAAAGTAATGGTGTGATTCACCACAAAGTAATGGTGTGATTCACCATAAAAGTAATGGTGTGATTCACCATAAAAGTAATGGTGTATTCACCATAAAAGTAATGGTGTGATTCACCATAAAAGTAATGGTGTGATTCACCATAAAAGTAATGGTGTTCACCCAAAAATCGTGTGATTCACCACAAAATTATAGATGTGAATCCCAAGTAAGTGTGATCCCAAAGTAAAGTGTGATTCACCACAAAGTAATGGTGTGATAACAAAGTAACAGTGTGATTCACCACTAAAGTAATGGTGTGATTCACCACAAAAGTAATGGTGTATTCACCACTAAAGTAATGTATTCCCATAAGTAATGGTGTGATTCACCACAAAATTATAGATGTGATCCCAAAGTAGTGTGATTCGCCACAAATAAAGTTGATTAAAACAAAAGTAACTGTGATTCACCACAAAAGTAAGTGTGATTCCCACAAATAATGTTTATTCACCTAAGTAATGTGTGATTCACCACAAAATTATAGATGTGATTCACCACAAAAGTAATGGTGTGATTTAAACAAAGTAAGCATTCACCACAAAATACAGTGGATCAAGCTAAGAACAGTGATTCACCAAAAAAATACAAGTGTGATGTTCCACAAAAGTAATGGTGTGATTCACCACAAAAATACTAGTGTGATTCACCGCAAAATTAACAATGGGGTTCACCACAAAAGTAACAGTGTATGTAAGGAATAAATGTAGTGAGCTGTATTCCTACAATAGCCATTTTGTCAGCTGCCACCATGCCTTACTCACTCCAAGGAGAGAGACCCCACCTTTTGCTTAAGGTTTAATTAATCTCCTGGGTCTGCTAACTAACCTGATGATACTAATTTGCTGGCCAACAAGCCACACAATGGAGGCTTCCTAATAAATGCAGAGAGAGGACACTTTGTAACCATAGGCATTATACAAAAGGAAGACACCCTGTGACTGCAGATTCATATGATAACTAATTTCCCTCTGCCTGCAAATTCAAAAGAAGTGTCCCACACAGCCCAGACACAGGGAGCCAAAGAATCTCTCCTAATATTTAACAACACTTCACTTCCCTAAATATGACAAGCATAAATATGGCAACTAGAGATGTAGACGATCATAACGCATATTTCAACATAATTGTGTGACCTTCATAACTACCCCAAACTTGATATTAGCCAGTGGGATGATCGCAAAGTGGTGGTGTGTCCCACCATTGGAAAGCTAAAATCATAAATATCAAAAATATGAGAGCATTATTTTCCACCTACGACGCTCCCAGCAAAGTAATGACCCATAATGGCTTTTGAATAATTCACATCACATTCCAGTGGGTGGAAACTGCAGGACAGCCCATGGGTTGGAGGTGGGTCAGAGAGGGGCCAGCATCTTACAGTATAAGAATTCCCGACCTCTGCTGAATGTTGCATTACTTCTGAGGAGGGCCTCAATTACATCACATGGTAGAGTATACCCCACAGATCCCAATGGCTCCACACTGCCTCCTTGTGGCCACCATCATCAAGGAGCTGGTAACTGATCACACGTGTGCGTAATTCTGTGTATTCCATTTATCTTTTATTTACATAACTGACACTAACATCTGTAATATCTTTATAATACCTGTATATATTAATAGCTAGGTTGCCCCTACTGCAATAAATATATAAATTTAATCTCGAGTCGTTCTTATTCTCGATCAAGGATCCCCACGTCCGTGTGCTCATGTAACGCTACCTGGGTTGGTTTCTGACCCAATATAAACCCGATCATGGACCGGACTTATATCAGACGAGGAGCTGGTGGCAGCATTAGTGCTTGCGTTATTCAGGGCCTCTATCAGTGACGGGGTGGAGGTTATTATATGCACTTCAGGCCTGGCACTGGAAGACGTATACCACACTCACTGAGGGGCACCTTAATAAATCAGCACTGACAGGGCAGCTATGGCCCCTCTTTTATCCTCAGGTAGTTCTCTGACTGGCCTGCATAGAGGAGGCGCTATAGAGCTGACAGGTTCAGTGGCAAATTCATCGCAGTGTGATTCACCACAAACGTAATGGTGTGATTCACCAACACATTGATATTGTGAGTGACTCAAAACTAATAGTGTGATTAATTCTAACATTAACAATGTTATTCAGTAATGATGTGATTCACCCAACTGTTAAAAATGATTCATGTTAACAATGCAATTGGCCCCAAAAGTAGAAATGAGTCACTCAACATTAGTAACAGTATAATTCATCCAGACATGTGATCCTAACAGTGCAACTCACCTCTAAAGAAACTGTGATTCACTCCGCTATTACTATACGTGTTATCCATCCATTTATGAAGAGATAACAGAGTGATTCCAATTAACAGCGTGATTCTCCCCAAAAGTAAGTATGAGTCACCCAAACATTAATGGCTGGGACTGTCAATCATTTACGGTGTGATTCACTAACACTGATTCACCCCCAAACAGTGTAATTCACACAGACATTACTAGTTTGCGGTACCCCAAAACAGTATGATTCTCCCCCAAATTTCCAGGCATTAACAGTGTGATTCATCCAATCATTAACAGTGTGATGCACTAACAGTATGAATCACTCCCAACTAACAGTGTACTTCATGCAGACATTATCAGTAGGGTGTACCCCAAAACAGTGTGAGTCAACCAGACTAACAATATGATTCTCCTCAAAATTACCAGCAACTAGGCATTAACGGTGTGATTCATCTGAAAAGTAACAGTGTAATTCACCTGTGTATGAAGTATGATTCACTCTAAAAGTAAGGGTGTGATGCACACAGATATTAACAGGGCGATTCATTAAATGTGAGATCACCTCCAAAGTAAGAGTGAATCATCTAGATATTAATAGTGTGATTCACCCCAAAAGTAATAGTGTGACTCACCCAGACATTAATAGTGAGTCACTAAAACGGTGTAATACAGCCATAAAAAACATAATGAGATATCTACACCTTAATAATGTGATTCACCCCAACAATAAATGTGATTTAACAAGACATTAACAGTCTGTCACTTTCTTTGTGATTTCCCAAGGTAACACTGTGTGATTCACCCAGACATTAATACTGTGAGTCACACACATTGTGACTCACCCCAAAACTAAGTGTGATTTATAGGCATTAATAGTTTGATTTACCCCAAAATAACGATGATTCATCCGGACATTAACAGTATGATTCACCCCTGTAAAAAGAAAGAAGAGTGAGTCACACATTACCAGAGCGATTCACATTAACAACATGATTGTTCCCTAAAGTAACAGTGTGAGTCATCCACGCATTAACGCTGAGACTCATTGCAAAACAAACATTTAGCTCAGATTACCAGTGCTGTTCTCCCCAAAATCAACAGCTGATTCACTTTAAGGCTACATGTTCTTTTTTGGCTCTTTCCCTCCATTCTTTATCTTTCCTTCATACTTTTCCTCTTTTGTCTTCCTTCATACTTCTCCTCTTTTGACACTCTTCCCTCAATTCTTTGTCTTCTTCCATACTTTTCCTCTTTTGACACTTTTTCCCTCCAATTCTTTGTCTTCCTTCATACTTTTCCTCTTTTGACACTCTTCCCTCCAGTTCTTTATCTTTACTTCATACAGTCATGGCCAAAAGTTTTGAGAATGACACCACAATGCTATTTTCCCATGATCTGCTCCCTCTGGTTTTTATTTGTGTTTGTCTGATGTTTCTATCACATACAGAAATATAATTGCAATCATATTATGATACCAAAAGGTTCTATTGACAGTTAAAATGAGTTACTGCAGCCAGTGAATATCTGCAGTGTTGACCCTTCTTCTTCAGGACTCTGCAATTCTCCTGGCTGCTCTCAATCATCTTCTGGACAAATCCTGACTGATAGCAGTCCATTCCTCCATTCCTCCATTCTTCCATTCTTCCATTCCTCCATTCTTCCATTCTTCCATTCCTCCATTCTTCCATTCCTCCATTCTTCCATTCTTCCATTCTTCCATTCCTCCATTCTTCCATTCTTCCATTCTTCCATTCTTGCATAATCAATGCTTGCATTTTGGCAGAATTTGTTGGTTTTTGTTTGTCCACCCGTCTCTTGATGATTGACCACAAGTTCTCAATGGGATTAAGATCTGGGGAGTTTCCAGCCATGGACCAAATCTCTGTTTTCCTGAGCATTATTTCATTCATGGCATCTCCATCTGCATTTAACTGCCGCGTGGAGGGCTGCTTTCCCATTCTTATTCTGGAAAGAGTACCATTGGGAAAACTGATGGTTCAGATGCTTATTGCTGCCTGTGGTGCGCCACCTTTCCTCCGAATGCGTTTTCCATTCCAAAATCAAGGCATAGAGAATGACTTTCCTCCCTCATCTCTCTCATCTCACGTCCATCCCGACCATTTCCCGTTCAGCAGACTCCTTGTACCTTTCCCCAGTCCTCAGCAGTCCACTCCTGTACTTCCATCCTCAGCATCCACCCCTTACTTTCTCCAGTCTCAAAGTCATTCCCTTTTCGAGTACTCTGTACCTTCCCCAGTCCTCAGCATCCACTCCTGTACCTTTCCATCCTCAGCAGTACTCTGACTTGCCCAGTCCTCAGCATCCACTCCTGTACCTTTCCCCATCCTCACATCACTCCTGTACCTATTCCGTCCTCAGCAGTCACTCCCTTACCTTTCCCCCAGTCCTCAGCAGTCCACCTGCCTGTAACCTTTCCCCCAGTCCTCATCAGTCCAGTACTTTCCCAGTCTCAGCAGTCACTCCCTGTACCTTTCCCCCAGTCCTCAGCAGTCCACTCCTGTACCTTTCCCCCAGTCCTCAGCAGTCCACTCCCTGTACCTTTCCCCCAGTCCTCAGCAGTCCACTCCCTGATCCTTTCCCCAGTCCTCAGCAGTCCACTCCCTGTACCTTTCCCCCAGTCCTCAGCAGTCCACTCCCTGACCTTTCCCCCAGTCCTCAGCAGTCCACTCCTGTACCTTTCCCCCAGTCCTCAGCAGTCCACTCCCTGTACCTTTCCCCCAGTCCTCAGCAGTCCACTCCCTGTACCTTTCCCCCAGTCCTCAGCAGTCCACTCCCTGTACCTTTCCCCCAGTCCTCAGCAGTCCACTCCCTGTACCTTTCCCCCAGTCCTCAGCAGTCCACTCCCTGTACCTTTCCCCCAGTCCTCAGCAGTCCACTCCCTGTACCTTTCCCCCAGTCCTCAGCAGTCCACTGCCTGTACCTTTCCCCCAGTCCTCAGCAGTCCACTCCCTGTACCTTTCCCCCAGTCCTCAGCAGTCCACTCCCTGTACCTTTCCCCCAGTCCTCAGCAGTCCACTCCCTGTACCTTTCCCCCAGTCCTCAGCAGTCCACTCCCTGTACCTTTCCCCCAGTCCTCAGCAGTCCACTCCCTGTACCTTTCCCCCAGTCCTCAGCAGTCCACTCCCTGTACCTTTCCCCCAGTCCTCAGCAGTCCACCCTGTACCTTTCCCCCAGTCCTCAGCAGTCCACTCCCTGTACCTTTCCCCCAGTCCTCAGCAGTCCACTCCCTGTACCTTTCCCCCAGTCCTCAGCAGTCCACTCCCTGTACCTTTCCCCAGTCCTCAGCAGTCCACTCCCTGAACCTTTCCCCCAGTCCTCAGCAGTCCACTCCCTGTACCTTTCCCCCAGTCCTCAGCAGTCCACTCCCTGTACCTTTCCCCAGTCCTCAGCAGTCCACTCCTGTACTTTCCCCCAGTCCTCAGCAGTCCACTCCCTGTACCTTTCCCCCAGTCCTCAGCAGTCCACTCCCTGTACCTTTCCCCCAGTCCTCAGCAGTCCACTCCTGTACCTTTACCCAGTCCTCAGCAGTCCACTCCCTGTACTTTCCCCAGTCCTCAGCAGTCCACTCCCTGTACCTTTCCCCCAGTCCTCAGCAGTCCACTCCCTGTACCTTTCCCCGGTCCTCAGCAGTCCACTCCTGTACCTTTCCCCCAGTCCTCAGCAGTCCACTCCCTGTACCTTTCCCCAGTCTCAGCAGTCCACTCCCTGTACCTTTCCCCAGTCCTCAGCAGTCCACTCCCTGTACCTTTCCCCGTCCTCAGCAGTCCACTCCCTGTACCTTTCCCCCAGTCCTCAGCAGTCCACTCCCTGTACCTTTACCCCAGTCCTCAGCAGTCCACTCCCTGTACCTTTACCCCAGTCCTCAGCAGTCCACTCCCTGTACCTTTCCCCAGTTCTCTGCAGTCCACTCCCTGTACCTTTCCCCCAGTCCTCAGCAGTCCACTCCCTGTACCTTTTGCAGATATCAGTCGGTCCCTGATGTTTTTTCTGGAGAGATGTGGCTTCTTTGCTGCCCTCCTTGAAACCAGGCCTTGCTCAAAGAGTCTCCGCAGTCTCATTGTGCGTGCAAAAGCACTCACACCAGCCTGCTGCCATTCCTGAGCAAGCTCAGCACTGCTGGTCGTCCCATCCCGCAGCTGGAACAGTTTTAAGATACGGTCCTGGCACTTGCTGGTCTTTCTTGGGCGCCCTGGAGCCTTTTTGTCAACAATGGAAGCTCTCTCCTTGAAGTTCTTGATGATGCGATAGATTGTTGACTGAGGTGCAATCTTTCTAGCTGCGATACTCTTCCCTGTTAGGCCATTGTTGTGCAGTGCAATGATGGCTGTACCTGTTTCTTTAGAGATAACCATGGTTAACTGAAGAGAAACAATGATACCAAGCACCAGCCTCCTTTTAAAGTGTCCAGTGGTGTCATTCTTACTTAATCATGACTGATTGATCGCCAGCCCTGTCCTCATCAACACCCACACCTGTGTTAATGGAACAATCACTAAAACGATGTTAGCTGCTCCTTTTAAGGCAGGACTGCAATGATGTTGATATGTGTTTTGGGGGTTAAACTTCATTTTCTAGGCAAATATTGACTTTGCAAGTAATTGCTGTTAAGCTGATCACTCTTATGACATTCTGGAGTGTATGCAAATCGCCATTAGAAAAACAGAAGCAGTAGACTTTGTTACAATTAATATTAGTATCATTCTCAAAACTTTTGGCCATGACTGTAATTCTCCTATTTTGTCACTCTTCCCTCCAATTCTTTGTCTTTATTCTTACTTCTCCTCTTTTGACACTCTTCACTTCAATTCTTGTCTTTCTTCATAATTCTCTTTTGTTCCACCTCAGAACGTTTGTTCTTTATGTCTCCTCACGTGTTCCATCTCAGATCGTGTGGACAGTGGACTCCTTTATTCCTCATGTTTGGCCAGTTCTGTGTTCAGTCCCAGGACATAGACCGTGGCCGCCTTTATTCCTCATGTTTGGCCAGTTCTGTGTTCAGTCCCAGGACATAGACCGTGGCCGCCTTTATTCCTCCTGTTTGGCCAGTTCTGTGTTCAGTCCCAGGACATAGACCGTGGCCGCCTTTATTCCTCATGTTTGGCCAGTTCTGTGTTCAGTCCCAGGACATAGACCGTGGCCTCCTTTATTCCTCATGTTTGGCCAGTTCTGTGTTCAGTCCCAGGACATAGACCGTGGCCGCCTTTATTCCTCACGTTTGGCCAGTTCTGTGTTCAGTCCCAGGACATAGACCGTGGCTGCCTTTATTCCTCATGTTTGGCCAGTTCTGTGTTCAGTTCCAGGACATAGACCGTGACCCCTTTATTCCTCATGTTTGGCCAGTTCTGTGTTCAGTCCCAGGACATAGACCGTGGCCGCCTTTATTCCTCATGTTTGGCCAGTTCTGTGTTCAGTCCCAGGACATAGACCATGGCTGCCTTTATTCCTCATGTTTGGCCAGTTCTATGTTCAGTCCCAGGACATAGACCATGGCTGCCTTTATTCCTCATGTTTGGCCAGTTCTGTGTTCAGGCCCAGGACATAGACCGTGGCCTCCTTTATTCCTCATGTTTGGCCAGTTCTGTGTTCAGTCCCAGGACATAGACCGTGGCCTCCTTTATTCCTCATGTTTGGGCAGTTCCTTGTTCAGTCCCAGGACATAGACCGTGGCCTCCTTTATTCCTGGAGCTCGGCTGGACCTAGATTCTGTTGTCTCTCTCACGTTTGCGTCCATGGAGAGCAGATTCTTCATTTCCATGTTAAACACCAGTATCGTGCGTGTCATCAGCTCGTCACGTTGTCAGCTATTCCGGTAAATCACCACAAGGTCGCCGGCACAGTCTTTACCTCGGGAGGCACAGATCGTATCTTTCCAATTTCCACATCATCTAGTCAATCGCATGTTTGTTTTTGGCACAAATGCTGACATTGTGGCGTCACGTTTTGTTAACCCCTGCCATCCCATCGATGACACAAAGAGAGCTTGGAGAAGAGATTTGATGGTGGTTGGAAAGCTCATCTTTTTTTGCAATGAGATTCAGGGAATAAACATAGCAGCATATTCCATGCAGCAGCCTATTATACTTTTTGTGGCAGGTGTGACCCTTTCACAACAATCCAAGGTGACTAACCAATTACACTCACCTCTTATTCCTTTTGGATAAGACCCTATATTGTGCTTCTTCATTTCAGTATTTAGGGAATAAACATACTAATATACATCATAATGCACCACATTTTGGGATGATCTTAGTGCTGATGCATAGAGTTAGACACAATGCTCCTGAAATACTCTGCACTGCTGAGGACCCTTCCTTCAACAGTATATCATCTATCTATATAGATGCAGGATCTGCCACTCTCACGTGTCGTGTGGTCTCGTCCCGTGAACAGGAACACGTGGAGTTGTCTCTGGCGACGATCCAGTAATGAGCCACGTGTGCGGAGGATAATGAGGGGCTGTAATGACACGGAGGCAGCTGAAAAGTACAATCACCTCGTCCACAATGGCCCTTGTGAAGACACTTGAAAGCTGAGTGTCCTCTGTAACGTGATGAGAGCGCTCCGCATTATCAAGATGTCACTATTAATTTGCACGTACTTATGACAGCGGCAGCCCGAGACATTGCGAGGTCTGTGCGCAGTCTGTCTGTATCCTCACGTGGATCAACGCAAGAGACATCATCTCTTGATATATAAAAATCAGTCACTTCTCCTGTCCTGTATACTGGGTGTAATCCTCAGTATCTGTATTATTCTGTATATATACACTGCACAGTACCACTTCTCCTGTCCTGTATACTGGGTGTAATCCTCAGTATCTGTATTATTCTGTATATATACACTGCACAGTACCACTTCTCCTGTCCTGTATACTGGGTGTAATCCTCAGTATCTGTATTATTCTGTATATATACACTGCACAGTACCACTTCTCCTGTCCTGTATACTGGGTGTAATCCTCAGTATCTGTATTATTCTGTATATATACACTGCACAGTACCACTTCTCCTGTCCTGTATACTGGGTGTAATCCTCAGTATCTGTATTATTCTGTATATATATACACTGCACAGTACCACTTCTCCTGTCCTGTATACTGGGTGTAATCCTCAGTATCTGTATTATTCTGTATATATACACTGCACAGTACCACTTCTCCTGTCCTGTATACTGGGTGTAATCCTCAGTATCTGTATTATTCTGTATATATACACTGCACAGTACCACTTCTCCTGTCCTGTATACTGGGTGTAATCCTCAGTATCTGTATTATTCTGTATATATACACTGCACAGTACCACTTCTCCTGTCCTGTATACTGGGTGTAATCCTCAGTATCTGTATTATTCTGTATATATACACTGCACAGTAC
The DNA here is from genome assembly GCA_033576535.1 of Allobates femoralis. NCBI lineage: Eukaryota > Metazoa > Chordata > Amphibia > Anura > Aromobatidae > Allobates > Allobates femoralis. The sequence goes on along the minus strand of JARQOC010000012.1, from coordinate 119,917,721 downwards.
CACTTCTCCTGTCCTGTATACTGGGTGTAATCCTCAGTATCTGTATTATTCTGTATATATACACTGCACAGTACCACTTCTCCTGTCCTGTATACTGGGTGTAATCCTCAGTATCTGTATTATTCTGTATATATACACTGCACAGTACCACTTCTCCTGTCCTGTATACTGGGTGTAATCCTCAGTATCTGTATTATATACACTGCACAGTACCACTTCTCTGTCCTGTATACTGGGATTCATGTAATAACACTGCAGTAATCTCTGTCTGTATATTAACTCGTACGATATATACACTGCACAGTACCACTTCTCCATGTCCTGTATACTGGGTGTAATCCTCAGTATCTGTATTATTCTGTATATATACACTGCACAGTACACTTCTCCTGTCCTGTATACTGGGTGTAATCCTCAGTACCTGTATATTCTGTATATATACACTGCACAGTACCATTCTCCTGTCCTGTATACTGGGTGTAATCCTCAGTGTCTGTATTGTCTGTATATATACATGCACAGTGCCACTTCTCCTGTCCTGTAACTGGGTGTAATCCTCATGTTCTGTAATGTCTGTATATATACACTGCACAGTACAACTTCTCCTGTCCTGTATACTGGTGTAATCCTCAGTATCTGTATTATTCTGTATATATACACTGCACAGTACCACTTCCCTGTCCTGTATACTGGGTGTAATCCTCATTATCTGTATTAGTCTGTATATATACACTGCACAGTACCACTTCTACTGTCCTGTATACTGGGTGTAATCCTCAGTATCTGTATTATTCTGTATATATACACTGCACAGTACCACTTCTGTCCTGTATACTGCGTGTAATCCTCAGTATGTATTATTCTGTATATATACACTGCACAGTACCACTTCTCCTGTCCTGTATACAGGGTGTAATCCTCAGTATCTGTATTATTCTGTATATATACACTGCACAGTACCACCTCTCCTGTCCTGTATACAGGGTGTAATCCTCAGTGTCTGTATTATTCTGTATATATACACTGCACAGTACCACTTCTCCTATCCTGTATACTGGGTGTAATCCTCAGTATCTGTATTATTCTGTATATATACACTGCACAGTACCACTTCTCCTGTCCTGTATACTGGATGTAATCCTCAGTATCTGTATTATTCTGTATATATACACTGCACGTGCCACTTCTCCTGTCATGTATACTGGGTGTAATCCTCAGTATATGTATTATTCTGTATATATACACTGCACAGTACCACTTCTCCTGTCCTGTATACTGGGTGTAATCCTCAGTGTCTGTATTATTCTGTATATATACACTGCACAGTACCACTTCTCCTGTCCTGTATACTGGGTGTAATCCTCAGCGTCTGTATTATTCTGTATATATACACTGCACAGTACCACTTCTCCTGTCCTGTATACTGGGTGTAATCTTCACTATCTGTATTATTTTATATATATACACTGCACAGTACCACTTCTCCTGTCCTGTATACTGGGTGTAATCCTCAGTATCTGTATTATTATGTATATATACACTGCACAGTACCACTTCTCCTGTCCTGTATTCTGGGTGTAATCCTCAGTATCTGTATTATTCTGTATATATACACTGCACAGTACCACTTCTCCTGTCCTGTATACTGGGTGTAATCCTCAGTATCTGTATTATTCTGTATATATACACTGCACAGTACCACTTCTCCTGTTCTGTATACTGGGTGTAATCCTCAGTATCTGTATTATTCTGTATATATATACACACTGCATAGTGCCACTTCTCCTGTCTTGTATACTGGGTGTAATCCTCACTATCTGTATTTTTTATATATATACACTGCACAGTACCACTTCTCCTGTCCTGTATACTGGGTGTAATCCTCAGTATCTGTATTATTATGTATATATACACTGCACAGTACCACTTCTCCTGTCCTGTATACTGGGTGTAATCCTCAGTATCTGTATTATTCTGTATATATACACTGCACAGTACCACTTCTCCTGTCCTGTATACTGCAGATGAAGGGTGTTTTGCTACTTTTCCTTAGTTCTCACGTATTTTGTCCTGTAAAGTGATCATCTCTGCAGTATAATGACAACAGAGGCCATTGTCTGCGGAGGAGGAGAGAAAAGCTTGTGGTGCACAATCTGCAGATCCTGATGCTCATAAAGCTGTGGGCAGGCAGATACTGGTACCCTGGCACTGCCACCTGCCTGCCCTCCCATACCTCCTCCTCCGGGGGTCACATAGTCATTATGTTTGCTGCTGCTCTATTAAACGCGGTTTTCCCAGCTGTGATCAGGCTGATCCTCCCATGGTATCAGCAGTGTGTGACTTGTCATCCTCGGGGCGGCAGGACGAGGGGCGTAGATGCGGAATATGGCGCTGCAGATGGTCTGGGAGGGCGGACAGGACCAGCACATTATGGCAGGCTGTAGACATGTCGGTTCTGCTTGCGTTGGTGGCGCGGTGACACCTTTTATGGTTCCGTTCCAATGTTTCACTGTGAGAGCTGGGAGTTTACAATGACTTGTCATCCCATAAAAGAGGCAAAGTCTTATTTCAGTACAAGGCTTAACTGGTGCCCAATTGTCTTTCCGCAGACTTGGGAGTATCTGGATACAGTGCGTGACTGTGGTGCACAGACCAATACAGAGGAGGACCCTGCTCATAGGAAACAGGAGAAAGGACATGTCCTGCACTCACCTGCAAAAGAGCCCTGATCTCCCTAGCATCCCTATATGGGTTCTTGCACCCCATTGCCGGGCAGGATACCTAGTCCCTTGCTGACACTGATGTTAATACTCAATAGTGAGATGGCCGGCTGGAGCACTAGTCCAAACCACTGCAATAATAACACGAGGGAAGGGAAATACCTATATAAAAGCAATGGCCCTGATGAAGTAGCATAGCTCCAAAACGCGCTGGCATGAATAAACAGATTTGCAAGCAATCCGGATTGTCTTCCTTGGCAGTGCGGAGAAAAACTCGGCTTTTACATAGGTATTTCTTGTACTCCACGGTTTTCTGCAACGGCCATCGTATCCAAGCATCTTCAGCTGGTTGTGGCTTATACAACCATAGAAGATGAGTCACACCCCAGTAAAGGTGTGTTCATTTTTAAATCATTTAAAGCCCTGTGTTCGCTCACCCCTTTCTTTTTAGAGGGAAGCAAAGAGACACAGGAGGACAACAAAAACAACTTCATGCCTACTGCCACGCTCCTAGACAGCAGATGGCTTAGCAACAGTCAGCTTCTCCAGAGAACCTCCTTCACCTCAGGAAGCTAAGTCAGGAATGAGTTCAATCACCAGCAAAGGATGCTGGAACCATGTGATCATATAAAGGAGATGGGAGTGATCACAGAGTAGCCACACCTAGTGACATAACTAGTTAGCTTGCTAGAATCAGAAACTGACAATAACTTCTCAACTGTTAAAGGAAAGAAGCACATTTAATATGAAGTCTCAATACAGCAATGAGGTCCCAAACCTGTCACAAGTGTCCAAAGTAATAGAGACCGTGGTGACACCCAGATCAGCAACGCTAGCAGGTACACCAGTAAGCAAGAGCAGCCGAACCCTCTATGATTAGATCATTTACTGGTGATAAGACCAAGGAAAATGGCTCCAACTGAACAAATCCTCTAATACTAACAGCCCCGCCCCCTGGTGATGACATCACTGATTGTGAGGAATAGAATCCTCTGCCAAAAGAGGCTGGCGGCACTCCTTCAGGTGCGCTCGGCCTGTGTATGGGGGGACTCCGGTGTAGGATGAAAGAATCGGAGCACATTGGTTGGCCAACAGCTATCTATTGTGCATGGGGGCATTAAAACTTTGGGAATATTATCTGACCCTAGAACACAACAACTCCCAGCATGACCTGCTCTATATGATAAACCATATAAGCCAAACCTCCGCCTCAACTCCGACTCCTCAACTTACCTGATTCTGACTCCACCAACATGAACACTAACTCAGATTCCAAGTGCAGTCAGTAAGGCAAACCTCTAACTCCACCTCCGACACCTCAACTCCCTGGAATCAGACTCCAACTCCACCAAGATGGACACCAACGCCAACTCCAAGTGCGGTCAGTAAGCCAAACCTCTAACTCCAAACCTCTAACTCCAAACCTCTAACTCCACCTCCGATGCCTCAATTTCCTGGAATCAGACTCCAACTCCACCAAGATGGACACCAACGCCAACTCCAAGTGCAGTCAGTAAGCCAAACCTCTAACTCCACCTCCGACACCTCAACTCCCTGGAATCAGACTCCAACTCCACCACAATGGACACCAGCGCCAACTCCAAGTGCGGTCAGTAAGGCAAACCTCTAACTCCACCTCCGATGCCTCAATTTCCTGGAATCAGACTCCAACTCCACCAAGATGGACACCAACGCCAACTCCATGTGCCATCAGTAAGCCAAACCTCTAACTCCAAACCTCTAACTCCAAACCTCTAACTCCAAACCTCTAACTCCAAACCTCTAACTCCAAACCTCTAACTCCAAACCTCTAACTCCAAACCTCTAACTCCGACTCCCCCAAATTGGACACCTACTGGGTCTCCACAGCCGTGGGAGGAGAAGCGAGCGGCCATTACTGAGTGTGAACAGCAGCAGAACATGTCCCACCTATTTCTCCCACACGTTGGTGATGTAGACTTGATTCCTCTACGTCTTCACATAATTCCCCATACACAGTGATCCGGGATTGATTGGCATGTGGCACCCTGGTGTCCGGTACAACAGCAGAAGCTGCAGATTGTGGTGGTTTGTGGGTCGCTGCCCGGAGGAGCTGTGATGGCACATTGTGTGTGTCTGGTCTTGGCAGCCATGTAACATGACCACACGCCTGTCTGGTATTACCGTATGCCCGCCTCGTGCCGTGCTCAGCGTCTTCCCATCCTTTGTGAGCCTCGTCTTGCCCGTGTGGTCTGAAGATTTGGCAGATGTTGGCTTCATTCATTCCTAATCAGAAAGCAATGGCTTCACTTTGTTCCCTGCGCCCCACGGTAAAGACGCTGCGGTGTCTGGAGGGCCCTGTCTCCCCCCCGGTGTCCTGTGGTGCTTATTCTGCTCAGTAATAAATGACCATGTTATTCCAGCAATTAATAGTGGAAGAACAAAGCGGTCCAATGTGCGGTGCTGGCACTCGAGCGATGGCCTGCAGACTGAGCGGGTAGTCAGCTTGTACATGGTTGGAGCAGATTTCAGGCCCAGGAACAGCGACTTGGACTGACAACCCACACAGCGGCCTCATTCAGCTCTAAGGACAAGAACACGAATACATAAACAGAGAACGGGCAAGTGGCAGCTGTGATTAACACGGCGCGTGACGACAGCGTCAAATCACCACCAGTACTACTACTCAGCCTGAGAGAGGACTCAAGAGCCAAGGATGACATTCACGTGCCATTATCTGCTAGCCATGCCAAGTGGGCTCTCTGGATTAAGGACAACCAGGTGTCCGGGAGGGTTGAGCTGTAGCTTGCTGGCCTAGTAACATGAAATGCCCCCTGTGGATAGCTGGTCACATGGGGAGTGTCACAGGGTGGCTATAATGGATGAGGGAATACAGTAGTAGGATGTCGGGCAAAGGTAATCTGACCCTGTAAACTGGGGTTCTCTAGCTAACCCTGTTCCCAGAATTACCTCTGAAGGTGAGGATGTCTGGGCCGCCACCCTTACCCTGCTCCTCACCTCCATCCAGGACTAGAATGAACACAGTATCTCCCAAACAAGATGGCTATTTCCAAGGTATAAAGCTTCTGGAAGTCTTCAGCAAGAACTGCACAACGTCCAAACAGCTCACGGTTAGAACGGAAAATGAACTCTTTCAGCGACACCAGGTGATGGGTCATGGGACTATTTAAAGGATGGGGGAGTTGACAAAGCTCATCACCAGATACATTCAGCAACAGCAACTACAGTAGTACTGGAGGGCCACAGCCAACTAATACCACGGACAACTAATCCTGCAGTCACTGACATTAACCCTTAAGGTACAAATGGAAATTAAATCCATTTAAACTACTCCATAGCTTTTCACACATGACAAGGGGATTCTTCACTGTGGTGTAGCTTCTTGGACTCTGCTCACCAAGTTTCCTATGCTTTGTGGGAATATCGAACCTCTGAACCAGTCTGGGTCCCGGAAAGGCTCCACCAAAAGTGATGTTTTATGCCTTTAACCCTGTGAATTTCGCACCAGATGAGGTTGTGTGTGGTGCTGAGCCTGGGGGTTGTAGAAATGCATTTTCTGTGCCTCATGGTTACAAGTTTCCTCTCTGGACATAAATTATCTTCTAGGTGGACGACTGCACCCCTGGGCCACAGCTGTGGACTGATCTGTTATCTTCATGCTAGGTGGACGACTGCACCCCTGGGCCACAGCTGTGGACTGATCTGTTATCTTCATGCTAGGTGGACGACTGCACCCCTGGGCCACAGCTGTGGACTGATCTGTTATCTTCATGCTAGGTGGACGACTGCACCCCTGGGCCACAGCTGTGGACTGATCTGTTATCTTCATGCTAGGTGGACGACTGCACCCCTGGGCCACAGCTGTGGACTGATCTGTTATCTTCATGCTAGGTGGACGATTGCACCCCTGGGCCACAGCTGTGGACTGATCTGTTATCTTCATGCTAGGTGGACGACTGCACCCCTGGGCCACAGCTGTGGACTGATCTGTTATCTTCATGCTAGGTGGACGACTGCACCCCTGGGCCACAGCTGTGGACTGATCTGTTATCTTCATGCTAGGTGGACGACTGCACCCCTGGGCCACAGCTGTGGACTGATCTGTTATCTTCATGCTAGGTGGACGACTGCACCCCTGGGCCACAGCTGTGGACTGATCTGTTATCTTCATGCTAGGTGGACGACTGCACCCCTGGGCCACAGCTGTGGACTGATCTGTTATCTTCATGCTAGGTGGACGACTGCACCCCTGGGCCACAGCTGTGGACTGATCTGTTATCTTCATGCTTTTGGCCGCACAGGTGCAAGTAGGCGTGTAGATCCTGATATCTGCTATGTAGACAACTAGATAACATCCGGCTCATTCTGTCCTACTCGCTATCAAATCAAGAAAAATGAATAATTGTGCATCCGTTATAGTATTTTGTGAATCCTCATTCATGAGGATTCTCACTCATCTGATTAACTTTTGTGTCTCCTCCCACTTATACAATATGGCATCTGCAGCCTCATGCCTGTCTATGTGTTCCTGCTTTCCTGCCTATATAAGCTTCAGTCCATCTTCCAGTTCTTGCTTGAGTATTTTGCTTGGGTCTCTGGCTGCATCTCACGTTTATGCTCCTTCACCAGCTATTCCGGTTTGGCTCTTTCCAGCTTCTCTGCAGTCTGAAGTCCTTGTAAGTGCAGTTGCAGAGCTCTGGACTGTTTGAGACTTACATTTTGTTGCTCTGCACTGCATCCACTTGTGGACTGTGTTTTCAAAGACTATACCATTTCTAGACCTCCCTGGATATGAACTAGTGATGGGCGAGTCCTAAATTACTCGGAATCGCTTGACTCTAGCGAGTCCGAGCCCGGGACTCGCTACTCGTTGCGAGTCTAGCGAGTTCAATGTTAATGAATGGGGAAACGAGTAATAGCGAGTAGTGTGCAATTTACAAATTGCAGATGTGTCTCGGAAGCTTCAGGCTCTATCTGCTAGGACTCGTTACTCTGCGAGTTTCCCAGCGTTTACTCACAGTAACGAGTCCAATGCAAATCAATGGCAATCCTAGTTTTGTCATAGACGCTGACAAAACTAGGATTGCCATTGTCTTGCATTGGACTCGCTACTGTGCCAGTGATAGCAGGGAAACTCGCAGAGTAAGAGCTGTCTGCTCTGTGCAGCTCCAGGGTCCTAGAGCCCGCCTGCTGCCTGATGTAGCAGAGCTGAGATTGTTCTCAGTCTGCTCATTCCCTGTGCATAGACATCTATATCTATGCACAGGGATGTAGCAGAGAGGACATCGCGTTTTGGACTACGTCGGACGGAAGAGGATTTTTTAAATTAAAGATGGAGTCCCTAATGGCTTTTTTTTTTTTTATTTCTAATAAAAAATTTTCTCTGTGTTGTGTTTTTTTTAACCCTTTATTGGAGATTCTTAGTGGCCGGGTCAAACCTGGCCTGACATTAAGAATCTCGGCTTAATACCAGCTTGTATAACAAAGCTGGTATTAACCCCTTTATTACCCAGCGTGCCACCACCACCAGGGCCGCTGGAAGAGCGGGGTTCAGCGCCAGAGGATAGCGCTTCAATGAACCTTCTGGGGCGGCTGCGGACTGCAATTTGCTTGGGCGCCTCCCTGCCTGCGGATTCCAGCCCCCAGCTGCTTAGCTGTACCTGGCATTTTTATTAGAATGGTGAGCAGCTCTGTTTATCACTTAGAAGACACTGACACATAGCAGGAGGGTTGAAGTTAGTGACCACACACATGCACCAGTCATGTCTTCTCCTCCTGGTATTCAGCCACCCTGCTCCAGCCATATACAGTCACAATTCCCTTGCTGTGCCTGACTTAACAAAGCTTAAAGTGATGATGAAGTTAAATGTCCGCTGGTCGATAAGAGACATTTATTCATCTGTCAGCTAGAAAATAGGAAAACCTTTCCTTGCACTCAGCATCTCCTCCCTGTCCATGAAGCTGATTATCATTTACGTTGCTGCGGTGCGTTGTGAAGAGCCGGACTGTGATTAAGGCCCTGCACATCCTCCTCATAGCGCCAGTTACAGGCTGTCACAGTCAATCAGCCCACAAGGCAGATGTAGTGCACCCTGCAGCCGGCGCCTCAGCTCGCTCCTTGTCCTATTCCATGTGGAGCGGTGGTGACGGCGGCTCGGTCTGGGTGAGCAGACACTCCCAGAGATGTCAATATTTCATGGCCTCATTTACTGATTCTTTTCTTGGTTACGGCCTCTTTCCCCTCTCTGATTTTTCTGCATGTTTATTTGTTTAATGAATAATTAATTCACACCTTCCTCTCACTTTCTCGCTCGGCTGATCGCTACTTATCTCCATCTTTCCATCTCCCTCCCATCTGCCTCCAGCTTTGTCCGACTCTATTGTTCCAATCCGCCCGTGTTGTCCTCAATGTGGACCCTCCTCGCCCGCCCTCATGGTTCTGGCCCATCTCTTCGGTCTTCGTTCACGTGCTTCTGCTATTGTCATTTTTCGCTATTGCTCCATTTGGAAGTTGGAACCATTTTTGCAGACAAATTATAGCAGTTAATTGTGAGCGCCATCAAAACAAGCTGAAAATGTCTAACACATCTCCTATGGTCACAGAATCATAGAATGGTAGAGTGGGAAGAGACCTCCCGGATCATTGTGTGAAGGACCTCCTTTGGTCATTGTGTGAAGGGACCTACTGGGCATCGTGTGAATGGACCTCCTTGGTCATCGTGTGAATGGACCTCCTGGTATCATTGGTGAAGGGACCTCCTTGGTCATGTGTGAATGGACCTCCTGTGCCATTATGTGAAGGGACCTCCTGGGTCTCGTGTGAAGGGACCTCCTGGTCATTGTGTGAAGGGACCTCCTGGTCATGTGTGAAGGACCTCCTGGTCATTGTGTGAAGGGACCTCCTGAGTCATTGTGTGAAGGGACCTCCTGGGCATTTGTGTGAAGGGACCTCCTGGTCATTGTGTGAAGGGACCTCTTGGATCATTGTGTGAAGGGACCTCCTTGGTCATCGTGTGAAGGGACCTCCGGGTCATTGTGTGAAGGGACATCCTGGTCATTGTGTGAAGGGACCTCCCGGATCATTGTTGAAGAGACCTCCTGGTCATTGTTAAAGGGACCTCTTGGGTCATTCGTCTGACGGACCTCCTGGTCAGTTGTGTGAAGGGACCTCCCGATCATAGTATGAAGGGACCTCCCTGGGTCATTGTTGAATGGACCTCTTGGGTCATTGTTAAAGGGACCTCCTTGGTCATTGTGTGAAGGGACCTCCTGGTTCATATGTGAAGGGACCTCTGGTCATTGTGTGAAGGGACCTCCTTGGATATTATGTAAAGGGACCTCCTGGATCATTGTGTGAAGGGACCTCCTTGGTATTTGTAAAGGGACCTCCGGGTCATCGTGTGAAGGACCTCCTGGGTCATTGTGTGAATGGACCTCTGGGTCAGTTGTGTGAAGGACCTCCTGGTCTTGTGTGAATGAGACCTCCTTGGTCATTGTGTGAATGGACCTCCCGGGTCATTGTGTGAAGGGCCTCCTGGGTCATGTGTGAAGGGACTTCCTGGTCATTGTGTGAAGGGACCTCCTGGGTCAGTTGTGTGAAGGACCTCCTGGTCGTCGTGTGAATGGACCTCCTGGTCTGTGTGAATGGACCTCCTTGGTCATTGTGTGAAGGACCTCCCTGATCATGTGTGTGAAGAGACCTCCTGGGTCTCGTGTGAAGGGACCTCCCAGATCATAGTATGAAGGGACCTCCCGGGTCATTGTCTGAAGGACCTCTTGGGTCATTGTCTGAAGGGACCTCTTGGTCATTGTCTGAAGGACTTCCGGGTCAAGGTGTGAAGGGACCTCCCGGGTCATGGTGTGAAGGGACCTCCTGGTCATTGTGTGAAGGGACCTCCTGGTCATCGTGTGAAGGGACCTCCTGGTCATTTGTGAAGGGACCTCCGGGTCATCGTGTGAAGGGACCTCCTGGTCATCGTGTGAAGGGACCTCCGGGTCATTGTGTGAAGGGACATCTTCATTGTGAAGGGACCTCCAGGGTCATCGTGTGAAGGGACCTCCTGGGTCGTCGTGTGAATGGGACCTCCTGGGTCGTCGTGTGAAGGGACCTCCTGGGTCGTCGTGTGAAGGGACCTCCTGGGTCAGTCGTGTTAAGGGACCTCCTTGGTCAGTCGTGTGAAGGGACCTCCTGGGTCATCGTGTGAAGGGACCTCCCTGGGTCGATTGAGTGAAGGGACCTCCTGGGTCATCGAGTGAAGGGACCTCCTGGGTCGTCGTGTGAAGGGACCTCCCAGGTCATTGTCTGAAGGGACCTTTTGGGTCATTGTCTGAAGGGACCTCTTGGGTCATTGTCTGAAGGGACCTCCGGGGTCAAGGTGTGAAGGGACCTCCCGGGTCATGGTGTGAAGGGACCTCCTGGTGCTTTGTGTGAAGGGACCTCCCGGGTCATCGTGTGAAGGGACCTCCTGGGTCATAATGTGAAGGGACCTCCCGGGTCATCGAGTGAAGGGACCTCCCAGGTCATTATGTGAAGGGACCTCCCGGATCGTCGTGTGAAGGAACCTCCCGGGTCGTCGTGTGAAGAGACCTCTGGGGTCGTCATGTGAAGGGACCTCCTGAGTCATTGTGTGAAGAGACCTCCCGGGTCATTGTGTGAAGGGACCTCCTGGGTTATCGTGTGAAGGAATCTCCTGGGTCGTCGTGTGAAGGGACCTACCAGGTCGTCGTGTGAAGGGACCTCACGGGTCATCATGTAAAGGGATCTCCTGGGTCATCGTGTGAAGGGACCTGCTGGATCATCATGTGAAGGGACCTTCCGGGTCATTGTGTGAAGGGACATCTAAATCATTGTGAAGGGACCTCCAGGGTCATCGTGTGAAGGGATCTCCTGGGTCATCGTGTGAAGGGACCTCCTGGGTCGTCGTGTGAAGGGACCTCCTGGGTCGTCGTGTGAAGGGACCTCCTGGGTAGTCGTGTTAAGGGACCTCCTGGGTAGTCGTGTGAAGGGACCTCCTGGGTCATCGTGTGAAGGGACCTCCTGGGTCGTCGAGTGAAGGGACCTCCTGGGTCATCGAGTGAAGGGACCTCCTGGGTCGTCGTGTGAAGGGACCTCCCAGGTCATTGTCTGAAGGGACCTTTTGGGTCATTGTCTGAAGGGACCTCCGGGGTCAAGGTGTGAAGGGACCTCCCGGGTCATGGTGTGAAGGGACCTCCTGGTGCTTTGTGTGAAGGGACCTCCCGGGTCATCGTGTGAAGGGACCTCCTGGGTCATAATGTGAAGGGACCTCCCGGGTCATCGAGTGAAGGGACCTCCCAGGTCATTATGTGAAGGGACCTCCCGGATCGTCGTGTGAAGGAACCTCCCGGGTCGTCGTGTGAAGGGACCTCCCGAGTCATTGTGTGAAGAGACCTCCCGGGTCATTGTGTGAAGGGACCTCCTGGGTTATCGTGTGAAGGAATCTCCTGGGTCGTCGTGTGAAGGGACCTACCAGGTCGTCGTGTGAAGGGACCTCCCGGGTCATCATGTAAAGGGATCTCCTGGGTCATCGTGTGAAGGGACCTGCTGGATCATCATGTGAAGGGACCTTCCGGGTCATTGTGTGAAGGGACATCTAAATCATTGTGAAGGGACCTCCAGGGTCATCGTGTGAAGGGATCTCCTGGGTCATCGTGTGAAGGGACCTCCTGGGTCGTCGTGTGAAGGGACCTCCTGGGTCGTCGTGTGAAGGGACCTCCTGGGTAGTCGTGTTAAGGGACCTCCCTGGGTAGTTGTGTGAAGGGACCTCCTGGGTCATCGTGTGAAGGGACCTCCTGGGTCATCGAGTGAAGGGACCTCCTGGGTCGTCGTGTGAAGGGACCTCCAGGTCATTGTCTGAAGGGACCTCTTGGGTCATTGTCTGAAGGGACCTCTTGGGTCATTGTCTAAAGGGACCTCCGGGGTCATTGTGTGAATGGACCTCCCGGATCATTGTGTGAAGGGACCTTCCGGATCATTGTGTGAAGGGACTTCCTAGGTCATCATGTGAAGAGACCTCCTGGGTCATTGAGTGAAGGGACCTCCCGGGACATCATGTGAAGGGAACTCCTGGGTCATCGTGTGAAGGGACCTCCTGGGAGATCGTGTGAAGGAACCTCCCGGGTCATTGTGTGAAAGGACATCTAGATCATTGTGTGAAGGGACCCCCCGGATCATTGTGTGAAGGGACATCTAGATCATTGTGTGAAGAGACCTCCTGGGTCATTGAGTGAAGGGACCTCCCGGGACATCATGTGAAGGGAACTCCTGGGTCATCGTGTGAAGGGATCTCCTGGGAGATCGTGTGAAGGGACCTCCCGGGTCATTGTGTGAAGGGACCTCCCGGGTCATTGTGTGAAGGGACATCTAGATCATTGTGTGAAGGAACCTCCCGGGTCATTGTGTGAAGGGACATCTAGATCATTGTGTGAAGGGACCTCCTGGGTCATTGTATGAAGGGACTTCCTGGGTCATCGTGTGAAGGGACCTCCTGGGTCATCATGTGAAGGAACCTCCCAGGTCATTGTGTGAAGGGACCTCCCGGGTCATTGTGTGAAGGGACCTCCCGGGCTATCTGGTCCAACCCCCTGCTCAAAGCAGGATTCATTAAATCATCCCAGACAGATGTCTGTCCAGCCTTTGTGTGAAGACTTCAATTAAAGGAGAACTCACCACCTCTCCTGGCAGCCTGTTTCACTCGTTGATCTCCCTCACTGTCAAGATGTCTGGGCCACCACCCTTGCCCTGCTCCCGGCGAGCCCTGATCTAATAACCCCTCTCCCTCAACTCAGGGAAGGGCTGGTACAGGAGTGGTAATACCCCACACAAATAGAACAATGGGGAAAGCAAAGACTGTGACTAACAGCAATACACACAGAGGTAAAACACAATACGTGCACAGGAGGAGATAACCAGCACATCAAGGAGCAGTGAATGGATCACCGGCTACTGGGTCACAGCAGCTCATGGGCTGCAAAAGCTGTAGTCGGCATGAGAAGACGGATTCCACCATCTTAAAGAGGCAGAGAACAAGTGTGATAGGTTTCCCAGAACGTGTGATCCTAGAGGTAAACTGGACTCTGTTGACTTGTCGTGTGACCATAAGACTTGTAGTCCTCCAGTATGACTGTATTGTATGAGTTATGGAGCTGACAGTATCAGTCACTGAGAAAATAAGCAATTCAGGAACCTTCCGGCAGAGGCCCCAGGGCCTCAACACTCATATATATTGTATATGATGATTCCACTCTCCATAGGCATTGTATATACATGTCATCATTTGTACAGTGATACAGCTCCATCTAGAGAGATCACATCATTGTGCAAGCCTTGTGTAGCCGTGGTGTCTCTTTAGACTGCCCTGGAGGAGACGCTTTTGTCCCCTGGATTGGTGCAGCATCGTTGCCTTTGTGTCTTTCCTATACTGCAGATGTGTGGTACCGTGCAGCACCAAGACCTCCAGTAAGCAGAGACTGTCTCTGCACCGCTGGGACCACAGAGGACCCGGGATGAGGGGCACAAAGTGATTGGTTTGCAGATTTGTGGATGCAATTAAGAGTCCTGACGGCTCATGAATGACGCTGCCTCATCACCCGCTCACTCCCCAGAGGAACCTCATCACGGGAGAGTCTAACGAGAGGTTAAATTGCAGTAATCTGGAAAAGTGACTTGGATGAATGTGATGGATGAGTGACCGCTCATTATACAGAGCTGGAGTGCAAAGAGCCGGATGACGAAAAATCCACCTGAAACAGCAGAAAACAATGAAATACGTGTCTCCATCACCAGAGAGAGGAAGCGTCACATCATTATGTCCATCACATGGAATACATCATTGTGCCCGGCCTGTCCTATATTCTCCAGTCATTAGAATCTAGGCCAAACCTGTCACACATGGAAGTGAATGGACCCTGCTGAAAATGCTAAACCTGGACCCTCCAGTGATGACGTCTCCCCGATGTGGAAGAGAAGGGGTGGATTTCTGTTATTTGTCACAATACATAACTCTTTTATTGTTGGATTCTCTAGCTACAAATGATTTCCACAAATATCCAGGCCTCCTTTTCCTCTTTTCATAGTCTGGTAACCACTCATGGACTCCAGTGTGAGGTCCTAGCACACACCTGATTTTAATTACATCCTTGGACATATAAGCCTACACATATTTCACCGGTTCACCATCTCACTAGGGCATAGTGTCAGGACCTGGCAGTGGAGGCTCCTTGAAGTGGGTGCCAGGCTTGATCCTTAGTGGCCACTAATGAGACTAAGACCTCTGATTTCATTTTTAGCACAGGGCAGTCTCTGCATTACACATTTGCACAATTCAGTTTGATCTTCTTTTCTTTAGTGCCACTCATTAATTTACATTTTTCATATATATAGTAGTGTCGCGGCAGATATCCTATTGTTCTAAGTTAGGGATGGGCGAATCTACTCGCTAGGACTCGTTACTCGGCGAGTAGTAAGGGACTCGCAGGACTCGGTACTCGGCGAGTTTCCCAGTGATGACTCGCACGAGTCCAATGCAAATCAATATCAATCCTAGTTTTGTCAGAAACGCTGACAAGATTGCCATTGTTTGCATTAGACTCGTGCGAGTCATCACTGGCTACTGTGCCAGTGATAGCAGGGAAACTCGCAAAGTAACTGCTGTTTCTTTGCGAGCCGAGTCCAGCTGTCTTCTCTGTGCAGCTCCAGGGTCCTAGAGCCCGCCTGCTCACAGAGATGATGTAGCAGAGCTGAGATTGTTCTCAGTCTGCTCATTCCCTGTGCATGTAGCAGAGAGGACATCGCGTTTTGGACTACGTCGGACGGAAGAGGATTTTTTTAATTAAAGATGGAGTCCCTAATGGCTTTTTTTTTTATTTCAAATAAAAAATTTTCTCTGTGTTTTTTTAACCCTTTATTGGAGATTCTTAGTGGCTGGGTCAAACGTGGCCTGACATTAAGAATCTCGGGCTTAATACCAGCTTGTATAACAAAGCTGGTATTAACCCTTTATTACCCAGCGTGCTACCGCCACCAGGGCCGCTGGAAGAGCGGGGTTCAGCGCCAGAGGATGGCGCTTCAATGAACGCGCCATCTTCTGGGGCGGCTGCGGGCTGCAATTTGCAGCGGGGGGTGCCCAGAAAGCTTGGGCATCCCTGCGCTGCGGATTCCAGCCCTCAGCTGCTTAGCTGTACCTGGCTAGACATAGAAATTGCGCGGAGCCCCACGCATTTTTTAAAAATTATTTAATGAATTTCAGAGTCAGAGTCTCAGAGTCAGAGTCTCGGAGTCAGAGTCAGAATCTCAGAATTTCATGAAATAATTTAAAAAAAATGCGTGGGGCTCCGCGCAATTTCTATGTCTAGCCAGGTACAGCTAAGCAGCTGGGGGCTGGAATCCGCAGCGCAGGGATGCCCAAGCTTTCTGGGCACCCCCCGCTGCAAATTGCAGCCCGCAGCCGCCCCAGAAGATGGCGCGTTCATTGAAGCGCCATCCTCTGGCGCTGAACCCCGCTCTTCCAGCGGCCCTGGTGGCGGTAGCACGCTGAGTAATAAAGGGGTTAATACCAGCTTTGTATTATCAGCTGGCCCTAAGCCCGAAATTTATGGTGGTCACGCCAATATTAGACATGACCGCCATGAATTTCTATTAATTGTTTTAAAAAAAACACAACACAAAGAAAATTTTTTATTAGAAATAAAAAAAAAAGCCATTAGGGACTCCATCTTTAATTAAAAAAATCCTCTTCCGTCCGACGCAGTCCAAAACGCGATGTCCTCTCTGCTACATCCCCTGTGTATAGATATAGATCTCTATGCACAGGGAATGAGCAGACTGAGAACAATCTCAGCTCTGCTACATCATCTCTGTGCACAGACATTCATGTCTGTACACAGGGATTGAGCAGACTGAGAACAATCTCAGCACTGCTACATCAGGCAGCAGGCGGGCTCTAGGACCCTGGAGCTGCACAGAGGAGACAGGACTCTTATCTGTGCGAGTCAGTGATTACTTACAAAGTAAACGAGCAATGCAAATAAATGACAAAACTAGGATTGCTTCAGGCTGAAGCTTCCGAGACACATCTGCGAGTTGTAAATCTCACACTACTCGCTATTACTCGCTTCCCCATTCATTAACATTGGACTCGCTAGACTCGCAACGAGTAGCGAGTCCTGGGCTCGGACTCGCTAGAGTCAAGCGATTCCGAGTAATTTAGGATTCGCCCATCACTATTCTAAGTATGATTATTTTCTGCCAGCATATACATGTACGGTGATGCCAGTCTTATACGTTTTTACATATTGTCTATTTTGACTGAGCTCCCATTATATATTTTTCCCCTTTCCTCTTTTCATAGTCTGGTAACCACTCTTGGACACCAGTGTGAGGTCCTAGCACACACCTGATTTTAATTACATCCTTGGACATATAAGCCTACACACATTTCACCGGTTCACCATCTCACTAGGGCATAGTGTCAGGACCTGGCGGTGGAGGCCCCTTGAAGTGGGTGCCAGGTTTGATCCTTAGTGGCCACTAATGAGACTAAGACCTCTGATTTCATTTTTAGCACAGGTCAGTCTCTGCATTACACATTTGCACAATTCAGTTTGATCTTTTTTTCTTTAGTGCCACTCATTAATTTACATTTTTCATATATATATAGTAGTGTCGCGGCAGATATCCTATTGTTGTATCCACCAAAATAAAGACCGAGTCCACAGCCCTGCAAACAACCCCATCTTCTCTCTTCTTTTTGACATGGTCATTCATTCCTAGGATAGACATACTGGTCAGGAGTTGCCTCCTCACAGGTCATCTAAGGGTTTGGCTCTCTTGAGCCAAGTCTAGAAGCCCAAACACTCAGTGTCCGGATACTCGTTCCTTTTGGCCCAACAGTAACTAACCTGCCTGTACATCCGGCTGGTTGTATGATATATGGCTCTGCAGTATGGTATTGGATTTCATGAGCGGAGAGCGCTGACCTGTGCTTTGTTTCATTCATTCTGACTCCTGGGACTTCTGGTTGAAGGAACTACTCCATTAGAGAGTCACTTATTCCACACAAGGAGTCTCCATCATGCACGGCCTTGTTCTTCTGCGTTCCTCATTGTTCTCGGAGGCAGCGCCTGGAGAATGTGTCCCAAATGCCCGATGTAATGGACAGGAGAATCCACTCGTCTTGACTTGCTCCACCATGACTCCTTAATAGGCAAGTGGAGCAAGCACGGCGGAGCCAGAGCTTGTTTGTGAGCTCAGTGTGTATTGTTCGCATCGGACGATTACTTATACTTGTCATTTGTCCAGCTTATAGACAGCACCCCGAGACCATCGCTCATCGCGAGGACGGATCTTGGCTAGTTCTGTGCTCCGAGAAGGAACCTTCTGTGGATTGACTTTGGATGGAGTTAGCTGTCGACTATGGAAGTGCAGGAGTTAATGAGAAATCGTGTTCCCCTTTAACAGGCTGTATTGGATTTGCAATAAAAAAGAAAGCGCTCGCTCGGCTAACGCACTTTCTGAGGGTTTTAACGTTTCTTCCATAATTTATGACGCATTTAAAAGCTTTTGAACTTCAGGCCTAGAGGAGCCGTGTGGCAGAGAGCCGTGGATCTGCAGATTCCATCCTCGGTCATGTCAGAACAGAATGTCGTCATCCGGCCACAATTACACTTCAGCTCGCAGAGAGCTTGGGTCCACATTGCGTCCATTGACTCCGCTATAATGTATTCATTATTCTCTCCGAGGATGAAGCCGTGTAACTTAGAGGAAGTAATTGAGAAATAAAATAATGGCTGAGGTTTGGAGGCACATTCAGGCCTCATTTACCTACCGATAGATATTTATGGTGGAATCCAGTAGAGTCCATCTCAGAGTGCACAATATATGTAGGGTGTTCAGAAAGGTCCATCATTAGTTATAAGGTAATTGTGAGAAGGAGATTGACTACTTTACCTGCCTCAAAAAGGATTTGTAACAGAGTGAGTCTTATATAACTGTCTTGCACCGTCACTAAACTGACCACCTACAACCTCACTGTAATAACAATAGTGGATATCTCAGGAATCTAGTGGCGTGGGAGTACAACAGAGACAAGGTATTAGATGAAAAAGTCTGTATTTAAACACACGTGGCAGAGCTCAAATGAGAGGTGCAGCAACATAAGCAAAGTTCATAATCCATGCAATCATTTGTTATTGGAGACTCCCGAGAGTCATGGCATTGTGGGTCTGAGCCCAGAAGATGTGATGTGAGGCAGATATTTGCTTTTTTTGAAAGGAAAAGTCTGTCACCGTGAAGGGAATAATGATAGGGGTATGGAAGTTACGAGCAGGGTGACCAGGGAAGACTAGTTAACCCTAGTCTAGGAACCCTGAATGGCCTTGATCCCAAAGGTATCTCTAATGGTGAGAAGGTTCAGGCCTCCAGCCTCTCCCTAACTTCTTCCACCAGCCCTGTGCTCTTCCCCCCTCACCTCCCTCCACAGAACTGGGATACAGCAACTCCAAAGGAAAGGACATCAGCCACACAAACACACAGGTCAGCACAAGCACAGCTTCCAGGCATAGAGTGAAACTCTATCACAAGCGCCACCTGGTGAAAGGAGAGGCTACTTAAAGGCTAGGGGGAGGGGAGTTCAGGTTAGTCACACATTAACTCCTCAACCAGCAGTTCTACAGTACAACACAGGAGGCAAAGACCCTCACAACCGTCAACCATATAGCTCTTAAAGACAAACACATACACAGCAGCATCCAGCAATCTCCGCGCCAACTAAGCGCATGACAAAGTCTCTTAGTAACAGTTCACACTGGGAGATACCAAGTGCTGAACAGTGTATAAGAAACAGTTCTCACTGAGAGATGCCAAACAGTCTATAATAACAGTTCAATCCCAGGGAGGACTGGAAAGAGTAAAGTCTCTGAGTACAAGTCCAATCCTGGAAGCAGTGCAGTGAAACTAAGAAAGTCCCGAACTGTCCAGATCACTGCCACAAACAGAAAAGCAGCTGCAGAGCTTCCAAAAACTGATACAGCTTACGTGGCATGAGGCTGGCTGGCAGGAGGTGGAGCAGGAACACAGGCAGCACAGAGCAGCTAGATGCAGGAGACTAACTGGAAGCCGGTGTGGTCTGCTGAGATCAGGCTGCAGGAGCTTGGCAAGTGGCAAACCGGAATAGCAGGAGGAGGAACAACAACTCAGCGGTGTAACTAGGTTTGATGGCGCCCGGGACAAAGATCTATCTTGGCGCCCCCCCAAAGTAGGTGAGAACCGGGGGGGAAGGTGCTGTCAGCTTTCAGCCCCGCCGCCCCTGTTGCAGCCTTGGTTGAGGAGCAGGGGGGGGTGCCGCCGGCGCCCCCCGCTGAGTTGCGCCCGGGGCAAAAGGTCCGGCTGCACCCCCCTAGATACGCCTCTGCAACAACTTAAGATGCACACAGAAGCCAGGGATCCAAGCAAGGACTGAAATATAGACTAAAGCCTATAAAGGAAGGAGGGCAAGAACGCATGGACAGATAGAGATAGCAAACGCACAAAGGGTAATCAGAATATCCGGAATCCTGACACTCGCTCTTCTGCTTAATACAACTCTTGACGTAATTGTGGAAAAGTATGTGTGAAACCAGATATTCCATAGCAATCATACCATCTAGTATTTATTGGCCAGAGACAGCGATGAGTCAAACTTGATGATAAACGTGACATTAATGTTTACCTTTCAAGGTTGGGATGCCGATTCCCGGGGGCCTAATTGTGACGGGTACGTTGCCCACCTGTGCCGGCTTGGTGCTGAGGACTCCCTAATTACTTATCCAGAAGTGACCTGAATTGTCAGGGAATGGCTTGTGATCACAGAACGTGAACATATGACGTGGCCCCCACTAATTATGTGGATATGATGGACACAGGGGGCTGCTAAGAAGAAAGCCCAATGGTGACCTCATGCCAGTAAATGAGTGTGTAAGGGAGACATGTGTCAGGTTGTCATAGCACGGAAACAATTAGACTAAGATATGATTACTGTGGAGCGCGCCGGCGAGCGCTCGTACAACTGCGAATTATTCTTTTTCAGCGCTGGATGGATTTCCATTGTGTAAAGTAAAGTGGCTGCTTAATACACCCCTATAACATGCAGCGCGGAGGTTGAAGGGGTCGATAAATATGGTGGTTATAAGTCACGGTATATGATTCCTGCTGTGACATCACCCTGTCCTGGGTTCACATCTGCTTTAATGGTACACTCACATGTGTAAGTTCTTACGTTTTATGTGATATCTGCATTGGGATATGCTGGGCTGTTGGTTTTCTGATTGACAGCAAAGTCACCCAATCTCTTTCTGGGAAGGGCTGGGTTTTTGCAGGTGTTCCCTGTCTCCTGTAATTGTGCAACCTTTTAGCTGTGCAGCTTTTCCCAGAGCACTGCCAGTCTTGGTTTCAGCTCTGTTTTGTTTGTACTGTGTACAATAGTAAATAATCGCAAGCTCTCGAGACTATAAGGTCTCTTCATCAGGCTAATAATGACACAAATTCTTAATATACATACATATATACAAAGAAAATGGGTGTTGGATACCGCAGTAAATAAACCAGGTGAGGTGAAGCATAACAAAGAACGGTCAGAGTTTGGAGGGGGAGAGCATCTGGGGCAGTAAACATCAGTGTCCAGAGAGAAGAAGCAGATAGTTTTATTGTCCTTTGATTAGTTGTTGGTCCAAGATTTGAAGATTTCTCAACTGATGTAAAAAGACATAAATCAAAAGAATGGATCTACCTGTGGCCAATCATTTCTGTAGCCTTGATCACACCAAAATGGATATGGAAATAGTAGTTGAGAAAGGTAATTTCAAATCTCAAAGTATCAGGAGGGTCTGGGAATATAAACTTATGATGACCTTTGACTGTCACGGGTGGCACGGATGACAGGGTAGAGGCCACGCGCAGACGGTCCCAGCGTTTGGCCAATCAGCCATAAGGTTTGAGGACGGTCCGTCTTTCAGGGGCATTTACCTTCTGTGTAGATAAAGAGAAGGTATGATAAGATCTCCCTATCATGGGGAGAGGCTGGGAAGGTATTGTGCTCGGTCTGGTTTCTACACCAGTATTCTGGGTCACTAGGACCAGCAGGTTCTTCCCACCTTTATAAGGAGTTTCATTGCCCTCCCTCGGTGCAGGTGATATTTCCTTGGACACTCATTATCCTTGCTCCAGCAGAAGCTGAGGTTGTGGAGGTTGCTGTGCTCTGCTGCAAGATAAGTGTTTTCTTTCCCCATTGTCTGTTTTTCCTTGTGTTTGTCTTTAGTTGTTAGTGGAGGGGTCTAGTGAACCTCTCCATCTGATCCTTAGATAAGGTAGTGCTAGGATCAGAGAGGGACGAGGTTCGTGGTCGGCGACAGTTGAGGAAACTGTATAGGGACGTCAGGGCAGACAGGGTCAGCCCCAGTAAGACTAGGGGTCACCCTCTCCCTCTTGTGCCCATAGCTTTAGGGACTCCTTATTCCCCCCCCCCGTCGTTATCCTACGCTGAGTGTCTCTCCCGCTCCCAGCGTGACATTGACACATTCAGAGCAGGAATGAATGTGTCACATGGATTTATGACTTTTTACATCAGTTGAGGAATCTTCAAATCTTGGAACAACTAATCAAAGGACAATAAAGCTATCCGCTTCTTATGTCTGGATGCTGATATTTACTGCCCCAGATGCTCTCCCCCCTCCCAACTCTGACCGGTCTGTGTTATGCTTCACCTCACCTGGTTTATCTACTGCAACCCCCTGTCTATGTGTATATATATATCTATATTCAGAATTTGTGTCATTATTAGCCTGATGAAGAGCCGTTAGAGTCTGGAAAGCTTGCTTTGCATTTTCTTAACATCTTTTCAGTTCGCCATTAAAAGTTATCAACCACTGAGGACTCTCAGATTGTAATATTTTTCAGCTGTGTTGGACTAGTTGGGCCTCTTGTTTCTGTGACCTGGGAATTGATCTATTGCTGCCTGACCTTGCCTGTGTTTGACCATCCTTGTGTCTTGTCCCTCTGTTCTGATCCATTACTCTCCAGGTCAGGCCCCGCTATAGGTGTTTGTGGGCCCCAGGCAAAAGAGTCTCAGTGGGCCCCTTTAACACTCCACCCCCATTCATCCCCGCTGGTGCATGTCCGCATCTTAAGCCGCATCCCTTGTTTAGGCATAAGAAAATAGGAAAAACTTTCTTCCTATTGATTAAAGCTTAACCTTAATTGTAATATACTAGGGTACAATAAGGAGGCAAAAATTCTATTGTTAGTGTCTTTCTGCATATTATATATTAGACACAAACAGCTCTGCTATGTGCCCATAGATATACATGGCTCTGCTAGATGCACACGTAGACACACAGCTCTGCTACATGCACATATAGACAAATACAGTTCTGCTACATGAACTTTAAATGCACATATAGACACACACAGCTCTGCTACATGCACACCACACACAGCTCTACTACATGCATACTACACATACAGCTCTACTACATGGATACTATACCCACACTACATGCACATACAGATACACGGGTCTGCATTTACACACGCACGCACACACTATACATTACCACATCTTGAAGTTCTTGATGGGTGAAGAGCAGGAAAAAAGAGCCACTGGGCGCTGCTCGGAGCCTGCAGAACTTGAGCAGCTGCAGGATCTTCCAGGACCTTCATTTTAGCCATGTGATCAGTCACATGACGAAGGTTTTTCAGCCTCTGTTCATCTCCCAGTAAGCTTATTCTTCTGCTCTGTAGTGATCACATAGATCAGAGCAGAGCAGGAGAGAGAGAAGGCAGCTGTTTGTAAGAATGTTTCCTCTGCTTCTGCTCACAGACAGCGAGTGGGCCCCCTCACCTCTCTGGGGCCCCGGCACTTGCCCGGGTGCACCTGGTGCTGAAACAGCCCCTGCTCCAGGTAAAAGATGTTGAACCGTGATTTTACTGCACCTCTGTATATCTACTGTCTTGACGTGCTCTCCTGGAACCTGACCTGAACGTTTCTGTTTCTGTTTCTACTTGTCTGTGTGGTGACTAACTTTTATATGATTTTGCTTTTTATTCACAACAAATCTACATCGCATCTGACATGTATAAAATTCATGCCAACGTTCTATTTACTTTGCTGATTTGTTTGTCAAACCGTGTGGATAAGATTTTGTAAACTCATCCACTCAGACATTATGTTTTTTCTGCCAGCTAAACCGGATGGAAAATCCACAGCATATCTGCCAGATGGGCATTATTACCAACTTGATTGATCAAGTAAAGCCTTCAAATAGCATCGCAGGTCTTGTTCTGGTGTACAGGTATGCAGCCTGCAGTGACTTCCCCTGGCCACCAGGGGAGCTCCAATTTGGACAGTATAAAAGTTGGGTCCCGGCCCAGATCAGGTGGGAAGCAGCAGAAAGTCAAGATGTGTGGACTGGTGGCAGCGTGTTGTCTTGTTGCTGGTCCTCCTTTCCAGGACTGGTCTGATATGGAGTGCTAAATTAGTACGGGACTGCTGCATTTTTGCTTTCTTCCCTCCTCGTGAAGAAGTAACTGTATGCTGCCAGAGGGAGGGATGTAGTGAGGAGGACATTGTCATATTTTTCACTTTGCAAAGAGATTGTTCTTGTGGCGACTCTGTCACCGAAGGACGTGTTTGGTTTTCTTGCCTCTCCCTTTTTACTATCTGGATTGTGACTGATGATTGGGTACATTTTTCTCACCTAAATTCTGGAGTTATAAAGATAACTGTAAGTCCCTGAGCTTGGGCCCTGCATACGCACTTGGTTTTTTTGTTGGGAACAAGTTAGGACAGTTTTGGCACCAAACGTGTGTTTACGGCAGCTGCCAAGGTCACAGGCCTGTTTTGAACTCTATGGGTTGCTACGGTACCGTTAGCCAGATTCCCGGCAATCACAAGTCAAGTAGTGAATATTTGTATTAGGGTATATTATATAGATGTGAATGTCAAAGAGTTGTCAAACGTTCAAGGGTGGGGTGTCCCAAAGGATCATCGCTTATCTTGTTGTCCAAACACCCACTGAATTTGTAAAACCTCGTTTCTGGGCAGTTTCTGAGTTGCCTTCGGGATTGAGTGGAGCAGTCTTCTGCTCCCCTGTGTTAGGTAAATATTTTGTTGTGGATTTGGTTACACTGAGCAGAGTCTTTGGCATGGCACTCTGATCCTGGTCCCCTGGGCTGGGTGAGTGTTTATATGCATACTAGCTGTAGAACCCAGCATTGCCTGGGTTACAATTCTAAAGCCAGGCATAGAAAGGGAGTGGAGCTAACGGAGGGCAAACAGAGGGACTGAGCATATGCATCCAGAGGGGGGTTTGGGGGGATTGCGGGTTTATATGAACGGGGGGCATATGCACTGGTATAACATTGAATAAACAGTGGGGTGTGAATAAGCAGAGGAGTGGAAACATATGCATCTGGCACATTATGAACAGGTTGGAGCCAATGCACACAGTGCATTGTGAAGGGGGTTGGATAAGCAGAGAGGGTGGAGCGTTATGCATCTGGCACATTATGAAGAGTGCTGGGATAATCAGAGGGGGCGGAGCGATGTGCTCTGGCGCATTATGAAGGGGGCTGGGCTAACCAGAGGTGACGGCGCCATTGCGTTTAGTGCATTATGAAGGGAGGGGCTATGAAGAGGTGGGTTGGGGTGGAGTCATATGCATCTGATGTATTATGAAGGGGGTGGTACTATATGCATCCAGTGCATTTGAGGTGTCGAGGCTATGAAGGGGCTGGGATATGTGTGGTCATAAACCCACACACTCAGCTTTATATATTAGATATGTGAATTGGTGTGGAGCTGTGTTACTTTAATTCCTATCCCTGGCACTCCGCAGGGTAAACTTTCAGCTAAACCTAAACTAGCTCCGTGTTTGTCTGTGACCCATTGTATCCAAATCCAACCCTTTGGTTCTCACAGTCTTCTAGGTCATTACAGATGTTGGAGCACACAGTATTGACACCCTTGATTACTGTCAGCATATCCTCGAGATAAGTCCTGATAAATGATATACATCAACAAATTTCATTTGCCCATTCTTATCTTCACATTTAGCTTATCCTCTTCATGTTAACAAACTCACCTCACAAGAGACTGAAGCAAGCCTAAGCAATGTCCGCTTAAGCCTCCTACTCTTTCTCACCAAAACCCCACACTACAAATGGCAGTTAGAAAAGGTTAATTTGGCTAATCAAAGCTCCCACCTAATACCCTTTACTCCACTAGCCAAAGACACAACTGCTGATCACCCGCTTAATCTCCTGCAGTAAACATGATCAATGAGTGTTCATAACAATTGTGCCATCTGCAATATTTTTACCCTTAGTTCTTATTTGTGCAAATGCTCCTAGGTCACTTATAATATGTTAAGGGCAGAGTACCAATTTTCCCAGTAACTGTCCTTATTGATACCATCTTTCCAAATGTAGTTATCTCATTGTGGTATGTCAGGTTCTGGCTCATATTGCTGCCCCATTGAGATGTCTCCAGTGTTTTTAACCACAGTCCACTTTCAGACGCTTTTTGTGTCTAACCGTGTGCTTTTTCATTGTTACCTGCTTGGCTCAGCCACCCAGATCACCTCTGAGTGGAGAACCTGCTTTCTCCATGGAGTCCTACATTATGCTGCACAATGTGTTGGTAGTCTTCAGACTTCATAATGCCATACACACGGTCAAGCAGTCCAGTGCCAGAGGCAGCAAAGCAACCCCAAAACATCAGGGAACCTCCGCCATGTTTGACTGTAGGGACCGTGTTCTTTTCTTTGAATGCCTCTTTTATCTCCTGTAAACTCTATGTTGATGTCTTTGCCCATAAATCTCTACTTTTGTCTCATCTGACCAGAGAAGATTCTTCCAAAACATTTTAGGCTTTCTCAGGTAAGTTTTGGCAAACTCCAGCCTGGCTTTTTTATGTCTCGGGGTAAGAAGTGGGGTCTTCCTGGGTCTCCTACCATACAGTCCCTTTTCATTCAGACGCAGGCGGATAGTACGGGGTGACACTGTTGTACCCTCGGACTGCAGGGCAGCCTGAACTTGTCTGGATGTTAGTCGAGGTTCTTTATCCACCATCTGCACAATCTTGGGTTGAAATCTCTTGTCAATTTTTCTTTTCTGTCCACATCTAGGGAGGTTAGCCACAGTGCCATGGGCTTTACACTTCTTGATGACACTGCACACGGTAGACACAGGAACATTCAGGTCTTTGGAGATGGACTTGTAGCCTTGAGATTGCTCATGCTTCCTCACAATTTGGTTTCTCAAGTCCTCAGACAGTTCTTTGGTCTTCTTTCTTTTCTCCATGCTCAATGTGGTACACACAAGGACACAGGACAGAGGTGGAGTCAACTTTAATCCATGTCAACTGGCTGCAAGTGTGATTTAGTTATTGCCAACACCTGTTAGGTGCCACAGGTAAGTTACAGGTGCTGTTAATTACACTAATTAGAGAAGCATCACATGATTGTTCTAACAGTGCCAATACTTTTGTCCACCCCCTTTTTTATGTTTGGTGGAATTACATCCAATTTGGCTTTAGGACAATTCTTTTTGTGTTTTTTCATTGAAGACAAATTAAATGAAGATAATAATACCAAAGAATCTGTGATTGCAATCATTACAGGAAGAAACTGAGTATTATCTGACAGAATTGCAGGGGTGTCAATACTTTTGGCCACAACTGTATATACAGACATACAGGCCCTCGTAGAAAAAGGAGCAACTACAGCCTGTTGTATTCAACCATTGTTACTGATAAGAAGGCCTGTGGATAAAGTTGGCCATATACAGTCAGACAATATTATGGCCAGTAGCCATAAATCTGCTTGCCTTTTCCCAAATTCTTATCCTTCACATTTTAGCCTTCATCCTCCTTCATTGTTCTATTCACACCCAACTCCGACTCCCCGAAGCCTCCAGTCACGTGACATCTGCCATTTATTGGCCTACGTTCAATGTCTCCGCTCTAAAGCCTCCTTACTCTTCCTCCTCACCAGAAGTGCAGGCGCTCATCGCACTGTGCACAAATGCTTAGTTAAGAATGTGTAGGTTAATTCTTGGGTAAGTCAAAGCTCCAACTCCTCAATTACCCAAAATCCAACTCCGACTCCACCGAAATGGACACCAACTCCGACTCCACACCTATAAAGTACCTCCTGACATAGTAAAACAGTGATGCGCGTTTTGTAGTGTTAGAGCAGCCTTCAGGTAAAGAGGTCTAATTTGTGCCCAATCTGGCAATACCCCTTTGTTAGTGCTTGTTTTCTTAATATGTATACTGTGATTTGATCAGTCATTTACGATGGCTTTCAGTTCTTAGGACACTTTATTAATATAAAGTATCTATTAGAGGCAGAGTACCAAATTTTCCCAGCGTTATATGGGTCCTTTTAATTGATACCTATACTGTATATACCTGAAATGTAGTTACTAGTCTTTTCATTGTGCTGTATGTGTCAGGATTCTGGTTTTTTCCATGTAACCTTCTTTGCCCTCATTGAAGATGTTCTCTGCATGTCCTACCATTTAAGCCCCAGTTCCACATTCAGACCCTGCCTGAGTATTTTGTGTCTAACCCTGGCTTTTTCATTGTTACTCCTGAGACTTGCTCCAGCTCCATCTTCTACAGATCAGCTCTCCTGATGCTAATAATTTGCTTTGCTGAACCTTGCTTCTACTCCAGGAGTCCTCCAGCAACAAGCCCTTGCCCTGTGAAGGACTGCACCAGTTTGCCTTTTTCTGCTCTGTTCCATGTAAGGTGCTGCTATATTTGCTATTTGTGTTTGTCTAAAGACTTATATTGCAGTTCGGTTCTCAGGACTTTCTGGACTTGTGTGTTAAACCGCTCTGCACTGTGCAGTTTCGAGATTATTTGCTCAAGTAACTATTTTAGTTTTGGCTGCACCGCTGTGTGTGAACAGTGTTCTGTAAGACTTTGCCCACATCACTTTTTGCTTCCACCATTACGTGCATCTTGTTTTACTTTGCTGCACGTGTAAAACACAAACTTGAACTCTAAAGGTATGTGCACACATGCCGTGTTTGTGACGGCGGCGGCTGGGCGGACCCGACAGGAGAAGCTCTGGAGCCGTCCACCGGCTTTCTGTCGGCTATGTGCGGTGGGTGTAGGGCGGGTGCCCACCGGGTTAGCGGCGGCGGTGTTGTGGCGGCTGGAAGCAGTACATGATTCTGCTTGCAGCCGCTGCATAACCGGTCGGTTTATTGAACATGCACATTCGTTGCTAACCCGCTGGGAACCCAGCGGTTTAGCAACAGATGAGCATGTGTAAACCGCCGCTGTGTGCACAGCGGGTGTCGGTTTCCATAGGTTTTCATGTTAATCCAAAAGCCGGTTTGGATTAACATAAATTTACATAAAACTTATGGAAACCGACCGGCGTTTACACTGCTAAACCGATCCTAACCCGGCATGTGTGCACATACCCTAAAACCTTGCCTCTGTCTTTTCTCCAGTTCCAAGTCTCCAGATTCCGCGGTTATCCACTAAAAACGTTACAGTATGTTTTTGTCTCTCACACCATCCTGCCTATGTAGATCTCTTACTGTTTTTATATACGTTTATTACATTTTTCTGTCACGATTCCTCTGCATTCAGGATGTGTTGGGCTGGGTGATTGACCGCTTAGTCATCCTATCTGGAGCTGGGATGTGGTGGGCTTTTGGTTTTCTGATTGACAGCAAAGTCGCCCAATCTCTTTCTGGGTTTTTGCAGGTGTTGCCTGTCTCCTGTAATTGCTCAACCTTTTAGCTGTGCAGCTTTTCCCAGTGCACTGCCAGTCATAGTTTCAGCTCACAGGTGCTAAGTTGGTCTCTGTAATCTGTGCTCTGGAAATTGATCTTTTGCTGCATGAGCTTGCCTATCTTGTCCCTCGGTTCTGATCCACTCATCCCCAGATAACTGACCTCGGACCGTGACTTTACTACACCTCTGTTTATCCCCTCTGTCTTGACGTGCTCTCCTTGAACCTGACCCAAACATTTGACCATTCGGCTTGTATTTGTCCATGTGGTGATGAGTTTTGTACTTTCTTTGTACATGTTGCCTATATTTATATATTACATGTAGAATTATTGACGTTGACGTTGACGTCCATATCTCTTGAACTTAGGATAGGTTCCCGTAGGGTTATGATACCTTGTGATCTGTAGTGGTTTTTAGCTTCTCAATAATAATAATAATAACCTTTATTAATATATTGGCAATATATTCTCAATATATACTACAGGTAAAAGCCAGGTTTTTCTCCGCGCTGCCAAGAAAGACAATCCGGATTGCTTGCAAATCTGTTTATTCATGCAGACACGTTTCATAGCTTTGCTATTTCATGAAATAGTATAGCTACAAAATGCATCAGCACGAATAAACAATTTACAAGCAATCCGGATTGTCTTCCTTGGCAGCGTGGAGAAAAAAACAGGCTGTTACCAAAGAATGTCTTGTACTCCATTCCACGGGGTCTGCAGCGGCCATCTTATCATAGCAACTTCAGCTGGTTGTAGCTCATACAACCAGATAAAGTGAGTCACACCCTAACCAAGGTGTGTTCATTTTTGAAACATTTAAAGTCCTATGTGCACCCCCTTCTTCTTGAAACAATTGTTGAAGTTAGCGGTTTTGCTGGAGGGCACAATTACAGCATCCAACAAAACCCAAACTTCAATCATTGTTTCTGTGTAATCCCATTGGGAGCGGTAGGAGCTGCAGACTGCGGCGACCACGGCAGTGAGAGTGAAGGACCTGTGGTGACGTCACATCCTACGTGACCGACACATCCCACGTGACTGGCCCAGCCTGAACGCCAGAGGTTCGCACAACCACCAAAGGTGAGTGATCACCAACCCCTCTCCCCAAAATCCTCCTGAGACCACCAGGTACACACAGAGGTGCAGCTCTATATTTTTGTACTTCTCTGTAAGTGGCTAGACCAACCAGGGCTGTGAAGTCAATAAGCCAAACATTCAACTCCAACTCCACCAAAATGGACATCAACTCCGACTCCATGACTCCAACTCCACAACCATGGCTGTAAAGTCAGTAAGCCGAACATCCAACTCCAACTCCAACTCCACCAAAATGAACATCAACTCCAACTCCATGACTCCAACTCCACAACCAGGGCTGTGAAGTCAGTAAGCCAAACATCCAACTCTAACTCCAACTCCACCAAAATGGACATCAACTCCGACTCCATGACTCCAACTCCATAACCAGGGCTGTGAAGGTAGTAAGCCGAACATCCAACTCTGACTCCAACTCCACCAAAATGGACATCAACTCCAACTCCATGACTCCAACTCCACAACCAGGGCTGTAAAGTCAGTAAGCCAAACATTCAACTCCAACTCCACCAAAATGGACATCAACTCCGACTCCATGACTCCAACTCCACAACCAGGGCTGTGAAGGTAGTAAGCCGAACATTCAACTCCACCTCCACCAAAATGGACATCAACTCCGACTCCATGACTCCAACTCCACAACCAGGGCTGTAAAGTCAGTAAGCCAAACATTCAACTCCACCAAAATGGACATCAACTCCGACTCCATGACTCCAACTCCACAACCAGGGCTGTAAAGTCAGTAAGCCAAACATTCAACTCCAACTCCACCAAAATGGACATCAACTCCAACTCCATGACTCCAACTCCACAACCAGGGCTGTGAAGGTAGTAAGCCGAACATCCAACTCTGACTCCAACTCCACCAAAATGGACATCAACTCCAACTCCATGACTCCAACTCCACAACCAGGGCCGTAAAGTCAGTAAGCCAAACATTCAACTCCACCTCCACCAAAATGGACATCAACTCCGACTCCATGACTCCAACTCCACAACCAGGGCTGTAAAGTCAGTAAGCCAAACATTCAACTCCAACTCCACCAAAATGGACATCAACTCCAACTCCATGACTCCAACTCCACAACCAGGGCTGTGAAGGTAGTAAGCCAAACATTCAACTCCAACTCCACCAAAATGGACATCAACTCCGACTCCATGACTCCAACTCCACAATCATGGCTGTGAAGTCAATAAGCCGAACATCCAACTCTGACTCCAACTCCACCAAAATGGACATCAACTCCGACTCCATGACTCCAACTCCACAATCATGGCTGTGAAGTCAATAAGCCGAACATCCAACTCTGACTCCAACTCCACCAAAATGGACATCAACTCCGACTCCATGACTCCAACTCCACAACCAGGGCTGTGAAGGTAGTAAGCCGAACATCCAACTCTGACTCCAACTCCACCAAAATGGACATCAACTCCAACTCCATGACTCCAACTCCACAACCAGGGCTGTAAAGTCAGTAAGCCAAACATTCAACTCCAACTCCACCAAAATGGACATCAACTCCGACTCCATGACTCCAACTCCACAACAAGGGCTGTGAAGTCAGTAAGCCGAACATCCAACTCTGACTCCAACTCCACCAAAATGGAGATCAACTCCAACTCCATGACTCCAACTCCACAATCATGGCTGTGAAGTCAATAAGCCGAACATCCAACTCTGACTCCAACTCCACCAAAATGGACATCAACTCCGACTCCATGACTCCAACTCCACAACCAGGGCTGTGAAGGTAGTAAGCCGAACATCCAACTCTGACTCCAACTCCACCAAAATGGACATCAACTCCAACTCCATGACTCCAACTCCACAACCAGGGCTGTAAAGTCAGTAAGCCAAACATTCAACTCCAACTCCACCAAAATGGACATCAACTCCGACTCCATGACTCCAACTCCACAACAAGGGCTGTGAAGTCAGTAAGCCGAACATCCAACTCTGACTCCAACTCCACCAAAATGGAGATCAACTCCAACTCCATGACTCCAACTCCACAACCAGGGCTGTGAAGGTAGTAGCCAAACATTCAACTCCAACTCCACCAAAATGGACATCAACTCCAACTCCATGACTCCAACTCCACAACCAGGGCTGTAAAGTCAGTAAGCCGAACATCCAACTCTGACTCCAACTCCACCAAAATGGACATCAACTCCGACTCCATGACTCCAACTATACAACCAGGGCTGTGAAGGTAGTAAGCCGAACATCCAACTCTGACTCCAACTCTACCAAAATGAACATCAACTCCAACTCCATGACTCCAACTCCACAACCAGGGCTGCAAAGTCAGTAAGCCAAACATTCAACTCCAACTCCACCAAAATGGACATCAACTCCGACTCCATGACTCCAACTCCACAACCAGGGCTGTAAAGTCAGTAAGCCAAACATTCAACTCCAACTCCACCAAAATGGACATCAACTCCAACTCCATGACTCCAACTCCACAATCATGGCTGTAAAGTCAGTAAGCCGAACATCCAACTCTGACTCCAACTCCAACTTCACTAAAATGGACTCTAACTCCACAACCCTGGAACCAAGTAAGTTTCTTCTCTTCCGATGACCCCTCGGTCAGTGTAGTCTATGCCCCATTCATCCTGATTGGGTTGCAGCTCAATCTTGGACCCTCCCCAGCTATCTCAAGGACGGGGGTCTTGCAGGTCTCCCCTCTCTCCAGCCAATGCAGCTGCCTTGTTAGGGTGGATGTCTAAAGTCTTATCCAACTTCCATGAGCTCCTGATTGTACGAATAGTATAGACGCGGCACCAATCATCTCCCGCTTCTTTATTTAGCCAGGATATAAGCGAGCGCTCGCCTGCTCTCCTACAAGTGCTCTCTGCGCATTCTTACATGAAATTAAAGTCCTCTTTAAATAAATTGGCAAACTAAAGGGAAATAAGCCGGGAATGTTCAATATTACACGGCAGCGGCGGAGCTGATGGTTTCTCTCGTCCTCCGATAGTGAGGCGATGCAGATATCTTCTGTGCACTTAAGATACAGCGAGAAATGAGAAAAGGAAAAATGACACCGCAAGCCGGAGCGGATTCCCGGGGGGACGCTCGATAAGGCCGAGTCCCCATATAATGAATATGACACCTGCAGCACAATGTGATGTGAACCGTCCCATCTGGGAGAAGGTTACGGGGCCGTCAGAGCGCGCAGATGACTGTTATTGTGTTTGATAAAAATCTGTCACTGGGAGTGAGATGTGATGGAGGGATAATGTCATCCAGCTGCACCGAAATCCGGGCTATTCCTCCATCGTGTTCAGGGCAGAGGGTGAGATGTTTATTTGTACAGGGCACCGGATCATTATCCAGACAAGACGAGAACCTGGATCAGTGGGTAAATAAATAACGGCAACAAAGACGTGACCGCGGGGCCCACGAGGTAAAGACGTGACCGCGGAGCCCACGAGGTAAAGACGTGACCGCGGGGCCCACGAGGTAAAGACGTGACCGCGGAGCCCACGAGGTAAAGACGTGACCGCGGGGCCCACGAGGTAAAGACGTGACCGCGGGGCCCACGAGGTAAAGACGTGACCGCGGGGCCCACGAGGTAAAGACGTGACCGCGGAGCCCACGAGGTAAAGACGTGACCGCGGAGCTCACAAGGTAAAGACGTGACCGCGGGAGCCCACGTGACTGCAGACCCCACGAGGTAAATATGTGACCGCGGAGCCCACGAGGTAAAGACGTGACCGCGGAGCCCACGAGGTAAAGACGTGACTGCAGAGCCCACGAGGTAAAGACGTGACCGCGGAGCCCACGAGGTAAAGACGTGACCGCGGAGCCCACGAGGTAAAGACGTGACCGCGGAGCTCACGAGGTAAAGACGTGACCGCGGGGCCCACGAGGTAAAAACGTGACTGCGGAGCCCACGAGGTAAAGACGTGACCGCGGAGCCCACGAGGTAAAGACGTGACCGCGGAGCCCACGAGGTAAAGACGTGACCGCGGGGCCCACGAGGTAAAGACGTGACCGCAGAGCCCACGAGGTAAAGACGTGACCGCGGGGCCCACGAGGTAAAGACGTGACCGCAGAGCCCACGAGGTAAAGACGTGACCGCGGAGCCCACGAGGTAAAGACGTGACCGCAGAGCCCACGAGGTAAAGACGTGACCGCGGAGCCAACGAGGTAAAGACGTGACCGCGGAGCCCACGAGGTAAAAACGTGACTGCGGAGCCCACGAGGTAAAGACGTGACCGCGGAGCCCACGAGGTAAAGACGTGACTGCGGAGCCCACGAGGTAAAGACGTGACCGCGGAGCCCATGAGGTAAAGACGTGACCGCGGAGCCCACGAGGTAAAGACGTGACCGCAGAGCCCACGAGGTAAAGACGTGACCGCGGAGCCCACGAGGTAAAGACGTGACCGCAGAGCCCACGAGGTAAAGACGTGACCGCGGAGCCCACGAGGTAAAGACGTGACCGCGGAGCCCACGAGGTAAAGACGTGACCGCGGAGCCCACGAGGTAAAGACGTGACCGCGGAGCCCACGAGGTAAAGACGTGACTGCGGAGCCCACGAGGTAAAGACGTGACTGAGGAGCCCACGAGGTAAAGACGTGACTGCGGAGCCCACGAGGTAAAGACGTGACTGCGGAGCCCACGAGGTAAAGACGTGACCGCGGGGCCCACGAGGTAAAGACGTGACTGCAGAGCCCACGAGGTAAAGACGTGACCGCGGAGCCCACGAGGTAAAGACGTGACCACGGAGCCCGCAAGATAAAGACGTGACCGCGGAGCCCACGAGGTAAAGACGTGACCCAGAGCCCACGAGGTAAAGACGTGACCGCGGAGCCCACGAGGTAAAGACGTGACCGCGGAGCCCACGAGGTAAAGACGTGACCGCGGAGCCCACGAGGTAAAGACGTGACCACGGAGCCCACGAGGAAAAGACGTGACCGCGGAGCCCACGAGGTAAAGACGTGACCGCGGAGCCCATGAGGTAAAGACGTGACCGTGGAGCCCACGAGGTAAAGACGTGACCGCGGAGCCCACGAGGTAAAGACGTGACCGCGGAGCCCACGAGGAAAAGACGTGACCGCGGAGCCCACGAGTAAAGACGTGACCGCGGAGCCCATGAGGTAAAGACGTGACCGCGGAGCCCACAAGGTAAAGACGTGACCGCGGAGCCCATGAGGTAAAGACGTGACCGCGGAGCCCACGAGGTAAAGACGTGACCGCGGAGTCCACGAGGTAAAGACGTGACCGCGGAGCCCACGAGGTAAAGACGTGACCGCGGAGCCCACGAGGTAAAGACGTGACCGCGGAGCCCACGAGGTAAAGACGTGACCGCGGAGCCCACGAGGAGAAGACGTGACCGCAGAGCCCACGAGGTAAAGACGTGACCGCGGAGCCCATGAGGTAAAGACGTGACCGTGGAGCCCACGAGGTAAAGACGTGACCGCGGAGCCCACGAGGTAAAGACGTGACCGCGGAGCCCACGAGGAAAAGACGTGACCGCGGAGCCCACGAGGTAAAGACGTGACCGCGGAGCCCATGAGGTAAAGACGTGACCGCGGAGCCCACAAGGTAAAGACGTGACCGCGGAGCCCATGAGGTAAAGATGTGACCGCGGAGCCCACGAGGTAAAGACGTGACCGCGGAGCCCACGAGGTAAAGACGTGACCGCGGAGCCCACAAGGTAAAGGTGATTCCAGAAACGTTACAGGACAGACTAAGAATCATGTGTACCTGTACGGGAACACTGTACGTCCAACCTACAATTATTAGCACACTATGAAAGCATCGCAGGGCTTGAGGGGGGTTTAGTTTCCCAACAGCTGCAAATCACTGCTATCAATCCCAACAAGTGAGCATATAGTTTATATTTTTTAATAGCCTTCATCTCGATCTTGAGCCATGGTGACTTGATGAATGATCGCTATGTAAGAAGATCAATGTTGATCTAGATCGGTCCACCAGGGTCTTCTAAAATCCCAGATTGGTCCACCAGGGTCTTCTCCAAATCTAGATAGGTCCACCAGAGACTTCTCCAAGCTTAGATTCGTCTATCTTGCCATTGATAGCATCCTTCTCCAGCTGCACATTATGAAGGCATTGGTTCTTCTTCTGTCTTGTTCCTTTATTGTCCAGGTGTCACTTCCATATGTTACTACAGAATAGACCAGACTATGTACAAGCCGTGTCTTCATCACCAGTGAAATGTTACTACAGAATAGACCAGACTATGTACGAGCCGTGTCTCCATCACCAGTGAAATGTTACTACAGAATATACCAGACTATGTATGAGCAGTGTCTTCATCACCAGTGAAATGTTACTACAGAATAGACCAGACTATGTACGAGCCGTGTCTTCATCACCAGGGAAATGTTACTACAGAATAGACCAGACTATGTACGAGCCGTGTCTTCATCACCAGGAAATGTTACTACAGAATAGACCAGACTATGTACGAGCCGTGTCTCCATCACCAGTGAAATGTTACTACAGAATATACCAGACTATGTATGAGCAGTGTCTTCATCACCAGTGAAATGTTACTACAGAATAGACCAGACTATGTACGAGTCGTGTCTCCATCACCAGTGAAATGTTACTACAGAATAGACCAGACTATGTACGAGCCATGTCTCCATCACCAGTGAAATGTCACTACAGAATATACCAGACTATGTATGAGCAGTGTCTTCATCACCAGTGAAATGTTACTACAGAATAGACCAGACTATGTACGAGCCGTGTCTTCATCACCAGGGAAATGTTACTACAGAATAGACCAGACTATGTACGAGCCGTGTCTTCATCACCAGTGAAATGTTACTACAGAATAGACCAGACTATGTACGAGTCGTGTCTCCATCACCAGTGAAATGTTACTACAGAGTAGACCAGACTATGTACAAGCCGTGTCTTCATCACCAGGAAATGTTACAACAGAATAGACCAGACTATGTACGAGCCGTGTCTTCATCACCAGTGAAATGTTACTACAGAATAGACCAGACTATGTACGAGCTGTGTCTTCATCACCAGTGAAATGTTACTACAGAATAGACCAAACTATGTACGAGCCGTGTCTTCATCACCAGGGAAATGTTACTACAGAATAGACCAGACTATGTAGGAGCCGTGTCTTCATCACCAGTGAAATGTTACTACAGAATAGACCAGACTATGTACGAGCCGTGTCTTCATCACCAGGGAAATGTTACTACAGAATATACCAGACTATGTAGGAGCCGTGTCTTCATCACCAGTGAAATGTTACTACAGAATAGACCAGACTATGTACGAGCCGTGTCTTCATCACCAGGAAATGTTACTACAGAATAGACCAGACTATGTACGAGCCGTGTCTTCATCACCAGTGAAATGTTACTACAGAATAGACCAGACTATGTACGAGTCGTGTCTCCATCACCAGTGAAATGTTACTACAGAATAGACCAGACTATGTACGAGCCATGTCTCCATCACCAGTGAAATGTCACTACAGAATATACCAGACTATGTATGAGCAGTGTCTTCATCACCAGTGAAATGTTACTACAGAATAGACCAGACTATGTACGAGCCGTGTCTTCATCACCAGGGAAATGTTACTACAGAATAGACCAGACTATGTACGAGCCGTGTCTTCATCACCAGTGAAATGTTACTACAGAATAGACCAGACTATGTACGAGTCGTGTCTCCATCACCAGTGAAATGTTACTACAGAGTAGACCAGACTATGTACAAGCCGTGTCTTCATCACCAGGGAAATGTTACAACAGAATAGACCAGACTATGTACGAGCCGTGTCTTCATCACCAGTGAAATGTTACTACAGAATAGACCAGACTATGTACGAGCTGTGTCTTCATCACCAGTGAAATGTTACTACAGAATAGACCAAACTATGTACGAGCCGTGTCTTCATCACCAGGGAAATGTTACTACAGAATAGACCAGACTATGTAGGAGCCGTGTCTTCATCACCAGGGAAATGTTACTACAGAATATACCAGACTATGTACGAGTCGTGTCTTCATCACCAGTGAAATGTTACAACAGAATAGACCAGACTATGTACGAGCTGTGTCTTCATCACCAGTGAGATGTCCCTTGATGTGAAGACCTCGTCCAGTGACTTCATTGTGGATTTGTCCATAGGTATTCTGATATCCTGATACAATTCCAGAAAAGGCAGAAGTGAAGGGCAAACCCTTTATTATGTTGACGTGTGGTCCAGACGATGTCTCCTGTGAATTGTAGTAAATTTCCATCCTCCATCTGGGGATCTTATTTTCTCCGGTATTTTGTGGCTTGCACCGCTCTTGCTCTATCCCCGGTAATGGTCACATTTACCTACCTGTAGTTACTGAATGTCCTGTAATTGGTGACATTTATGATTCTGGCCGGGAATGAAATCATTTGCTGCCTCTGTGCTTTATCTGCGGGACGTTTTTAATCATTGGTTTTGCAGAGAATTATCCTTCTTGGCCGGCTGTGCTTCTGGTTAAAAGGCAATGAGGCCATTATGCCTGCATGTCATTAAAAGTCCGGGTTAAATACCTCTCCTGCACCAGACACAAGGGGGGAGCGAGGATAGAAACTTTAATGAGCTGCATCACATCCTCAAGACATGAATCCCAGTCAATCAGCTCATTTGTTGTAAATATGTTTTCCATTTTTGGAACATGGAATTATGAGTCGGATTATAATGAGGGCAATCTGGGCTATCACCCGGGGCTCTGGCTACTCTTAACCTGCCCCTGGTCAGCAGAGCCGATCATTGTATTCGGGAGACTTGAGTTTACGTGTAGCCAACACTTTGGGACATTTTACAGAAGAGTCGCACGATCCTTGCAACTCGATGCTTGTTAGTAATTTCACCGAG
This sequence comes from Allobates femoralis, assembly GCA_033576535.1. Lineage (NCBI taxonomy): Eukaryota > Metazoa > Chordata > Amphibia > Anura > Aromobatidae > Allobates > Allobates femoralis. Next base: position 119,878,218 of record JARQOC010000012.1, on the reverse strand, counting down.
AAGATGTGAACCAAATGAAAGGGAAAGACTGACTGCAGGGGAATCCAACACAAAGAAGCCTCTGTTCCTTAATCCTGAATTTATTTAAAGCGTGGTGACCCTCCAGCCTGGACAAGCTTCATTAGGGATCTCATCAAACACATCCCTGCCACAGTTCTCTTCCATCTCCGTACACGGAGCTTGTTATGTAGAGAAACCTGTGTCCCTCTGTGGGCCCCACACCGCCCATCATTAACCGAGGGCCCACACCGCCCCATCATTCACTATTCACAGTCGCGGCATCGTCCACCATGGGCCCCACACCGCCCATCATTAACCGAGGGCCCTACACCGCCCATCATTCACTATTCACAGTCGCGGCATCGTCCACCATAGGCCCCACACCGCCCATCATTAACCATTGACAGTCACGGCACTTTCCACCGAGGGCCCCACACCGCCCATCATTAACTATTCACAGTCGCGGCATCGTCCACCATGGGCCCCACACCGCCCATCATTAACCGAGGGCCCTACACTGCCCATCATTCACTATTCACAGTCGTGGCATCGTCCACCATGGGCCCCACGCCGCCCATCATTAACCGAGGGCCCTACACCGCCCATCATTAACTATTCACAATCGCGGCATCGTCCACCATGGGCCCCACACCGCCCATCATTAACCGAGGGCCCACACCGCCCATCATTCACTATTCACAGTCACGGCATCATCCACCATGGGCCCCACACCGCCCATCATTAACCGAGGACCCTACACCGCCCATCATTCACTATTCACAGTCGTGGCATCGTCCACCATGGGCCCCACGCCGCCCATCATTAACCGAGGGCCCCACACCGCCCATCATCCACCGTAAGCCCCACACCGCCCATCATTAACCATTGACAGTCACGGCACTTTCTGCCGAGGGCCCTACACCGCCCATCATTAACTATTCACAGTCGCGGCGTTGTCCACCATGGGCCTCACACCGCCCATCATTAACAATTGACAGTCACGGCACTTTCCGCCGAGGGCCCTACACCGCCCATCATTCACTTTTCACAGTCGCGGCATCATCCACTGTGGGCCCCACACGCGAATCATTCACTATTCACAGTCGCGGCATCGTCCACCATGGGCTCCACTCCGCCCATCATTAACCATTGACAGTCACGGCACCTTCCACCGAGGGTCCTACACCGCCCATCATTAACTATTTACAGTCGCGGCATCATCCACCGTGGGCCCCACACCACCCATCATTCACTATTCACAGTCACGGCATCGTCCACCATGGGCCCCACACCGTCCATCATTAACCATTGACAGTCACGGCACCTTCCGCCGAGGGCCCTACACCGCCCATAATTCACTATTCACAGTCGCGGCATCATCCACCGTAAGCCCCACACCGCCCATCATTAACCATTGACAGTCACGGCACTTTCCGCCGAGGGCCCTACACCGCCCATCATTAACTATTCACAGTCGTGGTATCATCCACCGTGGGCCCCACACCGCCCATCATTAACCATTCATTAGTCACGGCATCATCCCGCTGGTGTCAGTCTACACTGTCCCCCCGGAATATTATGGGTAGACCCTTCTGTCGCTTTCTCTACTTCCATTCACACCATTCTCCTGTTATGGAATAAGTAGATGTTTCCCAAGATGGCGGCTCTGGTTGGGCTCGGTGTGATTTTCTCCGCCAGTTTTTATCATTTTCCTGAGCTTATTGCCAATTATTTTGCAGTCCGTAAACCTGCTCCAGAGTTTTACCATGGAAACCATTATGATTTTGTACTTGGGCCCGTTCCCCTGTAATCTTCACTTGTCGTATTAGTCAAGTAAATAAATTGTAGAGGAAATTAGTATTTTTTCTGTAACACAAACCAGTCGCAGACACATGGGGATTGTAATAGTGCAAAAAAAAGGTTAAGTAAAGGAAATAAAGTTTCTGTTTCCGCCTCGGACAGCAATGATCTGCACATGCGCCATCTTCATGGCCATATTCTTGAAATCCATCGTGTCAGAGGCAGCGCAAGTACACGGCTTCTTCGAGTTCTCCATCTCACATGCGCCACCTTCACGCCCATATTCCTGAAGTCCATCAGCAGTGAATGTGCACAGCTCTTCGAGTTCTCCATCTGCATATGCGCCACCTTCATTGCCATATTCCCGAAGTCCATCAGACAGCGCATGTGCACGGCTCTCCGAATTCTTCATCTCACATGTGCCACCTTCACACCATATTTCTGAAGTCCATCAGACAGCGTATGTGCACGGCTCTCCGAATTCTTCATCTGCACATGCGCCACCTTCACGGCCATATTCCTGAAGTCCATCAGACAGCGCATGTGCACGGCTCTTCATATTCTTCATCTCACATGTGCCACCTTCACGCCATATTCCTGAAGTCCATCAGACAGCGCATGTGCACGGCTCTCCGAATTCTTCATCTCACATGCGCCACCTTCACGGCCATATTCCTGAAGTCCATCAGACAGCGCATGTGCACGGCTCTTCATATTCTTCATCTCACATGTGCCACCTTCACGCCATATTCCTGAAGTCCATCAGACAGCGCATGTGCACGGCTCTCCGAATTCTTCATCTCACATGCGCCACCTTCACGGCCATATTCCTGAAGTCCATCAGACAGCGCATGTGCACGGCTCTCTGAATTCTTCATCTCACATGTGCCACCTTCACACCATATTCCTGAAGTCCAGCAGACAGCGCATGTGCACGGCTCTCCGAATTCTTCATCTCACATGTGCCACCTTCACGGCCATATTCCTGAAGTCCATCAGACAGCGCATGTGCACGGCTCTCCGAATTCTTCATCTGCACATGTGCCACCTTCACGCCATATTCCTGAAGTCCATCAGACAGCGCATGTGCACGGCTCTCCGAATTCTTCATCTCACATGTGCCACCTTCACGGCCATATTCCTGAAGTCCATCAGACAGCGCATGTGCACGACTCTCCGAATTCTTCATCTCACATGTGCCACCTTCACGGCCATATTCCTGAAGTCCATCAGACAGCGCATGTGCACGACTCTCCGAATTCTTCATCTGCACATGCGCCACCTTCACGGCCATATTCCTGAAGTCCATCAGACAGCGCATGTGCACGGCTCTCCGAATTCTTCATCTCACATGCGCCACCTTCACGGCCATATTCCTGAAGTCCATCAGCAGTGAATGTGCACAGCTCTTCGAGTTCTCCATCTGCATATGCGCCACCTTCATTGCCATATTCCCGAAGTCCATCAGACAGCGCATGTGCACGGCTCTCCGAATTCTTCATCTCACATGTGCCACCTTCACACTATATTTCTGAAGTCCATCAGACAGCGTATGTGCACGGCTCTCCGAATTCTTCATTTGCACATGCGCCACCTTCACGGCCATATTCCTGAAGTCCATCAGACAGCGCATGTGCACGACTCTCCGAATTCTTCATCTCACATGTGCCACCTTCACGCCATATTCCTGAAGTCCATCAGACAGCGCATGTGCACGGCTCTCCGAATTCTTCATCTCACATGCGCCACCTTCACGGCCATATTCCTGAAGTCCATCAGACAGCGCATGTGCACGGCTCTTCATATTCTTCATCTCACATGTGCCACCTTCACGCCATATTCCTGAAGTCCATCAGACAGCGCATGTGCACGGCTCTCCGAATTCTTCATCTCACATGCGCCACCTTCACGGCCATATTCCTGAAGTCCATCAGACAGCGCATGTGCACGGCTCTTCATATTCTTCATCTCACATGTGCCACCTTCACGCCATATTCCTGAAGTCCATCAGACAGCGCATGTGCACGGCTCTCCGAATTCTTCATCTCACATGCGCCACCTTCACGGCCATATTCCTGAAGTCCATCAGACAGCGCATGTGCACGGCTCTCCGAATTCTTCATCTCACATGCACCACCTTCACGGCCATATTCCTGAAGTCCATCAGACAGCGCATGTGCACGACTCTCTGAATTCTTCATCTCACATGTGCCACCTTCACGCCATATTCCTGAAGTCCAGCAGACAGCGCATGTGCACGGCTCTCCGAATTCTTCATCTCACATGTGCCACCTTCACGGCCATATTCCTGAAGTCCATCAGACAGCGCATGTGCACGGCTCTCCGAATTCTTCATCTGCACATGTGCCACCTTCACGCCATATTCCTGAAGTCCATCAGACAGCGCATGTGCACGGCTCTCTGAATTCTTCATCTCACATGTGCCACCTTCACGGCCATATTCCTGAAGTCCATCAGACAGCGCATGTGCACGACTCTCCGATTTCTTCATCTCACATGTGCCACCTTCACGCCATATTCCTGAAGTCCAGCAGACAGCGCATGTGCACGGCTCTCCGAATTCTTCATCTCACATGTGCCACCTTCACACCATATTTCTGAAGTCCATCAGACAGCGTATGTGCACGGCTCTCCGAATTCTTCATCTGCACATGCGCCACCTTCACGGCCATATTCCTGATGTCCATCAGACAGCGCATGTGCACGACTCTCCGAATTCTTCATCTCACATGTGCCACCTTCACGCCATATTCCTGAAGTCCATCAGACAGCGCATGTGCACGGCTCTCCGAATTTTTCATCTCACATGCGCCACCTTCACGGCCATATTCATGAAGTCCATCAGACAGCACATGTGCACGGCTCTTCATATTCTTCATCTCACATGTGCCACCTTCACGCCATATTCCTGAAGTCCATCAGACAGCGCATGTGCACGGCTCTCCGAATTCTTCATCTCACATGCGCCACGTTCACGGCCATATTCCTGATGTCCATCAGACAGCACATGTGCACGGCTCTTCATATTCTTCATCTCACATGTGCCACCTTCACGCCATATTCCTGAAGTCCATCAGACAGCGCATGTGCACGGCTCTCCGAATTCTTCATCTCACATGCGCCACCTTCACGGCCATATTCCTGAAGTCCATCAGACAGCGCATGTGCACGGCTCTCCGAATTCTTCATCTCACATGCGCCACCTTCACGGCCATATTCCTGAAGTCCATCAGACAGCGCATGTGCACGGCTCTCCGAATTCTTCATCTCACATGCGCCACCTTCACGGCCATATTCCTGAAGTCCATCAGACAGCGCATGTGCACGGCTCTCCGAATTCTTCATCTCACATGCACCACCTTCACGGCCATATTGCTGAAGTCCATCAGACAGCGCATGTGCACGGCTCTCCGAATTCTTCATCTGCACATGTGCCACCTTCACGCCATATTCCTGAAGTCCAGCAGACAGCGCATGTGCACGGCTCTCCGAATTCTTCATCTCACATGTGCCACCTTCACACCATATTTCTGAAGTCCATCAGACAGCGTATGTGCACGGCTCTCCGAATTCTTCATCTGCACATGCGCCACCTTCACGGCCATATTCCTGATGTCCATCAGACAGCGCATGTGCACGACTCTCCGAATTCTTCATCTCACATGTGCCACCTTCACGCCATATTCCTGAAGTCCATCAGACAGCGCATGTGCACGGCTCTCCGAATTTTTCATCTCACATGCGCCACCTTCACGGCCATATTCATGAAGTCCATCAGACAGCACATGTGCACGGCTCTTCATATTCTTCATCTCACATGTGCCACCTTCACGCCATATTCCTGAAGTCCATCAGACAGCGCATGTGCACGGCTCTCCGAATTCTTCATCTCACATGCGCCACGTTCACGGCCATATTCCTGATGTCCATCAGACAGCACATGTGCACGGCTCTTCATATTCTTCATCTCACATGTGCCACCTTCACGCCATATTCCTGAAGTCCATCAGGCAGCGCATGTGCACGGCTCTCCGAATTCTTCATCTCACATGCGCCACCTTCACGGCCATATTCCTGAAGTCCATCAGACAGCGCATGTGCACGGCTCTCCGAATTCTTCATCTCACATGCGCCACCTTCACGGCCATATTCCTGAAGTCCATCAGACAGCGCATGTGCACGGCTCTCCGAATTCTTCATCTCACATGCGCCACCTTCACGGCCATATTCCTGAAGTCCATCAGACAGCGCATGTGCACGGCTCTCCGAATTCTTCATCTCACATGCACCACCTTCACGGCCATATTGCTGAAGTCCATCAGACAGCGCATGTGCACGGCTCTCCGAATTCTTCATCTGCACATGTGCCACCTTCACGCCATATTCCTGAAGTCCATCAGACAGCGCATGTGCACGGCTCTCCGAATTCTTCATCTCACATGTGCCACCTTCACGCCATATTCCTGAAGTCCATCAGACAGCGCATGTGCACGGCTCTTCATATTCTTCATCTGCACATGCACCACCTTCACGGCCATATTCCTGAAGTCCATCGCATCAGAGGCAGCGCATGTGCACGGCTCTCAGAGTTCTCCATCTGCACATGCACCACCATTGCGGCCATATTCTTTAAGGTCATCGCATCACTGGTAGCATGTAGATCTTGGCTCTCCATCTGCACAGTTGCTGCCTCCATGGCCATTTTCAGAGACGTTAACTATGTTCACCAACCGCCAGTATATTAATAGCGCCCACCTCGCGCCACCTCCTCCTCCAAATGCCGAGCCCACAGCGTCGCTGACCTGCTGATTGGGAACCTGCCTCCGGTGACCCTGCTCCATCGCCGTCACAACCCGTCGGTGAACATATATCCGGATTATAAGATGCACCACCATTTTCCGCCCAATATGGAAGGGGGGAGCAGGGCTGTGGAGTCGGGGTCGGTGTGCATTTTGGTGGAGTTGGAGTCAGGGAAATTAAGGAGACGGAGGTTTGGACTAATGACTCCACAGCCATGGAAAAAAAAGTGCATTTTATAATATAGAAAATATTGTTCAACAATCTGACTGACAAAAAGGAGGAGGAAAGTGATGTCCTAAATATGGTGACCATTATGTAAGGCAGCGGGAGCATGGAACAGGCACAGGGTGGTCTCATACTCACTGTTTATATATGGGTTATCACACATTTATCATGGTTACTATTCTAATACTATCCCATACTGAACACACATCTGACCTGTGACCGCACGATGCTCCATGGTCACCATTCAGGATTGTGGTCCATCAGGTCATCAGGAGATATGATCAGGTCATCAGGAGATATGATCAGGTCATCAGGAGATATGATCAGGTCATCAGGAGATATGATCAGGTCATCAGGAGATATGATCAGGCTCATCAGGAGATATGATCAGGTCATCAGGAGATATGATCAGGTCATCAGGAGATAAGACCAGGTGATTCATGGACTCTTGTGACTGCACCTGACTGTGAAAGTGATGATCTGGATCAGGAGGAGACTGATCATTTCTGCCTAGCCTGACCCCAGCAGTCAATCACAACTCTGAACTCTTCTGCTTATTCTCTCTCTGCAGAGAAGGTGCAGTAATATCTGCAGTATATGGAGTATTCAGGCGTTCCTCTCACTGTCTTTCACCCATGGACTTTGTTATAATCCAAGCCCTCGCCACCTTCTGCCGACTCCAGCTCAAGAACATTTCCCGGATCCGCTTGTTTCTTAATCATAACACTGCCAAAACTCTCGTCCACGCCCTCATCATCTCCCGCCTTGACTACTGCAACTTACTGCTCACCAGTCTTCCTGCTTCCTCCCTTGCACCCCTCCGCTCTATCCTAAACTCAGCTGCCTGTCTAATCCACCTGCATCCTCGCTATTCCCGTATCTCCCCCCTCCGCCAGGCCCTTCACTGGCTCCCCACCCCCCAAAGATCTAGATTTAAACTCCTAACCCTGACTTACAAAGCCATCCATAACCTGCCCCCGCCCCTACATCTCCGACATGGTCTCCCAATACCTACCCGCACGCAACCTGCGCTCCTCACAAGAACTCCTCCTCTCCTCCCCCCTTATCTCATCCTCCCACAACCGCATACAAGACTTCTCCCGCGCCTCCGCCATCCTCTGGAGCTCTCTCCCACAGCATGTCAGTCATTCGCCTACCCTTAGGGTACCTTTACACGCCGACACCGCGGCAAGAAATATTGACGGCGATATGTCGCCCTGCGACAATCGCCTTCAAAATCTCTCCCAATTGCGGCGTGTAATTAGGGAATTTGGCGGCGATCTGTGGCCTCGCCCCGGTCGCCTGATATCAGAGCAGTGCACTGAAATCAGGCAACTGCGGTGAGGGGACAGACCGCCGCCAAATTCCCTAATTACACGCCGCAATTGGGAGAGATTTTGAAGGCGATATGTCACCCTGCGGCATGTAAAGGTACTTTAAGGGGTCCGTTACATGGTGCCACCTCGCCGGCGATTGTGCCGGCGATGCAGGGGCGTGGCCTAATCGCGGCACCATCGGCGGTGAGTAGCCCAGTGTTGTGAAACCTGGCGATCTGAACAGGACGATTATGCCTGATCGCCCTGTGTAACATTGCGAGTTACCGGTCGCTGGGTTGCAGGGCAACAAAGCGAACGGTCACCGCCACTACTTGCCGGCGGTTTGCTACGTGTGACAGCTCACTGGCGATGTCGTGGGGGATGTGCGCTCCCGTGATTCCTCTCTGACATCGCCGGCGAGGTAGCACTGTGTAACGGTACCCTAAGAGTTTCAAAAAGAACCTGAAAACTCATCTATTCCAACAAGCCTATGATGAGACCCAGCGCTGCACCACCACACACCTGGCGCTCCCCCTCCTACTGTCTCCTCTCCCTCCCCTGTAGACTGTGAGCCGTCGTGGACAGAGTCTTCTCCCATAGTATATCAGCAAGCCTTGATCGTTCATATGTACTGTAAGTGTCCTTGCCCCACTTCTTATGTAAAGCGCCATGGAACCAATGGTGCTATATATATGAATAAATAATAATAATCTTGAAAAAACACTGCAGAAACACCGGGAGATTTTTGTTGTGGATTTGGTGCATTTTTGTAGAAAAAAAAAAACAGCATGCTATATTCTACTAGATGGTGGCCCAATTCTAACGCATCGGGTATTCTAGAATATGTATGTAGTTTATTTATAAAGAATTAAAAATAATGCAATGAATACACAGGATTTTCCCCAATCAGCGACGCGGCTTAGTTCAATATATCTGCCCGTGTGACACCCCACCAGCGATCAATGAGACACCGTCACACTTGGTGACGCTCCAGTGATCCCGACAAACGATGCGACCTGTAGGGATCGCTGGAGCGTCAGCATGTGGTCACTGGTGAGATTGTCACTGAGCGAAGATCGCTAGCGCCGGTCGGAGTACTAACGCCGGTCATTCCCCGGCTGCATCGCCGCTGACCTCAGTGACAGGATCAGCGATCTCCCAGCGGGGGCCTGGTCGCTGCTGAGTGTCACACTGACCGAGATCGCTAGCGCTGGTCGGAGTACTAATTCCGGTCATTCCCCGGCTGCATCGCCGCTGACCTCAGTGACAGGATCAGCGATCTCCCAGCGGGGGCCTGGTCGCTGCTGAGTGTCACACTGACCGAGATCGCTAGCACTGGTCGGGGTACTAATTCCGGTCATTCCCCGGCTGCATCGCCGCTGACCTCAGTGACAGGATCAGCGATCTCCCAGCGGGGCCTGGTCGCTGCTGAGTGTCACACTGACCGAGATCGCTAGCGCTGGTCGGGGTACTAATTCCGGTCATTCCCCGGCTGCATCGCCGCTGACCTCAGTGACAGGATCAGCGATCTCACAGCAGGAGCCTTGTCGCTGCTGCGTGTCACACTGACGAGATCGCTAGCGCTGGTCGGAGTACTAATTCCGGTCATTCCCCGGCTGCATCGCCGCTGACCTCAGTGACAGGATCAGCGATCTCCCAGCGGGGGCCTGGTCGCTGCTGAGTGTCACACTGACCGAGATCGCTAGCGCTGGTCGGGGTACTAATTCCGGTCATCCCCCGGCTGCATCGCCGCTGACCTCAGTGACAGGATCAGCGATCTCACAGCAGGAGCCTTGTCGCTGCTGCGTGTCACACTGACGAGATCGCTAGCGCTGGTCGAGGTACTTCCACAGCAAGCAGCCAGGAGATGACCGGCTAAAGCCAGTCATCTCCCGCCTGTGTTGCCCTCTGTGCGGCAGGAGATGACCCGCAGCTAGCGTCAGGAGATCAGTGGCTAGTGCTGCGGATCTCCCAATGGTAGCGGTGGGGTGTGTGGTTCAAATCCCGCACCAATTCGTGGCCGGACTGCGCCTGTCGCTGATTGGTCGCTGCACTCAGTGGCGACCAATCAGCGACGCGGGCTTTCCGTTACAGAGAGACAGACACAGATTCTCTGTAATGCATCAGGTATTCTAGACCCCCTGCTCCCTCCCTCTGCTCCAGGCTCCAGTCCTCCTCTTGCCCCCCCAGGCACCAGTCCCCCTCCTGCCCCCCTGCTTCCCCCCACTGCTCCAGGCTGCAGTCCTCCTCCTGGCTCCCTGCTTCCCCTCTCTCCTGCAGGCCGGTGAAGTTGGCGGTCTAGTGGAGGTGGTGGACCAGTGAAGGTACTGGTTCGGTGGAGGTGGCAGCCACTGACCGCCACCGGGGAGCTCCATGCTGCGGGATGCAGGTCATGGTGTTTTGGTTAATATTAACAAGTTGCTGCTCCTGAGCAAACAGCGACGCGGGATTTCCGTTACAGACAGACACAATAAGGCGATTATATAGTAGGATGTTCTAAAATGACTTCTATCAGAAAATACCTCCCTTCGCTCCTCCTGTCTCTCTCCTGTCTCTCTCCTCTCACCTCTTTTTCTCTCACCTTTTCCTTTATCTCCTCCCTATCCTCTCACCTCTTTCTTTCCTCCCTTTCTTACTGTTTCCCTCCCTTTCTCTCTTTCTCTTTCCTCCCTTTCTCTTTCTCTGTTTCTTTCCTCCCTCTCCTCTCTCTCTTTCTCCTCATCTCTCTTTCCTCTCTCTCTGTCTCTTTCTCTCCTCTCTCTTCCTTCTCTCTCTCTTCTTTCCTCCCTCTGTCTCTTCTCTCCCTTTCTCTCCCTTTCTGTCTCTTTCTGTCTCATTCCTCCCTCTTTCTCTCATTCTTTCCTCTTTCTTCTCTCTTTATCTCTCTCATCTCACCTCTTTTTCTCTCACCTCTTTCTTAACTACCTTTCTCTCTTCTCTCTCTTTCTGTCTCTCTCTTTTCTCCCTCTTTCTCGCTTTCTTTCCTCTTTCTCTTCCTCTCTCGTCTCTCTACTCTTTCTCTCTCTCCCCCTCTTTCCTCTCTCTCCCCCTCTCTTTCTCTCCTCTCTCTTCCCTCTCTCCTCTCACTTCTTTTTCTCTCACCTCTTTCCTTCCTCTGTCTCTTCTCTCCCTTTCTCTCTCTCTCCTCTCTTTCCTCCCTCTTTCACTCTCTCTTTCTTTCCTCTCTCTCTCTCACTTCTTTTCTCTCACCTCTTAACTCCCTTTCTCTCTTTCTGCCTCTTTCAGTGTCTCTCTCTTTCCTCCCTCTTTCTTTCTCTTTCTTTCCTCTTTCTCCTCTCTTCTCTTTCTCTCTCCCTCATTCTCTCCTCTCTCTCCCCTCTCTCTCCCCCTCATTCTCTCCTCTCTTCTCTTTCTCTCTCCCTCATTCTCTCCTCTCTCTCCCCTCTCTCTCCTTTCACCTCTTTCTTTCCTCCCTCCCTCTCTCTCTTTCTCACTTCTCTCTCCCTCCCTTTCTCTCTCTCTCCCTTTCTCTCTCTCTCTCCCTCTCTCTATTCTCTCTCTCTCCCTCCCTTTCTCTCTCTCTCTTTCCTCTCTGTCTCTCTCCTCTCTTTCCCTCGCTTTTCTCCTCTCATCTCTCATCTCTCTTTCCTCTCTCTCCTCTCCCTCTTCAAATTCAAATTCAATTGAGCTTTATTAGCAGGACTAAGTACATATCAGCATTGCCAAAGCAAATAGTAAAAATAGTGGGACGGGAGTGGGGAGTGGGTAGGCATATTGAAGTCCATGATATATCGGGATCCTTTTAGGGGTGGGGACATGTCCAGAGTGGGGTATATAAGTCCATGGCTTGTCTCTTCTCTCTCTTCTCTCTCCTCTCTTTCCTCTTTCTCTCTCTCTCTCTCTTTTTAGCCGGGCTGTAAATTTCATGAATTGAGAAACTGGTTGTAGAAAAGCGCAGCATAAAACATAAGACCCATTGTGGATTCAGGTGCTCTTTTTCTGCCACATTTGGTGCAAATATTTCTGCAACAAAATGTGAGTGTTATGGGAATGTGATTGACCTGGGGTCACAATACAGCGCCCCCAGCTGTGGAGAGGAGTAATGACAGCACACCATGTTTCCTTTCTGTGACCTTAGGCCATTAATCTTCTCCTGGGGCCCCAGGTCCTCCTGTATTTCCTGTGCAGTAGGGTCACATATGAGGCACCGCTTGACCTCTGACCTCTGGACACTTCACCTTCTATCAATGTGAGGCTTCATCCTCTTGATCCGGTGACACAATGATGACTGATGGCGGCAGACGCCTCTGACATCTCTACCAATGTCTCCAGTGAATACATTGACAGGTGTAGGTCCAGAAATGCAAAGTATCTCTCCAATTATAGCCTACAGGAGTGTGGGCCTGTGTGAGTGAACCACGATACTGCAGACCTTCCCCAAACTACAGTCTGGCCTAAGAGCACAGCGGGGTTGGTTACTGCTCCCATCCTACAAACCATTTCCTTAGGGCGTCTTCCCACATAACGTAGATGATTTTCCTGATTTTTGCACATACAATCCGCTGACTAAGGCTTCCGTCTCTGTATTGACAGGCGCTGTGGAGCTGTGCAGATTTGGGGACCCCCGTTGAGCGTCTATGGGGATCAGCTGTGATTTTAGGTGTAAACTTCCAGCATTTTTGGACTAAAATTAAAATACTGTTCCAAATCTGCACCAAAAGCAGAAAATACTGAGGAAATGTACAAAAAACACTGAAATTATACTGACTGCAAAAGGTCCGAACCTGTCGTGTCCTGATGGCCGAACACGAACATGACCATGACGATTGTTATTGCCTCTCGTTACGAAGAGATCACCTACAATACATGGACTATGTTTCATCGTGTAAATTTATCCAGTAGAACAGTAACAACCCAGGCTGTGGAGTCGGAGTCATGAAGCCCGAGTCATGGAGACATGGAGTCATTGAGCCAGAGTCGTGGAGCCCGAGTCATGGAGACATGGAGTCATTGAGCCAGAGTCGTGGAGCCCGAGTCATGGAGACATGGAGTCGTGGAGCCCAAGTCGTGGAGCTGTGGAGTCGGAGTCGTGTCCTCGTGTATGTACGGTATCAGGGTACCGCTCAGAGCAGAACAGATGTATGGTAAGCGGCCGGCCAATTAGACACCAGCAGCTGCTGGCCAATCAGAGGCCAGCATGCTTTTCTGTTCAACAGGCATGCTTTAAAAAAATAAAAGTCTTATTTTCGGGGGGCTTATATATTTAGCAGCCTGCCAAAACCCCCACTAGGTATTATTTTTGGGAAACACTGTAATAATGGGCAGCATAGCTCAAGTCGACGTGCTGCTGAGGACAATATTATCTTGAGCATCCTTCATGGGTATTGTGAATGAACTGTCTTCATCTTCAGGACACACCTTAAGATTTGTGTAAAAATTTGGATGGAAAGAAGTAGAAAATGAGCTCATGTAGTCATGTACGGTAAATAGCAAACATCAATGTACAAGAGCAGACCCGCTCAGTAATAAATCTTATACAATTTGGAATTTACGTACAGGATTATAACTCTCTGACCTGAACGAACAGCATTGTATATGCAGGAACAAGCAGGCTGCAGAAAAGGCAGAGGAACAAGAAGGGTGCAGAAAAGAGAGAGGAACAAGCAGGGTGCAGAAAAGAGAGAGGAACAAGTAGGGTGCAGAAAAGAGAGAGGAACAAGCAGGGTGCAGAAAAGAGAGAGGAACAAGCAGGGTGCAGAAAAGAGAGAGGAACAAACAGGGTGCAGAAAAGAGAGAGGAACAAGCAGGGTGCAGAAAAGAGAGAGGAACAAACAGGGTGCAGAAAAGAGAGGAACAAGCAGGGTGCAGAAAAGAGAGAGTAACAAACAGGGTGCAGAAAAGGCAGAGGAACAAGAAGGGTGCAGAAAAGAGAGAGGAACAAACAGGGTGCAGAAAAGAGAGAGGAACAAGCAGGGTGCAGAAAAGGCAGAGGAACAAGAAGGGTGCAGAAAAGAGAGAGGAACAAGCAGGGTGCAGAAAAGAGAGAGGAACAAACAGGTGCAGAAAAGGCAGAGGAACAAGAAGGGTGCAGAAAAGAGAGAGGAACAAGCAGGGTGCAGAAAAGAGAGAGGAACAAACAGGGTGCAGAAAAGGCAGAGGAACAAGAAGGGTGCAGAAAAGAGAGAGGAACAAACAGGGTGCAGAAAAGAGAGAGGAACAAGCAGGGTGCAGAAAAGAGAAAGAAACAAGAAGGGTTCAGAAAAGGCAGAGGAAAAAGCAGGTTCCAGAAGAGGCAGAGGAACAAGCAGGGTCCAGAAAGGCAGAGAAACAAGCAGGGTCCAGAAAAGGTCAAGGAACAAAAGATGTAATTGGTAACATGAGATGGTTAAAGGAAAAGGCCAGTCACCATGTCTCTACAATTTATACGCAGAAGCTATTGTCAGGAAGGCTGGACTTGCCGAAAAAGAAGAATTCAACACTGGTGGAAGAATCATCAAGACTCTAAGATCCACAGATGATACCACACTGATAGCAACAAGTGTAGATGGAATGAGGACTTAATACAGAGAGTCCAGATGGAAAACTCCAACATAGGATGGCTACTCAACACAAAGATAAAGACTACTGCCAGTACGACCGGACACATGTGACTACTGCCAGGTACGACCGGGACACATGTGACTACTGCCAGGTACGACCGGGACACATGTGACTACTGCCACGTACGACGGGACACATGTGACTACTGCCAGGTACGACCGAGACACATGTGACTACTGCCAGGTACGACCGGACACATGTGACTACTGCCAGAACGACCGGGACACATGTGACTACTGCCAGGTACGACCGGGACACATGTGACTACTGCCAGAACGACCGGGACACATGTGACTACTGCCAGGAACGACCGGACACATGTGACTACTGCCAGGTACGACCGGGACACATGTGACTACTGCCAGGAACGACCAGGACACGTGAGGTGGACAACGACAAGCTGGAAGTGGTAAAGAATTCATCCTACTCTGATCGATGATCCCTCAAGATGCTGCAACGACACCAGAAGTCAATAGGAGAAAAGCTATGGGCAAATCATCAATGAAGTCACTGGACGAGGTCTTCACATCAATGGACATCTCACTGGTGGTGAAGACACGGCGAATGATATGATTATATTACTTATTGATTCTAAAAAACCAGATGAACGGGACAAGGAGTGCTCCCCTGACGAAGTCATCTTTGATGACGAAACGCGTAGGGTGACCCTTCTTCTCTGCCCACACAGCTGACTAACTGTACGTTATGGATTGATTGAATCTGCTCTTATGTACTCCATTCCTCTATGGTAAATCCCTGATTGGGGGCTATGCATGAGGATCATTGACTGTGTTCTGTATCTTAGTACTATATTCCTCTATGGTAAATCCCTGATTGGGGGCTATGCATGAGGATCATTGACTGTGTTCTGTATCTTAGTACTCCATTCCTCTATGGTAAATCCCTGATTGGGGGCTATGCATGAGGATCATTGACTGTGTTCTGTATCTTAGTACTATATTCCTCTATGGTAAATCCCTGATTGGGGGCTATGCATGAGGATCATTGACTGTGTTCTGTATCTTAGTACTATATTCCTCTATGGTAAATCCCTGATTGGGGGCTATGCATGAGGATCATTGACTGCGTTCTTTACATTAGTACTATATTCCTCTATGGTAAATCCCTGATTGGGGGCTATGCATGAGGATCATTGACTGTGTTCTGTATCTTAGTACTCCATTCCTCTATGGTAAATCCCTGATTGGGGGCTATGCATGAGGATCATTGACTGTGTTCTGTATCTTAGTACTATATTCCTCTATGGTAAATCCCTGATTGGGGGCTATGCATGAGGATCATTGACTGCGTTCTGTATCTTAGTACTATATTCCTCTATGGTAAATCCCTGATTGGGGGCTATGCATGAGGATCATTGACTGCGTTCTTTATCTTAGTACTATATTCCTCTATGGTAAATCCCTGATTGGGGGCTATGCATGAGGATCATTGACTGTGTTCTGTATCTTAGTACTATATTCCTCTATGGTAAATCCCTGATTGGGGGCTATGCATGAGGATCATTGACTGTGTTCTGTATCTTAGTACTATATTCCTCTATGGTAAATCCCTGATTGGGGGCTATGCATGAGGATCATTGACTGCGTTCTTTACCTTAGTACTATATTCCTCTATGGTAAATCCCTGATTGGGGGCTATGCATGAGGATCATTGACTGTGTTCTGTATCTTAGTACTATATTCCTCTATGGTAAATCCCTGATTGGGGGCTATGCATGAGGATCATTGACTGCGTTCTGTATCTTAGTACTCCATTCCTCTATGGTAAATCCCTGATTGGGGGCTATGTATGAGAATCATTGACTGCGTTCTGTATCTTAGTACTATATTCCTCTATGGTAAATCCCTGATTGGGGGCTATGCATGAGGATCATTGACTGCGTTCTGTATCTTAGTACTATATTCCTCTATGGTAAATCCCTGATTGGGGGCTATGCATGAGGATCATTGACTGTGTTCTGTATCTTATGTACTCCATTCCTCTATGATAAATCCCTGATTGGGGGCTATGCATGAGGATCATTGACTGCGTTATGTATCTTATGTACTCCATTCCTCTATGATAAATCCCTGATTGGGGGCTATGCATGAGGATCATTGACTGCGTTCTGTATCTTAGTACTATATTCCTCTATGGTAAATCCCTGATTGGGGGCTATGCATGAGGATCATTGACTGTGTTCTGTATCTTAGTACTATATTCCTCTATGGTAAATCCCTGATTGGGGGCTATGCATGAGGATCATTGACTGTGTTCTGTATCTTAGTACTATATTCCTCTATGGTAAATCCCTGATTGGGGGCTATGCATGAGGATCATTGACTGTGTTCTGTATCTTATGTACTATATTCCTCTATGGTAAATCCCTGATTGGGGGCTATGCATGAGGATCATTGACTGCGTTCTGTATCTTAGTACTATATTCCTCTATGGTAAATCCCTGATTGGGGACTATGTATGAGGATCATTGACTGCGTTCTGTATCTTATGTACTATATTCCTCTATGGTAAATCCCTGATTGGGGGCTATGCATGAGGATCATTGACTGTGTTCTGTATCTTAGTACTATATTCCTCTATGGTAAATCCCTGATTGGGGGCTATGCATGAGGATCATTGACTGTGTTCTGTATCTTAGTACTATATTCCTCTATGGTAAATCCCTGATTGGGGGCCATGCATGAGGATCATTGACTGTGTTCTGTATCTTAGTACTATATTCCTCTATGGTAAATCCCTGATTGGGGGCTATGCATGAGGATCATTGACTGCGTTCTGTATCTTAGTACTATATTCCTCTATGGTAAATCCCTGATTGGGGGCTATGCATGAGAATCATTGACTGTGTTCTTTATCTTAGTACTATATTCCTCTATGGTAAATCCCTGATTGGGGCTATGCATGAGGATCATTGACTGTGTTCTGTATCTTAGTACTATATTCCTCTATGGTAAATCCCTGATTGGGGGCTATGCATGAGGATCATTGACTGCGTTCTGTATCTTAGTACTCCATTCCTCTATGGTAAATCCCTGATTGGGGGCTATGCATGAGGATCATTGACTGTGTTCTGTATCTTAGTACTATATTCCTCTATGGTAAATCCCTGATTGGGGGCTATGCATGAGGATCATTGACTGCGTTCTGTATCTTAGTACTATATTCCTCTATGGTAAATCCCTGATTGGGGGCTATGCATGAGGATCATTGACTGCGTTCTGTATCTTAGTACTATATTCCTCTATGGTAAATCCCTGATTGGGGGCTATGCATGAGGATCATTGACTGTGTTCTGTATCTTAGTACTATATTCCTCTATGGTAAATCCCTGATTGGGGGCTATGCATGAGGATCATTGACTGCGTTCTGTATCTTAGTACTATATTCCTCTATGGTAAATCCCTGATTGGGGGCTATGCATGAGGATCATTGACTGTGTTCTGTATCTTAGTACTATATATTCCTCTATGGTAAATCCCTGATTGGGGGCTATGCATGAGGATCATTGACTGTGTTCTGTATCTTAGTACTATATTCCTCTATGGTAAATCCCTGATTGGGGCTATGCATGAGCGATCATTGACTGTGTTCTGTATCTTAGTACTATTCCTCTATGGTAAATCCTGATTGGGCTGCTATCGCATAGAAGATCCATTAGACTGCTGTTCTGTATCTTAGTACTATATTCCTCTATGGTAAATCCCTGATTGGGGCTATGATGAGATCATTGACTGGTCTGTATCTTAGTACTATATCCTCTATGGTAAATCCCTGATTGGGGCTATGCTATGAGATCATTGACTGTTCTAACCTTAGTACTATTCTCTATGGTAAATCCCTGATGGGTATGATGAGACATACTGTGACTATCTATAGACTATGAAGGAAACCCTGATTGGATAGGCTATGCGAGGACAGACCTATCACCGCCGATGGCTATCATGAGGATCATGACTGCGTTGTACTTAGACATATCCTGTGGAACCCTATAGGCTTAGGAGACTAGATAGGAAAAGAAAGAGACCATCACCGATGGACCTATGATAGTTAGAAGACCCTGGTGGACTACTAGCTTCAAGATGACCTGGTGGACCTATCTAGGTTAAAAGACACTGGTGGCCTATCTAGTTAGAGACTGGTGGACCTATCTAGGCTTGGAAAAGCCTGATTGACTTATCTAGGCTTGGACAAGACCATAGTGAACCTATCTAACTTGGAAAAGACCCTGGTAGACCCATTTAGCCTTGAAGAAGACCATGATGGACTATAAGGCTTGGAGAAGACCTGGTGGCCTTCTAGATTAGAAAGACCTGGTGGACGTATCTAGGCTAGGCTTGGAAATACCTGGTGGACTATCTAACTTGGACAAAACCATGGGACCTATCTAGACTTGGAAAAGACCCTGGTGGACCTATTAGTCTTGGAGAAGACCATGGGGACCTATCAAGCTTGAGAAGACCTGGTGGCCCTGTCTAGGCTTGGACAATATTCGGTGGACCTATCTAGGCTTAGAGAAGACCCTGATTGACTTATCTAGGCTTGAAGAAGAACTTGATGACCTATCTAGGCTTAGAGGAGACCCTGGTGGACCTATCTAGGCTTGAAGAAGACCCTGGTTGACATATCTAGGCTTGGAGAAGACCCTGGTGGACCTATCTAGGCTTGAAAAGACACTGGTGGGCCTATCTAGGCTTGGAGAAGACTCTGGTAGACCTATCTAGGCTTAGAGAAGACCCTTATTGACTTATCTAGGCTTGAAGAAGACCTTGGCGGACCTATGTAGGCTT
Source organism: Allobates femoralis (assembly GCA_033576535.1). Lineage (NCBI taxonomy): Eukaryota > Metazoa > Chordata > Amphibia > Anura > Aromobatidae > Allobates > Allobates femoralis. The sequence goes on along the minus strand of JARQOC010000012.1, from coordinate 119,858,687 downwards.
AGAGAAGACCCTGGTTGAAATATCTAGACTTGGAGAAGCCCCGGTGGACCTTTCTAGGCTTGAAAGATACTAGTGGGCCTATCTAGGCTGGGATAAAACCTTGGTGGACCTAACTAGGCTTGGAAAAGACTCTGCTGGACCTATGTAGGCTTGAAGAAGACCTTGGTGGACCTATGTAGGCTTGGAGAAGACCCTGGTGGACCTATCTAGGGTCCTGCAAGATCGATCTTCCTACAGACCGTTCGTCTATCAAATCGCCATGTTTAACATGGGAACGCATGTACCTGCGTTTGGCTGCGTTTGGTTGCGTTTGTGCTCGGATGCGCACAATTTGTGCACCCTCCGAGCGCCCTCCGAACGCAGCATGTTGCATTTTTTGGCGTTGTGGGCGCTTGTTTTATCTGCAAGCTCACAAACAATGCATGGACCTCAATGGATCCGCAGTGTCCTCTGCATGACAGCGCAGAAGAACGCTGCGATCTCATTGAAATCTCTCCCGATGGCTGCCGGTGATAAGCGGCGGCCCCGGGAGATCAGCTGTGCTGCACTGCGTTTGCGTCTGCATGCCATTGCCAGTGTGCAGTGTTTTTGGGCCTGTTATGGAAAATGTGTGTGTTTTTTTAACATCGGAGTCTATGGCAAACGCATCCATTAACGCCTGATACATGTATGTACCATATGTTAACGCTTCCGTTGATTTAGGCAACATAAATGCACAAATGTCATGTAAATGTAAGGACAAAAACACATCCTTCAAGTGGATGCCACAACCCAAGTGTGACCTTAGCCATAGAAGCAGCGAGAGATCCTGCAAGGAAAATGTATATGACGTTCTGCGGTGTTGTCAGCTCGGTGCAGGTCAGGGCTTTTTGTTGTAGCTACAAGCCTTTCACATTTTTCATATCCGACCCCCACTGTGGCAGCAGAACGCTTACCTGGATTGTTCTCATCAAGTAGCTGAAGTGTGAGCCTCCGAGACAACCCAGGTCAACGCGCAAAAGAAGACCAAAGCCATCAATCTCCACAATAACCTGGACCTACACCTTGTCTCTAGATGATTGGATGACATGAACACGTCTCACATTAGACCGCGCGTCACGTCACGGGCTCGCCCTGTCAATGTGGCTCCGTCTGGACATTTTATTGCCGCTGTTCGTTTTCTCATCCTGCATCTAAATGTTTAATTACCATGAAGCTCTTGTCTGTCTCCTGGATCACTGTGCAGTTATGTTTCTACCATCCATTAATAAGGCGACTAATCCCCGACAGTAACTGCAGGGACGGGTATTTTTGGTTAATGACAGTTTGCTAGAAAGTTGCTTTGTGAACTGAGACAATCCCAGGACCATTATACAAGATTAAGATGATTTGTTTCATAGATAGCATCCTCTATGTTCTGCCTGGGAAGTACCGGAAAAAAGACTGTGATGGTGTGATATGGTGGTTTGGCTATACATTTACCTTTTGCCTGTGTGTTCCACCCTTTCCCCTGTCCTGTTTAGTCATGACATCCCAGAGGGTCTGACAATTGAACTCTTATCGACATATACTGACTTAATCATTAAAGACCCCTATGACTGCAAATGTTTCTAATCACCCCATGGAGTGCAGCAATAGCCAAGGCACCAACCTGCCTACTGACACCTGGATATAGGCTGTACATCTGTCTAATCATCCCTGGAGTGCGGCAATAGCCAAGGCACCAACCTGTCTGCTGACACCTGGATATAGGCTGTACATCTGTCTAATCATCCACTACAGTGCGGCAATAGCCAAGGCACCAACCTGCCTGCTGACACCTGGATATAGGCTGTACATCTGTCTAATCATCCACTACAGTGCGGCAATAGCCAAGGCACCAACCTGCTGCTGACACCTGGATATAGGCTGTACATCTGTCTAATCATCCACTACAGTGCGGCAATAGCCAAGGCACCAACCTGCCTGCTGACACCTAGATATAGGCTGTACATCTGTCTAATCATCCACTACAGTGCGGCAATAGCCAAGGCACCAACCTGCCTGCTGACACCTGGATATAGGCTGTACATCTGTCTAATCATCCCCTACAGTGCGGTAATAGCCAAGGCACCAACCTGTCTGCTGACACCTAGATATAGGCTGTACATCTGTCTAATCATCCACTACAGTGCGGCAATAGCCAAGGCACCAACCTGCCTGCTGACACCTGGATATAGGCTGTACATCTATCTAATCATCCCCTGGAGTGCGGCAATAGCCAAGGCACCAGCCTGTCTGCTGACACCTGGATATAGGCTGTACATCTGTCTAATCATCCCCTGGAGTGCGGCAATAGCCAAGACACCAACCTGTCTGCTGACACCTGGATATAGGCTGATGGTGGGTTTACACGTCCCGATATCGGCGTCCAACTCCGACCAAAAGTCACTGGTTCGTGCGTTGGCCCCGATATTGTTTGTGCGTTGTATGGTGTAAATGACCAATACGATGCAGGAACGATGTCAAACCGATATCGGGGATCGAATGAGCCTGCTCTCCAACGGCCCGATATTGGATGGAGGTTGGAGCAGGATCGGGCTGTGTGACAGCCCAACTACGATGTGCAGTATAACGTCCCCCATTCACTCCCATGTTAAATGGTCGTTCCTGGGTCGGCCGTATAAGGGGGGCGTACACATCGTAGAGATGTTGTATCCCAATATCGCGCTGTGTAAACCTCGATGCGATTCTTTGAAATCTGGCCAGAAAAAGTGCGCTCCCGCACCGTCGGATCCAATATCGGACGACGTTGGAGCGTGTAAACCCACCATGACACCTGCCTGCAGACACCTGGATAAATATGTCTAATCATCCCCTAGAGTTGGCAATAGCCAAGGCACCAACCTGTCTGTTGACACCTGGATATAGGCTGTAAATCTGTCTAATCATCCCCTGGAAGTGCAGCAATAGCCGAGGCACCAACCTGCTGCTGACACCTGGATATAGGCTGACACCTGGATATAGGCTGACACTGCCTGCAGACACCTGGATATAGGCTGACACCTGCCTGCAGACACAGGATAAATCTGTCTAATCATCCCCTAGAGTGCGGCAATAGCCAAGTCACCAACCTGCCTGCTGACACCTGGATATAGGGACATGGCTGGTGGAAGATCAGGCCATTACAGTTAGATTGGATATTGGGAGGTGGTTCAGGAGAGGGCAGAGCAGTACGACTTGATTCTTTGTGTGGGAGGCTGAAGCTAAGGCCAGCTCCCCAAGGAGACTGGAGAAAGCCTGTTTTTACCTGGATATAAATCTAAATATAATATATATATATACTGCTGGATTTTTTAATTGATTTTCATGTTTTTCTAGCAATAAAGGTTCTTGAGCTATTCACACATCTCTCGCTGTTAATTGTGGGATACCAGAGAAGGACCCCATGACAAAGGCAAATGCTGTGAAAGGGGAACCACTGTGCAGTTTAGATTTTTACCATCCATTAATAAGGCGACTAATCCCCAACAATAACTGCAGGGACGGGTATTTTTGGTTGCTTTGTGACATGAGACAATCCTAGGACCATTATACAAGATTAAGATGATTTGTTTGGGGGCCGTCACACGGAACGATATCTTGCCCGATATCGTTTAAGCGATCTCCTTTTTGATCGCTTAAGCGATATCGGGCAAGATATCGTTGCATGTAATCAAGCGATTTACGATGGTAAATCGCTTGATCGTGACATTGCTGATCTGAGGTTCGGTTCTCAGATCTAGCGATGAACGATGCAACGATCTGCATCATCGTGGTGTATGACACCACGATGATCCATCTCCCAGCGACCGCGCCTATGCTGGGAGATGGTAACTATGGTACACGTCGGGTAACTAAGCGATGCGCGGCGCCTAGTTACCCGATGTGTACCATAGTTACCAGCGAGATCGCGGCTCCGCATCGCTGGTGAGTCTGTCTGTGTGACATCTCACCAGCGATGTGAGCGATATTGTAAGCGATTGCGCGTGCACGTGATCGCTTACAATATCGCTAAAGATGTCGCAGCGTGTGACGGCCCCCTTTCATAGATAACATTCTCTCTGTTCAGCCTGTATGGCGCCCCTGCGGTCCAGTCACCACAGTGGTATCACCTCACTAACCGATGGTGGTATCATGTCCGGAGCTACCTACATTAAGAAAAGCCATGCATCAACACACAGCCCGACCCCTGACTAGAGGGGGTGACCCAAACACCTAGTTTTTAGGTTGACTCACTCTTCTGACTGAGGCAGGGGAGGAAGGGGGGGAAGCATTAGAGTAGTGTGAGAGAGAGGAAGGAGAAGCACGAGGAGAAGGAGTGAGAACATAGCTGGAGCTGGATAAGCTTGCTCTAGGATTATGCTGAGAGCAGGACACTAGAGTCCTGGCTACCAGGGATTTGCAAACCCTGGAAGCAGAATCTGGAGACCAAAGGACTCGCATCCTCTGGTCACCCGTGCAGTACCAGCCACACCACATTACAGAGAGCTGAGGCTGGGGACTTAGAGAATGGTTTACAAGGGGCTCGCAATACTGGCTGGCTGGAGCAGCTGCAAAAAAAGAGAAGCAGGGAGACAGATCAACTCATAAACTGTTGAATTTCCAAACAGGTGAGCAGAGAAGGAAGGCTTATTCTACCCACTTAGTGGAACTTGCTTCTAAACAGACTGGACCCTGGACCTGGTGACCAGTACCCTGGATTCAACTCGTTACCACTCTTCAGTAAAGGTAAAGATCGCATTCATCTGCCTCCTTGTCTCTGTCTGCTGCGCCTCTCACTACAACCCCCATCATCACCCCAGGGACTTGCATCTGCTGAGGGAACTAATCCATCTTGTTGCCTCACAATCTATCCCCTGGGGCTGAGGTTAACTATCCTCAGCGCTGGTTATCCCTGGCCAGATACTTCAGCTGGTGTCACATTAAACCATAAACTATTATCCCCTCTAAATACCCCCTTTTACTTGTCCGGTCAGGGCCCCAGAAGTGGGCAATCACCACCGTGTTAAGTGACAGACTGCCTGCCCAGCTACCAAGTACCCAGGCCCACGTGACTGCGACACCTGGGAAAGTACTGAAAAAAAGGCTGTGATGGTGTGATTTGCTGGGTTGGGTATAGATTTCCCTTTTGCCTGTGTTTCCCCCTTTCCCTGTCCTGTTTACTCATTACATCCCAGAGGGTCTGACAATTGAACCCTTGTTGACCTGTCCTGACTTGGTCATTCAAGACCCCTCTGCCTGCAAATGTTTCTAATCACCCCCTGGAGTGCAGCAATAGCCGAGGCATCAACCTGTCTGCAGACACCTGGATATAGGCTATAAATCTGTCTGATCATCCCCTAGAGTGCAGCAATAGCCAAGGCATCAACCTGTCTGCTGACACCTGGATATAAGGAGGTGGTTGTGGGAGAGGACAGGGTAGTACTGTCATGGATTGCTTGGTTGGGACATCAAAATATCCCTCTCCTTAACTGTCTGCTTGCCAAATTTATAGTGATAACAGCTGTCCGGGAGACGATAACCACACTGGACTCGGGTGCAAGAATTTGGATTTTGTAAATCTATTCTAACTTCATATGTATCCTTGTATTTTTCCATCAATCAGTGTTATTGACGTTATTGACCCATCGCATCCAAGCCTAGATAGGTCCACCAGGGTCTTCTCCAAGGTTTGATAGATCCATCAGGGTCTTCCCCAGGTCAAGCTAGGTCCTTTAGGGTCTTATCTAAGCCTAGATAAGTCCACTAGGGTCTTCTCGAAAGCCCCCGCCACACAATACGAGATCATTAGCGAGATCATTGTAACATCACAGGTTTTGTGACGTAACAGCAATCTCGTTAACGATCTCGCTACGTGTGACACTTAGCAGCGATCAGGGCCCCGCTGTGAGATCGCTGATCGTTACAAAGTGCTCTGGATCATTTTTTGGTTGTCGCTCTCCCGCTGGGAACGCTGCATCACTGTGCTTGAAAGGGACAATGACCAACAATCTCAACACTACGCCCGAGAGTGACAATTCCCAACGACCTCTGTATCATTCCTGGTCGTTGCTGAGGTCGCTGGTGAGATCTGATTGTTTGACATCTCATCAGCGACCCCAAAGTGACATACCAGCGATTCCTACCAGGTCATATCGTTGTCTGTATAGCTGGTGCGTCGCTACGTGTGACAGGACCTTTAAGCCTAAAGATGTCAACCAGGGTCATCTCCAAGATTAGATAGGTCCAACAGAGTCTTCCTTAAGCCTAGATAGGTCCACCACAGTTCTCCCCATGCCTAGATAGGTCCTTTAGGGTCTTCCTAAGCCTAGATAGGTTTAACAGGGTCTACTACAAGCCTAGAGAGGTCAACCAGGGTTTTCTCCAAGCTTGGATAGGTTCATGAATATCTTCTCCAAGTCTACATAGATCCACCAGGGCCATCTCCAAGATTAGATAGATCCACCAGGGTCTTCTGTAAGCCTAGATAGGTCCATCACGGTCTTCCCCATGCCTAGATAGGTGCTTTAGGGTCTTCTCTAAGCCACGATAGTTCTACCAGGGTCATCTCCAAGCCTAGATACATTCAGCAGTCTTTACTAAGCCTAAATAGGTCTACCAGGGTCTTCTCCAGGTCTAGATAGGTCCAGCAGGGTCTACTACAAGCCTACATAGGTACATCAGGGTTTTCTCCCAGGCTAGATAGGTCCAGCAGGTCTTCTACAAGTCTAGATAGGTCAACCAGGGTCATCTCCAAGATTAGATAGGTCCACCAGGTTCTTCTGAAAGCCTAGATAGGTCCACCAGGGTCATCTCCAAGTCTAGATAGGTTCGCCAGGGTCTTTCTAAGCCTAAATAGGTGTACTAGGGTCTTCTTCAAGCCTAGATAGGTTTATGTGCATCTTCTCCAAGTCTACATAGGTCCACCAGGGTCATCTCCAAGATTAAATAGGTCCACCAGGTCTTCTCTAAGCCTAGATAGGTCCATCAGGGTCATCTCTAAGATTAGATAGGTCCACCAGGTTCTTCTCTAGGCCTAGATAGTCCACCAGGGTCATCTTCAACCAGGGTCTTCTCCAAGTCTACATAGGTCTGCAAGGTCTTTTTCAACCCTATATAGGTATCCCAGGGTCTTCTCAAAGCCTACATAGATATATTAGGATCCTCTCCCACATAGATATGTCCAGCAGGGCCTACTACAAGCCTATATAGGTACATCAGGGTTTTCTCCAAGCCTAGATAGGTCCAGCAGGGTCTTCTACAAGCCTAGATAGATCCAATAGGGTCTTTTGCAATCCTAGAGAGGTCCACCAGGGTCTTCTCCAAACTTAGGTAGGTCTACCAGGGTCTTCTCCAGGCCTAGATAGGTCCACCATGGTCTTATCGAACCCCAGATAGGTTCATCAGGGTCTTTGTCAGTACCTTGACAGTATCAAGCCATTGTGTTACTGGTCTTCGCCTTGTTCCTTCTATTCTTCCGATCATGATGTCCTTCTCCAGTGATGACAAGTCATCCCTACATAACATAAAAGGAGTGCTAGGTCCTCCATGCTGCAAAATGACCAGGAATTTATGGGGGTTGGAGCTAATTCTGAGGAATTTCAGGATAAACACTGGTAGTGAATTAATGGGTTTACAGGGGGCCATAACACAAAAGGTCCTTCTTCCTCTATTTGCTCTGCCAGTCCATTATAGAGAGGTCGCCAAACAAATGTCTGCTGTCACTCATCAAGCCTCAGAAATCGGGCCATACCCAGTGAAGGATCTCGGGACCAGAGCAAAGAGCAGACGACCAGGGCCGCAACTCCTGTAAGAGCCCAGGAGCAGGGACCCGTGATGTTCCCTGTTATCCCCCCCACACCATGTCCACAGCCGATGGAATGACCACAAACACCGGGGAGAACAGTCGCTTTTACTTCAGCAAGAATGAAGGAATCCAACATGAAACAGCTGTATCACAGTCTCACGTGGACAGGCCACGGCAGACACAACTTGGAGTTGAATCCTAAAGTGCAATTGGGGTTCGGGAGGTTTCTGAGCGAGGATTGTTTCGATGTAATGCTGGGATACTTTTATAGGAAGCTTCAGAGTCTTGTGTAGATTAGGAGTAGGTATAATTAAGAAGGTTGTACACACCTGGAATCCGGGATACTTTCACAGCTCGTCACGGCACGTGCAGAAGTACTTGGAAACAAGTGTGCAAAGTTGCCCAGCATGCCACGGGGATCAGACAGCTGGTGCATGGACAATGGCATGTAAGCCACTAATGTTACAATGGGATGGGACCCTCACACGTTCCCAACCGTGTGTAGTAGGTTCTTCTGTATACTCAGTACTGTCTGAAGGAGCATGTGTAGATCTGGACAGCGAGGATTCAGGACAGAAAGTCTTTAGCATACTGTCTGTGTCTGTGACAGAGAACGATCCAAGGCCTTGGGCCTGGCAGGAAATCTTGTGGTGTAGGGAAGGATGAACTTGCAGGCCTTGGGTCTGGAGGTGGTGTGGAGACCCCTCACATGTGCTCTGCTCCCTGGGGAATTCCAGCTCCTTCTGAGAGTAGCTCCACCTGCTGAGCCCTGTGACTGAGTCACCGGCCAATATGACAACCTATCCCAATCTAGAGTCGTACAGTGGAAGGTAATTATAAATCAGACATTTTCACCAGTGGAGGCTGCTGGAACACAACAAATGAAATAGCCACGTCCAGTCACATCCATTTCTATCTAAAGCTCAAACGTAGAGGGGTAGCCACGGAGTCAGATGTAGTGAGCAGGAGCTACTCACGGTCCAGGGGGACTTAAAGGAACAGACACAATCTGGATCGGGCCACTACACTACAATACATGCAGGGGTTGAAATCAAACCCGGGCCCTGAAGCCTAGGGGGCCCCAAAAGTCCCTGTCGGCCTATGCAACAAGACTATTGCTATTAAAGATGTGCATATATTGTGCACCCGCTGGAGCTCTCGCACCGAGGTCCATGAGCTTCACGTTACACCACCGCAGACAACAGCTCCAGAGCAATCGTCAGCACGGCTGGAACGTGCACCTCAATGGAGCGAGAAACAACCTGAAACACAGAACAACAGGCAACAACAGCCGTCAATGCCGTGTGCGGGTCTACACCCCTGATTAACCCCCTGGACCCCATTATGAGCTTCACTTTACTGTATAATAGCTTTCCCCCATGTGTAAATCATTCACATTTCACCTTGGATTCATGAATAAATTGCAAATCTACATATCGACACCTTCCCTATACGTCCCTGTATCAGAGATGATTTATAGCTAAAATTGGTGCAAAAGTGCCCCACATGTACCAAGAAAATGGGGCAGCAAAACCTTCCCGTCTACGAGTGAGCGCTCCGATCCACGGCACAGCCTTTCATTTATCACGCCGTCCCTATTCATTAATCTGGTGCCTTCCCGCGTTAACACTTATTGCCATGTTTTCTGCTCTATACATTAGTTCTGGCAGATGTAGGCCAACTTATAGCGCTTGCTCCAAATACTTGTAAGAACGTGAAGATGTTAAATATTCAATAAAACCACATCCCATAATGTAAAGTGCGTGACCAGTAAGGCCCCCAATCATCTTACTGGTTAAACAGTAAGGCCCCCGATCATCTTAGTGGTTGAACAGTAAGGCCCCCGATCATCTTAGTGGTTGAACAGTAAGGCCCCCGATCGCCTTAGTGGTTGAACAGTAAGGTCCCCGATCGTCTTAGTGGTTGAACAGTAAGGCCCCCGATCGTCTTAGTGGTTGAACAGTAAGGCCCCCGATCATCTTACTGGTTGAACAGTAAGGCCCCCGATCGTCTTAGTGGTTGAACAGTAAGGTCCCCGATCGTCTTAGTGGTTGAACAGTAAGGCCCCCGATCGTCTTAGTGGTTGAACAGTAAGGCCCCCGATCATCTTAGTGGTTGAACAGTAAGGTCCCCGATCGTCTTAGTGGTTGAACAGTAAGGCCCCCGATCATCTTACTGGTTGAACAGTAAGGCCCCCGATCGTCTTAGTGGTTGAACAGTAAGGTCCCCGATCGTCTTAGTGGTTGAACAGTAAGGCCCCCGATCGTCTTAGTGGTTGAACAGTAAGGCCCCCGATCATCTTAGTGGTTGAACAGTAAGGCCCCCGATCGTCTTAGTGGTTGAACAGTAAGGTCCCCGATCGTCTTAGTGGTTGAACAGTAAGGCCCCCGATCGTCTTAGTGGTTGAACAGTAAGGCCCCCGATCGTCTTAGTGGTTGAACAGTAAGGCCCCCGATCGTCTTAGTGGTTGAACAGTAAGGCCCCCGATCGTCTTAGTGGTTGAACAGTAAGGTCCCCGATCATCTTAGTGGTTGAACAGTAAGGCCCCCGATCATCTTAGTGGTTGAACAGTAAGGTCCCCGATCGTCTAAGTGGTTGAACAGTAAGGCCCCCGATTGTCTTAGTGGTTGAACAGTAAGGCCCCCGATCGTCTTAGTGGTTGAACAGTAAGGTCCCCGATCGTCTTAGTGGTTGAACAGTAAGGCCCCCGATCGTCTTAGTAGTTGAACAGTAAGGCCCCCGATCGTCTTAGTGGTTGAACAGTAAGGTCCCCGATCTCGTCTTAGTGGTTGAACAGTAAGGCCCCCGATCATCTTAGTGGTTGAACAGTAAGGTCCCCGATCGTCTTAGTGGTTGAACAGTAAGGCCCCCGATCATCTTGGTGGTTGAACAGTAAGGCCCCCGATCATCTTAGTGGTTGAACAGTAAGGCCCCCAATCATCTTAGTGGTTGAACAGTAAGGTCCCCGATCGTCTTAGTGGTTGAACAGTAAGGCCCCGATCGTCTAAGTGGTTGAACAGTAAGGCCCCCGATGTGTAAGGGGTTGAACAGTAAGGCCCCCGATATCTTAGTGGTGAATAGTAAGGCCCCCGATCATCTAATGGTTGAAAGAAGGCCCCGATCGTCTAAGTGGTTAACAGTAAGGCCCCCGATCGCTTAGTGGTTGAACAGTAAGGCCCCTGATCGTTAAGTGGTTGAACATAAGGCCCCGATCGTCGTTAGGTTGAAGTAAGGCCCCACGCTATTTAGTGGTTAAGTAAGGCCCCCGAATGTTAGTGTTAACAGACGCCCCGATCGTCTTATGGTTGAAAGTGGCCCCGATCGTCTAAGTGGTTGAACAGTAAGGCCCCCATTGAGTTGAGAAGGTCAGTTGAACAGTAAGGCCCCGATCGTCTTAGTGGTTGAACAGTAAGGCCCCCGATCGTCTTGTGGTTGAACAGTAAGGCCCCGACGTCGTAAGTGGTTGAACAGTAAGGCCCCGATCGTCTTAGTGGTTGAACAGTAAGCGCCCCCGATCTCTAGTGTTGAAAGTAAGGCCCCCGATCGTCGTTGGTTGAAAGTAAGGCCCCATCGGTAAGTGGTTGAACAGTAAGGCCCCATCGTCTTAGTGGTTGAACAGTAAGGCCCCCGATCGTTTAGTAGTTGAACAGTAAGGCCCCCGATCGCTAAGTGGTTGAACAGTAAGGCCCCGATCATCTTAGTGGTTGAACAGTAAGCCCCCATTCTAAGTGTTGAACAGTAAGGCCCCCGATCGTCTTAGTGGTTGAACAGTAAGGCCCCCGATCGTAGTGGTTGAAAGTAAGGCCCCCGATCGTCTTAGTGGTTGAAAGTAAGGCCCCCGATCGTCTAAGTGGTTGAACAGTAAGGCCCCGATGCTCTAAGTGGTGAACAGTAAGGTCCCCGATCGTCTGTGGTTGAACAGTAAGGCCCCCGATCGTGTTAGTGGTTGAACATAAGGCCCCCGATCTCTAGTGGTTGAACAGTAAGGCCCCCGATATCGTTAGTGTTGATCAGTAAAGGCCCCGATCGTCTTAAGTGGTTGAACAGTAAGGCCCCCGATCGTTAGTGGTTGAACAGTAAGGCCCCGATCTCTCTAGTGGTTGAAAGTAAGGCCCCCGATCGTCTTAGTGGTTGAACAGTAAGGCCCCCGATCGTCTTGTGGTTGAACAGTAAGGCCCCGATCGTCTTAGTGGTTGAACAGTAAGGCCCCCGATCGTCTTAGTGGTTTGAACAGTAAGGCCCCCGATCTCTTAGTGGTTGAACAGTAAGGCCCCCGATCGTCTTAGTGGTTGAACAGTAAGGTCCCCGATCGCTAGTGGTTGAAAGTAAGGCCCCCGATTGTCTTGTGGTTGAACAGTAAGGCCCCCGATCGTCTTAGTGGTTGAACAGTAAGGCCCCCTCGTCTTAGTGGTTGAACAGTAAGGCCCCCGATCGTCTTATGGTTGAACAGTAAGGCCCCGATCTTAGTGGTTGAACGTAGGCCTTGAAGTAGGTCCCGACTCGTACTAGTGGTCAACGTAAGGCCCTTGAACATAAGGTGCAACAGTAAGGTCCGTGTCTTAGTGGCTCACAGTCGTCTCAGTGATGCACGGTAAGGTCCGAACAGTTAAGGCCCCCGATCGTTATGGTGAACCGTAAGCCCATCTCTTAGTGGTGTGACTTAGGGTAACAGTAAGGCCCCGATTCAGTTGGTCCCCGAACGTCAGTGGTTGAACAGTAAGGCCCCCATCTCTTAGTGGTTGAAAGTAAGGCCCCGATCGTGGTTGAACAGTAAGCACGATCGTCTTAGTGGTTGAACAGTAAGGTCCCCGATCGTCTAGGTTTGAACAGTAAGGCCCCCGATCTTAGTGGTTGAACATAAGGCCCCCGATCTCTAGTGGTTGAACAGTAAGGCCCCGATCTCTTAGTGGTTGAACAGTAAGGCCCGTCCCACTGTTGGGTTGAACAGTAAGGCCCCGATCTTAGTGGTTGAATAAGGCCGATCCTAGTGTAAATAAGGCCCTCTTAGTAAAAGCCGATCTCTAGTGTGAATAGCCCGATCTTAGTGTTGAACGAGGCCCTCCTAGTGGTGAAATAGCCATCTAGTGGTGACGTAGGCCCCATTATATCCGTTTTAGGACACTCGTATGTTGACATAAGCCCGATTATGTTGAACTAAGCCGTGTTAGGTGACTATGAGTAGGTCTAGTTAGTAAGGATTAGCGATAGGCGACTAGTACAGCCGACCATGTTAAGGACAAAGGCCCGATCGTCTAGTGGTTGAACAGTAAGCCCGATCTCTTAGTGTTGAAAGTAAGGCCCGATCGTTATGTTGAACATAAGCCCCGATCGCTAAGGGTTGAACAGTAAGCCCGATCGTCTAATGGTTGAACAGTAAGGCCCACGTTAAGTTGAACAGTAAGCCCCCGATCCTATGGTTGAAATAAGGCCCGATCATCTTAGTGGTTAACAGTAAGGCCGACTCTAGTGTTGAACGTAAGGCCCCGATCGTTAGTGTGAACAGTAAGGCCCATCGTCTATGTTGAACGTAAGGCCCCGATCGCTAGTGTTGAACTAAGCCCCCATCGTCTAGTGGTTAACAGTAAGGCCCGATCTCTAGTGGTTGAACAGTAAGGCCCGATCTCTTAGTGGTTGAAAGTAAGCCCCCGACTTTAGTGGTTGAACAGTAAGGCCCCGATGTCTAAGTGTTGAACAGTAGGCCCCATCTCTTAGTGTTGAACATAGGCCCGATCGCTAAGTGGTTGAACAGTAAGGCCCCGACGTCTAGTGGTTGAACGTAAGGCCCCGATCTCTAGTGGTGAACAGTAAGGCCCGATCTTTGTGTTGAACAGTAAGCCGATCTCTAGTGGTTGAACTAAGGCCCCCGATCTCTATGTTGAACATAAGCCCGATCGTCTAGTGTGAACATAAGGCCCGATCGTCTAGTGTTAAATAAGGCCCGATCGCTAAGTGGTGAACAGTAAGGCCCGATCGTCTAGTGTTGAACAGTAAGGCCCCGATCGTCTAAGTGGTTGAACTAAGGCCCGATCGTTATGTTGAACAGTAAGGCCCCCGATCTCTTAGTGGTTGAAAGTAAGCCCGATCATAAGTGTTGAACAGTAGGCCCGATCGCTAAGGGTTGACGTAAGGCCCATCGTCTAGTGTGAAAGAAGCCCGATCCGTAGGGTTGAACAGTAAGGCCCCGATGTTAGGTGACAGTAAGGCCCGTCGTTTTGTTGAACAGTAAGCCGATACTATGTTACGTAAGGCCCGATCGCTAGTGGTTGAACGTAAGGCCATCGCTAGTGTTGCATAGGGATGTAAGGTTGAACAGTAACCCCAGTAGTGTGAAAGTAAGGCGATGTAATGGTTGACAGTAAGGCCCGATCTCTAGGGTAACAGTAAGCCCCCGTCATCTTATGTTAAATGCCCGATTTGGGGAACATAAGCCCATCGCATGTTGACAGTAAGCCCCCTCTTAAGGTTGAAAGTGCCCCATGTTAGTGTTGAACAGAAGGCACGTTATGGGTGGTGGCCCGATGCTAGTGGTTGACAGTAAGGCCGATCTCTGTGGTTGAACAGTAAGGCCGAGTCTAAGTGGTTGAAGTAAGGCCGATGTAGGTACAGTAAGGCGATCTTATGGTTGAAAAAGGCCAGTTAGTGGGTAGCCATCGGGAAATAGCCCGTCTCTAGTGGTTGAAAGTAATTTAGTGTTACAGTAAGCCCGATCTCTATTTGAACATAGACGCTATGTTGAACAGTAAGCCGTCGCTAGTTGACAAGGCCATTAGTGTGAACGTAGCCGATGCAGGTGCTAAGCCCTCTATTGCAGGCCCGATTAGTAACATAGCCCCAGCTATTTAACGAAGCCGACAGTGGGAACAGTGCCCGATCTAGTGGTTGACAGTGCCCCTATGTTGAAGATGTAGGAAATAGCCGTGGTAAATGCGAGTACGTGGATCGTATGTTGACGTACCGACAAGTGTACATAGCCACTTTGTGACTAGGATCTGGTTGATAAGGCGTAGGGGTAGCCCATGCTAAGGTGGAGCCCATCTTATTACTAGGCCTCGCTATGTGACATAGCCATCGTAGTTCAGCCCCTTAGTTGAATAAGCCCATTAGTGTGCAAAGGCGTCGTGTGACACCCGTGTCAGTGGTTGAATACCCAGTTAGTGACAGTAGCATCTAGGGTTGAAGTAAGGGTTTAGTGTACAGTAAGCCCCATTAGTGTAAGGCCCCGATCATCTTAGTGGTTGAACAGTAAGGCCCCCGATCGTCTTAGTGGTTGAACAGTAAGGCTCCCGATCGTCTAGTGGTTGAACAGTAAGGCCCCGATCGTCTTAGTGGTTGAACAGTAAGGCCCCGATCTCTTAGTGGTTGAACAGTAAGGCCCGATCGTCTAAGTGGTTGAACAGTAAGGCCCCCGATCGTCTTAGTGGTTGAACAGTAAGGCCCCCGATCGTCTTAGTGGTTGAACAGTAAGGTCCCCGATCGTCTTAGTGGTTGAACAGTAAGGCCCCCGATCGTCTAAGTGGTTGAACAGTAAGGCCCCGATGTCTAAGTGGTTGAACAGTAAGGCCCCCGATGTTAAGTGGTTGAACAGTAAGGCCCCCGATCTCTTAGTGGTTGAAAGTAAGGCCCCGATCTCTTAGTGGTTGAACAGTAAGGCTCCCGATCGTCTAGTGGTTGAACAGTAAGGCCCCCGATCGTCTTAGTGGTTGAACAGTAAGGCCCCGATCGTCTAAGTGGTTGAACAGTAAGGCCCCGATCGTCTTAGTGGTTGAACAGTAAGGCCCCCGATCGTCTTAGTGGTTGAACAGTAAGGCCCCCCGATCTCTTAGTGGTTGAACAGTAAGGTCCCCGATCTCTTAGTGGTTGAAAGTAAGGCCCCGATCATCTAGTGGTTGAACAGTAAGGCCCCGATCGTCTAAGTGGTTGAACAGTAAGGCCCCCGATCGTCTTAGTGGTTGAACAGTAAGGCCCCGATCGTCTAAGTGGTTGAACAGTAAGGCCCCGATCTCTAAGTGGTTGAACAGTAAGGCCCCCGATCGTCTTAGTGGTTGAACAGTAAGGCCCCCGATCATCTTAGTGGTTGAACAGTAAGGTCCCGATCGTCTAAGTGGTTGAACAGTAAGGCCCCCGATCGTCTAAGTGGTTGAACAGTAAGGCCCCCGATCGTCTTAGTGGTTGAACAGTAAGGCCCCCGATCGTCTTAGTGGTTGAAAGTAAGGCCCCCGATCGTCTAAGTGGTTGAACAGTAAGGCCCCCGATCGTCTAAGTGGTTGAACAGTAAGGCTCCCCGATCGTCTAAGTGGTTGAACAGTAAGGCCCCCGATCGTCTAAGTGGTTGAACAGTAAGGCCCCGATCTCTTAGTGGTTGAAAGTAAGGCCCCCGATCTCTTAGTGGTTGAACAGTAAGCTCCCGATCGTCTAATGGTTGAACAGTAAGGCCCCCGATCGTCTTAGTGGTTGAACAGTAAGGCCCCTGATCGTCTAAGTGGTTGAACAGTAAGGCCCCCGATCGTCTTAGTGGTTGAACAGTAAGGCTCCCGATCGTCTAAGTGGTTGAACAGTAAGGCCCCCGATCGTCTTAGTGGTTGAACAGTAAGGCCCCGATCGTCTTAGTGGTTGAACAGTAAGGCCCCCGATCGTCTAAGTGGTTGAACAGTAAGGTCCCCGATCGCTAAGTGGTTGAACAGTAAGGCCCCGATCGTCTAAGTGGTTGAACAGTAAGGCCCCGATCGTTAAGTGGTTGAACAGTAAGGCCCCCGATCGTGTAAGTGGTTGAACAGTAAGGCCCACGATCGTCTTAGTGGTTGAACAGTAAGCCCCCCGATCTCTTAGTAGTTGAACAGTAAGGCCCCCCGATCGTCGTTAAGTGGTTGAACAGTAAGGCCCCCGATCGCCTAAGTGGTTGAACAGTAAGTCCCCGATCGTCTAAGTGGTTGAACAGTAAGGCCCCCAATCGTTTTAGTAGTTGAACAGTAAGGCCCCGATCGCCTAAGTGGTTGAACAGTAAGGCCCCTGATCATCTTAGTGGTTGAACAGTAAGGCCCCGATCGTCTAGTGGTTGAACAGTAAGGCCCCCGATCGTCTTAGTGGTTGAACAGTAAGGCCCCGATCGTCTTAGTGGTTGAATAGTAAGGCCCCCGATCGTCTAAGTGGTTGAACAGTAAGGCCCCCGATCGTCTAGTGGTTGAACAGTAAGGCTCCCGATCGTCTTAGTGGTTGAACAGTAAGGCCCCCGATCGTGTAAGTGTGTTGAACAGTAAGGCCCCCGATCATCTTAGTGGTTGAATAGTAAGGCCCCGATCGTTTAGTGGTTGAACAGTAAGGCCCCGATCGTCTAAGTGGTTGAACAGTAAGGCCCCCGATCGTCTTAGTGGTTGAACAGTAAGGCCCCGATCGTCTAAGTGGTTTGAACAGTAAGGCCCCGATCGTCTTAGTGGTTGAACAGTAAGGCTCCCGATCGTCTAAGTGGTTGAACAGTAAGGCCCCCGATCGTCTTAGTGGTTGAACAGTAAGGCCCCCGATCGTCTTAGTGGTTGAACAGTAAGGCCCCCGATCGTCTAAGTGGTTGAACAGTAAGGTCCCCGATCGCCTAAGTGGTTGAACAGTAAGGCTCCCGATCGTCTAAGTGGTTGAACAGTAAGGCCCCGATCGTGTAAGTGGTTGAACAGTAAGGCCCCCGATCGTGTAAGTGGTTGAACAGTAAGGCCCACGATCGTCTTAGTGGTTGAACAGTAAGCCCCCCCGATCATCTTAGTAGTTGAACAGTAAGGCCCCCGATCGTGTAAGTGGTTGAACAGTAAGGCCCCCGATCGCCTAAGTGGTTGAACAGTAAGTCCCCCGATCGTCTAAGTGGTTGAACAGTAAGGCCCCCAATCGTTTTAGTAGTTGAACAGTAAGGCCCCCGATCGCCTAAGTGGTTGAACAGTAAGGCCCCTGATCATCTTAGTGGTTGAACAGTAAGGCCCCCGATCATCTTAGTGGTTGAACAGTAAGGCTCCCGATCGTCTAAGTGGTTGAACAGTAAGGCCCCCAATCGTCTTAGTAGTTGAACAGTAAGGCCCCCGATCGCCTAAGTGGTTGAACAGTAAGGCCCCCGATCGTCTTAGTGGTTGAACAGTAAGGCCCCCGATCTTCTTAGTGGTTGAACAGTAAGGCCCCCGATCGTCTTAGTGGTTGAACAGTAAGGTCCCCGATCATCTTAGTGGTTGAACAGTAAGGCTCCCGATCGTCTAAGTGGTTGAACAGTAAGGCCCCCAATCGTCTTAGTAGTTGAACAGTAAGGCCCCCGATCGCCTAAGTGGTTGAACAGTAAGGCCCCCGATCGTCTTAGTGGTTGAACAGTAAGGCCCCCGATCTTCTTAGTGGTTGAACAGTAAGGCCCCCGATCGTCTTAGTGGTTGAACAGTAAGGCCCCCGATCATCTTAGTGGTTGAACAGTAAGGCCCCCGATCTTCTTAGTGGTTGAACAGTAAGGCCCCCGATCGTCTTAGTGGTTGAACAGTAAGGCTCCCGATCGTCTTAGTGGTTGAACAGTAAGGCTCCCGATCGTCTAAGTGGTTGAACAGTAAGGCCCCCGATCGTCTTAGTGGTTGAACAGTAAGGCCCCCGATCGTCTAAGTGGTTGAACAGTAAGGCTCCCGATCGTCTAAGTGGTTGAACAGTAAGGCCCCCGATCGTCTTAGTGGTTGAACAGTAAGGCCCCCGATCATCTAAGTGGTTGAACAGTAGGGGTACCGTCACACCTGGCGATGTCGGCGGCGATTTTTTAGGCGACGTTGGGGCGTGGCCTATCGCCGCCGACATCGCCAATGCGTTGCCTAATGTGAATGGGTGAGGGCGACGCATTTGAATGGTCGCCTGGTTTCAGAGCAGCGACCACTCTGAGGCGATTTGTACACATTGCCCCATGTAAATCGGCCGGGCGATGAGAGCTATAGGCTCCCATGTTAAGGCATCGCCGCTGGGTTTTTTTTGACTCCATTGAAGATGTGTTGGACGGTGAATTGTCTTCCGGTAGAGGGACGCTGTACTTCACTGTTCTGCAGCTTTATGATGGACTGAGGACGCTCACTTTGTAACGTTGACTATAAACTGTTTTGTCGTCTTTGCATTTGTGGAAGAAAATTGAGAATTGGAAAGCAGAAAATAAACAACACAAAGGACTGTGGAAATGAAGAAGATGGAAGTGCTTGATTGATTGCAAACATGAGGCCTTGTGCAGTGAAGACCCCTCTAATTTGCAGGGCCCCTCCTAATGTCAGGCCATTAAGAGGCCATTAGGAGGCTGCAGACTCCAGTCTTATCTTATTACTTTAAATGCTCTCCACTGCAAGCCATAAATCTGGGACACATTTCCTGATTCCCTCACAGTCCCAACTCCAGGTCCACTTTACTCCCTGCTGCAAGTCATGATCCGCAGCCTCTTAGAGTAGAAAAGCTGCTTCCACAATGTCTCATCAGGTTGGGTGCTACAAGATGCTTACGGGTTGGGTGGTACAAGGTTGTTATGGGTTGGGTGGTACGAGGTGCTTACTGGTTGGGTGGTACAAGGTGCATACTGGTTGACTGGTACAATATTCTGATGGGTTGGGTGGCACAAGGTGCTTACAAGTTGGATGGCACGAGGTGCTTACAGGTTGGGTGGTACAATGTTCTTACGGGTTGGATGGTACGAGGTGTTTACGGGTTGGGTAGCACAAGGTGCTTATAGGTTGAGAGGCACAAGGTTTTTACAGGTTGGGTGGTACGACATGCTTACGGGTTGGGTGGCACAAAGTACTTACGGGTTGGATGGTAGGAGGTGTTTACGGGTTGGGTAGCACAAGGTGCTTACGGGTTGGGTGGTACGAGGTGCTTACAGGTTGTGTAGTATAATGCTTTTACAGGTTGGGTGGCACAAGGTGCTTACAGGTTGGGTGGTAAGACGTGCTTACGGTTTGGGTGGCACAGGGTGCTTAGGGGTTGGATGGTACAAGGTGCTTCCAGGTTGGGTGGTACGAGGTGCTTACGGGTTAGGTGGCATAAGGTGCTTCCAGGTTGGGTGGTACAATGTTGTTATGGGTTGGGTGGTACGAGGTGCTTACTGGTTGGGTGGTATGAGGTGCTTACTGGTTGGGTGGTTTGAGGTGCTTACGGGTTGGATGGCATAAGGTGCTTACAGGTTGGGTGGTACAATGTACTTATGGGTTGAGAGGCACAAGGTGCTTATAGGTTGAGAGGCACAAGGTTTTTAAAGGTGCTTACAGGTTGGGTGGTAAGATGTGCTTACGGTTTGGGTGGCACAGGGTGCTTAGGGGTTGGATGGTACAAGGTGCTTACAGGTTGGGTGGTACGAGGTGCTTACGGGTTGAGTGGCACAAGGTGCTTACAGGGTGGGTGGCACAAGGTACTTGCGGGTTGGGTGGCACAAGATGCTTAGGGGTTGGATGGTACAAGGTGCTTACAGGGTGGGTGGCACAAGGTACTTGCGGGTTGGGTGGCACAAGATGCTTAGGGGTTGGATGGTACAAGGTGCTTACAGGGTGGGTGGCACAAGGTACTTGCGGGTTGGGTGGCACAATGAGCCTACAGGTTGGGTGGTAAAAAGTGATTATGGGTTGGGTGGCACAAGGTGCTTATCGAATGAGTGTTACAAGGTGTTTAGGGGTTGGGTGGTGCAAAGTGTTTACAAGTTGAGTGGTAGATGGTACTTATGGGTTGGTTGGTGCAATGTTCTTATGGATTGGGTGATTTAATTCTTCTCGAAAGGACGTCATATAGCAGCAGCATTACGATGTTCTACTGCTTGTGAAGCGTCAAGCTCAGCGACTGCACGTCCTGTTCTTATCCCCGAAGGCCGTTTAAACCGTTGCTTCTCATTCTACAATGTCTCTCCGTTTGCCATACATATTAACCAAGGAAAGAACTATATCCAATTTACAGAATAAAAGCAGCAGCTGCAGACACGGCGGTGGATAAGGAGAATGTGATTCTGCGGACACTTCGCTCCCTGTGGTGAGAGAATACAGAAAAACATTGAGGGGTTAATGATGAACGGTGCATGGAGCGCTGCTATCAGTCAGATGCTACATGACGAGTGCGTGGAACAAGTGACAGCACAACACTGCAAGTGCCAGCCATTCCCAATGTTACACGGAGCCGCCAATCTACCATCAGTTATGACATTAGAATCTCCGGATGTATCCATGTGTTGATCCTGCGACGCCTCCGTGTGTTAGACGTCTTCCAGAACTTATTATATGTGCAGGGGCGTAACTACAATAGCTGCAGATCGCCCTGCTGCCTAGGGGGCCCCAAAAGTCCCTTTGGCCCATAGAAAAAGACTAATATGATTAAAGATTTGCAATAATTGGGGGCCCCTTTGGAGCCTCCGCATCGGTGCCCCTGGGCCTGAAGTTACGCCACTGGATATGTGCACACACTGAGTATATGGTGGAGATAATCTGTATCCTCTGCCAGGCTGTGTGCACACACTGAGTATATGGTGGAGATAATCTGTATCCTCTGCCAGGCTGTGTGCACACACTGAGTATATGGTGGAGATAATCTGTATCCTCTGCCAGGCTGTGTGCACACACTGAGTATATGGTGGAGATAATCTGTATCCTCTGCCAGGCTGTGTGCACACACTGAGTATATGGTGGAGATAATCTGTATCCTCTGCCAGGCTGTGTGCACACACTGAGTATATGGTGGAGATAATCTATATCCTCTGCCAGGCTGTGTGCACACACTGAGTATATGGTGGAGATAATCTGTATCCTCTGCCAGGCTGTGTGCACACACTGAGTATATGGTGGAGATAATCTATATCCTCAGCCAGGCTGTGTGCACACACTGAGTATATGGTGGAGATAATCTGTATCCTCTGCCAGGCTGTGTGCACACACTGAGTATATGGTGGAGATAATCTATATCCTCTGCCAGGCTGTGTGCACACACTGAGTATATGGTGGAGATAATCTGTATCCTCTGCCAGGCTGTGTGCACACACTGAGTATATGGTGGAGATAATCTATATCCTCAGCCAGGCTGTGTGCACACACTGAGTATATGGTGGAGATAATATGTATCCTCTGCCAGGCTGTGTGCACACACTGAGTATATGGTGGAGATAATCTGTATCCTCTGCCAGGCTGTGTGCACACACTGAGTATATGGTGGAGATAATCTATATCCTCAGCCAGGCTGTGTGCACACACTGAGTATATGGTGGAGATAATATGTATCCTCTGCCAGGCTGTGTGCACACACTGAGTATATGGTGGAGATAATCTGTATCCTCTGCCAGGCTGTGTGCACACACTGAGTATATGGTGGAGATAATCTGTATCCTCTGCCAGGCTGTGTGCACACATTGAGTATATGGTGGAGATAATCTGTATCCTCTGCCAGGCTGTGTGCACACACTGAGTATATGGTGGAGATAATCTGTATCCTCTGCCAGCCTGTGTGCACACACTGAGTATATGGTGGAGATAATCTGTATCCTCTGCCAGGCTGTGTGCACACACTGAGTATATGGTGGAGATAATCTATATCCTCTGCCAGGCTGTGTGCACACACTGAGTATATGGTGGAGATAATCTGTATCCTCTGCCAGGCTGTGTGCACACACTGAGTATATGGTGGAGATAATCTGTATCCTCTGCCAGGCTGTGTGCACACACTGAGTATATGGTGGAGATAATCTGTATCCTCCGCCAGGCTGTGTGCACACACTGAGTATATGGTGGATATAATCTGTATCCTCTGCCAGGCTGTGTGCACACACTGAGTATATGGTGGAGATAATCTGTATCCTCTGCCAGGCTGTGTGCACACACTGAGAATATGGTGGAGATAATCTATATCCTCTGCCAGGCTGTGTGCACACACTGAGTATATGGTGGAGATAATCTGTATCCTCTGCCAGGCTGTGTGCACACACTGAGTATATGGTGGAGATAATCTGTATCCTCTGCCAGGCTGTGTGCACACACTGAGTATATGGTGGAGATAATCTGTATCCTCTGCCAGGCTGTGTGCACACACTGAGTATATGGTGGAGATAATCTGTATCCTCTGCCAGCCTGTGTGCACACACTGAGTATATGGTGGAGATAATCTGTATCCTCTGCCAGGCTGTGTGCACACACTGAGTATATGGTGGAGATAATCTGTATCCTCGTCCAGGCTGTGTGCACACACTGAGTATATGGTGGAGATAATCTGTATCCTCTGCCAGGCTGTGTGCACACACTGAGTATATGGTGGAGATAATCTGTATCCTCTGCCAGGCTGTGTGCACACACTGAGTATATGGTGGAGATAATCTGTATCCTCTGCCAGGCTGTGTGCACACACTGAGTATATGGTGCTATTACGCCTTCTAAATTGCAGAGAAGATGAGGTCACATTACCAAAGTATGCTACCATGGCTAAATTGTTCACGGTTGATAACAATGCCATCACAGCCGTCGAGCCCTTGAACCCGTCAAGTCAGATGGATGACAATGGCTCAGGAGAGAAGCTGGAGGATTGGTGCCAAAAGCTACATGTGGGTACCAGTTCTACACCTCCCCATCAAAAGCATGGAGTATACCGGGTAGTGAAAGAATACGAGCAGATATTCAGTAAACACCCGTTAGACTTTGGGCAGATTAAAGGGGTAGAGCACACTATACCCACAGGTAACCATCAGCCTATAAAAGAGAGGTATAGACCCTTACCACCAGCTCACTACCAAACCACCAAAGACATGCTCAGAGAAATGAAATCTGCAGGGGTAATAAGAGACAGTTGTAGCCCCTGGGCAGCGCCTTTAGTGCTGGTTAGAAAGAAAGACGGGACCATGAGAATGTGCGTAGATTACCGGCAGATCAACCGCATCACACATAAGGACGCATACCCATTACCTAGGATTGAGGAGTCATTAGCCGCATTAAAATCTGCTAACTACTTTTCCACCCTTGATCTGACTAGTGGGTACTGGCAGGTTCCTGTGGCCGAGGCCGACAAGAAGAAGACAGCGTTTACCACGCCGATGGGCCTCTGTGAGTTCAATTGTATGCCGTTTGGACTCTGCAACGCATCCGGGACCTTCCAACGCCTGATGGAGAGCTGTCTAGGACATAAGAACTTTGAAACTGTCCTCCTGTACCTAGATGATGTCATAGTCTACTCCAAGACGTATGAGCAACATCTACAAGGCCTGGCAGAAGTGTTTGAGGCCTTATCCGGATACGGCATGAAAATCAAGCCATCCAATGCTAACTTCTCAAGCCAAAGGTACAGTACCTGGGACATGTCGTGAGTTCAGAGGGAGTAGCACGGATCCTGATAAAGTCACCGTGATAAGGGATTGGCCAAGACCTACGAATGTGAAAAGAAGTGAGGCAATTCCTGGGCCTGGTAGGCTATTACCGAAGATTTATCAGAGGGTTCACGAAGTTAGCAGCTCCCCTACAAGAACATCCTGGTAGGACAGTCAAGAAAGTCTTCAACCCGTAATCCTCCTTTCCAGTGGAGTGAAGACTCCTTCAACAAGCTGAAATGTGCACTGACGGGAGAAGAGATCCTGGCATACCCGGAAATTACCATCAACCCTTCATTCTCTACATGGATGCCAGCAACGTGGGACTGGGAGCAGTGTTGTCACAGAAGCAAGGAGGCAAAGAAGAGTTATTGCCTTTGCAAGTAGTAAGCTTCGGCCTACAGAAAAAAGCCTGAGAACTACAGCTCCTTGAAGTTAGAACTACTGGCAGTGGTTTGGGCTGTAACTGAACATTTCAAGCACTACCTGGCAGCTGCAAATTCACCATCTACACGGATAACAACCCGTTGACCCACCTGGACAAAAATTAGGTGCATTGGAGCAGTGATGGATAGCCCGGCTGTCTAACTACAATTTTGTCATCAAATATAGGGCAGGCCGCAAGAAGGGGACGTAGATGCCTTATCCCGGATGCCACACCTGAGAGAGTGGAAGAGGAACCGGAGGAGCTAGAAGAATTAAACTACTGGCCTTTCATCGTTCAAAGGTAGACGTATCAACCCGGAATCTACCAAAGAGAACAGCAGGCAAATCTCAACCCGTTAGCACACCATGGATGGGCTGACACTCAGGATAGCGACCCGGCTGTGAAGCTAGTGAAGGAACTGCTTACACAACAAGGTGCTACCCTAACCAGAACGCTCCAGCTGAGACCCAACAACTCTGGAAAGAGAAAGGCAAGTTGTTCCTGTATCAAGGGAAGCTCTGCAGAAGGCATACCAACCCTAAAACACATGAGTTGGTCTGGCAGATTATTGCACTAAGAGAGACATCAAAATGGTCTTAGAAGCCTACCGACGATGGTGCAGGTCATTTTGGATGGAAGAAGTTGGAGGTACTCTTGAGAGAGAGATTCTACTGGGTTGGCATGAGGAAGTCAATTGAAGATTGGTGTAGAAAATGTGGCCTGTGCAACCTCAGAAGAAAAGATAAACAGAGAGCCCCACTCCAGTCCATAGGAACCAAGCAACCACTTGAGTTAGTTGCGTTAGACCACGTCAAGTTGTCACCAAGCCGGTCAGGCTATGTCTATGCCTTAACCATCATGTACCATTGCTCACGCTTCTTAGTGGTGGTACCCGTCAAGGACCTGACAGCAAGACGGCTGCAAAAACATTTCAGACACATTTCTGTAGACCTCATGGCTACCCGGAACAAGTCCTTGCAGACCAAGGTCCAGCCTTGAATCAGAAATTTTCCAGGAGTTTTGCAATATGTACGGCTGTACAAGATCCGCAGACAGCGTACCATCCACAAACAAATGGCTTATGCGAGAAGATGAACCATATTGTAATTGACCTGTTGAAAACATTACCAGAGTCAGAGAGAAATCAATGGCTAGAGAAATTACCTGATTTGATAGACCTGTATAACCATGTCCCGGTGAGTTCTTCAAACTGCACCCCAGCCTACATTATGCGTGCAAGACCCAGTAAGCTGCCAATTGATT
Organism: Allobates femoralis; assembly: GCA_033576535.1. Taxonomy (NCBI): domain Eukaryota; kingdom Metazoa; phylum Chordata; class Amphibia; order Anura; family Aromobatidae; genus Allobates; species Allobates femoralis. The sequence goes on along the minus strand of JARQOC010000012.1, from coordinate 119,832,923 downwards.
TAGATATGGGAATTCTTAAACCAGACGCAGAAGTTGCAGAATCCAATTGGGATACCCTACGTCAACAACAATATCGCCAAGTACAAGAGTGTGTAGAGAAATGTCTTCAGCAAGCTAGAGCAAGACAAGAGGGAACCTTTAACCAACATGCTCAAGCAACTCCGTTACAACACGTGAGGCAAGTTCTCAAGAGAAAGAGACACACCAACAAATTGGATAATCAGTGGGAAACCACCCCATATACAGTCTTACCATCCAATTTAGACAATGCCAAAATGTTTCTAATAAGCAAAGACGAAGGAAGAACTTCAGCAGTTGTATCAAGAGACCATCTCAAACCGTGTCCTGAAACCTTGAAGAAACCAGAAGTAACCGTACTCGTACAGGTCTCACCTGTCAAAGAAGAAGTTTTCCTTACCGCTTTAGGAGATTTCCCCAAAACATGGACAAATTACTATGGAGCAGTTGTAGTCCCAATGATTGCTTTCCCTCCAATGGTTGAACTAACACCAGAACCCATACAACCAGAAGTCCCAGGACCTGAAGAACTGGAAGTCGAGCCTGAAGAGGAAGAACCAATTCCTGATCCCAGTGAGCTTGCCAGTCCTACTGTCAGATCTCCATCCTCAATAGTACCAGACACCCCAAGTAGGTACATGTCCACCTACACCATCAGGCTAAGTACACCCAGTACACCAGCATTACGCAGATCAGAGCGTAGTACCAAGGGTCAGATACCAGCAAAGTACAAAGACTAAAATGTAAACTTAAATGTGCAATGTAAATATGTTTGTGTAGATGTAAATTGAACCTGGTAGAGTGTAAATACACAGAAAGGGTGAGAATAGCTTGGTGTAGGGCAGCCATGGAGAGTTACAACTTGGCCTCTTATGCGGTGACCCGAGTGCCTAGAGGCCTACTGCACTTGTAACCAGAGACACCTGTACGTGTTTATATAGTTTGCAACGTTAAAAAGCCCAGTACCTACAGAGACTATCCTGTATGAACTTCTTACATATTCTTGAACTTCTTTTTTTCTTTATTTATTTATGACCATAACTACCACAGGACTGGTTGTGGTAAAGACTTAATTGTATATATTCACCTGCCCCGGAGGCAATAGACTAAACCCCCGAAGGACTGCTATTTTGAACTTTTGGACTCTTTTTGCATTTCAGTGATTTTTGTACTTTTTACTTTTTAAGTCTCTGTAAATATCAATTGTTAAATTAACTGTTTGTTTTCTACAGTCCCGGAGTACTGTCTTTAACTAATGGGGAATGTGGCACCGCAGGGGTTAATGTGCCACAGAAACAACACAAAGGGTTACCTCCCCACACAACACCTGACACTGCACTAGCACCTCTAGGCCAGAAGGGGGAGCTAAAGCAGCTCCCTTATATTCTCTGGTGTCAAGAGGAAGTAGTTAGTTCAGTTCCTGGGAGAACTGAGGAAGAGAGACTGTAGTGTAAAGGGGCTGCCTTAGGCTTCTCCACAGTCTGCTCCTCGATTCCAGGCCTAGCCAATGTCTGAGAGAAGGAGTGCAAGAAACAGAGGAACACATCTGGGAGACTGAGTAACTTCATTACTCGCCCCTGAGGAGTGTACAGACTGGATACCGGATCCGAAGCTGTGACTGACACACGCAGCACAGTAAACACTGGGATAGTGAAGGTTGTAGATCTACACTCTACCTCAGCGAAGCAACACGGCGGGGTCAGAAGCACACCGAAAGACTCAAGTTGCTAGCAAAGGGGGTACCTGTGAGGAGAAACAGTGCCAGCAGCTCAGCTAAAGCAGCAGCAGGGCCACACACAAGGCGCAGGAGTAGGAAGCTGAGGACCCAGTCAGGGTGGGAGCAACCCGGCCCCGGTACAGACTTGTAGTTATGGATTTTGGAGGATTTTCCAGTCAGAGGTGCCTCTATAATAACTTTCTTGGTCTATGTTTTGCTTTAGCTCTCTTGTCAACCACACTAAAGAGCCCGATCGCCGGTCCCAAGGTCTGTTACTAAAAGGTACTTCTGGCCCTTCTCCGTTCCGGACAGGAGCGTTGAGCAGACAATCCTCCCGCCACTGGTATTCAGTCCTTCCCTTGGTAGTGTCTTGGACTCACTTTGGGACAGAGGTGGGATTTGTGGTGCTGCGGCTCCTATTTTTGGCCCACCGCCTGCCGGTCTGCGGTCAGGGATAGACCGTTAACTAACCGCCTCGGTTCTGGTTTACCGGTGTGACCTGGACTCTCCAGCCGTCTCCAACCAGTCCTGGAGTGTCCCCTTCTTTGTCTGGGTCACCTCTCTCCTTAGAGGTGCCCTCCTGTCACGGCTGCAGGGCCCCTGTGTCCGTCCTTTCTCCTCTTCTGTCACCGTCTGACTGTCTGCTGTCACTCACGTCTCCCGCTATTCTAGGCTCCACCCCCCGGGACCTACTGAATACCAGTCCCCTGTGTCTGTGGGTGGGTTTTGTGTGCAGACTCTGCATTTTCCCCCTCACCTGCGACTATGGAGGCACTACACCTTCTGTTTGGGGTGCAGTACCTCCCTGTGGCGTCCTGCCATAGGGGCGGCACATTTACTGCTGATTTTTGACTTCCACAATCTGCACCATGATTAATAGATTTGCACAGAAACGTCGATGGTGTCTTGGTGCGTTTTTTCATGTGGATTTTTCTGCTTTTTTTGTAACAATTGTACACTGTTGTGACTGTGAATAAAGCTAAATTAATACAGAAAAAAAATCCTGCCTTCGCGGGGGAAAAATTAGCACCAAATCCTCAGCAAATGTGCACTGTGTGAATGGTGCTGCGTATTTTGGAGCTAACATTGATGTCTATTGTTGAAAATCGCAGCTAAATCTGCTGCAAGAATTGACTTTGTGTGGGCACAAGACATCGACTGTTCCATATGACTCACCGTAGCCGGGTTCTCAGGTCTCAGGTGCTGGCTGCGGTCACGGTTCGGTGCCTGAGGCTGCGGAGGCCCGGTGGTCAAATGCATGTTTAAATAAAGAAGTAAAGTATGTTTTGTGACGCCACCTATAGGTATCCAGTGATGGCACCGGCGCTGCTCAGACCTCCGGGGGATGTGCGGCAGCTTAGATGGAACCGCTCCCTACAGGGCGAGCGGGGAGTCCCCGGGGCAGTTACTGACGTTGAAAGGAATAGGGTAACGCGGTCGGTGTGGTGTAAGGTAAAAGAGGGACACGCAGACATACAGTCTTTTGGTACCTTTACTGATGTTGACGGGTACACTCGACCGGGGATGAGGTAAACACTTCTGGATTGTCCACAGCAAGCAGGGTTGTAGGCTTCCTAATATCCGTAGTTCTGCTGGAGTCTGGCAGGCATGAAATCCGACCAAACCGTTACTGCACTTTCTTGTGTGACTCTTCACACCCGGGTTTGCTGCACTGAGGGCACTCTAAGGGATTCCTGTCTGGCCTAGACTCCGGGCTCTCATTTGGTGGCGCTTCGGGTGTCCAGGTTGCTAAACCCCCTATTTTAGTGCTGGTTTCTTTACAGGAACGGTACGGTGTTCTTGTAAACTCGGACCCAGTGACCGGACCTCTGTTAGGGTGAGTCGGGATGACTCCTCTGCCCCTACTTTTACTGGTTACTCTCCTTGTTCCTGTGACCCCTATTCTGAGGGTCTACCACTTTCCAGGTGTCTCTGGTATGGGCCTAGCGTGGCTCCAATACCAGGTCAGTTCTCCTAGCTCTTCACAGTTCTGTAGTGACTGCACACTCTGGTGTTTCTCCTTCCAGGACCCGTATTTATAGGGGAAACTGGCTTAAGGCAACCAGTGGAGCTCCCCCTACAGGTCTGGGGTGAAAGGTGTTGTTTGTTAGTGGGGTCTGCTTGCTGTGTACTTTCTATCCATGTCCTAAGAGTTCCTGTGGTGCCCCAACCAGAGTGCCACACATACACATTGCAGGGACGTGTGCTGCAGACTACACCAAAATCTGTGGGAAAACATGGTAAAATATATGGTAAATCCAGGGTGTGGGCACAAACCTAAATCTACACCAAACGTACAACAAAAAATACACTATATGTGCCCCACACCACAATCCCCATAGACTTTGCTGGACTCAGGAGCGGCATGTTGACTTGTCACAAAACTGCCCTCAGTGCTGATACCCAGGTGAGTCTAGTTCCTTTGAACACCCTGTCCGGTCCGGCTGGATTCCACATCCACCCGACCTTACCAAGAAAGAGAAAGAGAAGGAAGCCTACACAACTGCTTGCTGTGAACCTCCAGGAGTGCTGACCTCATCCTCACCCGGTCCAGCGTACCTGAAAACCATCAGTAAAGGTACTAAAAAGACTTTGGTGTGTCTGTGTCTGACTCCTGGCCTAACAGCAGCACTACCGCAGCTGCCTCACAACATCTTGTGCAGCTTCTGGCTCCGGGGACTCCCGCTCATCCTGTGGGGAGTGTCCCATCTTGCTGCCTAACATCCCCCGGAGGCCTAGCAGCGCCGGTGAAGTCACCGGAACACCCGCAGGTGGCGTCACAAAGACAATTAATCCCTACTGTTCAGCCATCCCCCCTATTGATCTGGACCACCGGGCCCCACAGCCGCAGGCGCGGTTCCGTGACAGAGGAGAGTCAACGCCTGCGACGTGCAGAACCCGGCTACGGTGAGTCATTTGGTTACTGACTTCACACCCTGGTTGAGGAGTTGGAGTCGGGTGTTTGGTTACTGACATCACAGCCCTGGTTGAGGAGTTGGAGTCGGGTGTTTGGTTACTGACTTCACAGCCCTGGTTGAGGAGTTGGAGTCAGGTGTTTGGTTACTGACTTCACAGCCCTGGTTGAGGAGTTGTAGTCGGGTGTTTGGTTACTGACATCACAGCCCTGGTTGAGGAGTTGGAGTCGGGTGTTTGGTTACTGACATCACAGCCCTGGTTGAGGAGTTGGAGTCGGGTGTTTGGTTACTGACTTCACAGCCCTGGATGAGGAGTTGGAGTCGGGTGTTTGGTTACTGACATCACAGCCCTGGTTGAGGAGTTGGAGTCGGGTGTTTGGTTATTGACTTCACAGCCCTGGTTGAGTAGTTGGAGTCGGGTGTTTGGTTACTGACATCACAGCCCTGGTTGAGGAGTTGGAGTCGGGTGTTTGGTTACTGACTTCACAGCCCTGGTTGAGGAGTTGGAGTCGGGTGTTTGGTTACTGACATCACAGCCCTGGTTGAGGAGTTGGAGTCGGGTGTTTGGTTACTGACTTCACAGCCCTGGATGAGGAGTTGGAGTCGGGTGTTTGGTTACTGACATCACAGCCCTGGTTGAGGAGTTGGAGTCGGGTGTTTGGTTTATTGACTTCACAGCCCTGGTTGAGGAGTTGGAGTCGGGTGTTTGGTTACTGACTTCACAGCCCTGGTTGAGGAGTTGGAGTCAGGTGTTTGGTTACTGACTTCACACCCTGGTTGAGGAGTTGGAGTCGGGTGTTTGGTTACTGACATCACAGCCCTGGTTGAGGAGTTGGAGTCGGGTGTTTGGTTACTGACATCACAGCCCTGGTTGAGGAGTTGGAGTCGGGTGTTTGGTTATTGACTTCACAGCCCTGGTTGAGGAGTTGGAGTCGGGTGTTTGGTTACTGACTTCACAGCCCTGGATGAGGAGTTGGAGTCGGGTGTTTGGTTACTGACATCACAGCCCTGGTTGAGGAGTTGGAGTCGGGTGTTTGGTTACTGACATCACAGCCCTGGTTGAGGAGTTGGAGTCGGATGTTTGGTTACTGACATCACAGCCCTGGTTGAGGAGTTGGAGTCGGATGTTTGGTTACTGACATCACAGCCCTGGTTGAGGAGTTGGAGTCGGATGTTTGGTTACTGACATCACAGCCCTGGTTGAGGAGTTGGAGTCGGGTGTTTGGTTACTGACATCACAGCCCTGGTTGAGGAGTTGGAGTCGGATGTTTGGTTACTGACTTCACAGCCCTGGTTGAGGAGTTGGAGTCGGGTGTTTGGTTACTGACATCACAGCCCTGGTTGAGGAGTTGGAGTCGGGTGTTTGGTTACTGACATCACAGCCCTGGTTGAGGAGTTGGAGTCGGGTGTTTGGTTATTGACTTCACAGCCCTGGTTGAGGAGTTGGAGTCGGGTGTTTGGTTACTGACTTCACAGCCCTGGTTGAGGAGTTGGAGTCAGGTGTTTGGTTACTGACTTCACAGCCCTGGTTGAGGAGTTGGAGTCGGGTGTTTGGTTATTGACATCACAGCCCTGGTTGAGGAGTTGGAGTCGGATGTTTGGTTACTGACATCACAGCCCTGGTTGAGGAGTCGGAGTCGGATGTTTGGTTACTGACTTCACAGCCCTGGTTGAGTAGTTGGAGTCGGGTGTTTGGTTACTGACTTCACAGCCTTGGTTGAGGAGTGGGAGTCGGGTGTTTGGTTACTGACTTCACAGCCCTGGTTGAGGAGTCGGAGTCGGGTGTTTGGTTACTGACATCACAGCCCTGGTTGAGGAGTTGGAGTCGGGTGTTTGGTTACTGACATCACAGCCCTGGTTGAGGAGTTGGAGTCGGGTGTTTGGTTACTGACTTCACAGCCCTGGTTGAGGAGTTGGAGTCGGGTGTTTGGTTACTGACATCACAGCCCTGGTTGAGGAGTCGGAGTCGGATGTTTGGTTACTGACTTCACAGCCCTGGTTGAGGAGTTGGAGTCGGGTGTTTGTGTGGCACCCCATGGGTTAATGTGCCACAATAACATCACAAGGGTTCTCTCCCCCACTACACACTGACAAACACTACCACCTCTGGGCAATAGGGGGAGCACCACCTGCTCCCTTATATACTCTTGCCCATGAGGAAGAGCTCAGACCGTACAGCACGGTGTAGTGCTGTGAAGAGCTTATTGAGAGCAGAGTTAGCTCAGTGCAGACCTAGCAAGGGTCAGAGGAACAAGGAGAACGAAAGACAGAGGAACACATCTGGGAGCTCGAGTGACACCATCACTTGCCCCAGAAGTACGCATAGAGACGGACACCGGATCCGGTACCGGGTCTGGCACCCACAGCACAGTGAACCCAGGAACAGTGGGATCTCTAGATGCCCCCTAGTACCAGAGCGAAGCAACACGGAGGGGTCAGCACAGCATAGAGGACTCAAGTTGCCTAGCCAAGTGGTACCAGCAGCATACAGAGAGACGTGAGGAATCCCAGCAGCTTAGCTTGAAGCAGCAGCTCAGGACACACACACAGTGCAGCACAAGGAGGCCAACGACCCGGACAGGGTGTGGGGAGAGAGCTCAGCTCCATTACAGACTCCGTGGACTATAATCTGCAGTAATATCAGCAGTAAAGCCTTGGAAAACAGCTTTGGAGTCTGTGTAGTGATTGCGACCTTTGCTCCAGATTCAGCACAGAGACAATTCCTCCCTACAGATCCAGCCTGTCAGCTCTGCAGCATCAGGAGAAGAAGAGAATTGCAGGGTCTACCAAACGTGAGTGTGTGTCCTCCAACCCTTCTCCACCATCTATAACCCCAATAGACTTTACCCTTTACTACCCCGGGGGATACAGTTTCCCCCACTGGAACTATACCACCTCCGCTGCCCTCACATCACCCCCGGAGGTTCTGCAGCAGCGGCGGCCCCCATCACTGGCCGCACCAAGTGGGTGGCGTCACCCGTGACAATCCCTTGTAAATATTCCCCTTTTATTGTGAGGGCCCAGGGACACGGTCCGGACCAAGCCACCCGTGACATCCCCAGCTACCGACCGGTCCGGTACCGAGTACCCCAGTCCCGCCTGGGACTCCACATTTGGTTACTGACTTCACAGCCCTGGTTGAGGAGATGGAGTCGGGTGTTTGGTTACTGACTTCACAGCCCTGGTTGAGGAGTTGGAGTCGGGTGTTTGGTTACTGACATCACAGCCCTGGTTGAGGAGATGGAGTCGGGTGTGTTTGGTTACTGACATCACAGCCCTGGTTGAGGAGTTGGAGTCGGGTGTTTGGTTATTGACTTCATAGCCCTGGTTGAGGAGTCGGAGTCGGGTGTTTGGTTACTGACATCACAGCCCTGGTTGAGGAGTTGGAGTCGGGTGTTTGGTTACTGACTTCATAGCCCTGGTTGAGGAGTCGGAGTCGGATGTTTGGTTACTGACTTCATAGCCCTGGTTGAGGAGTCGGAGTCGGGTGTTTGGTTACTGACTTCACAGCCCTGGTTGAGGAGTCGGAGTCGGGTGTTTGGTTACTGACATCACAGCTCTGGTTAACGAGGTTTTCATCACGGCCACAATTGTTGATTACTCTTTCGTGACTTTGCGTCCTTTGTTCCCATGAAATTTTGGATAATGTAGAGTTTAGTAAAGTGAGGACAAAACATGTGGAAACAGTCATGGAGATGTGACTAAGCCAACCTCAGGCATTCTTCATAAATGTCGGGGTGAGTGGGGCCCTGCTCCAGGGGCCACAATGGACACATAGTGTGGCCAATATCAATCATGGTGTCACCAGCCCAGCACCTGCTTGTCTTCTCCTGTTATCTCAGCTGCTCCTATGTGACTGGTAAGACTGGGAATTAATCTGTCTTCTTTTGGGCAGGTGGGTTAGTCGTTTAACGCCCTCAGTGCCAAAGCGGCGCAGTCTTCTCCTCTATGGAAGACGTCTTGTGTCAGGCACACGTCAGTTTGGTGTCTGCAGCATTCCTCCGCCTGACATGGATGTAGACAGATCACATTCCTCTCATAAATATATTAGTATGAATAATTGTATAATAGCAGCAGGCAGTAGTAAGGGAACCTTGATTCCACTACACACCTTCAAAAAAGAGGAATAACCTTTTCTTATCTTGATTACAGGAACTGAGAACCAAGGGGGGTTTCCATGAGAAGTTAAAGGGTATCATCTGCAAAGAGTTTGTATGCACTCCCCGTTTTTGTGTGTGTTTCCTCCGGGCACTCTTGTTTCCTCCCACACTTGAAAGACATATTAATAGGATGTTTAGATTGTGAGCCCCAATGGGGACATTGTTGCAAATGTATGTAGAGCATTGTGCAATTAACAGCGCTATATAAGTGAATAAATATTATTATTATTATTTTTGAAAGGCACTGTCAAATGGTCACTGGTGGCAAGGCGTGACATCCTCTATTAACTATGCTTGGAAAAAAACAGGGTATTTATTATGCAATATATTCATTACTAAATTAGCCATGGTCCAGTCACAGACCTGAGATTAGAATATTATAATTAGAGTCTGTCCTGATGTGATTCATATTTAATTTCTCCTTCCCTAAAGGAAACAGAAGAATAACCTTAGATTGGTGACATCAAAGAAAGTGGTTCGCATGTAGGGGCCAGCTGATACTGATGTGATCCATATTTGATTTATCCTTTCCCCAAGGAAACAGAAGAACAACCGTACACTGAAAGTTAAGTATTTCAATATTTATCTCATTTTATCTTGTGATTTTTGGCATATCCTGTAGAATGTAAGCCCCACAAGGGCAAAGTCCTCTTCCCTCAGTACCATTGTGCCACTGTTAGTTTGTTCGTTGTATTTTTCACTTGTTGTGTATGTAACCCTTTCTCATGTACAGCACCATGGAATCAATGCTGCTCTATACAGTAAATTAATAATAATATCTGTGTCCTTTTTATTTTTATATCTTTTTATAGTCAGCACTGTAATTTTTATATTAAATCTTAAAACTTTAATTCATTTGATCCCTGTATGCTCTAAAGAATCCATAGCCTTACAGAGAGTGTTTGAACTAATTGTCAGACAGTAGTGTATTTCGTGGATTCATCACCCTATGTGTTTCATAAGTGGTGGCAGTGTCTTGTGTAACTGGGGTGTTTGGACTGTGTCGGGGTGTTATTTATGCTCATTATATTACAACTTTAATAAGTTTGATCCTTGTATTCTCTAAAGAATCCATGGCCTTAGAGTGTGTGACCTGATTGTCAGACAGTAGTATATTTTGTGAACTCATCACCCTGTGTGTTTGATGATTTGTGTAACTGGGGTGTGTGGATGTGTCGGGGTGTGTGGACAGTGTTCAGTGTGATTTATACTCACTTTATAGCCTATAGCAGAGATCGAGTGCTGAACTGAGTGAGAGGCGATAGATTAACCCCAAGTCACGTGCTGAGGAGCCATGTCATGGACGGAACGTAACAATGGTTGACTCTAGAATGATCTACTTGGATGGCGTTCTAGGTTGTTGTGTGTGAGCGGGCCCCGCTCATGTATTATCCTGTATGACACAGATTATCTTTCCATTTACACAGTCAGATTTGCTCTCACGGCCCCTTCATTATCCGCTTCATCTTGTGGTAAAGCTCATCTGATTTTGAAGCGTTCAGCGTAGAGAATGTGCTGGCTTCATTTCCATAGTCTATCAGCCGGAGAGTCGTGTCACACTCTAATCCCATCACCGGGCTGTAGATGACTATAGTGCCGGCTGGAGAGTAGCGTAGCCATGAACACCTCTCCGGGACCGGGTGATTTGCTTCATTCGCTAATTCTTTCTTCGGGAAACATTCTTTCCCTTTACATTTGATTGATCAGAGATTCTCCTGACAATGGTGCAGAGCGTGAACGGATGTGGCATTGCACAGCGGTCCTCCTACCGCGCAGCACATTATTACTCTAGTAGGGATCTCCGCGCTCTCCCACATGTGTGGATGCTTCTCTCCTTGTCTCTGATTCCTGACCTTTCTGTCCCATTAGGAGTCAGCAGACAGAACTCTTTCAGTCACCTGTAATGTATAATATTCCAGCTCAGCATGAGAGCGCTTCTCATCAGCATATAAATAGCCGCGCTTTTAATCGTGTTTTCTCCTGAAAGATGCGCGCTCCACTCAGACGCTCGCCTTTATTCCTGTAATGTGCATTTCAAGCCTCCTTAAGTCCGCCGTTAGGGTTTGCCATACCTTTATACGTTCCATCTACATTCATTGCTCCCAGCACATGCCGCATCGTCTGCGTTCATATCATTACCATATGCCGATATAGATTGTACAAGTAATCCCGGAGCCTCGCTTCTTAGGCCTCCTTCACACCACGTTTTTCAGGATCTGGGACTGTCCGGATCCGGATTCAGCCCCTTAGTAATCCTATGGCATCAGATTGCACTGAATCAGGGGTGCAACAAGAGCCCCACTGCCGCCTGAGCCGCGCAGGTGATGACGGGGGAAAGGGGGGGGGTGCTGACAGAATCCAGTGCTGCCGCCCCTCCAGGCGAGGTCCGGGGAAGGGGGAGTGATGGTGGAGCCCAGCACTGCCGCCCCTTCAGTTGTGCTCCGGCGGGTCGCCACTTACCTGCGCTGAGCCGCCGGCGCCATGACAGGGGGACTCTATGTGCATGAGGAGCCGCCCCCTTCTGCACTGCCGCTCCCCCTGCCTCTTGCCGCCTGAATGACAGGGCTCACACTGTCCAATGGACGGTGCGGCCCTGCACTGAATGTCAGTGTTTTGCCATCCGGGTTTGTGCTGTCCAGGAGGATCCGGCAGCTTTTGTTTTTTGGCCCCAGACACAAATCGGAACAAGCAACATTTTTTTGTGTTCGGGGCCAAAAACGCTTAAAATCGGATGTTCCCGAATCCGGCACAATCCGGCTCTCCCTAACATGGGACTCTATGGCGCCGGATCTGACATAAAATCGGATCCAGGAGCCGGGTGCTGGAGTTTAGCAGCGAGTGCTAGTAAACTTCAGCACCATGAGTTTTCCTTTTCCCTGCAGAGATTTCAGGACCGCTAGCCGCAACGTGAAATTTCAGCAGCTGAATCCGGCTGCAAACCGAACCAGAGGGCATATTTGCCCTTCGGTTCTGTTTGCAAATCGGGTTCGGGGTTGCCAGGTTCAGGATATGGGGCTGTCCAGAGAGAACCGGACAGTCCCAGATCCGTTTTTTTTCCCGGACACAATCATTGCTTGCAGCATTTATGTGTCTGGGGTAAAATCGGACAAAATCGGATCATCCCAGCTGCCATCCGGCCCCATAGGGCTGCATTACTGCAAAATCAGCTTTACACCGGACAGCCCCGGACCTGATCAGGCCTTGATGTGAAGCCGGCCTTAGTCATTGGTCGTTTTGGACTCTTTTAATAATGGTAACGTGAATAAGGCTGTCACATCTGTCAGTCACAATGCTGTAAATCCTGGCAGTCTATATCAGACAGCGCGCTGCCGCCCCAATGTATTCATAGGAAAGGAAAATCAGAGGTTTTCCCAGCTTCAATCACTTCTGAGTCGTCTTGTCTTTTCTCCCATTTCCTTTGATAACAAATAGCAGATGTCTGTTCACAGAAGAGACCCTGGACAACCAGTGTGAACTGTTACATACACGATAATCGCCCTGTGTGAAAGGCAAAGCTCTGGAACTGACAAGCCAAACATCCGACTCCTCAATACCCTGAATCCGACTCACATCGACTCCACCAAAATAGACACCGACCCACGAATCCACGACTCCAACTCCACAACCAGGGCTGTAGAGTCAGTAACCAAACATCCAACTCCAAATACACCAAAATAGACACGAACCCCCGAATCCACGACTCCAACTCCACAGCCAGGGCTGTAGAGTCAGTAACCAAACATCCAACTCCAAATACACCAAAATAGACACCAACCCCCGAATCCACGACTCCAACTCCACAGCCAGGGCTGTAGAGTCAGTAACCAAACATCCAACTCCAAATACACCAAAATAGACACGAACCCCCGAATCCACGACTCCAACTCCACAGCCAGGGCTGTGGAGTCAGTAAGCCAAACATCCAACTCCAAATACACCAAAATAGACACCGACCCCCGAATCCATGACTCCAACTCCACAGCCAGGGCTGTGGAGTCAGTAAGCCAAACATCCAACTCCAAATACACCAAAATAGACACCAACCCCCGAATCCATGACTCCAACTCCACAACCAGGGCTGTGGAGTCAGGAACCAAAGATCCAACTCCTCAATTTCCCTGAATCCAACTCCAATCACATCAAAATGGACAGGTAAAGATCCATAAAGGAGCTGAGGTGTATTACTGTATAGATGAAGCATGGCTCCTAGGGAAGAATACATGCTGTCAAATCCGTCACCCACTATCACATATCACCTGACACTTGCCACATATCGCCGGTGTAAAGTCAGAGGGATATATCGGGAGTGTGCCGCCATTTACTCTGTGATTTTTTTAAAACAATGATTTAATTATTGAGGTTCTCTACCCCCTCAACACATGTGACACCTCCACAGAAGGTTCCTGGAAAAAATTTTACTTTACAAAAGCGTTCACCTGTCCGTCCCTGAGACTGGTGTAAGCCCCAGTCTAATGGTGCTTTGTCCTGTAGGATAATACTGTCTTCAGGATGGTGTAAGCCCCAGTCTAATGGTGCTTTGTCCTGTAGGATAATACTGTCTTCAGGTTGGTGTAAGCCCCAGTCTAATGGTGCTTTGTCCTGTAGGATAATACTGTCTTCAGGTTGGTGTAATCCCCAGTCTAATGGTGCTTTGTCCTGTAGGATAATACTGTCTTCAGGTTGGTGTAAGCCCCAGTCTAATGGTGCTTTGTCCTGTAGGATAATACTGTCTTCAGGATGGTGTAAGCCCCAGTCTAATGGTGCTTTGTCCTGTAGGATAATACTGTCTTCAGGTTGGTGTAAGCCCCAGTCTAATGGTGCTTTGTCCTGTAGGATAATACTGTCTTCAGGTTGGTTTAATCCCCAGTCTAATGGTGCTTTGTCCTGTAGGATAATACTGTCTTCAGGATGGTGTAAGCCCCAGTCTAATGGTGCTTTGTCCTGTAGGATAATACTGTCTTCAGGATGGTGTAATCCCCAGTCTAATGGTGCTTTGTCCTGTAGGATAATACTGTCTTCAGGATGGTGTAAGCCCCAGTCTAATGGTGCTTTGTCCTGTAGGATAATACTGTCTTCAGGATGGTGTAAGCCCCAATCTAATGGTGCTTTGTCCTGTAGGATAATACTGTCTTCAGGATGGTGTAAGCCCCAATCTAATGCTGCTTTGTCCTGTAGGATAATACTGTCTTCAGGTTGGTGTAAGCCCCAATCTAATGGTGCTTTGTCCTGTAGGATAATACTGTCTTCAGGATGGTGTAAGCCCCAATCTAATGGTGCTTTGTCCTGTAGGATAATACTGTCTTCAGGTTGGTGTAATCCCCAATCTAATGCTGCTTTGTCCTGTAGGATAATACTGTCTTCAGGTTGGTGTAAGCCCCAATCTAATGGTGCTTTGTCCTGTAGGATAATACTGTCTTCAGGATGGTGTAAGCCCCAATCTAATGGTGCTTTGTCCTGTAGGATAATACTGTCTTCAGGATGGTGTAATCCCCAGTCTAATGGTGCTTTGTCCTGTAGGATAATACTGTCTTCAGGATGGTGTAAGCCCCAATCTAATGGTGCTTTGTCCTGTAGGATAATACTGTCTTCAGGATGGTGTAAGCCCCAATCTAATGGTGCTTTGTCCTGTAGGATAATACTGTCTTCAGGATGGTGTAATCCCCAGTCTAATGGTGCTTTGTCCTGTAGGATAATACTGTCTTCAGGATGGTGTAAGCCCCAGTCTAATGGTGCTTTGTCCTGTAGGATAATACTGTCTTCAGCATGGTGTAAGCCCAATCTAATGGTGCTTTGTCCTGTAGGATAATACTGTCTTCAGGATGGTGTAAGCCCCAATCTAATGGTGCTTTGTCCTGTAGGATAATACTGTCTTCAGGATGGTGTAATCCCCAGTCTAATGGTGCTTTGTCCTGTAGGATAATACTGTCTTCAGGATGGTGTAAGCCCCGTCTAATGGTGCTTTGTCCTGTAGGATAATACTGTCTTCAGCATGGTGTAAGCCCCAGTCTAATGGTGCTTTGTCCTGTAGGATAATACTGTCTTCAGGTTGGTGTAATCCCCAGTCTAATGGTGCTTTGTCCTGTAGGATAATACTGTCTTCAGGTTGGTGTAATCCCCAGTCTAATGGTGCTTTGTCCTGTAGGATAATACTGTCTTCAGGTTGGTGTAAGCCCCAGTCTAATGGTGCTTTGTCCTGTAGGATAATACTGTCTTCAGGTTGGTGTAAGCCCCAGTCTAATGGTGCTTTGTCCTGTAGGATAATACTGTCTTCAGGATGGTGTAAGCCCCAGTCTAATGGTGCTTTGTCCTGTAGGATAATACTGTCTTCAGGATAGTGTAATCCCCAGTGTAATGGTGCTTTGTCCTGTAGGATAATACTGTCTTCAGGATAGTGTAAGCCCCAGTCTAATGGTGCTTTGTCCTGTAGGATAATACTGTCTTCAGGATGGTGTAAGCCCCAGTCTAATGGTGCTTTGTCCTGTAGGATAATACTGTCTTCAGGTTGGTGTAATCCCCAGTCTAATGGTGCTTTGTCCTGTAGGATAATACTGTCTTCAGGTTGGTGTAAGCCCCAGTCTAATGGTGCTTTGTCCTGTAGGATAATACTGTCTTCAGGATGGTGTAAGCCCCAGTCTAATGGTGCTTTGTCCTGTAGGATAATACTGTCTTCAGGTTGGTGTAATACCCAGTCTAATGGTGCTTTGTCCTGTAGGATAATACTGTCTTCAGGTTGGTGTAATCCCCAGTCTAATGGTGCTTTGTCCTGTAGGATAATACTGTCTTCAGGTTGGTGTAAGCCCCAGTCTAATGGTGCTTTGTCCTGTAGGATAATACTGTCTTCAGGATGGTGTAAGCCCCAGTCTAATGGTGTTTTGTCCTGTAGGATAATACTGTCTTCAGGTTGGTTTAATCCCCAGTCTAATGGTGCTTTGTCCTGTAGGATAACACTGTCTTCAGGATGGTGTAAGCCCCAGTCTAATGGTGCTTTGTCCTGTAGGATAATACTGTCTTCAGGATGGTGTAAGCCCCAGTCTAATGGTGCTTTGTCCTGTAGGATAATACTGTCTTCAGGATGGTGTAAGCCCCAGTCTAATGGTGCTTTGTCCTGTAGGATAATACTGTCTTCAGGATGGTGTAAGCCCCAGTCTAATGGTGCTTTGTCCTGTAGGATAATACTGTCTTCAGGATGGTGTAAGCCCCAATCTAATGGTGCTTTGTCCTGTAGGATAATACTGTCTTCAGGATGGTGTAAGCCCCAATCTAATGCTGCTTTGTCCTGTAGGATAATACTGTCTTCAGGTTGGTGTAAGCCCCAATCTAATGGTGCTTTGTCCTGTAGGATAATACTGTCTTCAGGATGGTGTAAGCCCCAATCTAATGGTGCTTTGTCCTGTAGGATAATACTGTCTTCAGGTTGGTGTAATCCCCAATCTAATGCTGCTTTGTCCTGTAGGATAATACTGTCTTCAGGTTGGTGTAAGCCCCAATCTAATGGTGCTTTGTCCTGTAGGATAATACTGTCTTCAGGATGGTGTAAGCCCCAGTCTAATGGTGCTTTGTCCTGTAGGATAATACTGTCTTCAGGATGGTGTAAGCCCCAATCTAATGCTGCTTTGTCCTGTAGGATAATACTGTCTTCAGGTTGGTGTAAGCCCCAATCTAATGGTGCTTTGTCCTGTAGGATAATACTGTCTTCAGGATGGTGTAAGCCCCAGTCTAATGGTGCTTTGTCCTGTAGGATAATACTGTTTTCAGGTTGGTGTAAGCCCCAATCTAATGGTGCTTTGTCCTGTAGGATAATACTGTCTTCAGGATGGTGTAAGCCCCAATCTAATGGTGCTTTGTCCTGTAGGATAATACTGTCTTCAGGATGGTGTAATCCCCAGTCTAATGGTGCTTTGTCCTGTAGGATAATACTGTCTTCAGGATGGTGTAAGCCCCAGTCTAATGGTGCTTTGTCCTGTAGGATAATACTGTCTTCAGGATGGTGTAAGCCCCAGTCTAATGGTGCTTTGTCCTGTAGGATAATACTGTCTTCAGGATGGTGTAAGCCCCAATCTAATGGTGCTTTGTCCTGTAGGATAATACTGTCTTCAGGATGGTGTAAGCCCCAATCTAATGATGCTTTGTCCTGTAGGATAATACTGTCTTCAGGATGGTGTAAGCCCCAATCTAATGGTGCTTTGTCCTGTAGGATAATACTGTCTTCAGGATAGTGTAATCCCCAGTCTAATGGTGCTTTGTCCTGTAGGATAATACTGTCTTCAGGATGGTGTAAGCCCCAATCTAATGGTGCTTTGTCCTGTAGGATAATACTGTCTTCAGGATGGTGTAAGCCCCAATCTAATGATGCTTTGTCCTGTAGGATAATACTGTCTTCAGGATGGTGTAAGCCCCAATCTAATGGTGCTTTGTCCTGTAGGATAATACTGTCTTCAGGATAGTGTAATCCCCAGTCTAATGGTGCTTTGTCCTGTAGGATAATACTGTCTTCAGGTTGGTGTAATCCCCAGTCTAATGGTGCTTTGTCCTGTAGGATAATACTGTCTTCAGGATGGTGTAATCCCCAGTCTAATGGTGCTTTGTCCTGTAGGATAATACTGTCTTCAGGATGGTGTAAGCCCCAATCTAATGGTGCTTTGTCCCTTAGGATAATACTGTCTTCAGGTTGGTGTAATCCCCAGTCTAATGGTGCTTTGTCCTGTAGGATAATACTGTCTTCAGGATGGTGTAAGCCCCAGTCTAATGCTGCTTTGTCCTGTAGGATAATACTGTCTTCAGGTTGGTGTATTCCCCAGTCTAATGGTGCTTTGTCCTGTAGGATAATACTTTCTTCAGGTTGGTGTAATCCCCAGTCTCATGGTGCTTTGTCCTGTAGGATAATACTGTCTTCATGTTGGTGTAATCCCCAGTGTAATGGTGCTTTGTCCTGTAGGATAATACTGTCTTCAGGATAGTGTAAGCCCCAGTCTAATGGTGCTTTGTCCTGTAGGATAATACTGTCTTCAGGATGGTGTAAGCCCCAATCTAATGGTGCTTTGTCCTGTAGGATAATACTGTCTTCATGTTGGTGTAATCCCCAGTCTAATGGTGCTTTGTCCTGTAGGATAATACTGTCTTCAGGTTGGTGTAATCCCCAGTCTAATGGTGCTTTGTCCTGTAGGATAATACTTTCTTCAGGTTGGTGTAATCCCCAGTCTAATGGTGCTTTGTCCTGTAGGATAATACTGTCTTCAGGTTGGTGTAAGCCCCAGTCTAATGGTGCTTTGTCCTGTAGGATAATACTGTCTTCAGGATTGTGTAATCCCCAGTCTAATGGTGCTTTGTCCTGTAGGATAATACTGTCTTCAGGATAGTGTAAGCCCCAGTCTAATGGTGCTTTGTCCTGTAGGATAATACTGTCTTCAGGTTGGTTTAATCCCCAGTCTAATGGTGCTTTGTCCTGTAGGATAATACTGTCTTCAGGATGGTGTAATGGTGCTTTGTCCTGTAGGATAATACTGTCTTCAGGATGGTGTAATCCCCAGTCTAATGCTGCTTTGTCCTGTAGGATAATACTGTCTTCAGGATGGTTGGATGACGATTACGACCACAGTTTCCTCATGGGGTTGATTGTGAAGATGATTTTAGGGGATGAAGCATCTTTAAGACTTTTGTTTTTCCTGCCGGGTCTGACAAAGTGGGATATTATGTGGCAAAATTTGCCTAGCAAATCCATCAAAAGCTGTAGAGTTCCATGGCAAATTGTCGAAACATGTCGGTTTACTGTCTCTTCGTGTGTCCATCAATATATCATGTTGCCGTTTTAATCAAATAGAATAAAGATTATTATTATTATTAATAATTATTATTATTATTAAAGATTAATTAAGGATGTGTATTTTTAACCTGTAATTTCACCAGCTACATATACCGTATTAATGTATATTTTTTACATTTCAGTTTATCCATCAGACAAGGCATTACCATGCAGCGGACATAATATCTGTGCCGAATGTCCATTCATGCATGGATGAACTAGTAGCTACGTACCTCGCTCTCCTAAGCATGCTTCAGCTCTCCGGCGGGTCACCCCTCGCCTTTCGCTGGCCATGAGGTGCCACCTCTGGGGGGCGATGATTACGCAGGTGCTCACTCACTCCGGGAACTGAATTTGAGTTGATTCACTTTTATTATCGCTAGGAGGCAGGACGCTGCGGGTGCCAGTGGTTAGACTGTTCGGGAACCTTTGGTGTTAGCTGTTGCCGGCGGGCACCTGACGTCGTGCCTGTTGGGGTAGTCCTCCCCTATTCCGGTATCACTGTGGTCTGAGGGTGCAGATTTGCACCAGTGTAGTTAGGTGACTGCTGGTATCTAGATTAAACCCTGCCATTTCCTCTGTTTGTTACTGATTATTTAAGTCTTTTTATTGTTCATACTTTGGTGTCTGTTCTTGGGGATCATTGCCCCCCTCAGTTATGGTGATTTGCACTGTGTGTTTGGTTCTGGTGTGTTTGACCTGTCTGCTTCTTGTGTGCCTGGTCACCAGCCACTGTGCCGCCTGGGAAGACCTCTGCTAAAGTCCTACCTTGCCAGGACTGGGAGGCGGGTAAGAGTATACTCACCCCTCAAGGGTTCACCAGGAGGTAATCTAGTTCTATGGTGGCCGCGCTCCCCGTGGTCACCAGGAGGTAATCCAATTCTATGGTGGCCGCACTCCCCGTGGTCACCAGGAGGTAATCCAGTTCTATGGTGGCCGCGCTCCCCGTGGTCACCAGGAGGTAATCCAATTCTATGGTGGCCGCACTCCCCGTGGTCACCAGGAGGTAATCCAGTTCTATGGTAGACGCGCTCCCCGTGGTTCACCAGGAGGTAATCCAGTTCTATGGTGGCCGTGCTCCCCGTGGTCATCGGGAGGTAATCCAGTTCTATGGTGGCCGTGCTCCCCGTGGTTCACCAGGAGGTAATCCAGTTCTATGGTGGCCGCGCTCCCCGTGGTCACCAGGAGGTAATCCAGTTCTATGGTGGCCGCGCTCCCCGTGGTTCATCAGGAGGTAATCCAGTTCTATGGTGGCCGCGCTCCCCGCGGTTCACCACGAGGTAACCCAGTTTTTTGGTGGCCGCGCTCCCCGTGGTCACCAGGAGGTAATCCAGTTCTATGGTAGACGCGCTCCCCGTGGTTCACCAGGAGGTAATCCAGTTCTATGGTGGCTGCGTTCCCCGTGGTCACCAGGAGGTAATCCAGTTCTATAGTGGCCGCGCTCCCCGTGGTTCACCAGGAGGTAATCCAGTTCTATGGTGGCCGCGCTCCCCGTGGTTCACCAGGAGGTAATCCAGTTCTATGGTGGCCGCGCTCCCCGTGGTCACCAGGAGGTAATCCAGTTCTATGGTGGCTGCGCTCCCCGTGGTCACCAGGAGGTAATCCAATTCTATGGTGGCCGCGCTCCCCGTGGTCACCAGGAGGTAATCCAGTTCTATGGTGGCCGCGCTCCCCGTGGTTCACCAGGAGGTAATCCAGTTCTATGGTGGCCGCGCTCCCCGTGGTTCATTAGGAGGTAATCCAGTTCTATGGTGGCCGCGCTCCCCGTGGTTCACCAGGAGGTAATCCAGTTCTATGGTGGCCGCGCTCCCCGTGGTTCACCAGGAGGTAATCCAGTTCTATGGTGGCCGCGCTCCCCGTGGTTCACCAGGAGGTAATCCAGTTCTATGGTGGCCGCGCTCCCCGTGGTTCTCTAGGAGGTAATCCAGTTCTATGGTGGCCGTACTCCCCGTGGTCACCAGGAGGTAATCCAGTTCTATGGTGGCCGCGCTCCCCGCGGTTCACCAGGAGGTAATCCAGTTCTATGGTGGCCGCGCTCCCCGTGGTTCATTAGGAGGTAATCCAGTTCTATGGTGGCCACGCTCCCCGTGGTTCTCTAGGAGGTAATCCAGTTCTATGGTGGCCGCGCTCCCCGTGGTTCATTAGAAGGTAATCCAGTTCTATGGTGGCCGCGCTCCCCGTGGTTCATTAGAAGGTAATCCAGTTCTATGGTGGCCGCACTCCCCGTGGTCACCAGGAGGTAATCCAGTTCTATGGTGGCCGCGCTCCCCGTGGTCACCAGGAGGTAATCCAATTCTATGGTGGCCGCACTCCCCGTGGTCACCAGGAGGTAATCCAGTTCTATGGTAGACGCGCTCCCCGTGGTTCACCAGGAGGTAATCCAGTTCTATGGTGGCCGTGCTCCCCGTGGTCACCGGGAGGTAATCCAGTTCTATGGTGGCCGTGCTCCCCGTGGTTCACCAGGAGGTAATCCAGTTCTATGGTGGCCGCGCTCCCCGTGGTCACCAGGAGGTAATCCAGTTCTATGGTGGCCGCGCTCCCCGTGGTTCATCAGGAGGTAATCCAGTTCTATGGTGGCCGCGCTCCCCGCGGTTCACCACGAGGTAACCCAGTTTTATGGTGGCCGCGCTCCCCGTGGTTCATTAGAAGGTAATCCAGTTCTATGGTGGCCGCGCTCCCCGTGGTTCATTAGAAGGTAATCCAGTTCTATGGTGGCCGCACTCCCCGTGGTCACCAGGAGGTAATCCAGTTCTATGGTGGCCGCGCTCCCCGTGGTCACCAGGAGGTAATCCAATTCTATGGTGGCCGCACTCCCCGTGGTCACCAGGAGGTAATCCAGTTCTATGGTAGACGCGCTCCCCGTGGTTCACCAGGAGGTAATCCAGTTCTATGGTGGCCGTGCTCCCCGTGGTCACCGGGAGGTAATCCAGTTCTATGGTGGCCGTGCTCCCCGTGGTTCACCAGGAGGTAATCCAGTTCTATGGTGGCCGCGCTCCCCGTGGTCACCAGGAGGTAATCCAGTTCTATGGTGGCCGCGCTCCCCGTGGTTCATCAGGAGGTAATCCAGTTCTATGGTGGCCGCGCTCCCCGCGGTTCACCACGAGGTAACCCAGTTTTATGGTGGCCGCGCTCCCCGTGGTCACCAGGAGGTAATCCAGTTCTATGGTAGACGCGCTCCCCGTGGTTCACCAGGAGGTAATCCAGTTCTATGGTGGCTGCGTTCCCCGTGGTCACCAGGAGGTAATCCAGTTCTATGGTGGCCGCGCTCCCCGTGGTTCACCAGGAGGTAATCCAGTTCTATGGTGGCCGCGCTCCCCGTGGTTCACCAGGAGGTAATCCAGTTCTATGGTGGCCGCGCTCCCCGTGGTCACCAGGAGGTAATCCAGTTCTATGGTGGCTGCGCTCCCCGTGGTCACCAGGAGGTAATCCAATTCTATGGTGGCCGCGCTCCCCGTGGTCACCAGGAGGTAATCCAGTTCTATGGTGGCCGCGCTCCCCGTGGTTCACCAGGAGGTAATCCAGTTCTATGGTGGCCGCGCTCCCCGTGGTTCATTAGGAGGTAATCCAGTTCTATGGTGGCCGCGCTCCCCGTGGTTCACCAGGAGGTAATCCAGTTCTATGGTGGCCGCGCTCCCCGTGGTTCACCAGGAGGTAATCCAGTTCTATGGTGCCGCGCTCCCCGTGGTTCACCAGGAGGTAATCCAGTTCTATGGTGGCCGCGCTCCCCGTGGTTCTCTAGGAGGTAATCCAGTTCTATGGTGGCCGTACTCCCCGTGGTCACCAGGAGGTAATCCAGTTCTATGGTGGCCGCGCTCCCCGCGGTTCACCAGGAGGTAATCCAGTTCTATGGTGGCCGCGCTCCCCGTGGTTCATTAGGAGGTAATCCAGTTCTATGGTGGCCACGCTCCCCGTGGTTCTCTAGGAGGTAATCCAGTTCTATGGTGGCCGCGCTCCCCGTGGTTCATTAGAAGGTAATCCAGTTCTATGGTGGCCACGCTCCCCGTGGTTCTCTAGGAGGTAATCCAGTTCTATGGTGGCCGCGCTCCCCGTGGTTCTCTAGGAGGTAATCCAGTTCTATGGTGGCCGCGCTCCCCGTGGTCACCAGGAGGTAATCCAGTTCTATGGTGGCCACGCTCCCCGTGGTTCTCTAGGAGGTAATCCAGTTCTATGGTGGCCGCGCTCCCCGTGGTCACCAGGAGGTAATCCAGTTCTATGGTGGCCACGCTCCCCGTGGTTCTCTAGGAGGTAATCCAGTTCTATGGTGGCCGCGCTCCCCGTGGTGAGGATTGTAAGAACTTCTTGTCTACAAATAAAATTTATTGCTCGAAACAAACGAAAATATAAAAACCGGATACAACACGTTTCGGTGGGGACAAGCACCTTCCTCAGGTGTCTGAATAACAATACATATGATACTGTGCTTTATAGGTAAAGGATAATTACAGCTTGCTGGGTGTTCACATGAGGGGGTGAGTATAACCACACCGGTCCCATCACTCTCATTGTCCTCTTCAGCTATAGGGCTTCATTACATAGAACAAACAAACATCCACAAACAGCAATCACTGCACTAAAAACCACTAAGAACATCTATCAATAAAATCACTGTTCAGAAAGAATCTTCAATTACATAAAAGGGAACAAAAAAAGTAAAGGTTCTAAAAAGTTTTTTTTATAAAAAAAAATTTTACTAAGGCTTTTTTTTTTTTTTTGTTTTGTTTTATTTATTTTTTTGTTTTAAAAGGGATTATATATATATATATATATATATATATATATATACATACACTAAATTGTTTCCACAGTATCATTGAGGCCAATGGGATGCAATGTTTGACGATAGTAGATCCAATATGTCTCTGCGATTGAGATTGGAGTCTGTAGATGCAGGAAATGTCGTACGTGTGGGATCCTGACCCATGGGGCAAAACAGATTGTGAGCAAAAGTACAGGTGAAATCATTGGAATAAAACACAATCTGAGTTGTGATAGCGATTCTATTGTTTATGTCATTGATTGTAGCTGTGGGCTACAGTACGTGGGGCGCACAACACACACTTTACCTGCTCGTATGAACGGGCACAGAAATACAGCAAAAAATGGGGTTTTAAAACATAGTTTGTGGAGACATTTATTACACAAGCACGATGAGAATTTTAATATAATGGTGACACGTCTAGAACAAATAACTGTGGAGACTATCAATAGAAACTCTCTGCTTAATCGCACAGAGACATTGGATTTACCGCCTTCAAACATTGCATCCCAATCCCAATCTCAATCATATTGTGGAAACAATTTAGTATATATATATATATATAATCCCTTTTGAAACAAACAAAAAAAAAACATTAGGAAAAAATTTTTTATAAAAAAAACTGTTTAGAACCTTTCCTTTTTTTGTTACCTTTTATGTAATTCAGGATTCTTCATGGATAGTGATTTTATTGATAAATGTTCTTAGTGGTTTTTAGTGTAGTGATTGCTGTTTGTGGATGTTTGTTTGTTCTATGTAATGAAGCCCTATAGATGAAGAGGACAATGAGAGTGATGGGACCGGTGAGGTTATACCCACCCCCTCATGTGAACACCCAGCAAGCTGTAATTATCCTTTACCTATGAAGCACAGTGTCATATGTATTGTTATTCTGATACCTGAGGAAGGCGCTTGTCCCCACCGAAACGTGTTGTTTCCGGTTTAATATTTTCGAATGTTTCGAGCAATAAATTTTATTTGTGGACAAGAAGTTCTTACAATCCTCACCATGGGGAGCGCGGCCACCATAGAACTGGATTACCTCCTAATGAGCCACGGGGAGCGCGGCCACCATAGAACTGGATTACCTCCTGGTGAACCATGGGGAGCGCGGCCACCATAGAACTGGATTACCTCCTGGTGAACCACGGGGAGCGCAGCCACCATAGAACTGGGTTACCTCCTGGTGAACCACGGGGAGCGCGGCCACCATAGAACTGGATTACCTCCTGGTGAACCACGGGGAGCGCGGCCACCATAGAACTGGATTACCTCCTGGTGAACCACGGGGAGCGCAGCCACCATAGAACTGGATTACCTCCTGGTGAACCACGGGGAGCGCGGCCACCATAGAACTGGATTACCTCCTGGTGAACCACGGGGAGCGCGGCCACCATAGAACTGGATTACCTCCTGGTGAACCACGGGGAGCGCAGCCACCATAGAACTGGATTACCTCCTGGTGACCACGGGGAGCGCGGCCACCATAGAACTGGATTACCTCCTGGTGATCCACGGGGATCGCGGCCACCATAGAACTGGATTACCTCCTAATGAACCACGGGGAGCGCGGCCACCATAGAATTGGATTACCTCCTAATGAGCCACGGGGAGCGCGGCCACCATAGAACTGGATTACCTCCTGGTGAACCACGGGGAGCGCAGCCACCATAGAACTGGATTACCTCCTGGTGAACCACGGGGAGCGCAGCCACCATAGAACTGGATTACCTCCTGGTGAACCACGGGGAGCGCGGCCACCGTAGAACTGGATTACCTCCTAATGAGCCACGGGGAGCGCGGCCACCATAGAACTGGATTACCTCCTAATGAACCACGGGGAGCGCGGCCACCATAGAACTGGATTACCTCCTGGTGACCACGGGGAGCGCGGCCACCATAGAATTGGATTACCTCCTGGTGACCACGGGGAGCGCGGCCACCATAGAACTGGATTACCTCCTGGTGAACCACTGGGAGCGCGGCCACCATAGAATTGCATTACCTCCTATTGGACCTTTGTACCTATGGGAATCAGGGGGAGGACACAACACAGGATCAATTCAAGGCGAGCAGCAGATCCGGATAATATCTGAGGTGTGAGGAGGTTTGGAGAAACCATATGGTAAGAGGTGAGTGCAGAAAACGTCATCAAAAGGGCACCAGAGAGCTACATGGGTAACGCACTTAGATTGGCGCCACATGTTTGTTTTTTATATACAGTTGTGGCCAAAAGTATTGACCCCCTGCAATTCTGTCAGATAATACTCAGTTTCTTCCTGAAAATGATTGCAATCACAAATTCTTTGCTATTATTAACTTCATTTAATTTGTCTTCAATGAAAAAACACAAAAAGAATTGTCCTAAAACCAAATTGGATCTAATTCCACCAAACATAAAAAAGGGGGTGGACAAAAGTATTGGCACTGTTAGAAAAATCATGTGATGCTTCTGTAATTTGTGTAATTAACAGCACCTGTAACTTCCCTGTGGCACCTAACAGGTGTTGGCAATAACTAAATCACACTTGCAGCCAGTTGACATGGATTAAAGTTGACTCAACCTCTGTCCTGTGTCCTTGTGTGTACCACATTGAGCATGGAGAA
The DNA here is from genome assembly GCA_033576535.1 of Allobates femoralis. NCBI lineage: Eukaryota > Metazoa > Chordata > Amphibia > Anura > Aromobatidae > Allobates > Allobates femoralis. Next base: position 119,806,951 of record JARQOC010000012.1, on the reverse strand, counting down.
AAGAAAGAAGACCAAAGAACTGTCTGAGGAGTTGAGAAACCAAATTGTGAGGAAGCATGAGCAATCTCAAGGCTACAAGTCCATCTCCAAAGACCTGAATGTTCCTGTGTCTACCGTGTGCAGTGTCATCAAGAAGTGTAAAGCCCATGGCACTGTGGCTAACCTCCCTAGATGTGGACGGAAAAAAAATTGACGAGAGATTTCAACCCAAGATTGTGCGGATGGTGGATAGAGAACCTCGACTAACATCCAAACAAGTTCAAGCTGCCCTGCAGTCCGAGGGGACAACAGTGTCACCCCGTACTATCCGTCTGCGTCTGAATGAAAAGGGACTGTATGGTAGGAGACCCAGGAAGACCCCACTTCTTACCCCGAGACATAAAAAAGCCAGGCTGGAGTTTGCCAAAACCTACTTGAGAAAGCCTAAAACGTTTTGGAAGAATGTTCTCTGGTCAGATGAGACAAAAGTAGAGCTTTATGGGCAAAGGCATCAACATAGAGTTTACAGGAGAAAAAAAGAGGCATTCAAAGAAAAGAACACGGTCCCTACAGTCAGACATGGCGGAGGCTCCTGATGGTTTGGGATTGCTTTGCTGCCTCTGGCACTGGACTGCTTGACCGTGTGCATGGCATTATGAAGTCTGAAGACTACCAACACATTGTGCAGCATAATGTAGGGCCCAGTGTGAGAAAGCTGGGTCTCCCTCAGAGGTCATGGGTCTTCCAGCAGGACAATGACCAAAAACACACTTCAAAAAGCACTAGAAAATGGTGTGAGAGAAAGCACTGGAGACTTCTAAGGAGGCAGCAATGAGTCCAGACCTGAATCCCATAGATCACCTGTGGAGAGATGTAAAAATGGCAGTTTGGAGAAGGCACCCTTCACATATCAGGGACCTGGAGCAGTTTGCCAAAGAAGAATGGTGTAAAATTCCAGCAGAGCATTGTAAGAAACTCATTGATGGTTACCGGAAGCGGCTGATCGCAGTTATTTTGGCTAAAGGTTGTGCAACCAAGTATTAGGCTGAGGGTGCCAATACTTTTGTCCGGCCCATTTTTGGAGTTTTGTGTGAAATGATCAATGTTTTGCTTTTTGCTTCATTCTCTTTTGTGTTTTTTCATTGAAGACAAATTAAATGAAGATAATAATACTGTTCTCAATCTACACTCTCGGTCTAGGGCAACTCATTGAGTCCATGACCTCCAATACCACCTCTACGCCGACGACACCCAAATCTACCTGTCTGGTCCTGACATCGCCTCCCTTCTATCAAAAATTTCACACTGCCTGTCCGCCATCTCCTCCTTCTTCTCTGCTCACTTCCTTAAGCTGAACATGGACAAAACCGAGTTCATAGTCTTCCCCCCAAGACGCTCCCCCCTCACTACCTGACCTATCCATCGTCGTCAACGACTGCTCTCTCCAGTCCCCCATGCCAAGTGCCTCGGGGTTATCCTTGACTCTTCCCTCTCCTTCAAGCCCCACATCCAGGCCCTCGCCACCTCCTGCCGACTCCAGCTCAAAAACATCTATAGGATCTATTGCACTTTCCTTGACCACGACACTGCTAAAACCCTCATTCATGCTCTCATCATCTCCCGCCTCGATTACTGCAACCTCCTGCTCACTGGCCTCCCTAATACCTCCCTCGCACCCCTCCAATCTATCTTGAACTCCGCTGCCCGCCTAATCCATCTGTCTCCCTGCTACTCCCCTGTCTCCCCCCTCTGCCAAGCCCTTCACTGGCTCCCTGCTTCCCAGAGATCCCGGTTTAAAACATTAACCATGACATACAAAGCCATTCACAACCTGTCCCCTCCATACATCTCTGACATGGTCTCCCGATACCTACCCTCATGCAACCTGCGATCCTCCCAAGAACTCCTCCTCTGCTCCCCCCTCATCACCTCTTCGCACAACCGCATACAGGATTTCTCCCGTGCTTCACCCAGACTCTGGAACTCACTGCCCCAACACATCAGACATTCTCCTACCCTTGGAACCTTCAAAAGAAGCCTGAAGACCCACCTGTTCCGCTAAGCCTACCACCTGCAATAAGACCCGGTCCACCACACCGCCTCACGACTGGAACTTCCCCCTCCCACTGTATCCCCACCCGCCCCTCGTAGACTGTGAGCCTTTGTGGACAGGATTTCTCCCCTCTTGTATCTGTACATTAGAATTGTCCACATTTATTGTTACTTGTATTGTTACTATGTTACTTGTCCTGGTCTGCCCTTTTTAACATGTAAAGCTCCATGGAATATAATGGCGCTATATAAATTAATAATAATAATAAAATAATAATAATACCAAAGAATTTGTGATTGCCATCATTGTCAGGAAGAAACTGAGTATTATCTGACAGAATTGCAGGGGTGTCAATACTTTTGGCCACAACTGTATATTCCCTACAGGGAATCACCTCCAGGGTGTGAAGCCATACTGCACTTGCTCGGTTGCAGCTGATCCTTTAGCTTATAGAGTGTGGATGGGATTTGTCATGATAGAATTTTCCAATGTGCAATTGCTGTGATGCCGGGTGGGGAACAATCAGCTTGATATGATGATGTGGTGGTGTCTGGCCCGGGGATTCCCTGTAGGCCATTTCTTGCCAGGGTTCCCATTTCACTTCTGTCACATTCTTGATGGTTTCCAGACACCCTTCCATTCCTCTCCTCTATCTGGTGATCTTCTGCGTTTCTATGACCAAGATATGGTGTACATCCTATCTATCTATATCATCACTTATCCGCCATCACCTCTGGGCTCTGTGGTGTATGTGAAGTGTTTGCACTGTAGTGTATATATAGTGTGGCAACCCTACGATTCGGTTGCCACAAGACCACCTGGTGCACAGAGGGATTTCCACATCAGGTACCCCTACACATGCAACACCTTCCACCCCAGACCTGAAGAGGGAGCTCTACTTGCCGACCTTAGGCGAGGTCCCCTATAAATTCAGGCCCGGGGGAGGAGTTGGGTAGTGCAGTTCCAGGGAGGACTGTGAAGACACCTGGTGAACAGTGCCGCGCTAGGCCCATGCCAGTGTGAGGGTCAGAGGCAAGATGGGAGGGGGCAGAGGAACCAGGCTAGTTCACCTCAGAGAAGCAACCCAGACACCAGAGTCCGAGTCTGCATGGGTCCTGTCAGACCGGAGGGCCACGGAGACTTCAGTCTCCTGGCGTAGCACTTCCTGTGCCCTGGATGATACCTTGCAATACCATCAATAAAAAGTACGGAAACAAAGCCCCAATGTGTGTGTGTGTCTGTTATTGCGGCCTCTGATCCTGCCCTCATCATAGACTGTCTGCCAGCATCTCCTTCTGATGAGCCACCTTCTCCTGCAGCACCAGAGACAAGGCTGTGTGGACAGCTGCGTAAATCCCTACTTATCCACAACTGCCCCGGGCATCCTGCTCCACCTACGGGGAGCGTCACCAACTTGCTGCTCCACCATCACCCGGGATGTCTGTCCTGCAGCTCCGGTATCATTACCGGGAACCGTAGGTGGCGTCACTAACTCTATTTATGTTTATTTTTAACCCCTTTTTCAGCGACCACTAGGGCCACGGGTCCGGGCACAGGCCGCCCGTGACATTCCCCGTGAACTACAGCGCCGAAAACGAGTACCCCACGGCCCTGGGTGGGTCACAATAGCTACGCAGTGGCTTGCTGCATTGCAAATGTATGCTGGGACTTGTAGTTTACCAAGTTAAAGTAATGCATTATGTTGGGGCCTGTAGTTCTACAGGTTGAGGTAATGCATTACAAGTGTTGGACTGCAGGTGAGCAAAAAGAGAGGGGCGTGTCTGGGCAACCTGATTCTTCACACACCTGAATATAATCTCTGTGTTAATAGGATCACATGCCTCTGTGCATTTGGGAGCAGGAGCTGCCCTGGAAGATGTATGGTCAGAAGACCAGATCTCATTCCGTAGGAGAACATGTCCTTGGAAGGCATGAGGTTCAGGGACCAGTTGGAGCCCAGGAAGGCAAGAGGTTCAGAGGCCATGGGACCTCTCTTGTTTGGGACCAGCTGGTGCCCTGGAAAGCATGAAGTCCATAGATCGCATGCAGAGACTGGGATGGCTCTGGCAGAACCTGTGAGGGTTCTTGGTGCTTGGAGCGACCGTTCTCCTGGAACGCACCTGGTATGGAAGTGTGGAAATGGCCAGCATCCTGGAAGGTACACGACAAGGAAACCACAGCGGTATTCAGACAGCTACAGTCCTGCTGAGGATCTGGAGCTGACAGGTGTTGGTGATCCCAGAGAGGCAGTGTCCTGAATGATGGACTAGCAGGAGTCCATGAATGGGGCTGGGAATAGCTCCCGTAAGGTAACCATGTGCCTAAAGGTACCATTACACGGCACGATATTGTGGGCGATATCGCTGAAACGTCACGGTTTGAGCGATGTTGAAAAAACATTGCAAGTGCGTCGTTGCGTGTAACAGCACGATACGACAGCAATAAATCGTTGGATCGGAGCTGACAGGGTTATGAACATGTTGTAAAACCAGACGATATCAACTCTATCAATCTGGTGTGTGTGACACCGCGATAACGATGTCGTTCACGACTTCGCCCACTCACAGCAATGAGCAGGTATCGTTCCCTGGGTTGTGCGTATGATAGCTGCTCACTACATCGTTGGTGCGTCGTCCACGATATCTAGACGTGTGACATCTCATCAACGATGTCTGCACCCCCGAGATCGATGCTGACATTGCTCCAACGTCGTACCGTGTAACGGTGCCTTAAAAGGGACAATGTATACAATGCCAGGCGTACCCGCCATTGGAACAGAATAAAGGTCATGAATGTTCCGTTGATGTACATATGGTGGACTGTTTGTTAGGTGGTTTATGGTGTAACAAACCAATGGTCTTTGTTTTATGGAAAATCGTGCCTGTCTACCTCCATTCTGCTACCAAATCGCCACTATGTATATAATAATAATAAATCTTTTTATAGCGCCAACATATTCTGCAGCGCTTTACAATTCAGAGGTTTATAAACAAAGTCATAAGTAACAATTACAGAAAATACAATAATTAAACTAAAAATAAATATAAAAATACACGTTATCTATACTCTTGGTCAAGGACAACTCATACAGTCCCATGGCTTCCAGTATCACCTGTACGCTGATGACACTCAGATCTACCTCTCTGGCCCTGACGTCACCTCTCTGCTGTCCAGAATCCCGGAGTGTCTATCAGCCATGTCCTCCTCCTTCACCTCTCTACTGTCCAGAATCCCGGAGTGTCTATGTGGCGCCCCGCAACGAGTGCGTCACAAGGGAGTATTGCAGCCGCAATATTCTCTTGACAAAGCAGTGCAATAGTTAACTCTGAGATCCAACCCAACATACAACACCTAGAACAGGGGACCAATCACAGGTCCTGGTGGGTGGAGTGTTAGGGTAGTGTAAGAGAACACAGAATAATCTAGACAGTCTGGAATCTAGAGCAGAGCCTAGAAGACAGAACTTGGAGAGGAGCGGGGGCTCCGCACTCCGTGCGGGCCCCTGGGCCGTCACCGGTCGGGTGTCAGCACCTGAGGCCTTAACCACCGGGAATGGGCTTATCTACACGGGTTCCCAAAAGACTCCCGTGCCCACAACTTACAGCCGGTTCACTGGTACCGAAGCTGGCAGCAGTTCACCTCTGCCACGCGAACCAGCCCCGTGGAGGAGCAGCTTTATAGGAGCACCCCACCACCAGCCAGTTTCCAGTCGTCTAACCAGCGGTGTACCCACTGAGGGACCCAAGGCTCCCCAAAGCATCCAGAACGTACATCATGGATAGGGCATTGAAGCAGCCTCCCCGTACCCGATCTGGTATTCCTGGGCGACGCTGGCAAGAGAAGCTAAGGAGGTAGAAAGGAGGTACACTGCGGATCTCTGAGGAGCACTATCACTGCTGAGTCCACCCGGTCTTCTACTCAACCACTGTAAGCCATGTACTGCCTGCTGGTTACAGTAAAGACCCGTTGCAGAGACTTTCTGTGTCCGTGTTTCCTTATGAACTGTCCGTCATTAACTAAAGGTAACCGCAGCTGCCGCACAACATCTTGAGCAGCTCCAGCCTCCGGGGCTCACCGCTCAGCCTGTGGGGAGCGTAACATCTTGCTGCTGTCCATCACCCCGGAGGTTCCGCAGCGTCGGTAGCCCTTACCGAACTACTCATAGGTGGCGTCACGAAGAAAACAAATTAAATCCCCTTTAATCTGTTCCCACTATGACGTCTTCAATTTTGATCTGCACTACACCGGGCCCCACTACCGGCAGGCGCGGTCCACCCGTGACAAGGAAGGAGAAGAATCGCCTGTCTAAACCGGGAGTAACCCTGGCCCCTGGTGTGCGTCATCTATCAGCCATATCCTCCTCCTTCACCTCTCTACTGTCCAGAATCCCGGAGTGTCTATCAGCCATATCCTCCTCCTTCACCTCTCTACTGTCCAGAATCCCGGAGTGTCTATCAGCCATATCCTCCTCATTCACCTCTCTACTGTCCAGAATCCCGGAGTGTCTATCAGCCATATCCTCCTTCTCCTCTCTACTGTCCAGAATCCCGGAGTGTCTATCAGCCATATCCTTCTTCACCTCTCTGCTGTCCAGAATCCCGGAGTGTCTATCAGCCATATCCTTCTTCACCTCTCTGCTGTCCAGAATCCCGGAGTGTCTATCAGCCATATCCTCCTCCTTCACCTCTCTGCTGTCCAGAATCCCGGAGTGTCTATCAGCCATATCCTCCTCCTTCACCTCTCTGCTGTCCAGAATCCCGGAGTGTCTATCAGCCATATCCTCCTCCTTCTCCTCTCTGCTGTCCAGAATCCCGGAGTGTCTATCAGCCATATCCTCCTCCTTCACCTCTCTACTGTCCAGAATCCCGGAGTGTCTATCAGCCATATCCTCCTCCTTCACCTCTCTGCTGTCCAGAATCCCGGAGTGTCTATCAGCCATATCCTCCTCCTTCACCTCTCTGCTGTCCAGAATCCCGGAGTGTCTATCAGCCATATCCTCCTCCTTCTCCTCTCTGCTCTCCAGAACCCCGGAGTGTCTATCAGCCATATCCTCCTCCTTCTCCTCTCTGCTCTCCAGAACCCCGGAGTGTCTATCAGCCATATCCTCCTTCTCCTCTCTACTGTCCAGAATCCCGGAGTGTCTATCAGCCATATCCTCCTCCTTCACCTCTCTGCTGTCCAGAATCCCGGAGTGTCTATCAGCCATATCCTCCTCCTTCTCCTCTCTGCTCTCCAGAACCCCGGAGTGTCTATCAGCCATATCCTCCTTCTCCTCTCTACTGTCCAGAATCCCGGAGTGTCTATCAGCCATATCCTCCTCTCTCACCTCTCTGCTGTCCAGAATCCCGGAGTGTCTATCAGCCATATCCTCCTCCTTCTCCTCTCTACTGTCCAGAATCCCGGAGTGTCTATCAGCCATATCCTCCTCCTTCTCCTCTCTACTGTCCAGAATCCCGGAGTGTCTATCAGCCATATCCTCCTCCTTCACCTCTCTGCTGTCCAGAATCCTTGAGTGTCTATCAGCCATATCCTCCTCCTTCACCTCTCTACTGTCCAGAATCCTTGAGTGTCTATCAGCCATATCCTCCTCCTTCTCCTCTCTACTGTCCAGAATCCCGGAGTGTCTATCAGCCATATCCTCCTCCTTCACCTCTCTACTGTCCAGAATCCTTGAGTGTCTATCAGCGATATCCTCCTCCTTCTCCTCTCTACTGTCCAGAATCCCGGAGTGTCTATCAGCCATATCCTCCTCCTTCACCTCTCTACTGTCCAGAATCCCGGAGTGTCTATCAGCCATATCCTCCTCCTTCACCTCTCTGCTGTCCAGAATCCTGGAGTGTCTATCAGCCATATCCTCCTCCTTCACCTCTCTACTGTCCAGAATCCCGGAGTGTCTATCAGCCATATCCTCCTTCTCCTCCTCTCGCGTCCTAAAACTCAATGTAGACAAAACTGAACTCATCATCTTTCCCCCATCTCACACACCTTCCTTACCTGATCTATCTATCACAATAAATGATATCACACTTTGCCCTGTACCTGAAGTCCGCTGCCTCGGAGTAACCCTTGACTCTGCCCTGACCTTCAAACCACACATCCAAGCCCTTGCCACCTCCTGCCGCCTCCAACTCAAAAATATTCCCAGAATCCATCCCTTCCTCAACCTTCAATCTACTAAACTACTAGTGCATGCCCTCATCATCTCCCGTCTCGACTACTGCAACCTCCTCCTCTGTGGCCTTCCTGCTAACACTTTTGCAACTCTCCAATCTGTCTTTAACTCTGCTGCCCGACTAATCCACCTCTCTCCTCGCTATTCCTCCACTTCTCCCCTCTGTAGATCCCTCCATTGGTTCCCAATTCTCCAGCGTATCCAATTCAAACTCCTAACATTGACTTACAAAGCCGCCCGCAATCTGTCCCCCATATATCTCTGAATTAATCTCCCAATATCATCCAACTCGTAATCTCCGATCCTCCCAAGACCTTCTTGGAGGAGAGAGGTGGATTAGTCAGGCAGTAGAGTTAAGGACAGATTGGAGAGGTGCAAGAGTGTTAGCAGGGAGACCACAGAGGAAGAGGTTGCAGTAGTCGGGGCGGGAGATGATGAGGGCATGCACTAGTGGTTTAGTAGGTTGAGGGTTGAGGAAGGGACAGATTCTGGAAATATTCTTATGTTGGAGGCGGCAGGAGGTGGCAAGGGCTTGGATATGCGGTTTGAGGGTCAGGACAGAGTCAAGGGTTACCTCAAAGCAGCGGACTTCAGGTACACGGCAGAGTGTGGTGTCATTTATTGTGATAGATAGATCTGGTAAGGAAGGTGTGTGAGATGGGGGAAAGAGGATGAGTTCAGTTTTGTCTACATTGAGTTTTAGGAAGCGACAGGAGAAGAAAGAGGATATGGCTGATTGATACTCCGGGATTCTGGACAGCAGAGAGGTGACGTCTGGGCCAGAGAGGTAGATCTGAGTGTCATCAGTGTACAGGTGATACTGGAAGCCATGGGACTGTATGAGTTGTCCAGACCAAGGGTAAAGATGGAAAAAGGAGGGTCCCGAGGACAGAGTCTTGAGAGACCCCAACAGAGAGGGGATGGGGTGAGGAGGTTGTGTGGGAGTGGGAGACGCTAAATGTGCGGTTGGAAAGGTAGGAGGAGATCAGGAGAGGGCAAGGTCAGCGATACCAATGGAGGAGAGGATCTGTAATAGGAGACAGTGGTCAACGGTGTGGAATGCAGAGGACAAGTCTAGAAGGAGGAGGATGGAGAACTGTCTGTAGCTTTGGCCATAATTCGTTAGTAATTTTGGTCAGGGCAGTTTCGGTGGAGTGCTGGGGGCGGAAGCCAGATTGAAGTTTGTTAAAGAGCGAGTTGGATGAGAGGTGGGATGAGAGGACAGTGTGGCTTTTCGAGACGTTTGGAAGCGAACGGGAGCAGAGATATGGGCCGGTAGCTGGATGTGGAGGACGGGTCGAGGGATGGCTTCTATAAGATAGGTGTAATTGTGTGTTTGAAAGTAGAAGTAAAGGTACCAGAAGTTAGTGGTAGGTTGAAGAGTGGGTTAGGGCTGGGATAAGGGTGTTGGTGAGGTTGGGGAGGAGGTGGGATAGGATGGGGTCCAGTGCACAAGTGGTGAGGTGCGATCTGAGGTGTGCAAGTTCTCCTTCAGTGATGGAGGGGAGGAGGGTTAGTGGGGGAGGGGAGTGGTCTGATATTATTATTATTATTTATTTATATAGCGCCATTAGGTTCCATGGCGCTTTACATGAGGATGAGGGAGACAAGAACAGGTACAGGAGGGGCAGGGACCCTGTCCACGAGGGCTCACAGTCTATGAGGGGTGGGTTAGGATACAGTAGGATGGGGGAATGTCAGGTATGGGGCGTTCACCTGGGTCTCATGATATACATGAGGGTTGTGGTGGTTGGGTAGCAAAGACTTGTCTGATCAACCTTGCTGGTGAAGTGTGTTGCAAAGTCTTCTGCAGAGATATGAGAAGTAGAAGGGGGCAGCGGAGGAGGGAGTTAAATGTGTTGAATAACTGCCTGGGGTTGTGGGACGAAGAGGATATGAGGGTAATGAAATAATTCTGTTTAGTGGAGGTGAGTGCAGACTTGAATGTTAGAAGTGCTTGTTTGAATGCTGTGTAGTCTTGTGAATGAGTGTATGTATGAGGGATTCATGAGGTATATACTGTATGTATGAGGGATACATGAGGTATACAGTGTTATATGAGGGACACACTGTATTTATGAGTTATATACTGTATGTATGACAGACACATGATGTATACAGTGTTTATATGAGGGACATGCTGTATATATGAGGTATATATTGTATGTATGAGGGATATATGATGTATACAGTGTTTATAGGAGGGACACGCTGTATATACAGTGTTGGCCAAAAGTATTGACACCCCCTGCAATTCTGTCAGATAATCCTCAGTTTCTTCCTGACAATGATTGCAATCACAAATTCTTTGGTATTATTATCTTCATTTAATTTGTCTTCAATAAAAAAACACAAAAGAGAATGAAGCAAAAAGCAAAACATTGATCATTTCACACAAAACTCCAAAAATGGGCCGACAAAAGTATTGGCACCCTGAGCCTAATACTTGGTTGCACAACCTTTAGCCAAAATAACTGCGATCAGCCGCTTCCGGTAACCATCAGTGAGTTTCTTTACAATGCTCTGCTGGAATTTTACACCATTCTTCTTTGGCAAACTGCTCCAGGTCCCTGATATGTGAAGGCGCCTTCTCCAAACTGCCATTTTAGATCTCTCCACAGGTGATCTATGGGATTCAGGTCTGGACTCATTGCTGCCACCTTAGAAGTCTCCAGTGCTTTCTCTCAAACCATTTTCTAGTGCTTTTTGAAGTGTGTTTTGGGTCATTGTTCTGCTGGAAGACCCATGACCTCTGAGGGAGACCCAGCTTTCTCACACTGGGCCCTACATTATGCTGCACAATGTGTTGGTAGTCTTCAGACTATGAGGTATATACATACTGTATGTATGAGGGATACATGATTATACAGTGTTTATATGAGGGACACACTGTATATTTGAGGTATATACTATATATATGAGGGACACATGAGGTATACCAGAGTTTATAATGATGTTCACACTTGTATGAGGTATATACTGTATATATGAGGGATACATTATGTATACAGTTTTTATCTGATGTACACACTATATATATGAGGTATAAACTGTATGTATGAGGGATACATGATGTATACAGTGTTTATATGAGGGACACACTGTATATATAATGTATATACTGTATGTATGAGGGATACATGATGTATACAGTGTTTATATGAAGGACACGCTGTATATATTGAGGTATAAACTGTATGTATGAGGGATACATGATGTATACAGTGTTTATATGAGGGACACGCTGTATATATGAGGTATATACTGTATGTATGAGGGATACATGATGTATACAGTGTTTATATGAGGGACACACTGTTTATATGAGGTATATACTGTGTTTATAGAGGACATGTGTATATATGAGGTATATACTGTGTGTGTATGAGGGATACATGATGTAAACAGTGTTTATATGGGACACACTGTATATACGAGGTATATACTGTATGTATGAGGGATACATGAGGTATACAGGTTTATATGAGGGACACGCTGTATATATGAGGTATATACTGTATGTATGAGGGATACATGATGTATACAGGTTTATATGAGGGACACGCTGTATATATGAGTTATATACTGTATGTATGAGGGATACATGATGCATACAGTGTTTATATGAGGGACACGCTGTATATATGAGGTATATACTGTATGTATGAGGGATACATGATGTATACAGTGTTTATATGAGGGACACGCTGTATATATGAGGTATATACTGTATGTATGAGGGATACATGATGTAAACAGAGTTTATATGAGGGACACACTGTAAATATGAGGTATATACTGTATGTATGAGGGATACATGATGTACACAGTGTTTATATTAGGGACACGCTGTATATATGAGGTATATACTGTATGTATGGGGGATACATGATTTATACAGTGTTTATATGAGGGATACGCTGTGTATATGAGGTATATACTGTATGTATGAGGGATACATGACATATACAGTGTTTATATGAGGGAGGGACACACTATATATATGAGGTATATACTGTATGTATGGGGGATACATGATGTACACAATGTTTATATGAGGGACACACTGTATATATAATGTATATACTGTATGTATGGGGGATACATGATGTACACAGTGTTTATATGAGGGACACACTGTATATATGAGGTATATACTGTATGTATGGGGGATACATGATGTATACAGTGTTTATATGAGGGAGGGACACACTGTATATATGAGGTATATACTGTGTGTATGAGGGATACATGAGGTATACAGAGTTTATATGAGGGACACACTGTATATTTGAGGTATATACTGTATGTATAAGGGATACATGATGTACACAGTGTTTATATGAGGGACACACTGTATATATGAGGTATATACTGTATGTATGGGGATACATGATGTATACAGTGTTTATATGAGGGACACACTGTATTACGAGGTTATATACTGTATGTATGAGGGATACATGATGTATACAGTGTTTATATGAGGGACACGCTGTATATATGAGATATATACTGTATGTATGAGGGATACATGATGTATACAGTGTTTATATGAGGGACACGCTGTATATATGAGGTATAAACTGTATGTATGAGGGATACATGATGTATACAGTGTTTATATGAGGGACACGCTGTATATATGAGGTATAAACTGTATGTATGAGGGATACATGATGTATACAGTGTTTATATGAGGGACACGCTGTATATATGAGGTATATACTGTATGTATGGGGGATACATGATGTATACAGTGTTTATATGAGGGAGGGACACACTGTATATATGAGGTATATACTGTGTGTATGAGGGATACATGAGGTATACAGAGTTTATATGAGGGACACACTGTATATTTGAGGTATATACTGTATGTATAAGGGATACATGATGTACACAGTGTTTATATGAGGGACACACTGTATATATGAGGTATATACTGTATGTATGGGGGATACATGATGTATGCAGTGTTTATATGAGGGACACACTGTATATACGAGGTATATACTGTATGTATGAGGGATACATGATGTATACAGTGTTTATATGAGGGACACGCTGTATATATGAGATATATACTGTATGTATGAGGGATACATGATGTATACAGTGTTTATATGAGGGACACACTGTATATATGAGGTATAAACTGTATGTATGAGGGATACATGATGTATACAGTGTTTATATGAGGGACACGCTGTATATATGAGGTATAAACTGTATGTATGAGGGATACATGATGTATACAGTGTTTATATGAGAGACACACTGTATATATGAGGTATATACTATATGTATGAGGGATACATGATGTATACAGTGTTTATATGAGGGACACACTGTATATATAATGTATATACTGTATGTATGAGGGATACATGATGTATACAGTGTTTTATATGAGGGACACGCTGTATATATGACGTATATACTGTATGTATGAGGGATACATGATGTATACAGTGTTTATATGAGGGACACACTGTGTATATGAGGTATATACTGTGTTTATATGAGGGACACGCTGTATATATGAGATATATACTGTATGTATGAGGGATACATGAGGTATACAGAGTTTATATGAGGGACACACTGTATATTTGAGGTATATACTGTATGTGATAAGGGATACATGATGTACACAGTGTTTATATGAGGGACACGCTGTATATATGAGGTATCTACTGTTTATATGAGGTATGTTTATGAGGTATATACTGTATATATGACGAACACATATATACTGTATATATGAGGTATATACTGTATACACATTGTCTGGTCCCGTAGTAGCGGGATTTCCCGTCCTCGCGCGGCGCGCTCCCGGTGAGGAGGGGGCGGGTGTAAGGGCAGTGGGCGGGGTTTGTGGGTAACGTACGGCGCGCCCCCGCTCTGGTGACAGTATGCCGCTCAGTGAGGGGGCGTGTCTTGACTGAGTGGGCGGGGTTTGTCGGTGCCGTGCGGCGCGCCCCCGGGCCGGTGTCAGTGCGCTGCTCGGTGCGGCTCAGGATGGCTCTGATCTCTGTGCTGCTTCCTCTGCTGTCTCTGCTCCCCGGGACCGGAGCCAACCGGCACAGCGTGCACTGGAACAGCTCCAACTACCAGTGAGTGACCGGGGACTGGGTGGAGGGTGTTATATGGGGGGTATTATACTGCCCGGTGTTATATAGAGGGTATGATACTGCCCTCTGTTATATGGAGGGTATTATACTGCCCTGTGTTATATGGAGGGTATTATACTGCCCGGTGTTATATGGAGGGTATTATACTGCCCGGTGTTATATGGGGGGTATTATACTGCCCTGTGTTATATGGAGGGTATTATACTGCCCGGTGTTATATGGAGGGTATTATACTGCCCGGTGTTATATGGGGGGTATTATACTGCCCTGTGTTATATAGGAAGTATTATACTGCCCGGTGTTATATGGAGGGTATTATACTGCCCGGTGTTATATGGAGGGTATTATACTGCCCGGTGTTAGATGGAGGGTATTATACTGCCCTGTGTTATATGGAGGGTATTCTACTGCCGGTGTTAGATGGAGGGTATTCTACTGCCCGGTGTTATATGGAGGGTATTGTACTGCCTTGTATTAGATGGGGGTATTATACTGCCCGGTGTTATATGGAGGGTATTATACTGCCTGGTGTTAGATGGAGGGTATTATACTGCCCGGTGTTATATGGGGGGTATTATATGGGGGGTATTATACTGCCTGGTGTTATATGGAGGGTATTATAAATGCCCGGTTGTTATATGGAGGGTATTATACTGCCCTGTGTTATATGGAGGGTATTATACTGCCCTGTGTTATATGGAGGGTATTATACTGCCCGGTGTTATATGGAGGGTATTATACTGCCCTGTGTTATATGGAGGGTATTATACTGCCCTGTGTTTATATGGAGGGTATTATACTGCCCGGTGTTATATGGAGGGTATTATACTGCCCTGTGTTATATGGAGGGTATTATACTGCCCGGTGTTATATGGAGGGTATTATACTGCCCTGTGTTATATGGAGGGTATTATACTGCCCGGTGTTATATGGAGGGTATTATACTACCTGGTGTTATATGGAGGGTATTATACTGCCTGGTGTTATATGGAGGGTATTATACTGCCTGGTATTATACTGCCTGGTGTTATATGGAGGGTATTATACTGACCGGTGTTATATGGAGGGTATTATACTGACCGGTGTTATATGGAGGGTATTATACTGACCGGTGTTATATGGAGGGTATTATACTGACCGGTGTTATATGGAGGGTATTATACTGACCGGTGTTATATGGAGGGTATTATACTGACCGGTGTTATATGGAGGGTATTATACTGACCGGTGTTATATGGAGGGTATTATACTGACCGGTGTTATATGGAGGGTATTATACTGACCGGTGTTATATGGAGGGTATTATACTGACCGGTGTTATATGGAGGGTATTATACTGACCGGTGTTATATGGAGGGTATTATACTGACCGGTGTTATATGGAGGGTATTATACTGCCCGGTGTTATATGGAGGGTATTATACTGCCCTGTGTTATATGGAGGGTATTATACTACCTGGTGTTATATGGAGGGTATTATACTGCCCGGTGTTATATGGAGGGTATTATACTGCCCTGTGTTATATGGAGGGTATTATACTGCCCTGTGTTATATGGAGGGTATTATACTACCTGGTGTTATATGGAGGGTATTATACTGCCCGGTGTTATATGGGGGGTATTATACTGCCTGGTGTTATATGGGAGGTATTATACTGCTTGGTGTTATCTGGGAGGTATTATACTGCCTGGTGTTATATGGGAGGTATTATACTGCCTGGTGTTATATGGGGGGTATTATACTGCCTGGTGTTATATGGGAGGTATTATACTGCTTGGTGTTATATGGGAGGTATTATACTGCCTGGTGTTATATGGGGGGTATTATACTGCCTGGTGTTATATGGGGGGTATTATACTGCCTGGTGTTATATGGGGGGTATTATACTGCCTGGTGTTATATGGGGGGTATTATACTGCCTGGTGTTATATGGGGGGTATTATACTGCCTGGTGTTATATGGAGGGTATTATACTGCCTGGTGTTATATGGGAGGTATTATACTGCCTGGTGTTATATGGGAGGTATCATACTGCCTGGTGTTATATGGGGGGTATTATACTGCCTGGTGTTATATGGGAGGTATTATACTGCCTGGTGTTATATGGGGGGGTATTATACTGCCTGGTGTTATATGGGGGGGTATGATACTGACTGGTGTTATATGGGGGGTATTATACTGACTGGTGTTATATGGAGGGTTTTATATGGAGGATATAATGCTGCCCGATGTTATACAGAGGGTATTCTACTGCCTGGTGTTGTATGGAGGGTATTATACTGCCTAGTGTTATATGGGGGGTATTGTACTGCATGGTGTTATATGGAGGGTATTATACTGCCTGGTGTTATATGGAGGGTATTATGCTGCCCTGTGTTATATGGAGGGTATTATACTGCCTGGTGTTATATGGGGGGTATTATACTGCCCGGTGTTATATGGGAGGTATTATACTGCCTGGTGTTATATGGGGGGGTATGATACTGACTGGTGTTATATGGGGGGTATTATACTGACTGGTGTTATATGGAGGGTTTTATATGGAGGATATAATGCTGCCCGATGTTATACAGAGGGTATTCTACTGCCTGGTGTTGTATGGAGGGTATTATACTGCCTAGTGTTATATGGGGGGTATTGTACTGCATGGTGTTATATGGAGGGTATTATGCTGCCCTGTGTTATATGGAGGGTATTATGCTGCCCTGTGTTATATGGAGGGTATTATGCTGCCCTGTGTTATATGGAGGGTATTATGCTGCCCTGTGTTATATGGAGGGTATTCTACTGCCCGGTGCTATATGGGGGGTATTATACTGCCTGGTGTTATATGGAGGGTATTGTACTGCCTTGTGTTACATGGGGGTATTATACTGCCTTGTGTTAGATGGGGGTATTATACTGCCTGGTGTTAGATGGGGGTATTAGGGTGTGTGCCCACATAGTGGTTTAGTGTCGGTTTAGCAGCGAAAACCGCCGGCGGTTTAGCATAGGTTTTATTTAAATTTATGTAAATCCTAAGCAGCTTTAGGACTTACAAGTAACCTTATGTAATTTAGAAAACGCTGTGCACACATAGTGGGTTTATGTGAGCAGATCTGCCAGCGGTTGGGCGGTTTCCCAGTGGTTTAGCAGCATACAGCATGTCAATTCTTCTCAGCGGTTTTTGAGCAGTTCCATGGACAAAATCCTCCATAGAAAACCGCCGGAAAAACCGCTGGAAAACCGCCGGAAAACCGCTGTGCACACGCTGTAAAAACCGCTGGTAAACCGCTGAGAAACCGCTGGAAAACCGCTGGTGACTTCTGAGCTCAGGAGTCTAGGCTCCTTGAATTTTCCAGTGGTTTACTGGCGATTTGAAAGTCACTAAACCACTATGTGGGCACACAGCCTTATACTGCCTGGTGTTAGATGGGGGTATTATACTGCCCGGTGTTATATGGAGGGTATTCTACTGCCCGGTGTTATATGGAGGGTATTCTACTGCCTGGTGTTATATGGAGGGTATTGTACTGCCTTGTGTTACATGGGGGTATTATACTGCCTGGTGTTAGATAGGGGTATTATACTGCCCGGTGTTATATGGAGGTTATTATAGTACCCGGTATTATACAGTGTTGTATCAAGGTGATTGTTGGTCTCGTCCAGTGAGCTCACACTTGTTCTCTCTCTGGTCACAGTCGTCCTCTGCTCTCTTGCCGTCATATAGTGACCCTTCCACCTGGGGCGCCCCCTCGGCTCTGGTGGGGGTGTGGAGTGATGTGGATGTCTCCAAGTGTGTTGTCAGCTGTGCGCTCAGTGACAGTGTCGTGGTGTACATCTGCATGGAGCTTGGGCCGCTTGGGTCGCGTCCGGTGATGGCATGACGCCTGGCCTACGTTTCTCCCCCTCACAGTGCCATCTCCCATCTATTGCATTGTCTTTTTCCTGGGGGGACATTGGTTGGCAGAGTGCCCGGCTCCCCGGTAATTGATGAGGTACATGGATGTAATGTGGGGCAGCGTTGGCTGGTGCCTCCGGAGAGCAGATGTAACCTACTGCTGCTGCATTCATCATCCCGATCTGCTGTGTGATTCTGGACTGCAAACTGTCACCGAGGCTGCGGTCTGTGGAGCCCTCCGTGCCCACACTGGATTACACATCTGGGATCAGCTTCATCACAACCCATTGTGGAAGAGTGGTCATCCTGCTCTAGACCTGTGTTGGGACCCCCAAAGCTGACCCAGGGTGCTGTAGGGTGTGTGTGTGTGTGTGGCGGGTCCCCGGAGCTGACCCAGGGTGCTGTAGGGGTGTGTGTGTGTGGCGGGTCCCCCGGAGCTGACCCAGGGTGCTGTAGGGTGTGTGTGTGTGGCGGGTCCCCCGGAGCTGACCCAGGGTGCTGTAGGGTGTGTGTGTGTGTTGGCGGGTCCCCCGGAGCTGACCCAGGGTGCTGTAGGGGGTGTGTGTGTGTGGCGGGTCCCCCGGAGCTGACCCAGGGTGCTGTAGGGGTGGTGTGTGTGTGTGTGTTGGTCCCCCAGATTTGACCCAGGGTGCTTGTGTTTATCTGCAGACCCCCGGATCTGACCCAGGGTGCTGTAGGGGGTGTGTGTGTGGAGGTCCCCTGGAGCTGACCCAGGGTGCTGTATGGGGTGTGTGTGTGTGCGGGTCCCCCGGAGCTGACCCAGGGTGCTGTAGGGGTGTGTGGTGCATCCCCAGAGCTGACCCAGGGTGCTGTAGGCGTGTGTGGTGTGTCCCGAGAGCTGACCCAGGGTGTTGTAGGTTGTGTGTGTGGCGGGTCCCCCGGAGCTGACCCAGGGTGCTGTAGGGGTGTGTGTGTGTGTGTGTGTGTGTGCCGGGATCCCCGGAACTAACCCAGGATGCTTGTAGGGAGCGCGTGTGTCGGGACCCCCAGAGCTGACCCAGGGCGCTGTAGTGTATGTGTATCGGTCCCCCCTAGGGTGCTGTAGACAGTTGTGTGTGTGTGCCGGGATCCGCAGAGCTGACCCAGGATGCTGTAGACAGTGTGTGTGTGTTTGCGTTTGCAGGGATCCCCGGAGCTGACCCACAGTGGTGTAGGGCATGCGGGGACCCCCAGAGCTGACCCAAAGAGCTGTTGGGGGTGTGTGTGCGCCGTGACCCCTGAAGCTGACCCAGGGTGCTTTAGGATGTGTGTGCCAGGCCCCTGGAGCTGACCCATGGTTCTGTAGGATGTGTGTGTATGCTGGTCCCCCAGAGCTGACCTAGGGTGCTATAGGGAGTGTGTGTGTGTGTGCCGGGAACTCCCAGAGCTGACCCAGGTGGCTGTAGTGTGTGTGTGTGTGTGTGTGTGTGTGTGTGTGTGTGTGTGTGTGTGTGTTGGGACCCCCGGAGCTGACCCAGGGTGCTGTAGGATGTGTGTGTATGCTGGTCCCCCGGAGCTGACCTAGGGTGCTATAGGGAGTGTGTGTGTGTGTATGCCGGGAACTCCCAGAGCTGACCCAGGTTGCTGTAGTGTGTGTGTGTGTTGGGACCCCCGGAGCTGAACCAGGGTGCTGTAGGGAGAGTGTGCGCCGGGACCCCCGGAGCTGACCCAGGGTGCTGTAGGGAGAGTGTGTGCGCCGGGACCCCTGAAGCTGACCCAGGGTGCTGTAGGGAGAGTGTGTGCGCCGGGACCCCCGGAGCTGACCCAGGGTGCTGTAGGGAGAGTGTGTGCGCCGGGACCCCCGGAGCTGACCCAGGGTGCTGTAGGGAGAGTGTGTGCGCCGGGACCCCCGGAGCTGACCCAGGGTGCTGTAGGGAGAGTGTGTGCGCCGGGACCCCCGGAGCTGACCCAGGGTGCTGTAGGGAGAGTGTGTGCGCCGGGACCCCCGGAGCTGACCCAGGGTGCTGTAGGGAGAGTGTGTGCGCCGGGACCCCCGGAGCTGACCCAGGGTGCTGTAGGGAGAGTGTGTGCGCCGGGACCCCCGGAGCTGACCCAGGGTGCTGTAGGGAGAGTGTGTGCGCCGGGACCCCCGGAGCTGACCCAGGGTGCTGTAGGGAGAGTGTGTGCGCCGGGACCCCCGGAGCTGACCCAGGGTGCTGTAGGGAGAGTGTGTGCGCCGGGACCCCCGGAGCTGACCCAGGGTGCTGTAGGGAGAGTGTGTGCGCCGGGACCCCCGGAGCTGACCCAGGGTGCTGTAGGGAGAGTGTGTGCGCCGGGACCCCCGGAGCTGACCCAGGGTGCTGTAGGGAGAGTGTGTGCGCCGGGACCCCCGGAGCTGACCCAGGGTGCTGTAGGGAGAGTGTGTGCGCCGGGACCCCCGGAGCTGACCCAGGGTGCTGTAGGGAGAGTGTGTGCGCCGGGACCCCCGGAGCTGACCCAGGGTGCTGTAGGGAGAGTGTGTGCGCCGGGACCCCCGGAGCTGACCCAGGGTGCTGTAGGGAGAGTGTGTGCGCCGGGACCCCCGGAGCTGACCCAGGGTGCTGTAGGGAGAGTGTGTGCGCCGGGACCCCCGGAGCTGACCCAGGGTGCTGTAGGGAGAGTGTGTGCGCCGGGACCCCCGAGCTGACCCAGGGTGCTGTAGGGAGAGTGTGTGCGCCGGGACCCCCGGAGCTGACCCAGGGTGCTGTAGGGAGTGTGTGCGCCGGGACCCCCGGAGCTGACCCAGGGTGCTGTAGAGTGTCTGTGAAGGGACCCCTAGAGCTGACCCAGGGCGCTGTAGGATGTGCCACCAACTTCAACTCCTGAATTTCCCGAACTCCGACTCCTTTGACTTCTGCTTGGCTTATTTTTAAGTGATACATTTATTTTGGTACAATGTGATCACCAGGGTTTAATCATTATTGTGATACAATAATCAAGATGTTTAGATAGAACCTAATAATTCATAAGAATATTCAGCACATTCTGCATTGAACTACTGTACCCAATGTTTGATATATTTTAAGAGTCAGTCGGTCCATTTTCTACCGACTCCAACTCCGACTCTGCCAAAATGGGCTATGACTCCACAGCCCTGGCTGTAAGGCCTGTGTGGTGGTGGCCTCTATATTGTGCTGTATGTGCATTGTACTTTCTTTGTTGTTGTTGTTGTTGTTCATTCACGTCCATGTGACTTCTGCTAAACGCAGAAAACATTGTGATGCCGCCATGATGGAGTCTGTTGTGGTGACAATTGCTGGTTATGTCTCCTGTATGTTCTTTACACCTGTATCCTCTGGAGATGCCACCATGATGGAATCTGTTGTGGTTACAATTGCTGGTTATGTCTCCTGTATGTTCTTTACACCTGTATCCTCTGGAGATGCCACCATGATGGAATCTGTTGTGGTTACAATTGCTGGTTATGTCTCCTGTATGTTCTTGACACCTGTATCCTCTGTAAATGCCACCATGAGGGAATAGTTTGTGGTAGCAATTGCTGGTTATGTCTGCTGTGTGTTATTTACACCTGTATCCTCTGGAGATGCCACCATGATGGAATAGTTTGTGGTAGCAATTGCTGGTTATGTCTCCTGTATGTTCTTTACACCTGTATCCTCTGAGGATTCCACCATGATGGAATCTGTTGTGGTTACAATTGCTGGTTATTTCTCCTGTATGTGCCTTACACCTGTATCCTCTGGAGATGCCACCATGATGGAATCTGTTGTAGTAGCAATTGCTGGTTATTTCTCCTGTGTGTTCTTTACACCTGTATCCTCTGGAGATGCCACCATGATGGATCGGGGGTGTGTGGCTGTAGAGCTACTTTTTAAAGTTTCCTTCCTGGGAGCTGCAGGATTTGTGGTGCGAGTGTAGAAGGCGATGATCACGCTCACAATGATGCATAATATATGGACAGGAGGTGCACCATAGACTAACACCATGAAATATGTATGTACAGCGGGCAGCCGCTGGAGCACGTGGTGCCGGCCATATTCATACATCCTGCTCTGCCACATTGGAGGGTGATGGGTACAATCTCTGGTGGCTGTGGGCGGACAGCTGCCCGCGGTGCCAGGATTCACCGGATGCTGAGAGATAATTGCTGGTTTGGGGAGTAGAATTAGGGTAAACAGCATTCATGGCCAGGGAGGGGGAGGGGGGGGGGGGAAGCGCCGCCTGCCAGTGTATAACACATAAAATAATGATGGGTCGATGTGTAAATGTCTCGCTGCTTCCTCCTCACGTTCAGCGCTGGTTCATATTGATTCTGTTCTCGCTCCAAAACTCGAGATTTGTGTGAAGTGACTCAGGGTCCGGAGGAGTGGGATGTGATTGTGACAGCATAGTATATAGAGTGTAGCCCTTGTGCAGAGGTGTACAGTATATAACTGGCGAGACTGAGGAAGGACGGCGTAGTGTACAGTATATACCCCGTGTGGTGGAGGTAGGGCAGTGTAGTGCTCAGCATGTAGCCGGTGTGGGGGATATAGGGCAGTGTGGTACTCGGTATGTAGCTGGTGTGGTAGAGGTAGGGCGGTGTCTTGCTCAGCATGTACCCGGTGTGGTGCATATAGAACGATGGTGGTGGAGATAGGGCGGTGTGGTGCTTAGCATGAGGGCGGTGTGGTGGTGCTTAGCATGAGGGCGGTTTGTGGTGCTTAGCATGAGGGCGGTGTGGTGCTTAGCATGAGGGCGGTGTGGTGCTTAGCATGAGGGCGGTGTGGTGTTGATGGGGTTGCTTAGCATGAGGGCGGTGTGGTGCTTAGCATGAGGGCGGTGTGGTGCTTAGCATGAGGGCGGTGTGGTGCTTAGCATGAGGGCGGTGTGGTGCTTAGCATGAGGGCGGTGTGGTGCTTAGCATGAGGGCGGTGTGGTGCTTAGCATGAGGGCGGTGTGGTGCTTAGCATGAGGGCGGTGTGGTGCTTAGCATGAGGGCGGTGTGGTGCTTAGCATGAGGGCGGTAGTGGTGCTTAGCATGAGGGCGGTGTGGTGCTTAGCATGAGGGCGGTGTGGTGCTTAGCATGAGGGCGGTGTGGTGCTTAGCATGAGGGCGGTGTGGTGCTAGCATGTAGCGGTGTGGTGAGAGGGCGGTGTGTGGTGCTTAGCATGGCGTGTGGTGGAGGGGCGGTGTGGTGGTCTTGCATGCTGTGGTGCAGCGGTGTGGTGTTAGCATGAGGGCGTGTGTGGGTGCTTAGCATGAGGGCGGTGTGGTGCTTAGCATGAGGGCGGGTTGGTGGGTGCTCTAGCATGAGGGCGGTGTGGTGCTTAGCATGAGGGCGGTGTGGTGCTTAGCATGAGCGTGTGTGAGGCGGTGTGTGGTGCTTAGCATGTAGCGGTGTGGTGTTAGCATGAGGGCGGTGTGTGGTGCTTAGCATGTAGCCGGTGTGGTGGAGGTAGGGCGGTGTGGTGCTTAGCATGTAGGCGGTGTGGTGGAGGTAGGGCGGTGTGGTGTGCTTAGCATGTAGGCGGTGTGGTGGAGGTAGGGCGGTGTGGTGTGCTTAGCATGTAGCGGTGTGGTGCTTAGCATGTAGCCGGTGTGGTGGAGGTAGGGCGGTGTGTGGTGCTCAGCATGTAGCCGGTGTGGTGGAGGTAGGGCGGTGTGGTGGGTGCTTAGCATGTAGCCGGTGTGGTGGAGGTAGGGCGGTGGTGGGTGCTCAGCATGTAGCCGGTGTGGTGGAGGTAGGGCGGTGTGGTGTGCTCAGCATGTAGCGGTGTGGTGGAGGTAGGGCGGTGTGGTGGTGCTTAGCATGTAGCGGTGTGGTGGAGAGTAGGGCGTTGTGGTGCTAGCATGTGCGTGGCTCAGCATGTAGCTGGTGTTGTGCTCAGGATGTAGCCAGAGTAGTGGAGGTAGGGCGGAGTGGTGGATGTAGGGTGGCGTTGTGGAGGTAGGGCGGTGTGGTGAAGGTAGGGCTAGTGGTGCTCAGTATGTAGTCCGTGTGATGGGAGTAGGGCAGTGTGGCAGAGGTAGGGCAGTGTGGTGTTTAGCATGTAGCTGGTGTGGTGGAGGTAGGGTGGTATTGTGGAGGTAGGGCAGCAAGGTGCTTGTTACTGTCCAGGTACCTGCACTACCTGCAGTGTCCATGTGGAGTGCTGTCCTGTTGTGCACTCACTGGCATATCTCCCTCACATCCCTCTTGACCAGGCGGGTGCCACTCCTGATCAGCAGCAGCTCAGGCTGCTTGGAGGTTACCTGTGAGGTCATTATGCAGCATCAGTTGTTAATCAGCTTTTTTTTTAATTAGCATAATCTGCATAATTTTGCATATATGATGGAGCACCTGGATAGTAATCGTCTGCAGCAGTCCTGTGGGATCAGTTGCATTCACAGGTGCCGCATCGGTTGCAGTCGGAGTCTTGTAGCCTTTCTATGGTGTCACCACACCAACCGGACCCCAGGTATACGGCGTATATGGGGTACATGTGCCGACCACCAGACCGGACTCCGGATGTACGGCATGTATGGGGTCCATGTACTGACAACCACACTGAACCCAGAGTATACGGTATATATGAGGTATGTGTGCTGACAAGCACACCGGACTGGACCCGGGATATACGGCGTATATTGGGTATGTTTGATGACAACCACACTGGACCTTGGGTATATGTCGTGAATGGGGTATGTATGCAGGCAACTACACCGGACCGGACCCTGGGTATACGGCGTCCATGGGGTACAATTGCTGACAACCGACCACCACACTGGACCCCGGATATAAGGGGTATATGGGGTACGTGTGCTGACAACCGACCACCACACTGGACCCCGGGTATAAGGGGTATATGGGGTACGTGTGCTGACAACCGACCAGCACACTGGACCCCGGGTAAAAGGGGTATATGGGGTACGTGTGCTGACAACCGACCACCACACTGGACCCCGGGTATATGGGGTACGTGTGCTGACAACCAACCACCACACTGGACCCCGGGTATACGGCGTACATGGGGTACGTGTGCTGACAACCGACCACCAGATACATGTACTGACAACCACACTGAACCCGGGTATACGGTATATATGAGGTATGTGTGCTGACAACCACACCAGACCGGACCCGGGGTATATAGCGTATATGGGGTACATGTGCTGACAACCACACCCGACCCGGGTATACGGTGTATATGGGTTACATGTGCTGACAACCGACCACCAGACTGGACCCTGGGCATACGGCGTCCATGGGGTACAATTGCTGACAACCGACCACCACACTGGACCCCGGATATAAGGGGTATATGGGGTACGTGTGCTGACAACCGACCACCACACTGGACCCCGGGTATAAGGGGTATATGGGGTACGTGTGCTGACAACCGACCAGCACACTGGACCCCGGGTATAAGGGGAATATGGGGTACGTGTGCTGACAACCGACCACCACACTGGACCCCGGGTATAAGGGGTATATGGGGTACGTGTGCTGACAACCGACCAGCACACTGAACCCCGGGTATAAGGTGGGTACGTGTGCTGACAACCGACCACCACACTGGATCCCGGGTATAAGGGGTATATGGGGTACGTGTGCTGACAACCGACCACCACACTGGACCCCGGGTATAAGGGGTATATGGGGTACGTGTGCTGACAACCGACCACCACACTGGACCCCGGGTATAAGGGGTATATGGGGTACGTGTGCTGACAACCGACCAGCACACTGGACCCCGGGTATATGGGGTACGTGTGCTGACAACCGACCACCACACTGGACCCCGGATATAAGGGGTATATGGGGTACGTGTGCTGACAACCGACCACCACACTGGACCCCGGATATACAGGGGTATATGGGGTACGTGTGCTGACAACCGACCACCACATCTGGACCCCGGATATACAGGGGTATATGGGGTACGTGTGCTGACAACCGACCACCACACTGGACCCCGGATATACAGGGGTATATGGGGTACAGTGTGCTGACAACCGACTACCACACTGGACCCCGGATATAAGGGGTATATGGGGTACAGGTAGTGTGCTGACAACCGACCACCACACTGGACCCCGGATATACAGGGGTATATGGGTACATGTGCTGACAACCGACCACCACACGGACCCCGATAAAGGGTATATGAGGTACGTGTGCTGACAACCGAACCACCGCATGGACCCGGGGTTATGGGGTACGTGTGCTGACAACCGACCACCCACTGGACCCCAGGTATACAGGGGTGTATGGGGTACGTGTGCTGACAACCGACCACCGCACTGGTCCCCGGGTATAATAAGGGGTACGTGTGCTGACAACCGACCACCACACTGGACCCCAGGTATACAGGGGTATATGGGATACATGTGCTGACAACCGACCACCACACTGGACCCCGGATATACAGGGGTGTATGGGGTACGGACAGTCTAGGGGACTGAGATGATCGGGAAGCAGGAGGAGAGTTTTGCTGAGAAGCTGCGCTCGTTTAGGGGCCTGGACATCACTAATTAACAAAGTCAGACGATGGCTTCCGGCCAAGTTATCAAAGTGAATGGAGGCTCCAGCCGGAGCATGTCCGTGCCCTTCATTGTGATGAAGTGGCCCCACCTGGCTGCAAAGGTGGCCCTCACCTGGGGTCATTCCTAATAAATGCGTCCGGAGATGTTATCGCGGCTCCTGTAATTACATGCTGAGGAGTGAGGCCAATTGTTCAGGAGAGGCGATGATCATATCAGCTCCTGTTGGAAAGTAATTAGAGCTCAGAGGCCTGGCGGGGACTGGTGGTCTATCTGTCCTTTGTACATGTCTGACTGACCTCCCCAGGGGCTCAGGGCCTCACTGTCCTCTGTACACGTCTGACTGACCTCCCCGGGTCCTCCCTGTCCTTTGTACACATCTGACTGACCTCCCGGGTCCTCACTGTCCTCTGTACACGTCTGACTGACCTCCCCGGGTCCTCACTGTCCTCTGTACACGTCTGACTGACCTCCCCGGGTCCTCACTGTCCTCTGTACACATCTGACTGACCTCCCGGGTCCTCACTGTCCTTTGTACACGTCTGACTGACCTCCCCGGGTCCTCACTGTCCTCTGTACACGTCTGACTGACCTCCCCGGGGCCTCACTGTCCTCTGTACATGTCTGACTGACCTCCCCGGGGCCTCACTGTTCTTTGTACACGTCTGACTGACCTCCCCGGGGCCTCACTGTTCTTTGTACACGTCTGACTGACTGTCTTCCCCAGGCGGCTCAGGGTCTCACGGTCCTCTGTACATGTCGGACTGACCTCCCCGGGGCCTCACTGTCCTCTGTACACATCTCACTGACCTCCCGGGGACTCGGGGCCTCACTGTCCTCTGTACACATCTCACTGACCTACCCGGGGGCTCGGGGCCTCACTGTCCTCTGTACACATCTCACTGACCTACCCGGGGGCTCAGGGCCTCACTGTCCTCTGTACATGTCTCACTGACCTACCCGGGGGCTCGGGGCCTCACTGTCCTCTGTACACATCTCACTGACCTACCCGTGTGCTCGGGGCCTCACTGTCCTCTGTACACATCTCACTGACCTACCCGGGGCCTCACTGTACTCTGTACACATCTCACTGACCTACCCGGGGCCTCACTGTCCTCTGTACACATCTCGCTGTCCTCCCGGGGGCTCAGGGCCTCGCTGTCCTCTGTACACATCTCACTGACCTACCCGTGGGCTCGGGGCCTCACTGTCCTCTGTACACATCTCACTGACCTACCCGGGGCCTCACTGTCCTCTGGACACATCTGACTGACCTACCGGGGGCTCGGGGCCCCACTGTCCTCTGTACACATCTCACTGACCTACCTGGGGGCTCGGGGCCTCACTGTCCTCTGGACACATCTCACAGACCTACCCGGGGCCTCACTGTCCTCTGGACACATCTGACTGACCTACCGGGGGCTCGGGGCCCCACTGTCCTCTGTACACATCTCACTGACCTACCTGGGGGCTCGGGGCCTCACTGTCCTCTGGACACATCTCACAGACCTACCTTGGGGCTCGGGGCCTCACTGTCCTCTGTACACATCTCACTGACCTACCCGGGGGGCTCGGGGCCTCACTGTCCTCTGGACACATCTCACTGACCTACCCGGGGGCTCGGGGCCTCACTGTCCTCTGTACACATCTCACTGACCTACCTGGGGGCTTGGGGCCTCACTGTCCTCTGGACACATCTCACTGACCTACCTGGGGGCTCGGTGCCTCACTGTCCTCTGTACACGACTCACTGACCTACCCGTGGGCTCGGGGCCTCACTGTCTTCTGTACACATCTGACTGACCTACCCGGGGCCTCACTGTCCTCTGGACACATCTGACTGACCTACCCAGGGCCTCACTGTACTCTTGTACACATCTCACTGACCTACCTGGGGGCTCTGGGCCTCACTGTCCTCCTGTACACATCTCACTGACCTACCCGGGGGCTCGGGGCCTCACTGTCCTCTGTACATATCTCACTGACCTACCCGGGGGCTCGAGGCCTCACTGTCCTCTGTACATACTCACTGACCTACCGGGGGCTCGGGGCCTCACTGTCCTCTGTACACGACTCACTGACCTACCCGGGGGCTCGGGGCCTCACTGTCCTCTGTACACGATCTCACTGACCTACCCGGGGGCTCGGGGCCTCACTGTCCTCTGTACACACTCACTGACCTACCCGGGGGCTCGGGGCCTCACTGTCCTCTGTACACATCTCACTGACCTACCGGGCTAGTGGCCTCACTGTCCTTGTACACACTCACTGACCTACCGGGGGCTTGGGGCCTCACTGTCCTCTGTACACATCTCACTGACCTACCCGGGGGCTCGGGGCCTCACTGTCCTCTGTACACATCTCACTGACCTACCCGGGGGCTCGGGGCCTCACTGTCCTCTGTACACATCTCACTGACCTACCCGGGGGCTCGGGGCCTCACTGTCCTCTGTACACATCTCACTGACCTACCGGGGGCTCGGGGCCTCACTGTCCTCTGTACACGACTCACTGACCCTACCCGGGGGCTGGGGCCTCACTGTCCTCTGTACACATCTCACTGACCTACCCGGGGGCTGGGGCCTCACTGTCCTCTGTACACATCTCACTGACCTACCCGGGGGCTGGGGCCTCACTGTCCTCTGTACACACTCACTGACCTACCCGGGGGCTCGGGGCCTCACTGTCCTCTGTACACATCTCACTGACCTACCGGGGGCTCGGGGCCTCACTGTCCTCTGTACACATCTCACTGACCTACCCGGGGGCTCGGGGCCTCACTGTCCTCTGTACACGACTCACTGACCTACCCGGGGGCTCGGGCCTCACTGTCCTCTGTACACATTCACTGACCTACCCGGGGGCTCGGGGCCTCACTGTCCTCTGTACACATCTCACTGACCTACCGGGGGCTCGGGGCCTCACTGTCCTCTGTACACATCTCACTGACCTACCCGGGGGCTCGGGGCCTCACTGTCCTCTGTACACATCTCACTGACCTACCCGGGGGCTCGGGGCCTCACTGTCCTCTGTACACGATCTCACTGACCTACCCGGGGGCTCGGGCCTCACTGTCCTCTGTACACATCTCACTGACCTACCGGGGCTCGGGCCTCACTGTCCTCTGTACACATCTCACTGACCTACCCGGGGGCTCGGGGCCTCACTGTCCTCTGTACACATCTCACTGACCTACCCGGGGGCTTGGGGCCTCACTGTCCTCTGTACACATCTCACTGACCTACCCGGGGGCTCGGGCCTCACTGTCCTCTGTACACATCTCACTGACCTACCCGGGGGCTCGGGCCTCACTGTCCTCTGTACACATCTCACTGACCTACCGGGGGCTCGGGGCTCACTGTCCTCTGTACACGACTCTCACTGACCTACCGGGGCTTGAGGCCTCACTGTCCTCTGTACACACTCACTGACCTACCCGGGGGCTCGGGGCCTCACTGTCCTCTGTACACATCTCACTGACCTACCCGGGGGCTTGGGCCTCACTGTCCTCTGTACACATCTCACTGACCTACCCGGGGGCTCGGGGCCTCACTGTCCTCTGTACACGATCTCACTGACCTACCCGGGGGCTCGGGGCCTCACTGTCTCTGTACACAGTCTCACTGACCTACCGGGGGCTCGGGGCCTCACTGTCCTCTGTACACATCTCACTGACCTACCCGGGGCTCGGGGCCTCACTGTCCTCTGTACACGACTCACTGACCTACCGGGGGCTCGGGGCCTCACTGTCCTCTGTACACATCTCACTGACCTACCGGGGGCTCGGGGCCTCACTGTCCTCTGTACACGACTCACTGACCTACCCGGGGCTCGAGGCCTCACTGTCCTCTGTACACATCTCACTGACCTACCCGGGGGCTCGAGGCCTCACTGTCCTCTGTACACATCTCACTGACCTACCCGGGGCTCGAGGCCTCACTGTCCTCTGTACACGATCTCACTGACCTACCCGGGGCTCGAGGCCTCACTGTCCTCTGTACACACTCACTGACCTACCCGGGGCTCGGGTCCTCACGTCCTCTGTACACATCTCACTGACCTACCCGGGGCTCGGGCCTCACTGTCCTCTGTACACATCTCACTGACCTACCTGTGGCCTCAGTGTTGTACACGTCTGACCTACCTGGAGGTTGTGGACCTCACTGTCCTCTGTACATGTCTGACCAACCTCGGGGGTGCTCGGGGCCTCGCTGTCCTTTGTACACATCCTAGTGTCCTCCTTTGAGGTTCGGGGCATTCTTCTCACTATCTCAGCTGGCTCCTCGCTGACGTCTTGCGTGCCTTCACACTGGTGCGTCAGCTTGGGCCGGCACTTGTCGGCTTGGGGCCGCGTTCGTCGGTTTGGGACCACACTTCTTGCTCCGTGGCATCTCTCAGCATTCTGAATACACAGGAAGCGATGCGCGCACACCTCTCTGGTTCCCCCGCAGCATCTGCTGTATTTCCCAGTTTCCCATCCGTCTCGCTGCCTGTGATCTAGTTCTGCGGCTCTTCTATATAATTGTGTCACTGGGGACGGGGTGAAGCGGAAGATAAGAGGCTCGGTTAAACAGTGAAGTGCCACCTGGAGCCACGAGGGACGGCAGGCGGCCGTGGAGCGACACGTGTGCGCGCTGCAGGGATGGAGACGTCCTTTGCTCATAGACGGTCCTGTGGTCCTGGAAGGGTCAGTATAGAAGTGGACGACTCTCGTCCTCCTCCGCAGGGCAGATATTCACACGAGGACCCGTCTCTTTGGTGCCCGCTGTTAACCCTTAGTCATGCATCGTCCCTGCTGTGATTGGTAGGGTGTGCATTGCAGGTGAAATGTGTGGGATCAGTAAGAAAGTAAGGAGACCCCAATGATGGCACCATCTTAACTCTTCTGTGCCCATTATTCCTGCCAGGGACGTTGTGGTGACGGCTTAGATCCTGGGTCGTGCTCAGCGATGGTTAATTTCGTCATTCCTCCTGGGTTCGCCATAGATGTGGTACTAAGCTGACCTATTGTGCCAATCACAGCCTTTGTCAGGGCACCGCACTCGTCCCCGTTCACACGCATATTCCGATTTGGAGGGTGAGAACTGTGCTCAGCTCGCTCACCAAGAGGGGCCCAGGATAAAGGACTCTGCATGGGGTGCATTAATGCAGGATGCTGCCTCTCAATAGATGCAGATTTGGGGTCTGTGCATGTGGTGAAGGACAGGGGACCCCTATTCTCTTCGGTTAAACAAGCTGGAAGTGATATACTTGCTGTTGTAGAGGGAGAATGAGGTGAGATTTCCCCCGGCTGCTTGGCTACAATGAGCTCATTGGGAGTAGTGAGCTGTTAATGATCCCCTCCACTCTTCATCATAAGGGTATGAACAGACAAGGCTTTCAGGACACATGCCCTTCGTGTAAAACCATTAATATGGATCTTCTCTGCAAGTGGCACACAGCATCCTATTGATTATATACCGGAGTAGGTAACATGCAGAAGACATAACCTAAGATGAAGCTGCCCCTCTCCTCTCGGGTTCCCGCCCTTCAGTCCCTGCCCTTCCCTCCTCTCAGGTTTCCCGGGCCTTGCCCCCTCCTCCTCTCAGGTTTCCCGGGCCTCCTGCCTCCCTCTCCTCTCAGGTTTCCCGGGCCTTCCCCCTCCTCTCCGGTTTCCCGGGCCTTCCCCTCCTCCTCAGGTTTCCCGGGCCTTCCCCTCCTCTCAGGTTTCCCGGGCCTTCCCCTCCTCTCAGGTTTCCCGGGCCCCTCCCTCCTCTCGGGTTTCCCGGGCCTTGCCCTCCCCTCCTCTCCTCTCGGGTTTCCCGGGCCTTGCCCTGCCCCTCCTCTCCTCTCTCGGGTTTCCCGGGCCTTGCCCTGCCCCTCCTCTCCTCTCGGGTTTCCCGGGCCTTGCCCTGCCCCTCCTCCTCTCGGGTTTCCCGGGCCTTGCCCTGCCCCCTCCTCTCGGGTTTCCCGGGCCTTGCCCTGCCCCTCCTCTCCTCTCGGGTTTCCCGGCCTTGCCCTGCCCCTCCTCTCCTCTCGGGTTTCCCGGGCCTTGCCCTGCCCCTCCTCTCCTCTCGGGTTTCCCGGGCCTTGCCCTGCCCCTCCTCTCCTCTCGGGTTTCCCGGGCCTTGCCCTGCCCCTCCTCTCCTCTCGGGTTTCCCGGGCCTTGCCCTGCCCCTCCTCTCCTCTCGGGTTTCCGGCCTTCCCTGCCCTCCTTCTCATCGGGTTTCCCGGGCTTGCCCTGCCCCCTCCTTTCGTGCCAGGGTTTCCTGGTGCCTGTAGATACTAGAACCAAACTGCTATGCAGCCATCTGGCTGAGTCATATTAACATAAATAGGAGCCTTAGCTATTAGTTATTTCCCTGGCATTGAGAACTTGAATAGTGTCTTTTGTTAGGATTATCTACTGAATGATCAAGAACCAGCTCTGGATCCTATTGTAAAAAGTATTTACTCCCCGATGTGTATAACCTGCTCTGGTCTCTCCTGTAAAGATTATCTACTACACAGGATGGAGAACCAAGAACCTGCTCTGCTTTCTTCTGTGAGGATTATCTTCTCCCTGAGGTTAGAACCTGCTTGGTTTCTCATGCAATAGGTTATCTACTCAGGATGGAGAACATCCTCCTATCCCTTCTGTGAGGATTGTCTACTCCACAGTATGAACAACCTGCTCTGGTATCCTATTGTAAGGATTATATTTTTACTCAGAGGGAAAACCTGCTCCGTAAGGAGTATTTACTCTCCTGGGATAAAGAACTTTGCCTAGTTCCTCTCCTAAGGATAAAGAACCTGCTCTGTAAGGATTGTCTTCTCCCACGATTGATAACCTGCTTTTTAAGGATTATCTTCTCCCCGGGGATGGAAAACCTGCTCTGTAAGGATTGTCATCTTCTGGGATGGAGAATCCAAGGATTGTCCTCTCTCCGGGGATGGAGAACCTGCTCTGTAAGGATTGTCTTCTCCCAGGGATGGAGAACCTGCTCTGTAAGGATTGTCCTCTCTCCCGGGGATGGAGAACCTGCTCTGTAAGGATTGTCTTCTCCTGGGATGAAGAACCTGCTCTGTAAGGATTGTCTTCTCCTGGGATGAAGAACCTGCTCTGTAAGGATTGTCTTCTCCCGGGATGGAGAACCTGCTCTGTAAGGATTGTCCTCTCCCCGGGGATGGAGAACCTGCTCTGTAAGGATGGTCTTCTCCCGGGGATGGAGAACCTGCTCTGTAAGGATTGTCCTCTCCTGGGATGAAGAACCTGCTCTGTAAGGATGGTCTTCTCCTGGGATGAAGAACCTGCTCTGTAAGGATTGTCCTCTCCCCGGGGATGGAGAACCTTCTCTGTAAGGATTATCTTCTGGGATGGAGAACCCAAGGATTGTCCTCTCTCCGGGGATGGAGAAGCTGCTCTGTAAGGATTGTCCTCTCCCCAGGGATGGAGAACCTGCTCTGTAAGGATTGTCTTCTCCTGGGATGAAGAACCTGCTCTGTAAGTATTGTCCTCTCCCCGGGGATGGAGAACCTGCTCTGTAAGGATTGTCTTCTCCCAGGGATGGAGAACCTGCTCTGTAAGGATTGTCCTCTCCTGGGATGAAGAACCTGCTCTGTAAGGATTGTCTTCTCCCGGGGATGGAGAACCTGCTCTGTAAGGATTGTCTTCTCCCGGGGATGGAGAACCTGCTCTGTAAGGATTGTCTTCTCCCCAGGGATGGAGAACCTGCTCTGTAAGGATTGTCTTCTCCCAGGGATGGAGAACCTGCTCTGTAAGGATTGTCCTCTCCTGGGATGAAGAACCTGCTCTGTAAGTATTGTCCTCTCCCCGGGGATGGAGAACCTGCTCTGTAAGGATTGTCTTCTCCCGGGGATGGAGAACCTGCTCTGTAAGGATTGTCTTCTCCCCAGGGATGGAGAACCTGCTCTGTAAGGATTGTCTTCTCCCGGGGATGGAGAACCTGCTCTGTAAGGATTGTCCTCTCCTGGGATGAAGAACCTGCTCTGTAAGGATTGTCTGTCTTCTCGTGGGATGGAGAACCTGCTCTGTAAGGATTGTCCTCTCTCCTCGTGGGATGGAGAACCTGCTCTGTAAGGATTGTCCTCTCTCCGGGGATGGAGAACCTGCTCTGTAAGGATTGTCCTCTCCCCAGGGATGGAGAACCTGCTCTGTAAGGATTGTCTTCTCTCCAGGGATGGAGAACCTGCTCTGTAAGGATTGTCTTCTGGGGATGGAGAACCTGCTCTGTAAGGATTGTCCTCTCCCCAGGGATGGAGAACCTGCTCTGTAAGGATTGTCTCTTCCCGGGGATGGAGAACCTGCTCTGTAAGGATTGTCCTCTCTCCAGGGATGGAGAACCTGCTCTGTAAGGATTGTCTTCTGGGGATGGAGAACCTGCTCTGTAAGGATTGTCCTCTCCCCAGGGATGGAGAACCTGCTCTGTAAGGATTGTCTTCTCCCGGGATGGAGAACCTGCTCTGTAAGGATTGTCCTCTCCCCAGGGATGGAGAACCTGCTCTGTAAGGATTGTCCTCTCCCCAGGGATGGAGAACCTGCTCTGTAAGGATTGTCCTCTCCCAGGGGATGGAGAACCTGCTCTGTAAGGATTGTCCCCTTCCCGGGGATGGAGAACCTGCTCTGTAAGGATTGTCCTCTCCCCAGGGATGGAGAACCTGCTCTGTAAGGATTGTCCTCTCCCAGGGGATGGAGAACCTGCTCTGTAAGGATTGTCCTCTCCCCGGGGATGGAGAACCTGCTCTGTAAGGATTGTCTTCTCCCGGGGATGGAGAACCTGCTCTGTAAGGATTGTCTTCTCCCCAGGGATGGAGAACCTGCTCTGTAAGGATTGTCTTCTCCCGGGGATGGAGAACCTGCTCTGTAAGGATTGTCCTCTCCTGGGATGAAGAACCTGCTCTGTAAGGATTGTCTGTCTTCTCGTGGGATGGAGAACCTGCTCTGTAAGGATTGTCCTCTCTCCTCGTGGGATGGAGAACCTGCTCTGTAAGGATTGTCCCTCTCTCCGGGATGGAGAACCTGCTCTGTAAGGATTGTCCTCTCCCCAGGGATGGAGAACCTGCTCTGTAAGGATTGTCTTCTCTCCAGGGATGGAGAACCTGCTCTGTAAGGATTGTCTTCTGGGGATGGAGAACCTGCTCTGTAAGGATTGTCCTCTCCCCAGGGATGGAGAACCTGCTCTGTAAGGATTGTCTTCTCCCGGGGATGGAGAACCTGCTCTGTAAGGATTGTCCTCTCTCCAGGGATGGAGAACCTGCTCTGTAAGGATTGTCTTCTGGGGATGGAGAACCTGCTCTGTAAGGATTGTCCTCTCCCCAGGGATGGAGAACCTGCTCTGTAAGGATTGTCTTCTCCCGGGGATGGAGAACCTGCTCTGTAAGGATTGTCCTCTCCCCAGGGATGGAGAACCTGCTCTGTAAGGATTGTCCTCTCCCCAGGGATGGAGAACCTGCTCTGTAAGGATTGTCCTCTCCCCAGGGATGGAGAACCTGCTCTGTAAGGATTGTCTTCTGGGGATGGAGAACCTGCTCTGTAAGGATTGTCCCCTTCCCGGGGATGGAGAACCTGCTCTGTAAGGATTGTCCCCTTCCCGGGGATGGAGAACCTGCTCTGTAAGGATTGTCCTCTCCCCAGGGATGGAGAACCTGCTCTGTAAGGATTGTCCTCTCCCCAGGGATGGAGAACCTGCTCTGTAAGGATTGTCCTCTCCCAGGGGATGGAGAACCTGCTCTGTAAGGATTGTCCTCTCCCAGGGGATGGAGAACCTGCTCTGTAAGGATTGTCCCCTTCCCGGGGATGGAGAACCTGCTCTGTAAGGATTGTCCTCTCCCCAGGGATGGAGAACCTGCTCTGTAAGGATTGTCCTCTCCCAGGGGATGGAGAACCTGCTCTGTAAGGATTGTCCCCTTCCCGGGGATGGAGAACCTGCTCTGTAAGGATTGTCCCCTTCCCGGGGATGGAGAACCTGCTCTGTAAGGATTGTCCTCTCCCCAGGGATGGAGAACCTGCTCTGTAAGGATTGTCCTCTCCCAGGGGATGGAGAACCTGCTCTGTAAGGATTGTCCTCTCCCAGGGATGGAGAACCTGCTCTGTAAGGATTGTCCCCTTCCCGGGATGGAGAACCTGCTCTGTAAGGATTGTCCTCTCCCCAGGGATGGAGAACCTGCTCTGTAAGGATTGTCCTCTCCCAGGGGATGGAGAACCTGCTCTGTAAGGATTGTCCCCTTCCCGGGGATGGAGAACCTGCTCTGTAAGGATTGTCCTCTCCCCAGGGATGGAGAACCTGCTCTGTAAGGATTGTCCTCTCCCAGGGGATGGAGAACCTGCTCTGTAAGGATTGTCCCCTTCCCGGGGATGGAGAACCTGCTCTGTAAGGATTGTCCTCTCCCCAGGGATGGAGAACCTGCTCTGTAAGGATTGTCCTCTCCCAGGGGATGGAGAACCTGCTCTGTAAGGATTGTCCCCTTCCCGGGGATGGAGAACCTGCTCTGTAAGGATTGTCCTCTCCCCAGGGATGGAGAACCTGCTCTGTAAGGATTGTCCTCTCCCCGGGGATGGATCACCTGTACCGGTGGTGTCATTTTTGTGGTCCTCATCTGTATTGCCGGTAGCGTGTGACTGAGTCCCGGCCCTGGATGAGTTTGGATCCTCCGGTTGTGAGGATTGTAATTAGTTCCAGCCCGTGAACTTTTCAGCATGAAATCAGAAGCCGTTAATCCCCCGCCCTGTCAAGGGGCAATGACAGATGAAGAGGGCCCTTTAAGGAAGGCCCTTTACTTGCTTCAATCCCATCTTTGCTGCATGAAAGGAGGATGATGGAGACAGAGAGCCCCTTCTGTGCTGGCGGAGTGATCAGTCAGAGGGGTGAATGTGTCTGTCACGGGCCCCATTGTGCGGCCCCCGCTGCTTTCAGGAGCAGATCTTCTCTTATTATGGTTTTATTTTAAAGCACGACACATGAAGAGTTGTGCTGAGACGGGCGCATAGAGCGGCCGCGCCAACCCCGGAATGCCAGGCATCTCCACACAATGCCAGCCGCTTTATCTGCCAATGCTTTGTGTCTCCACAATACTGGGAGCTGGGAAACCTCTCCCACCTGCACCGCGTCTCTGCGTAATCTACACCCTGAGCCCCCCATAGTCGTAGAGAAGGAAGCGGGGTGAGGAGAAGGGCAACGTAGGGCAACGCCAAGGGTTACAAAATCCGCAACAGGGCGAAGCATCGGATAGTGGGGTGGCAGTGGTGGTCCTATGGTCCTATGGCAACCCTGGCCATAGCCATGTCTCTCAGCCCACCACCTTTCTCTATATACATATGGGCAATACTTTGTTCACACTCCAAAGCAGCATCAACATTCTGCAGACCTCACTTCCTCCATGTCTAAATGTGACACTAAACCCACACCAAAGAGTACAGATCTGGAGGTGACTGGAGGATGAGACGCGATGTAACAGCAGAATAGTGACCGCAGCTCTGGAAGTGACTGGAGGATAAGACATGTTGTAACAGCAGAATAGTGAATGCAGCTCTGGAGGTGACTGGAGGATAAGACACTATGTAACAGCAGAATAGTGACCGCAGCTCTGGAGGTGACTGGAGGATAAGACACGATGTAACAGCAGAATAGTGACCGCAGCTCTGGAGATGAATCGAGGATAAGACACGATGTAACAGCAGAATAGTGACCGCAGCTCTGGAGATGAATCGAGGATTAGACATGATGTAACAGCAGAATAGTGAAAGCAGCTCTGGGGATAAGACATGATGGAACAGCAGAATAGTGACTGCAGCTCTGGACGTGACTGGAGGATGAGACACGATGTAACCGCAGAATAGTGACCGCAGCTCTGGAGATGAATCGAGGATTAGACATGATGTAACAGCAGAATAGTGAAAGCAGCTCTGGGGGATAAGACATGATGGAACAGCAGAATAGTGACTGCAGCTCTGGACGTGACTGGAGGATGAGACACGATGTAACCGCAGAATAGTGACCGCAGCTCTGGAGATGAATCGAGGATTAGACATGATGTAACAGCAGAATAGTGACCGCAGCTCTGGAGGTGACTGAGGATAAGACACGATGTAACAACAGAATAGTGAGTGCAGCTCTGGAGGTGACTGGAGGATGAGACACAATGTAACAGCAGAATAGTGAGTGCAGCTCTGGACGTGATTGGAGGATAAGACACTATGTAACAGCAGAATAGTGAGTGCAGCTCTGGAGGATAAGACACTATGTAACAGCAGAATAGTGACTACAGCTCTGGAGGATAATACATGATGTAACAGCAGAATAGTGACTGCAGCTCTGGAGGTGAATTGAGGATTAGACATTGTCACAGCAGAATAGGGACCGCAGCTCTGGAGGATAATACATGATGTAACAGCTGAATAGTGAGTGCAGCTCTGGAGGTTACTGAAGGATAAGACATGATGTAACAGCAGAATAGTGACCGCAGCTCTGGAGATGAATCGAGATTAGACATGATGTAACAGCAGAATAGTGAGTGCAGCTCTGGAGGTGACTGGAGGTTAAGACATGATGTAACAGCAGAATAGTGACCGCAGCTCTGGATGTGACTGGAGGATAAGACACTATGTAACAGCAGAATAGTGAGTGCAGCTCTGGAGGATAAGACATGATGTAACAGCAGAATAGTGAGTGCAGCTCTTGAGGTGACTGGAGGATAAGACATGATGTAACAGCAGAATAGTGACCGCAGCTCTGGATGTGACTGGAGGATAAGACACTATGTAACAGCAGAATAGTGAGTGCAGCTCTGGAGGATAAGACATGATGTAACAGCAGAATAGTGAGTGCAGCTCTTGAGGTGACTGGAGGATAAGACATGATGTAACAGCAGAATAATGACTGCAGCTCTGGAGATGAATCGAGGATTAGACATGATGTCACAGCAGAATAGTGACTACAGCTCTGGAGGATAATACATGATGAAACAGCAGAATAGTGACTGCAGCTCTGAGGAATAATACATAATGTAACAGCTGAATAGTGAGTGCAGCTCTGGAGGTTACTGAAGGATAAGACATGATGTAACAGCAGAATAGTGAGTGCAGCTCTGGAGGTAACTGGAGGATAAGACACAATGTAACAGCAGAATAGTGACTGCAGCTCTGGAGGTGACTGGAGGATGAGACACTATGTAACAGCAGAATAGTGACCGCAGCTCTGGTCGTGACTGGAGATGAGACTCGATGTAACAGCAGAATAGTGAGTGCAGCTCTGGAGATGAATTGAGGATAGACATGATGTAACAGCAGAATAGTGAGTGCAGCTCTGGAGGTGACATGAGGATAGACACTATGTAACAGCAGAATAATGACTGCAGCTCTGGAGATGAATTGAGAATTAGACATGATGTCACAGCAGAATAGGGACCTGCAGCTCTGGGGGACAATACATGATGTAACAGCAGAATAGTGACTGCAGCTCTGGAGGTGAATTGAGGATTAGACATGATGTCACAGCAGAATAGGGACCGCAGCTCTGGAGGACAATACATGATGTAACAGCTGAATAGTGAGTGCAGCTCTGCAGGAGAAGACATGATGTAAGAGCAGAATAGTGACTGCAGCTCTGGATGTGACTGGAGGATAAGACACTATGTAACAGCAGAATAGTGAAAGCAGCTCTGGGGGATAAGACATGATGTAACAGCAGAATAGTGACTGCAGCTCTGGACGTGACTGGAGGATAAGACACTGTAACAGCAGAATAGTGAGTGCAGCTCTTGAGGTGACTGGAGGATAAGACATGATGTAACAGCAGAATAATGACATGCAGCTCTGGAGGATAATACATGATGTAACAGCAGAATAGTGACTGCAGCTCTGGAGTGAATTGAGGATTAGACATGAGGTCACAGCAGAATAGGGACCGCAGCTCTGGAGGATAATACATGATGTAACAGCTGAATAGTGAGTGCAGCTCTGGAGGAGAAGACATGATATAAGAGCAAATAGTGACTGCAGCTCTGGAGGTGACTGGAGGATAAGACATGATGCAACAGCAGAATAGTGATTGCAGGTCTGGAGGTGACTGGAGGATAAGACACTATGTAACAGCAGAATAGTGAGTGCAGCTCTGGAGGATATGACATGATGTAACAGCAGAATAATAACTGCAGCTCTGGACGTGACTGGAGTATAAGACACTATGTAACAGCAGAAAGTGACTGCAGCTCTGGAGGTGACTGGAGGATAAGACATGATGTAACAGCAGAATAGTGACTGCAGCTCTGAGGAGAAGACATGATGTCACCGCATAAGTGACTGCAGCTCTGGAGGTGACTGGAGAATAAGACACGATGTAACAGCAGAGTAGTGAGTGCAGCTCTGGACTGACTGGAGGATAAGACATGATGTCACAGCAGAATAGTGAGTGCAGCTCTGAGTGTTATATAGTGGCCCGGAGGACGTGATGGATGCGGAGCAGCTGGACAACTGGATGTATTGGCTTAGAGGAGAATTCCCACCATGGAGAGAAGCCTGTGAGGTCTCAGGTCTCCGAGCCGCCAACCTCATTACAACTTCACACTCCGCTCAACTTGTTTTTTTTGCTGCTGTCTTCAGTGGTTTCCACCAGGAGAGAGATGTGGGTGCAGCCGGAGGCCCGGATCTTTGCTGATGTGTCTTCATGTGCAGGTGGTCTGCTCAGAGAGGTGTATAGGGTATTTGATCACTCTGGAGGTTCATATAGACTCTGGAGAGTCACCAGGGGACAGTCTCTTTAGGGGGTTGCTGCAGGCACCTAACTTTAGGGTAGATTTATTTTCGGGGGGTCTTGTAAACAAAAACATTTTTAAAAAAAATTACCGGTAACTCCTAAAGTTTTCTGGAACTTGCTAAATGTGCAGGAGGCTGTGGCTGACCCTGAGGATGTCCTCACATGACGGCTGCGTCATTGACTGTGGGTGTCAGGAGGTCTCTGCTCTGAGGGTGTTTTCACGTGACTGTTGGGTCATTGGCGGAAGGTGCCAGGAGGTCTCAAGCATGAGGGTGTCCTCACGTGGCGGCTAGGTCATTTACAGTCGGTCAGAAGGTCTTGGTCCTGAGGGTATCCTGACGTGGCAGCTGGGTCATTGGCGATGGGTGTTGGGAGGTCTTGGTCCTGAGGGTATCATCACATGGTGGGTGGGTCATTGGCAGTGAGTGTCGGAAGGTCTTGGCCCTAAGGGTGTCCTCATATGGCACCTGGGTCATTGGCGGTGGATGTCGGGAAGTCTTGGTCCTGAGTGTCATCACATGGTGTGTGGGTTATTGGCAGTGAGTGTCGCGAGGTCTTGCCCTGAGGGTGTCCTCATGTGGCAGCTGGGTCATTGGCGGTGGATGTCAGGAGGTCTTGGAACTGACGGTGTCCTCACATGGCGTCTGGGTCACTGTGGTGGATGTCGGGAGGTCTTGGCGTTGTGGGTGTCCTCACATGGTGCTTGGGTCACTGTGGTGGATGTCTGGAGGTCTTGGCGTTGTGGTGGTCCTCACATGGCGCCTGGGTCACTGTGGTGGATGTCGGGAGGTCTTGGCCTTGTAGGGGTCCTCACATGGCATCTGGGTCACTGTGATGGATGTCGGGAGGTCTTGGCCTTGTGGGGGTCCTCACATGGTGTCTGCGTCACTGTGATGGATGTCGGGAGGTCTTGGCCTTGTGGGTGTCCTCACATGGCGTCTGGGTCACTGTGGTGGATGTCGGGAGGTCTTGGCGTTGTGGGTGTCCTCACATGGTGCTTGGGTCACTGTGGTGGATGTCGGGAGGTCTTGGCGTTGTGGGTGTCCTCACACGGTGGTTGGGTCACTGTGGTGGATGTCTGGAGGTCTTGGCGTTGTGGGGGTCCTCACATGGCGCCTGGGTCACTGTGGTGGATGTCGGGAGGTCT
The DNA here is from genome assembly GCA_033576535.1 of Allobates femoralis. Classification (NCBI taxonomy): domain Eukaryota; kingdom Metazoa; phylum Chordata; class Amphibia; order Anura; family Aromobatidae; genus Allobates; species Allobates femoralis. The sequence goes on along the minus strand of JARQOC010000012.1, from coordinate 119,764,407 downwards.
TGGCCTTGTATGGGTCCTCACATGGCGTCTGGGTCACTGTGATGGATGTCGGGAGGTCTTGGCGTTGTGGGGGTCCTCACATGGCCTCTGCGTCACTGTGATGAATATCGGGAGGTCTTGGACTTGTGGGGGTCCTCACATGGCGTCTGGGTCACTGTGGTGGATGTCTGGAGGTCTTGGCATTGTGGGTGTCCTCACATGGTGGTTGGGTCACTGTGGTGGATGTCGGGAGGTCTTGGCGTTGTGGTGGTCCTCACATGGCGTCTGGGTCACTGTGGTGGATGTCGGGAGGTCTTGGCGTTGTGGGTGTCCCCACATGGTGCTTGGGTCACTGTGGTGGATGTCGGGAGGTCTTGGCGTTGTGGTGGTCCTCACATGGCGCCTGGGTCACTGTGGTGGATGTCGGGAGGTCTTGGCGTTGTGGGTGTCCTCACATGGTGGTTGGGTCACTGTGATGGATGTCGGGAGGTCTTGGCCTTGTAGGGGTCCTCACATGGCGTCTGGTCACTGTGATGGATGTCGGGAGGTCTTGGCGTTGTGGGGGTCCTCACATGGCCTCTGCGTCACTGTGATGAATATCGGGAGGTCTTGGACTTGTGGGGGTCCTCACATGGTTGTTGGGTCACTGTGGTGGATGTCTGGAGGTCTTGGCATTGTGGGTGTCCTCACATGGTTGTTGGGTCACTGTGGTGGATGTTTGGAGGTCTTGGCGTTGTGGGTGTCCTCACATGGTGGTTGGGTCACTGTGGTGGATGTCTGGAGGTCTTGGCGTTGTGGGTGTCCTCACATGGTGGTTGGGTCACTGTGGTGGATGTCGGGAGGTCTTGGCGTTGTGGGTGTCCTCACATAGTTGTTGGGTCACTGTGGTGGATGTTTGGAGGTCTTGGCGTTGTGGGTGTCCTCACATGGTTGTTGGGTCACTGTGGTGGATGCTTGGAGGTCTTGGCGTTGTGGGTGTCCTCACATGGTGGTTGGGTCACTGTGGTGGATGTCGGGAGGTCTTGGCGTTGTGGGGGTCTTCACATGGTGGTTGGGTCACTGTGGTGGATGTGGGGGTGGTCGAGGAACATGCAGCTTTGCTCACTCCCCACACATTGCTCTTGGTCGCTTCCTCTCATGTTCTTTCTGTTCTCTTTTCCGTTGACGGAGAATACAAGAAACCTCCTGCGCTGCTAATATTGTGCGTGCCTCGTTTTTCTTCGAGGCAGTTAAATGGAGGCATATGTCAGAAGAGATTGTGCTGGGAATTGTCAGAGCAAATCCAGTCTCAGTGTGAAACAGCTGTGGTCATTGTCACACATATCCATGCCAGGAAATTTTCTGTAATCTCATCTGGAGGGGAGGGAACAGGTACTGAACGGAGGGCAGCATCTGTGCTGCTGCCTGTGGGTCATCTTCCCTGAGCCTTCAGACACAGCCTTTACTACACCACTTCCCCCCTCTGCTTGGTAATTCATCACTTTTCCCTTCTGGCCAATTGTGGTCCTAAAACACCGCATATAGTCAGTAATAATCCCAGATCACCCCAAATGATCCCTCTGTGCTTCCTAGTTGTCACCTGACCCATACCTATGGCCTTGTCAAGTGCGTACAGTTAGGTCGTGTAGAGTGTGAGTTGGATCTGATTGTTCTGGTACATTCCCGAGTCTTGGTGTTGAGATGGCCTGGAATTATTGGCTGAATTCGAGAATTTCTTGGAATAGAACTAACATACTGTGCTACTATGGAAACCATATTTCCTGTGATTACTCCGCTCCTAACGTGTCTACACTGAGCCGGAGACACCAGTGGTGCTCCATGGGGAAATATGGCCCATTTCCTGTGATTACTCCACTCCTAACGTGTGTACACTGAGCCGGAGACACCGGTGGTGCTCCATGGTGAAATATGTCTCATTTCCTGTGATTACTCCACTCCTAACGTGTGTACACTGAGCCGGAGACACCGGTGGTGCTCCATGGTGAAATATGTCTCATTTCCTGTGATTACTCCACTCCTAACGTGTGTACACTGAGCCGGAGACACCGGTGGTGCTCCATGGTGAAATATGTCTCATTTCCTGTGATTACTCCACTCCTAACGTGTGTACACGGAGCCGGAGACACCGGTGGTGCTCCATGGTGAAATATGGCTCATTTCCTGTGATTACTTCGCTCCTAACGTGTGTACACTGAGCCGGAGACACCGGTAGTGCTCCATGGTGAAATATGGCTCCTAACGTGTGTACACTGAGCTGGAGACATTGGTGGTGCTCCATGGTGAAATATGGCTCATTTCCTGTGATTACTTCGCTCCTAACGTGTGTACACTGAGCCAGAGACACCGGTGGTGCTCCATGGTGAAATATGGCTCCTAACGTGTGTACACTGAGCTGGAGACACCGGTGGTGCTCCATGGGGAAATATGGCCCATTTCCTGTGATTATTCCACTCCTAACGTGTATACACTGAGCTGGAGACATCGGTGGTGCTCCGTGGTGAAATATGGCTAATTTCCTGTGATTACTCCACTCCTAATTTGTGTACACTGAGCCGGAGACACCGGTGGTGCTCCATGGTGAAATATGGCTCCTAACGTGTGTACACTGAGCCGGAGACACCGGTGGTGCTCCATGGGGAAATATGGCCCATTTCCTGTGATTATTCCACTCCTAACGTGTATACACTGAGCTGGAGACACCGGTGGTGCTCCGTGCTGAAATATGGCTAATTTCCTGTGATTACTTCGCTCCTAACGTGTGTACACTGAGCCGGAGACACCGGTGGTGCTCCATGGGGAAATATGGCTCATTTCCTGTGATTACTTCGCTCCTAACGTGTGTACACTGAGCCGGAGACACCGGTAGTGCTCCATGGTGATATATGGCTCCTAACGTGTGTACACTGAGCTGGAGACACCGGTGGTGCTCCATGGTGAAATATGGCTCATTTCCTGTGGTTACTTCGCTCCTAACGTGTGTACACTGAGCCGGAGACACCGGTGGTGCTCCATGGTGAAATATGGCTCCTAACGTGTATACACTGAGCTGGAGACACCGGTGGTGCTCCAGGGTGAAATATGGCTCCTATCCTTTGATTACTCCGCTCCTAACGTGTGTACACTGAGCTAGAGATACCGGTGGTGCTCCGTGGTGAAATATGGCTCATTTCCTGTGATTACTCTGCTTCTAACGTGTGTACACGGACTGCACATATGGACACTGAGCCGGAGACACAGTCAGTGCTCCAAGGTGAAATATTGCTCCTTTCCTGTGATAACTCCGCTCCTACCATGTGTACACTTAGCTGGAAACATCGGTGGTGCTCCATGGTGAAATATGGCTCCTATCCTTTGATTACTCCGCTCCTAACGTGTGTACACTGAGCTAGAGATACCGATGGTGCTCCGTGGTGAAATATGGCTCATTTCCTGTGATTACTCTGCTCCTAACGTGTGTACACTGAGCCGGAGACACTGGTGGTGCTCCATGGTGAAATATGGCTCCTAGCGTGTGTACACTGAGCTGGGACACCGGTGGTGCTCCATGGTGAACTGTGGCTCATTTCCTGTGATTACTCTGCTTCTAACGTGTGTACACGGACTGCACACGTACAGTGAGCCGGAGACACCAGCAGTGCTCCAAGGTGAAATATGGCTCCTGTGAACTGGTCCTTATTTGTGAGGGTCCCTCTCCTGTTGTGGGGTGGGCAGAGAGGGTTCAGGTCATGTCTGGCTTTATGTGGCTCCGGGGGCTTGAGTCATTTGATTATTTTTGCGTCATGTCTCTTTTCTCGTTCTCCTATACAGCGCAACCGGTGTTTTGTGGTGTCTGAATATCATTGGGGCCACTAATTGAGTAAGAGGATGTAGATTGATTGTTTAATTAAAACCCAATTTAGAAAACCATCGATCTCGTTAGCAGATCCCCAATGGTCGGGGCCTTAAAGAGATTACTACCGGCCGGGAAAATGTGAGCGAAACAACTCTTTCTGTCCTGGTGTCAGAGCATCTTTAACTGGTCAGGATGAGGAACAGAATGTCATTACACAGACTAAAGGTTGCCATACAAATCAGATCAACCAGATGTACATTCTCCTATGGTGGGACGAGACGTATTTCTGCCCTGTGTTACTTGTAGGATCGTCCATGTCTTCGTGGTGGTTATCTCTATTGTAGGATCATCCGTGTGATCGTGATGGTCACATCTATGGTGAGGTGAGATCTATTACTGCCCTGTGTGACTGGTGTGATCGTGGTGGTCACCTTTATTGTGGGATCATCTGTGTGATTGGGTGGTCAGATCTATGGTGGGGTGAGATGTCTTTACGGTATTGTTCGTTGAGCATGACCTCCGATCTTCTCCTGTGTAACTTGCAATCTTCTTCTTTTGGGCATTGTTTGTTGATCGTGACCTCCGATCTCCTCCTTTGGGTATTGTTCCTTGATCGTGACCTCCGATCTTCTCCTTTGGGTATTGTTCCTTGATCGTGACCTCCGATTTCTCCTTTGGTATTGTTCCTTGATCGTGACCTCCGATCTTCTCCTATGGGTATTGTATGTGAGCATGACCTCTGATCTTCTCCTATGGGTATTGTTCGTTGTCATGACCTCCGATCTTCTCCTGTGTAACTTGCAATTCTTCTTTTGGCATTGTTTGTGATCGGACCTCCGATCTCCTCCTTTGGGTATTGTTCATTGATCGTGACCTCCGATCTCTCCTTTGGGTATTGTTCCTTGATCGTGACCTCCGATCTTCCTCCTTTGGGTATTGTTCCTTGATCGTGACCTCGATCTTCTCCTTTGGGTATTGTCTTGATCATGACCTCTGATCTTCTCCTTTGGGTATTGTTCATTGATCGTGACCTCCGATCTTCTCCTTTGGGTATTGTTCATTGATCGTGACCTCCGATCTTCTCCTTTGGGTATTGTTCCTTGATCGTGACCTCCGATCTTCTCCTATTTGTATTGTTCGTTGTTTGTGACCTCCGATCTTCTCCTATGGGTATTGTTCGTTGTTTGTGCCTCCGATCTTCTCCTTTGGGTATTGTTCGTTGATCGTGACCTCCGATCTTCTCCTTGGGTATTGTTCCTTGATCGTGACCTCCGATCTCCTCCTTTGGCTATTGTTCGTTGATCGTGACCTCCGATCTCCTCCTTTGGCTATTGTTCGTTGATCGTGACCTCCGATCTCTCCTTTGGGGTCTTGTTCCTTGATCGTGACCTCCGATCTTCTCCTTGGGTATTGTTCATTGATCGTGACCTCCGATCTTCTCCTTTGGGTATTGTTCCTTGATCGTGACCTCCGATCTTCTCCTTTGGGTATTGTTCCTTGATCGTGACCTCCGATCTTCTCCTTTGGGTATTGTTCCTTGATCGTGACCTCCGATCTTCTCCTTTGGGTATTGTTCCTTGATCGTGACCTCCGATCTTCTCCTTTGGGTATTGTTCCTTGTTCGTGACCTCCGATCTTCCCCTTTGGGTATTGTTCTTGATCGTGACCTCCGATCTTCTCCTGTGTAACTTGCAATCTTCTTCTTTTGGGCATTGTTCGTTGAGCGTGACCTCCGATCTTCTCTTTGGGTATTGTTCCTTGATCGTGACCTTCCGATCTTTCTTCCTTTGGGTATTGTTCCTTGATCGTGACCTCCGATCTTCTCCTTGGGTATTGTTCCTTGATCGTGACCTCGATCTTCTCCTTTGGTTATTGTTCCTTGATCGTGACCTCGATCTTATCTTTGGTATTGTTCCTTGATCGTGACCTCCGATCTTCTCCTCTTTGGGTATTGTTCCTTGATCTGGACCTCCGATCTTCTCCTTGGGTGATTGGTTCCTTGTTGTGACTTCCGATGAGCTCTGTATCTCTCCTATGGTATTGTCTGTGAGCATGACTCCTATACTTCCTTGGTTATAGATTCCCGGAGCTCCGTGGACCTAGAAGTCTTATAGTTGATTATTTTTGGGCATTCGGTTTCTTTTGATGTGGTTTCTCCGCTCTGATGAGTAGGATTCTTCTACATCTTGACGTCATGGGTCCTGGTGTGGACCACAATGTGGCAGAGCAGTGGGCGCCGTTTGTGTAGCTCGGGTCGGTGGAGGCTCTGGTATAGAGCTCTCCGCTGTGTTTGTCACTGAGGTGTTACATGGCAGAGACTGTCCTACATAACCATCATCCGCATGATGTGAAGTGTCTTCACTGTCGCTTAAAGGAGCCATCTATTTTGGATGGCCAATCATGTGAGTTCCCGGTATGGGAGCCGTGCGGTGCTCCTGTGCATTCACTTGTGGGTAGGGCGTATAAAGGGCGCGCTGCTCCTAGTCATATGGTCATGCCCTGATTAGTGGCATCACCCATCATCTGGGATATGCATTACACCTTAGATACACCCACCATGTGCATTACTTATTGCAGCTTTAGATGTACCCAGCGGTGGGCCCCTCCAGCCGGCTGAGGGTTGTGCGCAGCCATGCAGTAAATATCACTGATGCGTAGATCCGGGAGAGCTCGTTGCTAATTTAGGACTCGGACGTTCTCTGGAGCGGCTCGGATACAGCGCCCGTGCTTTGTTGCTTTAAACCATTCTGACAGCGGATGAGCGGGGAGGGGGAGCAGACTGATGGATATGGGTCTAATGGGCTGGTGCTGGCTGGCGCACGTGTGTCCGGCCTGCTGACTCCGCACTGTGCTGAGCAGTCTGTGCCCTCAGATGGCACCAGTGCTCCTGCAGGTGGGGCCCTCGTAGGTATCGGCACTTGTGGTGATTGATGCCGATGCCAGGGTCATGCCGAATGTTGGTCAGCAGGTGCCAGGCTGGATGCTAACAAGGTGCGATGCTGGGGAAGTGCACGCCACTGCGTTACCTCCGCTCCCCGCCGCAGGCAACAGATAAATCAAAGTGAAGGAATCTTAATGGATTCTGAGTCTGATCAGCAGCGGTAAATTAGAGAAGGAAGGCCCGGTGCAGCTTGGTAAACACATTACTTATCCGGTGATCCCTCGCTGGCACAGATGGTTTACAGGCACCGGTCCTTCTGATCAAATCTCACACTTGGGACTGATGTGTGCAGTGAGCTGCCGGTCTTTCCACTGGGTCTCCATCCAAGTGACGCCTTGAAATTTGTAGGTTACTAACTTATGGGAAAGCCGAGCGTCAAGCCTCTAACCTGGGGTTGTGAGATGGCAGCCGAGCCTTGGGTACCTAGCCTGGGTGGAAGCTTCTAACCAAGAGAGACAACCATGTGGTGAGCCTCCAACCTATGGACTAAGGAGACCCTCTGTCCTGTGAGGTAGGTGGCAGCCGAGCATTGGGCCCCTAGCACTCTAACCTCAGGACTAACGATCCTCTATCCCTTGATGTAGAGTGGCAGCCGAGCGTTGGGCCCCTAGCACTCTAACTCAGGGAGGAAGGAGAGCCTCTATCCTGTGAGGTAAGGTGGCAGCCGAGCTTTGGGCCCTTAGCACTCTGACCTAGGGAGGAAGGTGAGCCTCTGTCCTGTGAGTTAGGGTAGCAGCCAAGTTTTGGCCCCTTGCCTGGGTGGATGCCTCTAACCAAGGGAGACAGCCATTTGGTGAACCTCTAACCTATGTCCTGTGAGGTAGAGTGGTAGCCGAACGTTGGGTCCCTAGCAATCTAACCTAGGGGATAAGGTGAGCCTCTGTCCTGTGAGGTAGGGTGGCAGCTAAGCGTTAGGCCCTTAGCACTCTAGCCTAGGGAGGAAGGTGAGACAGCCATTTGGTGAGCCTCTAACCTAGGAACTAAGAAGAGCCTCTATCCCAGATGTAGGGTGGCAAACGAGCATTGGGCCTTTAGCACTCTAACCTTTAGCACTCTAACCTAGGGACTAAGGAGAGCCTCTGTCATGTGAGGTAGGGTGCAACCGAGACTTGGGTCCCTAGCCTGGGCGGAGGTCTCTAACCAAGGGAGACAGCCATTTGGTGAGCCTCTAACCTAGGGAGGAAGGTGAGCGTCTATCCCATAAGGTAGGGGGGCAGCCGAGCGGTCGGCCTCTATCACTCTAACCTGGGAGGGAGCCAAATCACAGACCTGTAACCAGGAGAAAGAGCTGAGCGGTAAGCATCCTATCTAGGGGATAGTGAGCCGAGCGGCAAACCTGATCCGGGGCGTAGGTAAGCGAGTGGTGGGCATTGTACCCTTGTGTATTTTGTATCCTATGATGGGTCTTGTGGATCTTTGTTTCTATCCCCCTAGCGTCCACCCCTTCTCCACCATCTCTTCCCCTCCCCCCCCCCCCCCCCCCCCCATCTCCCTCTACCCCCAGATAATCTTTCTATTTCTCCCTCGTATTTGTACATCTATAGTTTTTGAGTCTTTGGGGCATATTTGTATATTTTTTGTGTATAATTGTATTGTGTGGAACATCAAAGGCCGACACTTGAAAGGTCGAGGGCTCTCCGCTCGGGCTCGGCACCTTGACTCCGCAGCTTTGATGTTTGTGAATAATGTAGAAATGAATCCCCCATGAATAATTCATAACCACAAACCAGAAATGGAATATTTTAAACCCAGATTTTCGCCTGGGCCTGGAAGATGGTGCTGGCTGGGAATGCAGGAAGATGCCTCTGCCATTGGGATGAGCGGCCTCGTCTGCAGAGCTGACGCTTTCTAAGCAGAATCTTCTCCCTAATAAAAGCCTCTTCATCTGGCGTCGGGTCCCTTCAAATTACTTTGAATTGCATATCTGTGCCAGCTTCTAAATGACCTCATAAAGCTGATTTATGGGATGTTGGTGTCAGGAATCGTGGCTTTCATTACCGGGACGCGATTTATCTCCTCGTCCTGCTGCTTTCTTCCTTCCGCCTCATAAACTGCACCTCCCTGAGCAAAGACAGCGGTAGCGTCCTAGAGCTCTTCTCAAGAGCTCGCCATCATGTGCCGATCAGCCGGTCTGGTGACTTGGTCATCCCCGGCGGTGTCCTAGAGCTGTTCTCAAGAACTTGCCATTGTGTGCCGATCAGCCGGACTGGTGACTTGGTCATCCCCGCGGTGTCCTAGAGCTGTTCTCAAGAGCTCGCCATTGTATGCCGTCTGGTGACTTGGTCATCCCCGGCGGTGTCCTAGAGCTGTTCTCAAGAGCTCGCCATCATGTGCCGATCAGCCGGACTGGTGACTTGGTCATCCCCGGCGGTGTCCTAGAGCTGTTCTCAAGAGCTCGCCATTGTATGCCGGTCTGGTGACTTGGTCATCCCCGGCGGTGTCCTAGAGCTGTTCTCAAGAACTTGCCATTGTGTGCCGATCAGCCGGACTGGTGACTTGGTCATCCCCGGCGGTGTCCTAGAGCTGTTCTCAAGAGCTCGCCATTGTGTGCCGGTCTGGTGACTTGGTCATCCCCGGCGGTGTCCTAGAGCTGTTCTCAAGAGCTCGCCATCATGTGCCGATCAGCCGGACTGGTGACTTGGTCATCCCCGGCGGTGTCCTAGAGCTGTTCTCAGAGCTCGCCATCATGTGCCGATCAGCCGGACTGGTGACTTGGTCATCCCCGGCGGTGTCCTAGAGCTGTTCTCAAGAGCTCGCCATTGTAATGCCGGTCTGGTGACTTGGTCATCCCCGGCGGTGTCCTAGAGCTGTTCTCAAGAACTTGCCATTGTGTGCCGATCAGCCGGACTGGTGACTTGGTCATCCCCGGCGGTGTCCTAGAGCTGTTCTCAAGAGCTCGCCATTGTATGCCGGTCTGGTGACTTGGTCATCCCCGGCGGTGTCCTAGAACTGTTCTCAAGAGCTCGCCATCATGTGCCGATCAGCCGGACTGGTGACTTGGTCATCCCCGCGGTGTCCTAGAGCTGTTCTCAAGAGCTCGCCATTGTATGCCGGTCTGGTGACTTGGTCATCCCCGGCGGTGTCCTAGAGCTGTTCTCAAGAGCTCGCCATCATGTGCCGATCAGCCGACTGGTGACTTGGTCATCCCCGGCGGTGTCCTAGAGCTGTTCTCAAGAGCTCGCCATTGTATGCCGGTCTGGTGACTTGGTCATCCCCGGCGGTGTCCTAGAGCTGTTCTCAAGAGCTCGCCATCATGTGCCGATCAGCCGGACTGGTGACTTGGTCATCCCCGGCGGTGTCCTAGAGCTGTTCTCAAGAGCTCGCCATTGTATGCCGGTCTGGTGACTTGGTCATCCCCGGCGGTGTCCTAGAGCTGTTCTCAAGAACTTGCCATTGTGTGCCCATCACCGGACTGGTGACTTGGTCATCCCGGCGGTGTCCTAGAGCTGTTCTCAAGAGCTCGCCATTGTATGCCGGTCTGGTGACTTGGTCATCCCCGGCGGTGTCCTAGAGCTGTTCTCAAGAGCTCGCCATTGTATGCCGGTCTGGTGACTTGGTCATCCCCGGCGGTGTCCTAGAGCTGTTCTCAAGAGCTCGCCATCATGTGCCGATCAGCCGGACTGGTGACTTGGTCATCCCCGCGGTGTCCTAGAGCTGTTCTCAAGAGCTCGCCATTGTATGCCGGTCTGGTGACTTGGTCATCCCCGCGGTGTCCTAGAGCTGTTCTCAAGAGCTCGCCATCATGTGCCGATCAAACCGGACTGGTGACTTGGTCATCCCCGGCGGTGTCCTAGAGCTGTTCTCAAGAGCTCGCCATTGTATGCCGTCTGGTGACTTGGTCATCCCCGGCGGTGTCCTAGAGCTGTTCTCAAGAACTTGCCATTGTGTGCCGATCAGCCGGACTGGTGACTTGGTCATCCCCGGCGGTGTCCTAGAGCTGTTCTCAAGAACTCGCCATTGTATGCCGGTCTGGTGACTTGGTCATCCCCGCGTGTCCTAGAGCTGTTCTCAAGAGCTCGCCATCATGTGCCGATACAGCCGGACTGTGACTTGGTCATCCCCGGCGGTGTCCTAGAGCTGTTCTCAAGAGCTCGCCATTGTATGCCGGTCTGGTGACTTGGTCATCCCCGGCGGTGTCCTAGAGCTGTTCTCAAGAGCTCGCCATCATGTGCCGATCACCGGACTGGTGACTTGGTCATCCCCGCGGTGTCCTAGAGCTGTTCTCAAGAGCTCGCCATTGTATGCCGGTCTGGTGACTTGGTCATCCCCGGCGGTGTCCTAGAGCTGTTCTCAAGAGCTCGCCATCATGTGCCGATCAGCCGGACTGGTGACTTGGTCATCCCCGGCGGTGTCCTAGAGCTGTTCACAAGAGCTCGCCATTGTATGCCGGTCTGGTGACTTGGTCATCCCCGGCGGTGTCCTAGAGCTGTTCTCAAGAGCTTGCCATTGTATGCCGGTCTGGTGACTTGGTCATCCCCGGCGGTGTCCTAGAGCTGTTCTCAAGAGCTCGCCATTGTGTGCCGGTCTGATGACTTGGTCATCCCCGGCGGTGTTCTCAAGAGCTCGCCATTGTGTGCCGGTCTGGTGACTTGGTCATCCCCGGCGGTGTCCTAGAGCTGATCTCGAGCTCGCCATCATCTGGTGACTGTGTTGCCCCCTCAACGTCAATGTTTTCGTGGGCACTTGTTGCCTTAGCGGCTGATGGGAATTGATCATTAGTTGTTGGTGATGGAAAGGGTTAATGCACGCTTTCTCTGGTTGGGTCGGTATTTCTGCAGCATTGGATGGAGGATGAATATAGGGAAGAGGATGGAGGACGCACTCAGTCCTGAATATATAGGACAAGGCATGATGGTCTGGCACCCGCTGGGGGGTCATTCCATGTCAAGTGAACCAATGATTATTACCTCTATATTTTTAATTCTTTTGAGATTTTGTTATTTGATAATAGCGGTCAGACAATGCAAAATGTGAAGAGAAACATTTAAAAAAAAATTATTTTTTTTTAATGATTTCAAAGTTCGGAAAAAGTGTGAATTTCGCTGTTGCCTGCCTGTACGTTTCTCCTCATAACTCAGGCTAGGAATAAGATAGAGAGACAAAATAAACACCATTCTACTCAGAACTATACAGGCTTTCACCAGATATGTCACAAGAGGATCTTTGTTAATTTTTACCCATGTGATCGCAAGCGCAAAACTTTAAAACGCATTTCCGAAAAATCAGCGCGCTTTAAATATTTCAAAAACTGCCCATGTGTCTGCTATGCTCTTAGCCACATCTGTACCAAATTTCAAGTTGGGATCGCATGGGATCATATTTTAAAATATTTTACTATTAATAGCGTCAATGGGTCATTCCATATCAAGTGATCTAAATATGAATATTTTTTTTTACCTGACGTCTTTAGATTTTTTTTTTTTTCCTTTATGAAGTACTACTTTAGTTAATTACAAATTAAAAGTTTAGAATTTTTTTCTTCATCAGTTAATTTTTTACAGATTTTTAAAGTTTAAAAAAGTGTGAATTTTGGCCTGGTATGACTTTACATTTTTTTTATCTCGGGCTAGAAATAAGATAGAGAAACAAAATAAACACCATTCTACTCAGAATGTCCAGGCTTTCACCAGATATGTCACAAGAGATATTTGTTAATTTTAATTTTTTACCCATGCAAACGCAAACGCAACATTTTGAAACGCATTTCCGAAAAAAACGTTTTAATAAAATTTTTCCAAAACTGCCCATGTGTCTTTTATGCTCTTAGCCACATCTGTACCAAATTTCAAGTTGGGATCGTGATGGGATCATATTTTAAAATATTTAACTATTATAGTGTCAATTCAAAAATCACCAAGAACACAATCAGTCATTTTTTCACAATTGCCCGTCAATAGTTTGAATTTGATATAAAAAACATAGTCTTGTAAAATCTCAAATGAAAGCTGTTACCGTTCTGAGTAAAATGATGCCTCTCCCACTTCATTATCTTATTTCTAGCCTGAGATTAAAAAAAATGTAAAGTCATACCAGGCCAAAATTCACACTTTTTTTTAAACTTTTAAAATCTGTAAAAAATTAACTGATGAAGAAAAAAATTCTAAACTTTTAATTTGTAATTAACTAAAGTTGTACTTCATAAAGGAAAAAAAAAAAAAAAAAAATCTAAAGACGTCAGGTAAAAAAAAAATATTCATATTTAGATCACTTGATATGGAATGACCCATTGACGCTATTAATAGTAAAATATGTTAAAATATGATCCCATTGCGATCCCAACTTGAAATTTGGTACAGATGTGGCTAAGAGCATAGCAGACACATGGGCAGTTTTTGAAATATTTAAAGCGCGCCGATTTTTCGGAAATGTGTTTTAAAGTTTTGCGCTTGCGATCACATGGGTAAAATATTAACAAAGATCCTCTTGTGACATATCTGATGAAAGCCTGCACAGTTCTGAGTAGAATGGTGTTTATTTTGTTTCTCTATCTTATTTTTAGTCCGAGATATGATAGAAAATGTAAAGCCATACCAGGCCAAAATTCACACTTTTTTAAAACTATAAAAATCTGTAAAAAATTAACTGATAAAGAAAAAAATTCAAAACTTTTTTTTTGTAATTAACTAAAGTTGTTCTTCATATAGAAAAAAAATTTAAAAAAATCTGAGGACATCAAGGAAAAAAAATATTCATTTTTGGATCACTTGACATGGAATGACCCTCGGGTAGACTTGGTGTACGGGCCCGTGTGGGTGACCTCCGTGTCCAGGGCCCTTTCTCCGCCAGCTGGTGATTTGTATGCCGCACGGACGCTCAACACTTCATGCTCCGCAATTAAGACACAAGACTCCAGCTCGTCCCCTGCAGTCACATCCACATCACCGCCCGTAATTTACATGGATATTACAAGAGGCCTGGCGACCTTGTGAGAGGCGGACGGTGGCTACCGGGAAGGGGGGATATATCACTTATAGGGGGGATCACAGCGAGGAGAATAGATCACAGGCAGCACGGTGGCTCAAGTGGTTAGCACTGCAGCCTTTGGAGCACTGGGGTCCTGAGGTCCTGGATTCAATTCCCATCAAGGACTCGGGACAACATCTGCAAGGAGTTTGTATGTTCTCCCCTGTGTTTGCGTGGGTTTCCTCCGGGCACTCCGGTTTCCTCCCACATTGCAAAGACATACTGATAGGATGTTTAGATTGTGAGCTCCAAGAGAGACAGCATTACTCATGTATGCAAAGTGCTATGGAATTGATTTAATTATTATTATAATAAAGAGGAGAGGGGATCATACTGCAGGAGGAGTGGGGGATACATCACTGTACAGGGGAGGGGGGATCAAATCAGAGAGGATGGATCACTGTACAGGGGAGAGGGATCACATCGGAGGAGGATGGATCACTGTACAAAGAAAGGGGGATCACATCGGAGGAGGAGGAGGGGGTAGATAACTGTACAGGGGAGGGGGTTCAATCTGCATGAAGGAGGATATATCACCGTACAGGGGAGAGGGATCGCACCGGAGGGGCGTAGATCACTGTACAGGGGAGGGGGATCACAACGGAGGGGGGTAGTATCACTGTACAGGGGAGAGGGATCACATCGGAGGGGCATATCACTGTACAGGGGAGAGGGGATCAATCGGAGGGGGTATATCACTGTACAGGGAGAGGGATCACATCGGTGGGGGGTATATCACTGTACAGGGGAGAGGGATCACACGAGGGGGTATATCACTGTACAGGGGAGGGATCACACGGAGGGGGGTATATCACTGTACAGGGGAGAGGAATCACACTGAGGGGGTATATCACTATACAGGGGAGGGGATCACATCGGAGGGGGTATATCACTGTACAGGGGAGGTGGATCACACCGGAGGGGGGTATATCACTGTACAGGGGAGGGGGATCACACCGGAGGGGGGTATATCACTGTACAGGGGAGGGGATCACACCTGAGGGGGTATATCACTGTACAGGGGAGAGGGATCACACCTGAGGGGGTATATCACTGTACAGGGTGGGGATCACACGAGGGGGGTATATCACTGTACAGGGAGGGGGATCACACCTGAGGGGGGTATATCACTGTACAGGGGAGGGGATCAACATCGAGGGGGGTATATCACTGTACAGGGGAGGGGGATCACATCTGGGGGGTATATCACTGTACATGGGAGTAGGGAATCACACCGATGGTGGGTATATCACTGTACAGGGGAGAGAAATCACACAGTGGTATTCACTGTACAGGGAGCGGGATCACACTGGGGGGTATATCACTGTACAGGTAGGAGGGGGATCACACCGGCTGGGGTATATCACTGTACAGGGGAGGGGATCACATCTTGGGGGTTATATCACTGTACAGGGGAGAGGGATCACACGAGGGGTGATATTACTCCTGTACAGGGTGAGGGGATCACACCGGGAGTGGGGGTATATCATCTGTACAAGGGAGAGGGGATCACACCGGGGTGGTATATCACTGTACAGGGGAGGGATCACACCATAGGGGGGTATATCACTGTACAGGGAGAGGGATCACACCGGAGGGGTATATCACTGTACAGGGAGGGGATCACACTGAGGGGGTATTATCACTGTACAGGGAGGGGGATCACATCGGAGGGGTATATCACTGTACAGGGAGGGATCACATGGTGAGGGGGTATATCACTGTACAGGGAGGGGGATCACACCGGAGGGGGTATATCACTGTACAGGGGAGGGGATCACACCGGAGGGGGTATATCACTGTACAGGGGAGAGGAATCACACAGGAGGGGGTATATCACTATACAGGGGAGAGGGATCACACCTGAGGGGGTAATCACTGTACAGGGAGGGGGATCACACCTGAGGGGGGTATATCACTGTACAGGGGAGGGGGATCACACCGAAAGGGGGGTATATCACTGTACAGGGGGAGGGGATCACACCAGGAGGGGTATATCACTGTACAGGGGAGGGGATCACACTGAGGGGGTATATCACTGTACAGGGAGGGGGATCACACCGGAGGGGGGTATATCACTGTACAGGGGAGGGGGATCACACAAGAGGGGGTATATCACTGTACAGGGAGAGGGATCACACCAGAGGGGGTATATCCTGTACAGGGGAGGGGATCACACTGAGGGGGGTATATCACTGTACAAGGGAGGGGATCACATCGAGGGGGGTATATCACTGTACAGGGGAGGGGGATCACACCAAAGGGGGTATATCACTGTACAGGGGAGGGGGATCACACGAGGGGGTATATCACTGTACAGGGGAGGGGGATCACACTGAGGGGGGTATATCACTGTACAAGGGGAGGGGGATCACACGGAGGGGGGTATATCACTGTACAGGGAGGGGGATCACACCTGAGGGGGGTATATCACTGTACAGGGGAGGGGGATCACACCTGAGGGGGGTATATCACTGTACAGGGGAGGGGGATCACACCGGAGGGGGGTATATCACTGTACAGGGGAGAGGGGATCACACAGGAGGGGGTATATCACTGTACAGGGGAGGGGATCACACCGGAGGGGGTATATCACTGTACAGGGAGGGGGATCACACCTGAGGGGGGTATATCACTGTACAGGGGAGGGGATCACACCAAAGGGGGGTATATCACTGTACAGGGGAGGGGGATCACACCAGGTGGGGTATATCACTGTACAGGGGAGGGGGATCACACTGAGGGGGGTATATCACTGAACAGGGGAGGGGGATCACACCGGAGGGGGGTATATCACTGTACAGGGGAGGGGATCACATCGAGGGGGGTATATCACTGTACAGGGGAGAGGGAATCACACATGAGGGGGTATATCACTGTACAGGGGGAGGGAGATCACACAGGAGGGGGTATATCACTGTACAAGGGAGGGGGATCACACCTGAGGGGGGTATATCACTGTACAGGGGAGGGGGATCACACCGAAGGGGGGTATATCACTGTACAGGGGAGGGGGATCACACAAGTGGGTATAATCACTGTACAGGGGAGGGGATCACACGGGGTATACATGACAAGGGGGATCCACGAGGGGTATATCACTGTACAGGGAGGGGATCACACTCGGAGGGGGGTATATCACTGTACAGGGGAGGGGGATCACACTGAGGGGGGTATATCACTGTACAGGGGAGGGGGATCACACCTGAGGGGGTATATCACTGTACAGGGGAGGGGATCACACTGAGGGGGGTATATCACTGTACAGGGAGGGGGATCACACCGGAGGGGGGTATATCACTGTACAGGGGAGGGGGATCACACCTGAGGGGGTATATCACTGTACAGGGAGGGGGATCACACCTGAGGGGGGTATATCACTGTACAGGGGAGGGGATCACATCGGAGGGGGGTATATCACTGTACAGGGGAGGGGGATCACACCTGAGGGGGGTATATCACTGTACAGGGGAGGGGGATCACATCGGAGGGGGGTATATCACTGTACAATGGATGAGGGTGTGCTATGTGGTCGGCAGTGTCTGTGGGCTCACTGCAGATCCCATCGTGTCATTTTGTGTATTAGGTGGAACCACCATTTCTGTAATCCTAGTTCTGACATTACACAGCTCAGATCCCACCTGTCCGCTGGAGCCGAGGTACAACATGGGGCTATCGATGCTCGGCTCATGGAGAGTGGTGTGAGCTCCTCTGCCCTCCGTGTCCCCCTTGCTGCTCTGGCCGGTGCCCTGCCGCCATCTATTATCTTCTGCTGCCCTGTTCTGTCCGCCATCCCGCCCCGGCCCGTCCACCCCGCCGCCCCTCGTCCTGTCCCGTCCCCCTTAGCCCCGTCCCGTCCCCCTGCTGCCCCCGTGACCCGCCTTCCCCCCCCACCGTGGATAAGTGCTGGCAGTGGCACCCGGTTTGTCACATCTCCTCTTATCCCGCTGTTTGTAGATACGGTAGTTCAGGGGATTTGTTCACAATCTGCCTGTGGTTTTCCATCATCCCTGGTTTCCATTAGGCGGTTTGTCACTGCTGCTCAATGATCTACTGCCTACTGACATGTAATGGGATTGCTTATTGTGATGACTGTCGTATGACGTGTAATGGGATCGCTTGTTGTGGTGACGCTCGTCTGGCATGTAATGGGATCGCTTGTTGTGATGGTCGTCTGACGTATAATGGGATCGCATTTTGTGGGCATGGAATCGCTTGTAGTGGTAATGGTCATCTGACGTAATGGGATCGCTTGTTGTGATGACTGCCGTATGACGTGTATTGGGATCGCTTGTTGTGATGACTGCCGTATGACGTGTATTGGGATCGCTTGTTGTGATGACTGCCGTATGACGTGTATTGGGATCGCTTGTTGTGATGACTGCCGTATGACGTGTAATGGGATCGCTTGTTGTGGTGATGGTCATATGACATGTAATGGGATCGCTTGTTGTGATGACTGTCGTATGACGTGTATTGGGATCGCTTGTTGTGATGACTGCCGTATGACGTGTAATGGGATCGCTTGTTGTGATGTGATCACTTGTTGTGGTGGCGGTCGTCTGACATGTAATGGGATCGCTTGTTGTGATGACTGTCGTATGACGTGTAATGGGATCGCTTGTGGTGATGTGATCGCTTGTGGTGACGGTCGTCTGACATGTAATGGGATCGCTTGTGGTGATGTGATCACTTGTTGTGGTGGCGGTCGTTTGACATGTAATAGGATCGCTTGTGGTGATGTGATCGCTTGTGGTGACGGTTGTCTCACATGTAATGGGGTCGCTTGTGTGGTGATGTGATCGCTTGTGGTGACGGTCGTCTGACATGTAATAGGATCGCTTGTGGTGATGTGATCACTTGTTGTGGTGGCGGTCGTCTGACATGTAATGGGATCGCTTGTTGTGGTGATGTGATCGCTTGTGGTGACGGTCGTCTGACATGTAATAGGATCGCTTGTGGTGATGTGATCGCTTGTGGTGACGGTTGTCTCACATGTAATGGGGTCGCTTGTGTGGTGATGTGATCGCTTGTGACGGTCGTCTGACATGTAATAGGATCGCTTGTGGTGATGTGATCGCTTGTGGTGACGGTTGTCTCACATGTAATGGGGTCGCTTGTGTGGTGATGTGATCGCTTGTGGTGACGGTCGTCTGACATGTAATAGGATCGCTTGTGGTGATGTGATCGCTTGTGGTGACGGTCGTCTCACATGTAATGGGGTCGCTTGTTGAGGTGATGTGATCGCTTGTGGTGGCGGTCGTCTCACATGTAATGGGATCGCTTGTGGTGATGTGATCACTTGTTGTGGTGGCGGTCGTCTGACATGTAATGGGGTCGCTTGTTGTGGTGATGTGATCGCTTGTGGTGACGGTCGTCTGACATGTAATAGGATCGCTTGTGGTGATGTGATCGCTTGTGGTGACGGTTGTCTCACATGTAATGGGATCGCTTGTTGTGATGATGTGATCGCTTTTGGTGACTGTCGTCTGACATGTAATGGGATCGCTTGTGGTGATGTGATCGCTTGTGGTGACGGTTGTCTCACATGTAATGGGGTCGCTTGTGTGGTGATGTGATCGCTTGTGGTGACGGTCGTCTGACATGTAATAGGATCGCTTGTGGTGATGTGATCGCTTGTGGTGACGGTTGTCTCACATGTAATGGGGTCGCTTGTGTGGTGATGTGATCGCTTGTGGTGACGGTCGTGTCACATGTAATGGGGTCGCTTGTGTGGTGATGTGATCGCTTGTTGTGGTGACGGTCGTCTCACATGTAATGGGGTCGCTTGTGTGGTGATGTGATCGCTTGTTGTGGTGATGGTCGTCTCACGTGTAATGGGGTCGCTTGTTGTGATGATGTGATCGCTTTTGGTGACTGTCGTCTGACATGTAATGGGATCGCTTGTGGTGATGTGATCGCTTGTGGTGACGGTCGTCTGACATGTAATGGGATCGCTTGTTGTGGTGATGTGATCACTTGTGGTGACGGTCGTCTCACATGTAATGGGATCGCTTGTGGTGATGTGATCACTTGTTGTGGTGGCGGTCGTCTGACATGTAATGGGATCGCTTGTTGTGATGTGATCACTTGTGGTGACGGTCGTCTCACATGTAATGGGATCGCTTGTGGTGATGTGATCACTTGTTGTGGTGGCGGTCGTCTGACATGTAATGGGATCGCTTGTTGTGGTGATGTGATCACTTGTGGTGACGGTCGTCTGACATGTAATGGGATCGCTTGTGGTGATGTGATCGCTTGTGGTGACGGTCGTCTGACATGTAATGGGATCGCTTGTTGTGGTGATGTGATCACTTGTGGTGACGGTCGTCTGACATGTAATGGGATCGCTTGT
Source organism: Allobates femoralis (assembly GCA_033576535.1). Lineage (NCBI taxonomy): Eukaryota > Metazoa > Chordata > Amphibia > Anura > Aromobatidae > Allobates > Allobates femoralis. The sequence goes on along the minus strand of JARQOC010000012.1, from coordinate 119,744,337 downwards.
GGTGATGTGATCGCTTGTGGTGACGGTCGTCTGACATGTAATGGGATCGCTTGTGGTGATGGTGCCATGTAGGATCACAACCTGTGGTGTTTCCTTACAGGATGACATCCCGCGGTGGTGACACTGGAGCATGTGGATGTCCCCGTAGACCCGCCGTCCTCAGTCCACCGCAGACCAGCTCTGAAATCCACACCGCTTTATTTAGTAAAACACAGAACCGGCTTTTAATTCTGGAGTCAAACACGAGCACGGAGCCTCCGCCGGCATGAAAGAAAGGTTAATAATTAATGTAGCGGGACCGCAGGGTCACCGGCTCCAGCCATGATCAGACGCCCGTCTCACTCCCGATTAGGAGGCCGGGGATCGTCTGCGGACGGGATGTGAAGGGATTGAAGCTCTTAATCAATGATGGCCGCTCCCGGAAGGCTGCCCTGTATGGCATTAAGGAAATAAAAAGGGATTTAATTTTAACAGAGCGAGAAATCCTCTTTATGCTGCGTCCTCGTACAGACTCATTAGTATGTGGAGAACAGAGGACTTATCTGGCTAATTCTCCGCTAAGCGAGGTCCTGGCGTGTAACGGAAACCAACAAGTCCTAAGGATGGCGGAGCACGATACTCTGCGTGTGGGGAAATCGGGTGCACGAGCAGGGAGGAAGTGCAGAAAGAACATGGACCGAGCTGTGACTGAGCGGGGACGCAGCAAGGATTAAACCGTGATTGAGCGGGATAGAGCAAGGACTGAGCAGGGATTAAGCCGTGATCGAGCGGGGACTGAGCAAGCACTGAGCAGGGATCAAGCCGTGATTGAGCAGGGATTAAGCCGTGATCGAGCGGGGACCGAGCAAGGACTGAGCAAGGATCAAGCCGTGATTGAGCAGGGACGGAGCAAGGACTGAGCAGGGATCAAGCCGTGATTGAGCAGGGACGGAGCAGGGATTAAGCCGTGATCGAGCGGGGACCGAGCAAGGACTGAGCAGGGATCAAGCCGTGATTGAGCAGGGATGGAGCAAGGACTGAGCAGGGATCAAGCCGTGATTGAGCGGGGACCGAGCAAGGACTGAGCAGGGATCAAGCTGTGATTGAGCGGGGACGGAGCAAGGACTAAGCAGGGATCAAGCCGTGATCGAGCGGGGACCAAGCAAGGACTGAGCAAGGATCAAGCCGTGATTGAGCAGGGACGGAGCAGGGATTAAGCCGTGATTGAGCGGGGACCGAGCAAGGACTGAGCAGGGATCAAGCTGTGATTGAGCGGGGACGGAGCAAGGACTGAGCAGGGATCAAGCCGTGATTGAGCGGGGATGGAGCAAGGACTGAGCAGGGATCAAGCCGTGATTGAGCGGGGATAGAGCAAGGACTGAGCAGGGATCAAGCCGTGATTGAGCAGGGATTAAGCCGTGATCGAGCGGGGACTGAGCAAGGATCAAGCCGTGATTGAGCGGGGACGGAGCAAGGACTGAGCAGGGATCAAGCCGTGATTGAGCAGGGACGGAGCAGGGATTAAGCCGTGATCGAGCGGGGACCGAGCAAGGACTGAGCAGGGATCAAGCCGTGATTGAGCGGGGACGGAGCAAGGACTGAGCAGGGATCAAGCCGTGATTGAGCAGGGACGGAGCAGGGATTAAGCCGTGACGGAGCGCGGACCCAGCCGTGACTGAGCAGGGACGGAGCACGGACCGAGCCGTGACGGAGCGCGGACCGACTAGCTACTTGCCACACAGGGGCAGAGTGTGGACCGGGTACAGGCTGTGCGGGGGGCGAGCAGCGACCCAGTCATGACTGAGGCTGGCTTCACACTGCAGTTTTTCACTGATCAGTGTCCATCCAGTTTGTGTGCCAAAACCAGGAGAGGAACCACAACTCAGAACAGGGGTCAATTATAGTTTTTCTCTACAAGCTCCTCCCCTGGTTCTTATGGTTTTGGCTCACAAACTGGATAATAATAATAAAACTTTATTTGTATAGTGCCAACATATTCGGCAGCGCTTTACAGTACAATGAATCAGTGATCAGTGAAAACACTGCAGTGTGAAGCCACAGCCTGAGAATGGACGCAATGTGGCTGACGCACAAAATGAGTGGACAAAGAGTGGTAACATAGCACAGACCGGGCGGGGATCGAACCATGAATGAGTGGTAACGGAGCACGGACCGGACACCTACTGAGCGGGGACTGAGTGTTGATGGAGCCATAAATGATGGGGGACTGATCTGGAGTGTAATAAGAGGTGATAGATTATTCTGTAGATATGATCTATTATAATGTATATTGGGACATGGGGAGGGCTCTATACTTCCTATCACTCAGGCAGGTTTTACCCTCACACGTGAGTCCTTTAGACCCTGTGTCCTCTGTGTCCTGTTATGTATGAGGTGCTCAGCCTCCTTATCTTGGGTCTCCTGAGTCCAGGCCTCCAGGGCCTCACTTCTGATCTGTCCTTTGTTTATCTGCTGCAGGACGTCCATGTTTGTGGTGTGATCCTCGAGGGAGGTTGTACCGCAGGTCTCATCTGCTGATCGGCTCCTGGGTGAGGAGCTTGTTGTTCAGAGGTCTCTCCAGGGACCTCGTGCTCCAGCACTCGGTGTCTCTCCCCTGAGATCCTCTGCACCATAATAACCCATTTCCCTATTAGCACAAAGTTCATGAGCGGATGTCGTCCACCACGGAATCACTGTCCTCCTCTGTGATTCTGTGAAGGGTCACTGTCCTCCTCCTCCTCTGATTTTGGGACGAGTTCGCCGTCAGTCCCCCTCCACAATCCTTTTGTAAAGAAAAAACAACAACAGCTTGTAGTGCGCCTGTACACATGGGGCTGTTAACGGGCGGTTCTTTTGCGTTTAAACTCACCTGGTCTGGTTGTAAACCACAGCCCGTAGATAAGCTTATTAATATGAAGCAGCGGAATCCTCCGGTTCCGTCCTCGTGCTTCCTACGAGGTCTTCTCCGGGAAACACTAGTGCCGGGCGGCGTCACGTGTCTAGTAAAGGGGCTGATCCAGCTGACGTCTTCTCAGGTCCTCTCCCTCCTATGCAGCTCACTCCACCACTCTCCCCATAGGGAGTCAGAATGATACAAAAAGATGGAAGCGTGATGTATGTTTGGGCGCTGAGGTAAGGAAGATCTCTGATGCTGGCTTCTTTTCCGGACTTAATTAAAATAATTGCAGTTATAATTATTCAAGCTTAAGGCTCTCAAAACCCACGATGCATTTCGACGTGCACACACGTCTTTCTCAAGTGAAGACACTTGAGAAAGACGTGTGTGCACGTCGAAATGCATCGTCGAAATTACCTCAGCGCCCAAACATACATCACGCTTCCATCTTTTTGTATCCTCCACAGTCCCTTTGGCCATTTGCCGAGTCCCTGCACTCCCGGGCCGGTCGCCGTCGGCCCCCCTCCTCGCTCCTCGGCCGGTCGCCGTCGGCCCCCCTCCTCGCTCCTCGGGCCGGTCGCCGTCGGCCCCCCTCCTCGCTCCTCGGGCCGGTCGCCGTCGGCCCCCCTCCTCGCTCCTCGGGCCGGTCGCCGTCGGCCCCCCTCCTCGCTCCTCGGGCCGGTCGCCGTCGGCCCCCCTCCTCGCTCCTCGGGCCGGTCGCCGTCGGCCCCCCTCCTCGCTCCTCGGGCCGGTCGCCGTCGGCCCCCCCTCCTCGCTCCTCGGGCCGGTCGCCGTCGGCCCCCCTCCTCGCTCCTCGGCCGGTCGCCGTCGGCCCCCCTCCTCGCTCCTCGGGCCGGTCGCCGTCGGCCCCCCTCCTCGCTCCTCGGGCCGGTCGCCGTCGGCCCCCCTCCTCGCTCCTCGGGCCGGTCGCCGTCGGCCCCCCTCCTCGCTCCTCGGGCCGGTCGCCGTCGGCCCCCCTCCTCGCTCCTCGGGCCGGTCGCCGTCGGCCCCCCTCCTCGCTCCTCGGGCCGGTCGCCGTCGGCCCCCCTCCTCGCTCCTCGGGCCGGTCGCCGTCGGCCCCCCTCCTCGCTCCTCGGGCCGGTCGCCGTCGGCCCCCCTCCTCGCTCCTCGGGCCGGTCGCCGTCGGCCCCCCTCCTCGCTCCTCGGGCCGGTCGCCGTCGGCCCCCCTCCTCGCTCCTCGGGCCGGTCGCCGTCGGCCCCCCTCCTCGCTCCTCGGGCCGGTCGCCGTCGGCCCCCCTCCTCGCTCCTCGGGCCGGTCGCCGTCGGCCCCCCTCCTCGCTCCTCGGGCCGGTCGCCGGCGGCCCCCCTCCTCGCTCCTCGGGCCGGTCGCCGGCGGCCCCCCTCCTCGCTCCTCGGGCCGGTCGCCGGCGGCCCCCCTCCTCGCTCCTCGGGCCGGTCGCCGGCGGCCCCCCTCCTCGCTCCTCGGGCCGGTCGCCGGCGGCCCCCCTCCTCGCTCCTCGGGCCGGTCGCCGCGGCCCCCCTCCTCGCTCCTCGGGCCGGTCGCCGTCGGCCCCCCTCCTCGCTCCTCGGGCCGGTCGCCGTCGGCCCCCCTCCTCGCTCCTCGGGCCGGTCGCCGTCGGCCCCCCTCCTCGCTCCTCGGGCCGGTCGCCGTCGGCCCCCCTCCTCGCTCCTCGGGCCGGTCGCCGGCGGCCCCCCTCCTCGCTCCTCGGCCGGTCGCCGGCGGCCCCCCTCCTCGCTCCTCGGGCCGGTCGCCGGCGGCCCCCCTCCTCGCTCCTCGGCCGGTCGCCGCGGCCCCCCTCCTCGCTCCTCGGCCGTCGCCGGCGGCCCCCCTCCTCGCTCCTCGGGCCGGTCGCCGGCGGCCCCCCTCCTCGCTCCTCGGCCGGTCGCCGGCGGCCCCCCTCCTCGCTCCTCGGGCCGGTCGCCGGCGGCCCCCCTCCTCGCTCCTCGGGCCGGTCGCCGGCGGCCCCCCTCCTCGCTCCTCGGGCCGGTCGCCGGCGGCCCCCCTCCTCGCTCCTCGGGCCGGTCGCCGGCGGCCCCCCTCCTCGCTCCTCGGCCGGTCGCCGGCGGCCCCCCTCCTCGCTCCTCGGGCCGGTCGCCGGCGGCCCCCCTCCTCGCTCCTCGGGCCGGTCGCCGTGAGCCACCGGGGCCGTGCCTGGAGGAGAGGAGCCTCATTCTTTGTGATAACGCCCTGCGGTGTCATTGTTGCTCTTGATTTTAGAGTGGATTCTGCGGTCACCGTGCTCGTCAGGTCACCGATATTATTCTTTAACTGAAATAAACATTATTTGTTTGGGAATTTCTTTGGTCTATCGTCTGAGAAATTAGATGGCTACAGTCTCTCCTGCTAATGAGTAGAATCTAACACGTGGCTCCATAACTCCGATTGTGGCCAGTGCCGCACTAAGTCTTCAGTAATGGCCATATAGAGAGGACGGGGCACAGCGATGCTCCCCAATCCTATGCAAACACGAGCTGCATACATTGTCCCTCTTCTCGGTGACCTCTGCCAGGGTTGCAGTTGTGCAGATTTCTATGTTGTCCCTCCGCTCGGTGACCTCTGCCAGGGTTGCAGTTGTGCAGATTTCTATGTTGTCCCTCCACTCGGTGACCTCTGCCAGGGTTGCAGTTGTGCAGATTTCTATGTTGGCCCTCCTCTCAGTGACCTCTGCCAGTGTTGCAGTTGTGAAGGTCTCTATGTTGTCCCTCCGCTCAGTGACCTCTGCCAGGGTTGAAGTTGTGCAGATTTCTACATTGTCCCTCCGCTCGGTGACCTCTGCCATGGTTGCAGTTGTGCAGATTTCCATGTTGTCCCTCCACTCGGTGACCCTTGCTAGGGTTGTAGTTTGTGCAGATTTCTACATTGTCCCTCCGCTCTGTGACCTCTGCCAGGGTTGTAGTTGTGCAGGTTTCTACATTATCCCTCCGCTCGGTGACCTCTGCCAGGGTTGTAGTTTGTGCAGATTTCTATGTTGTCCCTTCTCTCTGTGACCTCTGCCAGGGTTGCATTTGTGCAGATTTCTATGTTGTCCCTCCGCTCGGTGACCTCTGCCAGGGTTGCAGTTGTGCAGATTTCTATGTTGTCCCTCCGCTCAGTGACCTCTGCCAGGGTTGCAGTTGTGCAGATTTCTATGTTGTCCCTCCGCTCAGTGACCTCTGCCAGGGTTGCAGTTGTGCAGATTTCTATGTTGTCCCTCCGCTCGGTGACCTCTGCCAGGGTTGCAGTTGTGCAGATTTCTATGTTGTCCCTCCGCTCGGTGACCTCTGCCAGGGTTGCAGTTGTGCAGATTTCTATGTTGTCCCTCCGCTCGGTGACCTCTGCCAGGGTTGCAGTTGTGCAGATTTCTATGTTGTCCCTCCGCTCGGTGACCTCTGCCAGGGTTGCAGTTGTGCAGATTTCTATGTTGTCCCTCCGCTCGGTGACCTCTGCCAGGGTTGCAGTTGTGCAGATTTCTATGTTGTCCCTCCGCTCGGTGACCTCTGCCAGGGTTGCAGTTGTGCAGATTTCTATGTTGTCCCTCCGCTCGGTGACCTCTGCCAGGGTTGCAGTTGTGCAGATTTCTATGTTGTCCCTCCGCTCGGTGACCTCTGCCAGGGTTGCAGTTGTGCAGATTTCTATGTTGTCCCTCCGCTCGGTGACCTCTGCCAGGGTTGCAGTTGTGCAGATTTCTATGTTGTCCCTCCGCTCGGTGACCTCTGCCAGGGTTGCAGTTGTGCAGATTTCTATGTTGTCCCTCCGCTCGGTGACCTCTGCCAGGGTTGCAGTTGTGCAGATTTCTGGTCTTTCTCCAGAAACCGTTTTACTTGAATAAATGTATATCTGGCTGGTGATGGGGCCTGAAAGTTGCAGGGGAGGATGTCATACCCAGCACCTTTCTCTCCTGAGACTGTGATGCCTCGCACCACCCGCTCTGGTCTTATTACCATGCGAGTGTGGAGTGACTGAGTATAGAGACTGCGGCGTGGAGGTGACTGATCTGGGATTATTGATGGGCGTCATTAGGGCGATGTTCTAGCCGATGGATCTGATGATGCTGAGTGCCGTATTGATCCAGTAGGAAGGAATACATTTACATGTTTATTCCTCTTGATAAACGGGCGGCATGTTCGGAGGTTACTGCTGAATATGTTCTCCGTGGTGGGGGGATGCCAGGCCTAGGCAAGCAGAGGGATCGGTGCATCACTATACTTAGCAAATTATGACCTGCCTGCACTTTGGAACAGAATATTTTGTAGTTCAAAAACCAGGTGCAGCCTCCACGGTAAACATAAGCCTCTGTGTTTCACCCCAACACCAAACATTGCACTGCAAATCCACTCATGAGGGTGTTTGTGTCGTCACTGATCCCTACCAGTCTTTCACTAGAAATGGGGGACGCCGTTTACTTTCTATCCCACCGCCTGGCAACCAGTGAATGAGTATTGGGGCATCTCTATGAGAGAAGCTTGACTGCCATAAAGCTGAGCCCCCCAGCTTCCTCAGCACTCCCCGCGGATCTTACTGTTTCTCCCACTGAGGCTTTTTTGAGTCACCGTAGGATTCCTCCTGGGAGCATTGTGTGTTGCTCTTGGACACCCAATGAGGAGGATCTCGAAGCTTTACTTGACAAATGTTGGTGGCTTGGCATCACTTTGGGACAATAAATCCCTGCCAACAGGAAAATAATTTTGCATGACGGATGGATGGTGGTCATCTTCCGAGTCCACCAGAGACATGCAGAAAGGTCCCGAGTCGCCGGAGGCCAGGGAGGCGCCGGTCCTCCGAGTCGCCGGAGGCCAGGGAGGCGCCGGTCCTCCGAGTCGCCGGAGGCCAGGGAGGCGCCGGTCCTACCCCGAGGTCGCGCGGAGGCCAGGGAGGCGCCGGTCCTCCGAGTCGCCGGAGGCCAGGGAGGCGCCGGTCCTCCGAGTCGCCGGAGGCCAGGGAGGCGCCGGTCCTCCGAGTCGCCGGAGGCCAGGGAGGCGCCGGTCCTCCGAGTCGCCGGAGGCCAGGGAGGCGCCGGTCCTCCGAGTCGCCGGAGGCCAGGGAGGCGCCGGTCCTCCGAGTCGCCGGAGGCCAGGGAGGCGCCGGTCCTCCGAGTCGCCGGAGGCCAGGGAGGCGCCGGTCCTCCGAGTCGCCGGAGGCCAGGGAGGCGCCGGTCCTCCGAGTCGCCGGAGGCCAGGGAGGCGCCGGTCCTCCGAGTCGCCGGAGGCCAGGGAGGCGCCGGTCCTCCGAGTCGCCGGAGGCCAGGGAGGCGCCGGTCCTCCGAGTCGCCGGAGGCCAGGGAGGCGCCGGTCCTCCGAGTCGCCGGAGGCCAGGGAGGCGCCGGTCCTCCGAGTCGCCGGAGGCCAGGGAGGCGCCGGTCCTCCGAGTCGCCGGAGGCCAGGGAGGCGCCGGTCCTCCGAGTCGCCGGAGGCCAGGGAGGCGCCGGTCCTCCGAGTCGCCGGAGGCCAGGGAGGCGCCGGTCCTCCGAGTCGACCGGAGGCCAGGGAGGCGCCGGTCCTCCGAGTCGCCGGAGGCCAGGGAGGCGCCGGTCCTCCGAGTCGCCGGAGGCCAGGGAGGCGCCGGTCCTCCGAGTCGCCGGAGGCCAGGGAGGCGCCGGTCCTCCGAGTCGCCGGAGGCCAGGGAGGCGCCGGTCCTCCGAGTCGCCGGAGGCCAGGGAGGCGCCGGTCCTCCGAGTCGCCGGAGGCCAGGGAGGCGCCGGTCCTCCGAGTCGCCGGAGGCCAGGGAGGCGCCGGTCCTCCGAGTCGCCGGAGGCCAGGGAGGCGCCGGTCCTCCGAGTCGCCGGAGGCCAGGGAGGCGCCGGTCCTCCGAGTCGCCGGAGGCCAGGGAGGCGCCGGTCCTCCGAGTCGCCGGAGGCCAGGGAGGCGCCGGTCCTCCGAGTCGCCGGAGGCCAGGGAGGCGCCGGTCCTCCGAGTCGCCGGAGGCCAGGGAGGCGCCGGTCCTCCGAGTCGCCGGAGGCCAGGGAGGCGCCGGTCCTCCGAGTCGCCGGAGGCCAGGGAGGCGCCGGTCCTCCGAGTCGCCGGAGGCCAGGGAGGCGCCGGTCCTCCGAGTCGCCGGAGGCCAGGGAGGCGCCGGTCCTCCGAGTCGCCGGAGGCCAGGGAGGCGCCGGTCCTCCGAGTCGCCGGAGGCCAGGGAGGCGCCGGTCCTCCGAGTCGCCGGAGGCCAGGGAGGCGCCGGTCCTCCGAGTCGCCGGAGGCCAGGGAGGGCGCCGGTCCTCCGAGTCGCCGGAGGCCAGGGAGGCGCCGGTCCTCCGAGTCGCCGGAGGCCAGGGAGGCGCCGGTCCTCCGAGTCGCCGGAGGCCAGGGAGGCGCCGGTCCTCCGAGTCGCCGGAGGCCAGGGAGGCGCCGGTCCTCCGAGTCGCCGGAGGCCAGGGAGGCGCCGGTCCTCCGAGTCGCCGGAGGCCAGGGAGGCGCCGGTCCTCCGAGTCGCCGGAGGCCAGGGAGGCGCCGGTCCTCCGAGTCGCCGGAGGCCAGGGAGGCGCCGGTCCTCCGAGTCGCCGGAGGCCAGGGAGGCGCCGGTCCTCCGAGTCGCCGGAGGCCAGGGAGGCGCCGGTCCTCCGAGTCAGCAGAGACATAATGGAGGTTCTCCCTCCGTGAAGCTCACATCCAGGTGCAGTGTAATTATAGAAACCTTGGGAAAGTGCAGATTCTGCTCCATTCAGTGAATCTGTTCCCACAATCCCCAATGACTTTACTACCAAGTGAGAAGTTCCTGAAGGTCGATCAGGACAATGGGAGAATCATCTGTAACCGTCTGCTCCACAGTCACGCTGCCATAGCGCCGGCATCATTAATCGTCTGGTTCAGATGAGGTCAAGGATCCATTTAGTGCTTTCTCTTGAATGATCTCCGGGTCTGTAGGTTCTTCCGCCTTGGTGAGAGGAAGGAGCTGCTGAGACGGTCAAAGACCTAAGAATTTCACTACGTGTCCTCTATCCAACATTTGTACAAAGTCCCGTGACTGTGGGGTCACTGTATACTGTGTATATGACCCTGTAATTGTGCAGGAGAGGTTCTGGCACTGTGGGATTTCTGTATACTTTATATATGACCATTTGATAATGCAGTAGTTGTCCTTTTATTTCAGGATATCTGTACACTTTATATTTGACTCTGTAATGGTGTTGAAGGCATCCAGTTACTGCGGGATCTCTATATACATCTCCTTTTTTTTGCTTGTTTCCTCCCCTTTTTTTTGCCTGCTTATCTCCCCTTTTTGCCTTTTTTTTCTGCCTGCTTCCTCCCCCTTTTTTTGCTGCCTGTGTCCTCCCCCTTTTTTTGCTGCCTGTGTCCTCCCCCTTTTTTTGCTGCCTGTGTCCTCCCCCTTTTTTTGCTGCCTGTGTCCTCCCCTTTTTTTGCTGCCTGTGTCCTCCCCCTTTTTTTGCTGCCTGTGTCCCCCCTTTTTTTGCTGCCTGTGTCCTCCCCCTTTTTTTGCTGCCTGTGTCCGCCCCCTTTTTTTGCTGCCTGTGTCCGCCCCCTTTTTTTGCTGCCTGTGTCCGCCCCCTTTTTTTGCTGCCTGTGTCCGCCCCCTTTTTTTTGCTGCCTGTGTCCGCCCCCTTTTTTTTGCTGCCTGTGTCCGCCCCCTTTTTTTGCTGCCTGTGTCCTCTCCTTTTTTGTTGCCTGTGTCCTCTCCTTTTTTGTTGCCTGTGTCCTCCCCCTTTTTTTGCTGCCTGTGTCCTCCCCCTTTTTTTGCTGCCTGTGTCCTCCCCCTTTTTTTGCTGCCTGTGTCCTCCCCCTTTTTTTGTTGCCTGTGTCCTCCCCCTTTTTTTTGCTGCCTGTGTCCTCCCCCTTTTTTTGCTGCCTGTGTCCTCCCCCTTTTTTTGCTGCCTGTGTCCTCCCCCTTTTTTTGCTGCCTGTGTCCTCCCCCTTTTTTTGCTGCCTGTGTCCTCCCCCTTTTTTTGCTGCCTGTGTCCTCCCCCCCCCTTTTTTTCGTTTTTGTTTCTTCTGCTTGTAGTTTTTCCTCTTTGACTTGGGTCGTGCTTGCAGTGTGATCCGTGTCGTCCTCTGCGCCCTCGGGAATGGTGACGTCTACATGATGGGATGTTATTATGGGGTCATTGGTCAGTGTGGATAACATGCTGTCCGCTCACTGACACCTTGTAGGCGTAGGGCGGATTTTTAATTCTAGAAAAAGACATGTCATTTCGCCTCCAGGTCATTCCACACGGATGCGCTGTCATCCATTTCTGCGCTGCAGCCGCTCGTTACCGGCATCTCTTTACCTGCAATCGGCCGGAGTGCCGCCATCTTTCCGTATGTGAATGGACGTGTCCCGTCCTAAATGCCGTCGCTGCAGGCGAAGTCGTTACAAGGTGAATTGTTAGAGCTTTGTATATTCGTAGGTTTGTGCACCGCGGCAGATTCCCCAGCGTTTCTGGTCAGTGGCTGCCGCCTGCATTACTATGGAGATTGTCACTTTCATGCATGGCTTCCTCCCGCAGATAGATGACCATCTCCCAGCGCCCCTTGTGCATTGAGCGGGACAATAGAAAGGAGAGAACAGATTGAGGCCAGTGCCTGTCACTTTTATATCACTGGGAAGCAGAGCCGCTAATGAGATCTCTCCGGGGTGGATGGGCCACACTTCTGCTGGGATGGGGGAGTCCTGCACCTAACCAGCATCATTCTTCATTGTGGGATCAATTTACTGAGGACGTGATCTGCTGCTGATCCTGGATCGTATGCTCTGTCCACTTCATATTCTTATCAGTGCTTCTTGGTAGGAAGGTGGCCACGAGCCAAGGAGGAATGTGCCTTGTATCTATTAATGACTGCGCAGGCTGCTGTACCCCCCAGAATTTCATGTTCCATAACAAAAAATATTAGAATCTGCTCCTCTCTTCCTCTCTAGCCTGACTCTGCTTTACGTCACCTGTCGCATTTACTGTAGCATCTAAAACTGTATTTTTTGTTGTTTCATTTGCTTATGTATATATGTTTGTGTCTTCAGAATCTGTGTCATTATCTGCCTGACAAAGGGGCCACAGAGTCCCGAAAGCTTGCTACCATCTTTCCAGTTAGCCATTAAAAGGTATCCACCACTGAGGACTCTCAGATTACAATATTTTTCTACCTACTGGCTAACACAGTATAAACATTTAGTACCTTATGTTCCATAACAGTACATAGTGTGGTGTGTGAGAGGGCAGAGAGCTTATGTGGTGTGTGAGAGGAGCAGAGAGCTGTACGTGGTGTGGAGAGGAGCAGAGAGCTGTACGTGGTGTGGGAGAGGAGCAGAGAGCTGTACGTGGTGTGGGAGAGGAGCAGAGAGCTGTACGTGGTGTGGGAGAGGAGCAGAGAGCTGTACGTGGTGTGGGAGAGGAGCAGAGAGCTGTACGTGGTGTGGGAGAGGAGCAGAGAGCTGTACGTGGTGTGGGAGAGGAGCAGAGAGCTGTACGTGGTGTGGGAGAGAGCGAGAGTGTACGTGTGTGGGAGAGGAGCAGAGAGCTGTACGTGGTGTGGGAGAGGAGCAGAGAGCTGTACGTGGTGTGGGAGAGGAGCAGAGAGCTGTACGTGGTGTGGGAGAGGAGCAGAGAGCTGTACGTGGTGTGGGGAGGAGCAGAGAGCTGTACGTGGTGTGGGGGAGGAGCAGAGAGCTGTACGTGGTGTGGGGGAGGAGCAGAGAGCTGTACGTGGTGTGGGGGAGGAGCAGAGAGCTGTACGTGGTGTGGGGGAGGAGCAGAGAGCTGTACGTGGTGTGGGGGAGGAGCAGAGAGCTGTACGTGGTGTGGGGGAGGAGCAGAGAGCTGTACGTGGTGTGGGGAGGAGCAGAGAGCTGTACGTGGTGTGGGGGAGGAGCAGAGAGCTGTACGTGGTGTGGGGGAGGAGCAGAGAGCTGTACGTGGTGTGGGGGAGGAGCAGAGAGCTGTACGTGGTGTGGGGGAGGAGCAGAGAGCTGTACGTGGTGTGGGAGGAGCAGAGAGAGCTGTACGTGGTGTGGGGGAGGAGCAGAGAGCTGTACGTGGTGTGGGGGAGGAGCAGAGAGCTGTACGTGGTGTGGGGGAGGAGCAGAGAGCTGTACGTGGTGTGGGGGAGGAGCAGAGAGCTGTACGTGGTGTGGGGGAGGAGCAGAGAGCTGTACGTGGTGTGGGGGAGGAGCAGAGAGCTGTACGTGGTGTGGGGGAGGAGCAGAGAGCTGTACGTGGTGTGGGGGAGGAGCAGAGAGCTGTACGTGGTGTGGGGGAGGAGCAGAGAGCTGTACGTGGTGTGGGGGAGGAGCAGAGAGCTGTACGTGGTGTGGGGGAGGAGCAGAGAGCTGTACGTGGTGTGGGGGAGGAGCAGAGAGCTGTACGTGGTGTGGGGGAGGAGCAGAGAGCTGTAGCGTGGTGTGGGGGAGGAGCAGAGAGCTGTGCGTGGTGTGGGGGAGGAGCAGAGAGCTGTGCGTGGTGTGGGGGAGGAGCAGAGAGCTGTGCGTGGTGTGGGGGAGGAGCAGAGAGCTGTGCGTGGTGTGGGGGAGGAGCAGAGAGCTGTGCGTGGTGTGGGGGAGGAGCAGAGAGCTGTGCGTGGTGTGGGGGAGGAGCAGAGAGCTGTGCGTGGTGTGGGGGAGGAGCAGAGAGCTGTGCGTGGTGTGGGGGAGGAGCAGAGAGCTGTGCGTGGTGTGGGGGAGGAGCAGAGAGCTGTGCGTGGTGTGGGGGAGGAGCAGAGAGCTGTGCGTGGTGTGGGGGAGGAGCAGAGAGCTGTGCGTGGTGTGGGGGAGGAGCAGAGAGCTGTGCGTGGTGTGCGAGAGGAAGTTCATGATGCATTATGCCTGATGTGACTGCTGGTGAACATCCCTTGGGATCTGATACTGAGTGTTGTCCTCTTGGCTGTAGGGTTGAATCCGGCAGAGTAGGGTTGTCGCTGGCCGTTGGGTCTCTTCATGGCCCTCTCTGATTTCCCTGTATTCTGGTGTTTCTTTTTGCCCCCACGTCTCTGTTCACATATTAGTCCTTGACTGGTCTCCCTGAGATCAGTGAATGCTTTATGATGTTGGTCTACCAGGCATTGCTCCCACCTAGCTAGAATCCTACTCCACACTGATGAGGGGCAATACCCCGAAACAGCGTTCTGTGGATGGATACCTGGCCCTGGAAATTGCCTTGTCATATCCTTAATGGTACCTTTACACGCCGCTACTGGATGGTGGCAACAACCGGGTACATGAGAGAAATGTATCTTGCACCGCCAATTCAACCCGTAGTAGCGGCGTGTGAAGACGGTTGTAGCCACCCGCCAGTAGCGGCACCTGTTTCCGAGCACTGCCCTAAAACAGGTGGTTACCCAGCCGATGGTAGCGACCTGTATCGGCGTGTAAAGAAGGAACAGAAGAGATGTCGGGACACCATGCTATGTACCTGGTATGTAGCTGGGGCGTGACAGTCTCCGGGTTACCGCGCCCCATCAGCGATCATTGGTGGAAGCTCCTGCGTTACGATTGGTAGTCGCTGCATAGGGCGGCATATTTAAGGAGCTGAGCAGTCACACTACACAATTGCTCGAGCGTCATGTATTAATCAGCCTCCTGCGATGGCTGCCCAATCATGATGTTCTTGCATTGTCCTATCAGCGTACGGACGTCTCGTAATCCACAATTGTGTCACGCCTATGTGTTGTCCCTGCTGCACCAGGTCCGCCCATATTAGCTTGTTGTAGCGGTGTGTAAATGAGGTAAGGTGCTCTGCAGGAGGTAACTTGAGACACCCGGCGGTGTATCCAGAGATAGATGTAACCTACCGTAGCGCACCTTGTTGCGGCATGTAAAGGTGGTGCGATTACCGTTTGCAACCGTTTGTGCGTGCTCGTGCACGTGAAGTAGCCGGTTGTTGCCACCATCCAGTAGCGGCGTGTAAAGGTACCATAACTCGTAACTGAGTGGGATAGAGACTAAAAGGGCCACTTAATATGGTGGTCTACGCAAGGATTCCACACCAGGGCTAAGTCCTTCCTTGGAGGGATATCTGGCTAGTCCTGTGTTTGAGACTCTTAATCGAGGCTCCACAGACTCCATTTGCATATTGATATTCCCAGGGGGCAATGCACCATGGATTTCACTGTGTTGAGCGCTTTAGCCGGCTGCCTGCAGTGTGGGTCTCCCTGAGATCAGTGGGGGCACATATTAGTGCTGACTCTATCATGGTGCATTGGCTCCTGATTACGGCCACCTCTCAGATGTGTCTGGTGTCCTGGTGGTCCAGGGCTGATAATCGCAGCGCTGATTGTGATGCTGATCACAACCTTCTGTCTCTAGGACCACGTGACTTCCGATCGATCGCATCTGACACTTGGACAATAGTTTTTTCTGTAAAATAGATTCCCCTCATCTGCAGGATGCAGAGACACGCTGTTCTACAAGCGGCAGCCATTAGTATGTGCCCGGTGACGTGTGACCTCCTCATAGTCGTCGGCCTCACAGCGCTTCATCAACCTGCTCCTCGGGGTCCGGAAATCTGCGGCTACTGCCTATGTCCCCGATATGTGAAGGTCGTAGTGCGCCGTCCCTTCACTCATGGTCTGTAGTGTGCTATACATTGTGTGCAGAATTATTAGGCAGATGAGTATTTTGATCACGATACCTTTTATCCATGTTGTCCTACTCCAAGCTGTATAGGCTGAGAGCCAACTACCAATGAAGTAAATCAGGTGATGGCATCTCTGTAACGAGGAGAGGTGTGGTCTACTGATATCAACACCCTATATAAGGTGTGCACAACTATTAGGCAAATGGGTCAGAAAAGAGATGTGACGGCTCTGAAAAGTCCACAATTGTGAGATGTCTGGAAATTGCCAAGCTTTTGAAGTGTGATCACCGAACAATCAAGTGTTTCATGGCAAATAGCCAACAGGGACGCAAGAAGCGTGAGGGCGAAAAAGGGGCAAAATAACTGCCCATGAATTGAGGAAAATCAAGCGTGAAGCTGCCAAGATGCCATTTGCCACCAGTTTTGCCATATTTCAGAGCTGCAACGTTACTGGAGTATCAAAAAGCACAAGGTGTGCCATACTCAGGGACATGGCCAAGGTAAGGAAGGCTGAAAAACCACCACCTCTGAACAAGAAACATAAGATAAAACGTCATGACTGGGCCAAGACATATCTGAAGACTGATTGCTCAAAGGTTTTATGGCCTGATGAAATGAGAGTGACTCTTGATGGCCAGATGGTTGGGTCAGAGGCTGGATCAGTAAAGGGCAGAGAGCTCCACTTCGACTCAGACGCCAGCAAGGTGGAGGTGGGGTACTGGTATGGGCTGGGATCACCAAAGATCAACTTGTGGGACCTTTTCGGGTTGAGGATGGAGTGAAGCTCAACTCTCAGACCTACTGCCAGTCTCTGGTAGACTACTTCTTCAAGCAGTGGTACAGGAAGAAGTCGCTATCGTTCAAGAAAAACATGATTTTCATGCGGGACAATGCTCCATCACATGCATCCAACTGCTGTGGAGTCTAAAAGAACAAGTAATGACATGGCTGCCTTGTTCACCTGATCTGAACCCCATAGAGAACCTGTAGTTCCTCCTAAAATGTGAGATCTGCAGGGAGGGAAAACAGTACACCTCTGGGAACAGTGTCTGGGAGGGAAAACAGTACACCTCTGGGAACAGTGTCTGGGAGGGAAAACAGTACACCTCTGGGGACAGTGTCTGGAGGCTGTGGTGGCTGCTGCACGCAATGTGGATCGTGAACAGATCAAGCAACTGACACAATCTATGGATGGAGGCTGCTGAGGGTCATCATAAAGAAAGGTGGCTATATTGGGCACTCATTTTTATGGGTTTTGTTTTTACATGTCAGAAATGTTTATTTCTATATTTTGTGCAGTTATATTGGTTACCTGGTGAAAATAAACAAGTGAGATGGGAATATATTTGGTTATTATTAAGTTGCCTAATAATTCAGCACAGTAATAGTTACCTGCACACACAGATATCCTCCTAAAGCCCCTTTCACATGCGGCAGATTTACCGCATCTTCCGCCTAACGGCCACACTTGCCGCGCGCTTGCAGCAAGCCTCATGCATTGTCTATGGGGCTTGCGACAAGTGTGGTTTTGGCAGTTGCGGCCGTGAAAAAAAACTCTGCTGAACGTGGTTTGTTTTTTTTCGCTGCCGAATCTGCCGCACCCGACTGCAAGCCCTATAGACAATGCACGGGGCTTGCCGAATCGGTGCCACAAGTGCGGCCATTAGGCAGAAGATGCTGTAAATCTGCTGGATCTGCTGCATTTAAAAAAAAACCGCCTATGTGAAAGCAGCCTAAGAGCCAGATCTAAAGACCACTCCAACTTCCAAAAATATTACGCTTTGATATTTGAGTCTTTTGGGTGATTGAGAACAGAGTTGTTGATCAATAAAAAATAATCCTCTACAATACAACGTGCCTAATAATTCTGCATATAATGTAGTGGATCGACAATCTGTTCTGTCCTCTTGGTGCTGGGGATGGGGGAAGAGGCCAAATTGATCCACTCTGTTGGGACGTCAGTGGGAGGGATCGACTGTGATGGGACGTGGGGGGGTCGACTGTGATGGGACGTCAAGGGGGTCAGCAGTGTGGTGGGGGGGGGGGGGGGGGGGGGTTCTGCGGTGTTGGAATGTCGGGGGTGGGAGGATCGGTTAGTGTTGGGACCTCGGGGGGGGGGTGAACAGTTTTGGGACGTCGACGGTGTTGGGGGGGGGTCGGCAGTGTTGGGACTTCAGGGTGGGGTAGGCAGGGTCGTGACGTCGGGGGGGTCGGCAGTGTTGGGAATTCAGGGGATCAGCAATGTTGGGGTGGGGTTGGCAGTGTTGGGGGAGAGGTCAGTCAGTGTTGGGACGTTGGTGGGGTCGGCAGTGTCGGGACGTCGGGGGGGTTCGTCAGTGTTGGGACTTCGGGGGGTTGGCAGTGTTGAGGGGGGTTTGGCAGTGTTGGGACTTGGGATCGGTTAGTGTTAGGACTTCAGGGGGTCAGCAGTGTAGGGACGTTGGGGGGTATCGGTTGGTTTTGGGGGGCGGTCGGCAGTGTTGGGATGTCGGAGGCTCAACACTGTTGGTGGGGTTGGCATGTTTGTGGGGGTCGGCAGTGTTTGTGGGGGTCGGCAGTGTTTGTGGGGGTCGGCAGTGTTTGTGGGGGTCGGCAGTGTTTGTGGGGGTCGGCAGTGTTTGGGGGTGGGTCGGTGCGGCAGTGTTGGGATGTCGGGGAGGTCGGCAGTGCTGTAAACACTTCAGCTGATCTCCCTGTCCGGAGTGTTTGCTCGGCACGTCACTCAGCTGCCTGGCTGATGTATCGTCAGTCTGATTGTCTCAATTATTCATGACTGGAGCGCGGGAGACGTGCGGCCCGGAGTGTGCTCCTAACTAGGACACACAGACGGGAGATGAAGCTGCCCAGTGTGCACAGCTTCTGTCCTGGCTCCAGGACTCAGTCTTAGGTCAGTTTCACATTAGTGTTTTTGAATGGAGCTTATGCTGCGTATTTCTTTTTTAAAGTCTGCAAGTGTATTGTGCACCTACCTTTAACATGGTTGCGAGGTGTGCGCAGGGACCTGTGTTGGTGGTGTCAGTATATCTGTGTATACATCCCTGTGCGTAGTTTCTTGGCTCCCTGCGAATGCAACATGTTGCATTTTTTGATGACTGAAAATGCGCATGCGCACGAGTGCGTAATAACAACACATTCTCTATGGGTGCGCACTGGCTTGTGCATGGCTGTATTCGATGCGCATGCGTATGACACACAGTGCATGCCCAGGAAGACATTTCCCTTAAGACACACCCTTTGGGAGTTGGCTGTCTTGAAAATTCAAGAAAACACTCCTGGAAGTGTTGAACGCATGCCCAAGAAAAGCAAATACATGGCAAAATGCATACAAGCGCATGCGCTGCATTTTTTTGATATTATGCATACGCTCATGCGGATAAAAACAGCTGCATAAGCAGCGTTCATAAACACTAATGGGAAAGTAGCCTTATCCCCCACATTCCCCTTTAGGACTGCACCAGCCCCATCTTGTATCTGTGTTGGCAGCTGTCAGCAGCACAGAAATCATCCACTCCAGTATGGAAACTTCTCTGCGTGTCTTCGTGAGCTGCCGTACAGGTCCCCCTCCCTCCTCTCTACTGCCCCCGTACAGGTCCCCCTCCCTCCTCTCTGCTGCCCCTGTACAGGTCCCCCTCCCTCCTCTCTGCTGCCCCTGTACAGGTCCCCCTCCCTCCTCTCTGCTGCCCCTGTACAGGTCCCCCTCCCTCCTCACTGCTTCCCCTGTACAGATCCCACTCCCTCCTCTCTGCTGCCCCTGTACAGGTCCCCTCCCTCCTCTCTGCTGCCCCTGTACAGGTCCCCCTCCCTCCTCTCTGCTGCCCCTGTACAGGTCCCCCTCCCTCCTCTCTGCTGCCCCTGTACAGGTCCCCCTCCCTCCTCTCTGCTGCCCCTGTACAGGTCCCCCTCCCTCCTCTCTGCTGCCCCTGTACAGGTCCCCCTCCCTCCTCTCTGCTGCCCCTGTACAGGTCCCCCTCCCTCCTCTCTGCTGCCCCTGTACAGGTCCCCCTCCCTCCTCTCTGCTGCCCCCCGTACAGGTCCCCCTCCCTCCTCACTGCGTCTCTTCCCCTGTGACAGTCCCACTCCCTCCTCTCTGCTGCCCCTGTACAGGTCCCCTCCCTCCTCTCTGCTGCCCCCGTACAGGTCCCACTCCCTCCTCTCTGCTGCCCCCGTACAGGTCCCCCTCCCTCCTCACTGCTGCCCCGGTACAGGTCCCCCTCCTCCTCCTGCTGCCCCGTACAGTCCCCTCCCTCCTCACTGCTGCCCCTGTACAGGTCCCCCTCCCTCCTCCTGCTGCCCCTGTACAGGTCCCCCTCCCTCCTCTCTGCTGCCCCTGTACAGGTCCCCCTCCCTCCTCTCTGCTGCCCCTGTACAGGTCCCCCTCCCTCCTCTCTGCTGCCCCTGTACAGGTCCCCCTCCCTCCTCTCTGCTGCCCCTGTACAGGTCCCCCTCCCTCCTCTCTGCTGCCCCTGTACAGGTCCCCCTCCCTCCTCTCTGCTGCCCCTGTACAGGTCCCCCTCCCTCCTCTTCTGCTGCCCCCCGTACAGGTCCCCCTCCCTCCTCTCTGCTGCCCCCGTACAGGTCCCCCTCCCTCCTCTCTGCTCCCCCCGTACAGGTCCCCCTCCCTCCTCTCTGCTGCCCCCTGTACAGGTCCCCCTCCCTCCTCTCTGCTTCCCCTGTACAGATCCCCCTCCCTCCTCTCTGCTGCCCCTGTACAGATCCCACTCCCTCCTCTCTGCTGCCCCTGTACAGATCCCCCTCTCTCCTCTCTGCTGCCTTTTGTACAGATCCCCCTCTCTCCTCTCTGCTGCCTTTTGTACAGATCCCCCTCCTCTCTCTCTGTCACCATCTCGTTCTCGGTGGATTTGGTCTCTGGGAAGAATGGCAGAGTCCTGCGCTGCTCTGATGCCGGAGCGGTGATGTGTGTGGCCAGCCACAGGTGAGGCAGCTCGGCGGTGTCCTTCCGGTAGTATGCTGCCCCAGATACGGTAGAGATGGCCCCCTAACGGGCTCGTGATGGCGGATGCTGAGATTTGGGAACAGCCGACCTCAGGAGCTGGTTCTTTACTGTAAGAGCGGTGCCATATATTGTCTGACCTCAGGTGCTGGTTCTTTACAATAAGAGCGGTGCCATATATTGTCTGCCCTCAGGAGCTGGTTCTTTACTGTAAGAGCGATGCCATATATTGTCCGACCTCAGGAGCTGGTTCTTTACTGTAAGAGCGATGCCATATATTGTCCGACCTCAGGAGCTGGTTCTTTACAGTAAGAGCTGTGCTATATATCGGCTGACCTCAGGAGTAGCTGGTTCTTTACAGGAAGAGCAGTGCTATATATTCTCCCCTCAGGAGCTGGTTCTTTACTGTAAGAGCAGTGCTATATATTCTCTCCTCAGGAGCTGGTTCTTTACTGTAAGAGCAGTGCTATATATTCTCTCCTCAGGGCTGGTTCTCTCTGTAAGAACGGTGCCATATATCGGCCGACCTCAGGAGCCGGTTCTTTACTGTAAGAGCGTTGCTATATATCGGCCGACCTCAGGAACTGGTTCTTTACTGTAAGAGCGTTGCTATATATTCTCTCCTCAGGAGCCGGTTCTTTACAGTAAGAGCGTTGCTATATATTCTCTCCTCAGGAGCTGGTTCTTTACTGTAAGAGCGGTGCCATATATCGGCCAACCTCAGGAGCTGGTTCTTTACTGTAAGAGCGGTGCCATATATCGTCCGCCCTCAGGAGCCAGTTCTTTACTGTAAGAGCATTGCTATATATTGTCTCTCCTCAGGAGCTGGTTCTTTACTTTAAGAGCGGTGCCATATATTGTCTGACCTCAGGAGCTGGTTCTTTACTGTAAGAGCGGTGCCATATATCGGCCGACCTCAGAAGCTGGTTCTTTACTGTAAGAGCGATGCTATATATTGTCCGACCTCAGGAGCTGGTTCTTTAAGTAAGAGCTGTGCTATATATCGGCTGACCTCAGGAGTAGCTGGTTCTTTACAGGAAGAGCAGTGCTATATATTCTCTCCTCAGGAGCTGGTTCTTTACTGTAAGAGCAGTGCTATATATCGGCCGACCTCAGGAGCTGGTTCTTTACTGTAAGAGCGGTGCCATATATTCGTCCGCCCTCAGGAGCCAGTTCTTTACTGTAAGAGCATTGCTATATATTGTCTCTCCTCAGGAGCTGGTTCTTTACTGTAAGAGCGGTGCCATATATTGTCTGACCTCAGGAGCTGGTTCTTTACTGTAAGAGCGGTGCCATATATCGGCCGACCTCAGAAGCTGGTTCTTTACTGTAAGAGCGGTGCCATATATTGTCTGACCTCAGGAGCTGGTTCTTTACTGTAAGAGCGGTGCCATATATTGTCTGACCTCAGAAGCTGGTTCTTTACTGTAAGAGCGATGCTATATATTGTCCGACCTCAGGAGCTGGTTCTTTACAGTAAGAGCTGTGCTATATATCGGCTGACCTCAGGAGTAGCTGGTTCTTTACAGGAAGAGCAGTGCTATATATTCTCTCCTCAGGAGCTGGTTCTTTACTGTAAGAGCAGTGCTATATATTCTCTCCTCAGGAGCTGGTTCTCTCTGTAAGAACGGTGCCATATATCGGCCGACCTCAGGAGCTGGTTCTTTACTGTAAGAGCGGTGCTATATATCGGCTGACCTCAGGAGTAGCTGGTTCTTTACAGTAAGAGCAGTGCTATATATTCTCTCCTCAGGAGCTGGTTCTTTACTGTAAGAGCAGTGCTATATATTCTCTCCTCAGGGCTGGTTCTCTCTGTAAGAACGGTGCCATATATCGGCCGACCTCTGGAGCTGGTTCTTTACTGTTAGAGCATTGCTATATATTGTCTCTCCTCAGGAGCTGGTTCTTTATTGTAAGAGCGGTGCCATATATTGTCTGACCTCAGGAGCTTGTTCTTTACTGTAAGAGGGGTGCCATATATTGTCCGACCTCAGGAGCTGGTTCTTTACTGTAAGAGCGATGCTATATATCGGCCGACCTCAGGAGCTGGTTCTTTACTGTAAGAGCGGTGCCATATATTGTCCGACTTCAGGAGCTGGTTCTTAACTGTAAGAGCAGTGCAATGTATCGTCCGCCCTCAGGAGCCAGTTCTTTACTGTAAGAGCATTGCTATATATAGTCTCTCCTCAGGAGCTGGTTCTTTACTGTAAGAGCGGTGCCGGAGCTGGTTCTTTACTGTAAGAGCGGTGCCATATATCGGCAGACCTCAGGAGGTGGTTCTTTATGTAAGAGCAGTGCATATATTCTCTCCTCATGAGCTGGTTCTTTACTGTAAGAGTGGTGCCATATATTGTCCGACTTAAGGAGCTGGTTCTTAACTGTAAGAGCAGTGCAATGTATCGTCCGCCCTCAGGAGCCAGTTCTTTACTGTAAGAGCAGTGCCATATATTGTCCGACTTCAGGAGCTGGTTCTTTACTGTAAGAGCGGTGCCGGAGCTGGTTCTTTACTGTAAGAGCGGTGCCATATATCGGCAGACCTCAGGAGGTGGTTCTTTATGTAAGAGCGGTGCCATATATTGTCCGACCTCAGGAGCTGGTTCTTTACAGTAAGAGCGGTGCCATATATCGTCCGACCTCAGGAGCTGATTTTTTACTGTAAGAGCGGTGCCATATATCGTCCGACCTCAGGAACTGGTTCTTTACTGTAAGAGCAGTGCAATGTATCGTCCGCCCTCAGGAGCCAGTTCTTTACTGGAAGAGCATTGCTATATATTCTCTTCTCAGGAGCTGGTTCTTTACTGTAAGAGCAGTGCCATATATTGTCCGACTTCAGGAGCTGGTTCTTTACTGTAAGAGCGGTGCCGGAGCTGGTTGTTTACTGTAAGAGCGGTGCCATATATCTGCTGACCTCAGGAGCTGGTTCTTTACTGTAAGAGTGGTGCCATATATTCCCAGAATTCAGGAGCTGGTTCTTTATTGTAAGAGCGGTGCCATATATTGTCCGACCTCAGGAGCTGGTTCTTTACTGTAAGAGCGGTGCCATATATCGGCCAACCTCAGAAGCTGGTTCTTTACTGTAAGAGCGATGCTATACATCGGCCGACCTCAGGAGCTGGTTCTTTACTGTAAGAGCGGTGCCATATATTGGCCGACCTCAGGAGCTGGTTCTTTACAGTAAGAGCAGTGCCATATATTGTCCGACCTCCGGAGCTGTTTCTTTACAGTAAGAGCGGTGCCATATATTGTCGTACCTCAGGAGTGGTTCTTTACAGTAAGAGCGGTGGCATATATTGTCCGACCTCAGGAGCTGGTTCTTTACAGTAAGAGCGGTGCCATATATCGGCAGACCTCAGGAGGTAGTTCTTTACTGTAAGAGCTGTGCTACATATTATCTGACCTCATGGAATGATATTACTCCTCCTACACAACCGCTGTGTCTGCAGTGCATCGCTGTATTGATCGATCACTGGGTGATCACTCAATCAATGGTCAGAGATGCATCATCCTCCCTCTCAGGTGGGAGAAGAATTATTTTATAAAGGCCATGAGGTGATAGTGGTGAGGATGGGGGTAGTGGTGTGGTGGTGATGATGATAGGGGGGTGGTGGTGATGATGGGGGTAGTGTGGGGGTGGTGGTGATGATGGGGGTAGTGTGGGGGTGGTGGTGATGATGGGGGTAGTGTGGGGGTGGTGGTGATGATGGGGGTAGTGTGGGGGTGGTGGTGATGATGGGGGTAGTGTGGGGGTGGTGGTGATGATGGGGGTAGTGTGGGGGTGGTGGTGATGATGGGGGTAGTGTGGGGGTGGTGGTGATGATGGGGGTAGTAGGGTGGTGGTGGTGATGATGGGGGTAGTGTGGGGGGTGGTGGTGATGATGGGAGTAGTGGGGTGGTGGTGATGATGATGGGAGTAGTGGGGTGGTGGTGATGATGGGGGGTAGTGGGGTGTGGTGAGTGATGATGGGGGGTAGTGGGGTGTGGTGGTGATGATGGGGGGTAGTGGGGTGGTGGTGATGATGGGTGTAGTGTGGTGGTGGTGATGATGGGGGGTAGTGTGGTGGTGGTGATGATGGGGGGTAGTGGGGTGGTGATGATGGGGGTAGTGGGGTGGTGATGATGGGGGGTAGTGGGTGTGGTGATGATGATGGGGGGTAGTGGGGTGGTGATGATGATGGGGGGCAGTGAGGTGGTGGTGGTGATGGAGGTGCAATGATTGGGGTAGTTGGGTGGTGATGATGATGGGGGTAGTGGGGTGGTGGTGATGGGAGTGGGGGGGTGGTAATGATGGGGGGTAGTGCTGATGGTGGTGGTGCGATGATGATGGGGTTGTGCTGATGATGGGGGTGCGATTATGATGGGGGTAGTGATGTGATGATGGGGGTAGTGGTGTGATGATGGGGGTAGTGTGGTGGTGGTGATGATGGGGGGGTTGTGCTGATGATGGGGGTAGTGGTGTGATGGGGTAATGGGGTGGTGGTGGTGATGATGGGGGTAGTAGCGTGGTGCTGATGATGGGGGTGTGATGATGATGGGGGTAGTGTGGTGGTGGTCATGATGATGGTGGTGGTGGTGATGGTGATGGGGGTACTGTGGTGGTGGTGGTGATGATGATGGGGATAGTGTGGTTGTGATGATGATGGGGGGCTGTGATGATGATGGGGATAGTGGTGTGATGATGCGGGTTATGCTAATGATGATGGTGGTGATGATGATGGGGATAGTGTAGTGGTGCTGATGATGGTGGTGCGATGATGATGGGGTAGTGTGGTGGTGCTGATGATGGGGATAGTGTGGTGGTGCTGATGATGGGGGGTGCGATGATGATGGAGGTGCGATGATGATGGGGGTAGTGGTGTGATGATGGGGGTAGTGTTGCGGCCTCCGGTCCTGTGTTGATAGACTGGTTCCTCTGCAGGTTTGTGTCAGTGACAGCAGTGACAGCCGCCTCCTCGGCTGACTTGTCTCTTCTGTTGGGGGCGCAGTGCTGCCTCTTAATTAGTATAAATGGGACCCACTGTCTATAAATATCTGCTGGTCGGGAGCCGCGCGCCTCTGACAGCTGGAGCCGTATAATGCCGCCTGCCAGCTACATGGATCCCTGCAGGCAAAGCGCACATGAATCCTGACACACTGTACCGCTCTATTACCGCCTGGTGCTCTGTGCCCGCCAGCCGCCATCTTGTCACCCCCTCCGGCCAGAGCTTTATAGTGCGGCTCATGGCGTCATCACTGCTCGTCTTCTCTTCCTGATTCCTGATTTTCTTCTGTTTTCTGGGCACATTATTGGGGAGACGTCTCCTCTCTGTATTGACCCCCCCCCCTCAATCCCTGTGGAAAGTTCCTACAAGGCCCAGAGTGCGGAGTAGATGTGACTCCGTCTTCTGTTGCTGTGGAGTAGACCTATAGCCGGAGGACGAAGACGAGACATCACCGACCTGTGGCCTCCACATACACACATGGCGTCTGTCATCTCGTCCTTCTCAAGGACAGAAAGTGTGCAAAATAATAATCCACTGACCGATCCGCCACGTGACCGGCATATGGTCCTTCTAAATGTACCGTTACATAGCACGACGTTGGAACGATGTCCGCAATGATCTCATGGGCGCATGCTCGTTAGGACATCGTTTTGACTTGGCTGGCGAGATGTCACATGTCTAGATATCGTGGACGACTCGCCAACAATGTTATGAGCAGATATCGGTCACACAAACCCGCGAACCATCCCTGCTCGTTGCTGTGAATGGGCGAAGTCGTAAACGACATCGTTATGGCGGTTTCACACACAACGATATACCAAATTGGCTGATCGTTGATCGTGTGGTTGGAGAATATGTTCTCAAACCTGCGATCAGCGACCCAACAATTTATTGTTACAACTTGCCAGTCACACGCAACGAGGTCGTAACGATGTCCTGGAACGCCTCCAAACCCGTGACGCATCAGCGATGTCATTAACAATGTCATCCCATGTAACGGGGCTTTAAGTGTGATGGTGGATCTATATAATCCTCCCATCTCCTCTCTGGCTGCCCCCTTATCATCTGGACAATCAGAGAATTGACCGAGGATAATGAAATGAGTGCAGCTGCTCTATTATGCCGAATAATGAGATGCTTGCCGTGATTAGATGTGTATATATATCACTGGTTCCAGTTAGGAATGTATATATATGCCTTGGTCCCATCACTACCAAGCCCACAAGCAAATACGCTGGCCAATTGGACACCCATTACTGGTAATGTGAGGCTTCGTGGTTTCTCATCATTGAGCAAGAAGAACGAAGCTATTAAATTATAATGATTTAACCCCAAAGTATAGGCAGTGTTCACAAAAATATACAAGGTTTCTCAAAGGGACAAAATACAATACAATATAGAAAGTTACATGAAAATTAAAGGGATTAAAGTAGAAAGTTCCCACACCTGTGCTACAGGTATGACTTCCAAGTGTAGGGAGGTACGGGAAACACAATTCAGTTCCACAGCTTGTTTCAGCTGTTCCTTCATAGTGTAAATGACTCACAAGATGGGGGTTTCGTTTTTTATAAGCACACATCCCTCCTGCCTGGTGATCTCATCGGGTTGGGTTTAGAAGAGTTGTCAGTACTACAGAAAATTATGGAATTGCCGCTCTTTTCCAGTCTGAGGGTTGCACGTGACATATTTATGTTGTCCAGTTGGTTGTGAATTTATCATTTAATAGGAAACATGACATGGCTGCAATTCTCTATTGGGTGGAAATCCATTTGCTTTGATGCCGGCCATCGCCCATAACTCTACAATTAATGTAGTGCATGAAATTTACCTTTTACAGGTTTTCTAGCAGAGAGAACAAATAAATGTGATTCTTTGCTTCCCGCCAAATGTCCTATCTCTCTTTAGGGTCATAAAACTACATTCTTTAGGCTTCGTTAATTACACTAGGGGAGGGGGTATGAGAGAAAAACTGCATGCAGCTGCTATGTGTGAGCTCTTGGGTGAATGGACATTTACCCAGGTGGAGGAGAGGGATACAGTGGAGCTCATGGACAATGGAAAACATATTTTTATTATATGTCCCTGACATGCTCTATATACTGTAATCCTCACGCGTCTCCTCTTCATGTGATGGCGGCTCTATATAATCCTCACACGTCTCTTCTTCATGTGATGGCGGCTCTATATAATCCTCACACAGTCTCCTTTTTCATGTGATGGCGGCTCTATATATAATCCTCACACGTCTCCTCTTCATGTGATGGCGGCTCTATATAATCCTCACACGTCTCCTCTTCATGTGATGGCGGCCTATATAATCCTCACACATCTCTCTTCATGTGATGGCGGCTCTATATAATCCTCACGCGTCTCTCTTCATGTGATGACGGCTCTATATAATCCTCACACGTCTCCTCTTCATGTGATGGCGGCTCTATTAATCCTCACACGTCTCCACTTCATGTGATGGCGGCTCTATATAATCCTCACACGTCTCCTCTTCATGTGATGGCGGCTCTATATAATCCTCACACGTCTCTCTTCATGTGATGGCGGCTCTATATAATCCTCACACGTCTCTTCTTCATGTGATGGCGGCTCTATATAATCCTCACACTCTCCTCTTCATGTGATGGCGGCTCATATATGTAATCCTCACCGTCTCCACTTCATGTGATGGCGGCTCTATATAATCCTCACACGTCTCCTCTTCATGTGATGGCGGCTCTATATAATCCTCACACGTCTCTCTTCATGTGATGGCGGCTCTATATAATCCTCACACGTCTCTTCTTCATGTGATGGCGGCTCTATATAATCCTCACACGTCTTCTCTTCATGTGATGGCGGCTCTATATAATCCTCACACTCTCCTCTTCATGTGATGGCGGCTCTATATATTAATCCTCACACGTCTCCTCTTCATGTGATGGCGGCTCTATATAATCCTCACACGTCTCTTCTTCATGTGATGGCGGCTCTATATAATCCTCACCGTCTCCTCTTCATGTGATGGCGGCTCTATATAATCCTCACACGTCTCCTCTTCATGTGATGGCGGCTCTATATAATCCTCACACATCTCCTCTTCATGTGATGACGGCTCTATATAATCCTCACACGTCTCCTCTTCATGTGATGGCGGCTCTATATAATCCTCACACGTCTCCTCTTCATGTGATGGCGGCTCTATATAATCCTCACACGTCTCCTCTTCATGTGATGGCGGCTCTATATAATCCTCACACGTCTCCTCTTCATGTGATGGCGGCTCTATATACCGTAATCCTCACGCGTCTTCTTCATGTCATGGCGGCTCTATATACCGTAATCCTCACCGTCTTCTCTTCATGTGATGGCGGCTCTATATACCGTAATCCTCACACGTCTCTTCTCCATGTCATGGCGGCTGTATATAATCCGGTTTCTTTCCTCCAGGTCCTGGCGCTCTTTCAGTGTGTGTTACAGGGGTAGTTTCGCCAGCACTAAGTGCTTTTGTCCAGCTCAATATTTCCTAATTAATTCTCAGCCTTGAGAGCAGAGATTATAGAAAAAAACCAAATTACAGCTCAGCCGTGCGTGTAATGTATTGACTGACACACGTGACCAGAGGTGGCCGTTCAGAAGCTTTTCAGCTGACTCTCTATATGAGAGGAGCATGTTTCTGGTGGTTGTTATATTGGGGAGCAAAAAATCTCTATTTTCGGCTCCTGCGGGAGGATGGACGTTTCACTGACGACTCTGTGGTGCGGCTCCTGCAGGAGGATGGACGTGTCACTGATGACTCTGTGGTGCGGCTCCTGCAGGAGGATGGACGTGTCACTGATGACTCTGTGGTGCGGCTCCTGCAGGAGGATGGAGGTGTCACTGACGACTCTGCGGTGCGGCTCCTGCGGGAGGATGGACGTTTCACTGACGACTCTGTGGTGCGGCTCCTGCAGGAGGATGGACGTGTCACTGATGACTCTGTGGTGCGGCTCCTGCAGGAGGATGGACGTGTCACTGACGACTCTGTGGTGCCCCTCCTGTGGAGGCCGTGTCACTGATGACTCTGCGGTGCGGCTCCTGCAGGAGGATGGACGTGTCACTGACGACTCTGCGGTGCTGTTCCTGTGGAAGCCATGTCACTGACGACTCTGCGGTGCCGTTCCTGCAGGAGGATGAACATGTCACTGACAACTCTGCGGTGCTGCTCCTGCAGGAGGATGAACGTGTCACTGACGACTCTGCGGTGCGGCTCCTGTGGAGGCCATGTCACTGACGACTCTGCGGTGCTGCTCCTGCAGGAGGATGAACGTGTCACTGACGACTCTGCGGTGCGGCTCCTGTGGAGGCCATGTCACTGACGACTCTGCGGTGCGGCTCCTGCAGGAGGATGAACGTGTCACTGACAACTCTGCGGTGCTGCTCCTGCAGGAGGATGAACGTGTCACTGACAACTCTGCAGTGCTGCTCCTGCAGGAGGATGAACGTGTCACTGACGACTCTGCGGTGCGGCTCCTGTGGAGGCCATGTCACTGACGACTCTGCGGTGCTGCTCCTGCAGGAGGATGAACGTGTCACTGACGACTCTGCGGTGCGGCTCCTGCAGGAGGATGAACGTGTCACTGACGACTCTGGGGTGCTGCTCCTGCAAGAGGCTGTGTCAATAACGACTCTGTGGTGGGAGGCCGTGTTGATGATGACTCTGCGGTGGGAGGCCGTGTTGATGATGACTCTGCGGCTGGAGCTTGTGTTGATGATGACTCTGCGGCGGGAGGCCATGTTGATGATGACTCTGCGGCGGGAGGCCGTGTTGATGATGACTCTGCGGCGGGAGGCCGTGTTGATGATGACTCTGCGGCGGGAGGCCATGTTGATGATGACTCTGCGGCGGGAGGCCGTGTTGATGATGACTCTGCGGTGGGAGGCCGTGTTGATGATGACTCTGCGGCGGGAGGCCGTGTTGATGATGACTCTGCGGCGGGAGGCCGTGTTGATGATGACTCTGCGGCGGGAGGCCGTGTTGATGATGACTCTGCGGCGGGAGGCCGTGTTGATGATGACTCTGCGGCGGGAGGCCGTGTTGATGATGACTCTGCGGTGGGAGGTTGTGTTGATGATGACTCTGCGGTGGGAGGTTGTGTTGATGATGACTCTGCGGTGGGAGGTTGTGTTGATGATGACTCTGCGGTGGGAGGCCGTGTTGATGATGACTCTGCGGTGGGAGGCCGTGTTGATGATGACTCTGCGGTGGGAGGCCGTGTTGATGATGACTCTGCGGCAGGAGGTTGTGTTGATGATGTCACTAATGTCTCTTTTTTTCTGTTTCTTCCAGTTTGAGGCACAATGACTACACGGTTGAGGTGAATGTTAACGACTACCTTGACATTTACTGCCCGCATTATAACGAGACGATGGCGGAGCACCGAATGGAGCAATATATTCTGTACATGGTCAACTATGAAGGCTACCGCTCCTGCAACACCAGCCACGGCTTCAAGCGCTGGGAATGTAACCGGCCGCACTCCCCGCACAGCCCCATCAAGTTCTCCGAGAAGTTTCAGCGGTACAGCGCCTTCTCACTGGGGTACGAGTTCCACGCGGGACACAACTACTACTACATCTGTGAGTACCGTGAACCCACATGGGGCCATTGTGCACATTCAGGGAACGTCCTGGTGAAGGAACGGATGCGTTATACTTTCTAAGCCTGTGGGAATGTTACACGTTGCCTTTGGTCCACAGAGGACGTGCGGTATGGTTCTGGTTCTTGTTCTATCTCTCCCTTTGTGAGCGCGCTGCCACAACGCTCTGTATACCGCTGTGTAATAATCTGAAAGGTTGGTACATACCTCCCCCTAGTGGCCAACATACTGAACTGCATGTGTAAGTGGTGCGGTGGATGGGACTCGCTGTGCCTGGGAGTCATTGCTGACATCCATCCTCCTAGATCGAAGACTCACACTGCAAAAGTGCAATGCCCTCAAACCAACTCACATGTGAGGGGGCACTGATCACTGCCAGGTGGGGGGAGGCTCCTGCTGCATTTATGTACCGTCCAGGTATGATCACGTATACTTTCGCCTTGCAGGAATCCTCCGGCTGCTGCTCCTGATCATCTCAATGTTTTGCATTTCTCTTATTGTTTTTTTCTTTTTCTTCAGCAACGCCAACTCACAACCACCGGCACTCCTGCCTGAAGATGAAGGTGTCCGTGTGCTGCTCAACCAGTGAGTGACCTGGGGAGAAGAATGGTTGCTGACTGTTGGGAGGGGATGATGATTGCTGACTGTTGGAAGGAGATGATGATTGCTGACTTTTGGGGGGGGGGGGGGGGGGGGGAATGATTGCTGATTGCTGACTTTGGGGGGGGGGGGGGGAGAATGATTGCTGACCTCTGGGGGGGGGATGATTGCTGACTTTGGGGGGGGGGGGAGAATGATTGCTGACTGTTGGGAGGGGATGATTGCTGACTTTGGTGGGGGGGGGGGGAGAATGATTGCTGACCTCTGGGGGGGGGGATGATTGCTGACTTTTGTGGGGGGGGGGGAGAATGATTGCTGACTGTTGGGAGGGGATGATTGCTGACTTTTGGGGAGGGGGGGAGAATGATTGCTGACTGTTGGGAGGGGGATGGTTGCTGACTTTGGTGGGGGGGGGAGAATGATTGCTTCCTGTTGGGAGGGGATGATGATTGCTGACTTTTGGGGGGGGGGGGGGAGAATGATTGCTGATTGCTGACTTTGGGGGGGGGGGGGGGAGAATGATTGCTGACCTTGGGGGGGGGGGGGGGGGGGGATGATTGCTGACTTTTGGGGGGGGGGGGGAGAATGATTGCTGACTGTTGGGAGGGGATGGTTGCTGACTTTGGTGGGAGGGGGGGGAGAATGATTGCTGACTTTTGTGGGGGGGGAGAATGATTGCTGACTTTTGGGGGGGGGGGAGAATGATTGCTGACTTTTGGGGGGCTGTGTCAGGTGGGTGGTAATGGTGTGGTCCTTCCCTGCAGCGTCTCATTCTGGAGAGAAGCACCCCCCCACCCTGCCCCAGTTCACGATAGGACCAGAGGTGAAGATAGAAGACCTCGGTGAGTCTGTGCTTGCTGGTGGCTTGCCGTCTCCCCATTCTTGTGTCATGGCCATTTTTCATAGTTCCTCACGGTGTCTGTGTGTGAATCGTACCCTACAGGGTGTGTAAGCCACACACCTGATTGGTGGTTTCAAGGCTCGTTCATGATGAGGGGTCTTATCTATATGGTGGTCTGCAGGCGCTCTCGTTCTTCGGTTTCAAGGATTGCAGCCAAGTATATTATGGGATTAGTGATTGAGACCTGACTGGCCGTGACTAAGACGCCGGCTTCATTGCTGCGGTTGGGGCATAGACTAGGATTGTTCTTGGCCAGCTCAACTATCAAACAAGCTGCACCCGCCTCATTTCACTCTTGCCATATTTAGCTGTTAATGCCGCCAGCGGGAGGCGTCAAAGGGCAAATCGGAGCTTCATGTTCTTGGGTTCAACACAACCCTGCCGCTTCTGGTCATAAATATAACCCCTCCTGGGTGTCCTGTAAGTAAAACCTGTTGAGTGCGGAACCTGTAGTCTGCCGCATGTGCCCTCCTCCTGTCTAACGGATTGTGACGCCAGCCTGTGACTTCCACTGGCCTCTCGGGACTGCAATGCCGGCCTATGCCTTCTGCCAGCTTCTCGGATTGCGACACCGGCCTATTGCAATCACCAACTTGTAGGCTTGACCCGTCTCTACCTGCTTGTCTAACTGCGAGCCCCAAACTGTGCCCTTCGCCTTCTTCTCGGACTGTGACTTCCGGCCTGTGTCCTCCACCTTCTTCTCGGACTGTGACTTCCGGCCTGTGCCCTCCACCTTCTTCTCGGACTGTGACTTCCGGCCTGTGCCCTCCACCTTCTTCTCGGACTGTGACTTCCGGCCTGTGCCTTCCACTTTCTTCTCGGACTGTGACTTCCGGCCTGTGCCCTCCGCCTTCTTCTCTGACTGTGACTCTCTGCCTGTCCCTCCGCCTGCCTCTCGGACTGCGACCTCTGGCTATGCCTTTCACCAGTTTCTTGGATTGTGACCCAGCCTGTGCCCTCCGCTTGCTTCTTGGACTGCGACGACTGCCTGTGTCCTCCACCTTCTTCTTGGACTGTGACTTCCGGCCTGTGCCTCCACGTTCTTCTCGGACTGTGACTTCCGGCCTGTGCCTTTCACTTTCTTCTCGGATTGTGACTTCCGGCCTGTGCCCTCTACCTTCTTCTCGGACTGTGACTTCCGGCCTGTGCCCTCTACCTTCTTCTCGGACTGTGACTCCCAGCCTGTGGTCCTCCACCTGATTCTCAGACTGTGACTCACTGCCTGTGGTTCACCGCCTGATTCGCAGACTATGACCACGGCTTGTGCCCTCCGCCTGCTTGTCGGAATGCGACCCCGACCCGTCTCCACCTGCTTTTCAGACTGCGACCCCGGTCTGTGCCCTCTGCCTGCCTCTCAGGGTCACTTTACACACACCAACTTATCTGTCCAGCTTCTGACCAACTTGCTGGTTGCAGTGAAACTATGGACACATTGTTACTTTTGTACACAGCCACAAATGGAACTATGTGTCCATGATTTCACTGCAACCAGCAAGTTGGTCAGAAGTTGGACAGATAAGTTGGTGTGTGTAAAGTGGCCCTCAGACTGACACCCGGTCCGTCTCCACCTGCCTCTCGGACTGACACCCCGACCTTCTTTCCTCCGCCTGCTTGTCAGACTGCAATCACGGCCCATCTCCACCTGCTTCTTGGACTGTGAGCCCCGGACTGTGCCCTCCACCTGCTTCTCGGACTGTGAGCCCCGGACTGTGCCCTCCACCTGCTTCTCGGACTGTGAGCCCCGGTCTGTGCCCTCCACCTGCTTCTCGGACTGCGAGCCCCGGCCTGTGCCCTCCACCTTCTTCTCGGACTGTGACTTCCGGCCTGTGCCCTCCACCTTCTTCTCGGACTGTGACTTTCGGCCTGTCCCCTCCGCCTTCTTTCTCGGACTGTGACTTCCGGCCTGTGCCTTCCACCTTCTTCTCGGACTGAGACTTCCGGCCTGTGCCCTCCACCTTCTTCTCGGACTGTGACTTCCGGCCTGTGCCCTCCACCTTCTTCTCGGACTGAGACTTCCGGCCTGTGCCTTCCACCTTCTTCTCGGACTGTGACTTCCGGCCTGTGCCTTCCACCTTCTTCTCGGACTGAGACTTCCGGCCTCTGCCTCCACCTTCTTCTCGGACTGAGACTTCCGGCCTGTGTCCTCCACCTTCTTCTTGGACTGTGACTTCCGGCCTGTGCCCTCCACCATCTTCTCGGACTGTGACTTCCGGCCTGTGCCTTCCGCCTTCTTCTCGGACTGTGACTTCCGGCCTGTGCCTTCCGCCTTCTTCTCGGACTGTGACTCTCTGGCTATGCCTTTCACCAGTTTCTTGGATTGTGACCCTAGTCTGTGCCCTCCACCTTCTTCTTGGACTGCGACGACGGCCTGTGCCCTCCACCTGCTTCTTGGACTGTGACTCCCCGCCTGTGGTCCTCCGCCTGATTCTTGGACTGTGACTCTGCCTGTGGTTCACCGCCTGAGTCTCAGACTATGACCACGGCTTGTGCCCTCCGCCTGCTTGTCGGAATGCGACCCCGACCCATCTCCACCTGCTTTTCAGACTGCGACCCCGGTCTGTGCCCTCTGCCTGCCTCTCAGGGTCACTTTACACACACCAACTTATCTGTCCAACTTCTGACGAACTTGCTGGTTGCAGTGAAATAACGGACACATTGCTCCATTTTGTGGCTGTGTACAAAAGTAACTGTGTCCACACGCAAAGATTTTAAGCCCGATATCGTGTAAGCGATCTCCTTTTTGATCGCTTAAGCGATATCGTTTTGGCATCGTTGCATGTAATCAAGCGATTTTACTATGTAAAATCGCTTGATCGTGACATCGCAGATCTGAGCTCCGGAGCTCAGATCTAGCGATGAACGATGGCACGATCTGCTTCATCGTGGTGTATGACACCACGATGAACGATCTCCCAGCGGCAGAGCCTATGCTGGGAGATGGTAACTATGGTACACGTCGGGTTACTAAGCGCCGCGCGGTGCCTAGTAACCTGATGTGTACCATAGTAACCAGCGAGATCGCGGCTCCACATCGCTGGTGAGTCTGTGTGACATCTCACCAGCGATGTGAGCGATATTGTAAGCGATCGCTAGCGATATCTTAGCGTGTGACGGCCGCTTAAAGTGGCCCTCAGACTAACACGCCGGTCCGTCTCCACCTGCCTCTCGGACTGTGCCCTCCACCTGCTTCTCGGACAGCGAGGCCCGGACTGTGCCCTCCACCTGCTTCTCGGACAGCGAGGCCCGGACTGTGCCCTCCACTGCTTCTCGGACAGCGAGGCCCGGACTGTGCCCCCACCTGCTTCTCGGACTGTGCCCCCACTGCTTCTCGGACTGTGCCCCCACCTGCTTCTCGGACTGGCCCACTGCTTTCGGACTGTGCCCCCACCTGCTTCTCGGACAGCGAGGCCCGGACTGTGCCCCCACCTGCTTCTCGGACAGCGAGGCCCGGACTGTGCCCCCACCTGCTTCTCGGACAGCGAGGCCCGGACTGTGCCCTCACCTGCTTCTCGGACACGAGGCCGGACTGTGCCCCCACCTGCTTCTCGGACAGAGGCCCGACTGTTGCCCTCCCACCTGCTTCTCGGACTGCCACGCCCGGACTGTGCCCCCACCTGCTTCTCGGACAGCGAGGCCCGGACTGTGCCCCCACCTGCTTCTCGGACTGTGCCCCCCACCTGCTTCTGGACTGTGCCCCCCCTGCTTCTCGGACTGTGCCCCCACCTGCTTCTCGGACTGTGCCCCCCACCTGCTTCTCGGACTGTGCCCCCCACTGCTTCTCGGACTGTGCCCCCCACCTGCTTCTCGGACAGCGAGGCCCGGACTGTGCCCCACCTGCTTCTCGGACAGCGAGGCCGGACTGTGCCCCCACCTGCTTCTCGGACAGCGAGGCCCGGACTGTGCCCCCACCTGCTTCTCGGAGCATGTGCCCCCACCTGCTTCTCGGACTGTGCCCCCCACCTGCTTCTCGGACTGTGCCTCCCCACCTGCTTCTCGGACGTGGGCCCCTGCCACCTGCTTCTCGGACTGTGCCCCCACCTGCTTCTCGACCGGGACTGTGCCCCCCACCTGCTTCTCGGAACGCAGGCCCGGACTGTGCCCCCACCTGCTTCTCGGACAGCGAGGCCCGGACTGTGCCCCCACCTGCTTCTCGGACAGCGAGGCCCGGACTGTGCCCCCCACCTGCTTCTCGGACACAGTGCATGCCCCCACTGTTCTCGGACGCGAGGCCGGACTGTGCCCCCACCTGCTTCTCGGACAGCGAGGCCGGACTGTGCCCCCCACCTGCTTCTCGGACAGCGAGGCCGGACTGTGCCCCCACCTGCTTCTCTCGGACAGCGAGGCCCGGACTGTGCCCCCACTGCTTCTCGGACTGTGCCCCCCACTGCTCTCGGACTGTGCCCCCCACCTGCTTCTCGGACTGTGCCCCCCACCTGCTTCTCGGACAGCGGGCCCCACTGCCTGGACTGTGCCCCCACCTGCTTCTCGGACAGCGAGCGCCCGGACTGTGCCCTCCACCTGCTTCTCGGTTGACAGCGAGGCCCGGACTGTGCCCTCCACCTGCTTCTCGGACAGCGAGGCCCGGACTGTGCCCTCCACCTGCTTCTCGGACAGCGTGCCCCCGACGTGCCCTGGCTTCCACCCTGCTTTCTCCTGGACAGCGAGGCCCGGACTGTGCCCTCCACCTGCTTCTATTCTCGGAGTCAGCGGTGCCGGACTGTGCCCCCACCTGCTTTCGAGGCACTGTGCCCCCACCTGCTTCTCGGACAGCGAGGCCGGACTGTGCCCTCCACCTGCTTCTCGGAAGCGAGGCCGGACTGTGCCCCACTGCTTCTCGCCGAGGCCGGACTGTGCCCCCCACCTGCTTCTCGGACGAGGCCCGGACTGTGCCTCCCACCTGCTTCTCGGACAGCGACTGGCCCCACGACTCGTGCCTCCACCTGCTTCTCGGACGGCAGCCGGGACTGTGCCCCCACCTGCTTCTCGGACTGTGCCCGTCCACCTGCTTCTCGGACAGCGAGGCCCGGACTGTGCCCTCCACCTGCTTCTCGGACAGCGAGGCCCGGACTGTGCCCTCCACCTGCTTCTCGGACTGTGATCCCATCACATATCTGCTTTGCTTTTGGTGACAAGGTCTTGCTCTCCTCCTCTCACATTTTCCCTCCTTTATTTCAGGTAACTTTAATCCCGAGATCCCCAAGGTGGAGAAGAGCATCAGCGGGACGAGCCCGAAGCGAGAACACTTACATTTGACGGTGGCCGTCTCTCTGCTCCTCATGACTCTCTTGGCGTCTTAGTTTTCTTGTTTCAGGACTGAAGACCTCGGAGCTGGAAAATGACCATGAACTCCACAGTCAGAACTCTGTCCGGACTGCGCGGGTTGGGGCGCGGCTGACGGGAGGAGCAGCATCCGCCATCTCATTTTTTTACATTTTAATCTTTGTTTTATAAAGACGACCTGCGGCACTAAGATCACAACTCAGACCCTGAGATCATGTGATTGTTCATTAATCCGCAGGAGCCTGCTCCGTCCCGGCCCCGACGTTCAGCCACCACTACGGGCTGTTATTACTTGAGTGCCTACGCCCACTAGGTTCCTGCGAGGACTGGACGCACGCCGAGTGCAGGACCTTGGGGTGACAACAGACCATCGGATTAGTCAGCCTTACCGTCCCCAGTTGATATTTTTTTTTCCATTTCTCCTGGACCCTGTGGATGTTTTCTGTATCATCTTTCGCCCAGATTATCGCCAGCCTCATGGATTTACCCGGCCCAAGTGCATTGAGCACAGTAGCAGAACACTTTTCGTACCAAATGTCCCGCTCTACCACTTTCTGGTGCCATATTGTGTACTTCTCCTCCCTCCAGTCCTCCCTATATCAATAAGCCAACCTGATGCAATGGACGATAAGACTGTGATATTGGCGGAGGTACCAGACCCAGAATTTGGGTCAGCTGCCAGGACTAGATGTACAGTCATTGACCAACGTTCCCTATATCAGATGTAGCAGAGTCTGGACGCTGCAGACGGAGCGCTCACATCTGGTCACAACTCTACTCAATCACACCTGTGAGATGGGAGGAAATTGCACTAAATTACCCCGACACCTGGGACGTCCACTACTCCGTAGTCAATAATCTCCAACGTGAAGATGAACCAGCGCATCTGTAAAACAGCAGGGCCCCGCTGTACAAAGCCGTCTGAGGAGAGCAGCATGCAGGAGACAGAAAGGCGTTGTATATACATATCTATCTATATTGTATGTATACCGTCCCCGCGATGATGTATACATTGTCCCTTCTGACTGAACTGTAAATACAAGTGTTGTCTTCTATGAAGGCACGTCTCCACCTATGCAATGCACAGACACTTTGAGAATAAATATCAGACTGACCTTTTTATGAACGGCATCGGCTGTGATTTTCATATAATGCTGTAAACCTAGAAAATGAATAAAAGAACAAACCTGACTAGTCACTTGTACGTGTGAGGGAGGGGGAGGAACAAGGCGCAAGCCCAACATCAGTCCTGCCCTCGGCCGTAGGTTAGTGTTTAATCATACTGGACACATCCACTATCTCCACACCTCACTCATCAGGTGTACACAACACATCCACAGTTCCCCGTATCCTTATCTGGAATACCCAACACATCCACAGTTCCCCGTATCCTTATCTGGAATACCCAACGCATCCACAGTTCCCCGTATCCTTATCTGGAATACCCAACGCATCCACAGTTCCCCGTATCCTTATCTGGAATACCCAACGCATCCACCGTTCCCGTATCCTTATCTGGAATACCCAACGCATCCACCGTTCCCGTATCCTTATCTGGAATACCCAACGCATCCACCGTTCCCAGATCCTTATCTGGAATACCCAACGCATCCACCGTTCCCAGATCCTTATCTGGAATACCCAACGCATCCACCGTTCCCAGATCCTTATCTGGAATACCCAACGCATCCACAGTTCCCGTATCCTTATCTGGAATACCCAACGCATCCACCGTTCCCGTATCCTTATCTGGAATACCCAACACATCCACCGTTCCCGTATCCTTATCTGGAATACCCAACACATCCACCGTTCCCGTATCCTTATCTGGAATACCCAACACATCCACCGTTCCCGTATCCTTATCTGGAATACCCAACACATCCACCGTTCCCAAATCCTTATCTGGAATACCCAACACATCCACCGTTCCCAGATCCTTATCTGGAATACCCAACACATCCACAGTTCCCAAATCCTTATCTGGAATACCCAACACATCCACAGTTCCAGAATCCTTATCTGGAATACCCAACACATCCACAGTTCCCAGATCCTTATCTGGAATACCCAACACATCCACAGTTCCCAGATCCTTATCTGGAATACCCAACACATCCACAGTTCCCAGAATCCTTATCTGGAATACCCAACACATCCACAGTTCCCAGAATCCTTATCTGGAATACCCAACACATCCACAGTTCCCAGAATCCTTATCTGGAATACCCAACACATCCACAGTTCCCGTATCCTTATCTGGAATACCCAACACATCCACCGTTCCCGTATCCTTATCTGGAATACCCAACACATCCACAGTTCCCATATGTTATCTGGAATACC
The DNA here is from genome assembly GCA_033576535.1 of Allobates femoralis. NCBI lineage: Eukaryota > Metazoa > Chordata > Amphibia > Anura > Aromobatidae > Allobates > Allobates femoralis. Next base: position 119,704,323 of record JARQOC010000012.1, on the reverse strand, counting down.
CAACACATCCACTGTTCCCGTATCCTTGTCTGGAATATCCAACACATCCACCGTTCCCGCATCTTTTATCTGGAATACCCGACCCATTCAAGGTCTCTGCACCCCTTTAGTCTGGAATACATGACACAACCATGGCCCCTCTTGTCTGGAAAAACTCAACACATCCATGGGCTTCGTGTCCTTTTTGTTTGGAATGCCCAACATATCCCCACTCCCCTCTCATCTGGAATACCTGACATATTAAAGGTCTCTGCACCCCTCTCGTCTGGAATACCCAACACATCCACAGTCCCTGTGCCCCTCTCAGAAGGAATACCTGGCACACCCACGCCCTCTTGTCTGGAATACCCGACACATCCTCAAGCCCCTCTCGTCTGGAATACCGGACACATCCACTGTCCTCGAGCCCCTCTCGTCTGGAATACCTGACACATCCACTGTCCTCGAGCCCCTCTCATCTGGAATACCTGACACATCCACTGTCCTCGAGCCCCTCTCATCTGGAATACCCGACACATCCACTGTCCTCGAGCCCCTCTCATCTGGAATACCCGACACATCCACTGTCCTCGAGCCCCTCTCATCTGGAATACCCGACACATCCACTGTCCTCGGGTCCCTCTCGTCTGGAATACCTGACACATCCACTGTCCTCGAGCCCCTCTCATCTGGAATACCGACACATCCACTGTCCTCGAGCCCCTCTCATCTGGAATACCCGACACATCCACTGTCCTCGAGCCCCTCTCATCTGGAATACCCGACACATCCACTGTCCTCGAGCCCCTCTCATCTGGAATACCCGACACATCCACTGTCCTCGAGCCCCTCTCATCTGGAATACCCGACACATCCACTGTCCTCAGGTCCCTCTCGTCTGGAATACCTGACACATCCACTGTCCTCGAGCCCTCTCGTCTGGAATACCTGACACATCCACTGTCCTCGAGCCCCTCTCATCTGGAATACCTGACACATCCACTGTCCTCGAGCCCCTCTCATCTGGAATACCCGACACATCCACTGTCCTCGAGCCCACTCATCTGGAATACCTGACACATCCACTGTCCTCGAGCCCCTCTCGTCTGGAATACCTGACACATCCACTGTCCTCAGGTCCCTCTCGTCTGGAATACCTGACACATCCACTGTCCTCAGGTCCCTCTCGTCTGGAATACCTGACACATCCACTGTCCTCAGGTCCCTCTCGTCTGGAATACCTGACACATCCACTGTCCTCAGGTCCCTCTCGTCTGGAATACCTGACACGTCCACTGTCCTCAGGTCCCTCTCGTCTGGAATACCTGACACATCCACTGTCCTCGAGCCCCTCTCGTCTGGAATACCTGACACATCCACTGTCCTCGAGCCCCTCTCGTCTGGAATACCTGACACATCCACTGTCCTCGAGCCCTCTCGTCTGGAATACCTGACACATCCACTGTCCTCGAGCCCCTCTCGTCTGGAATACCTGACACATCCACTGTCCTCGAGCCCCTCTCGTCTGGAATACCTGACACATCCACTGTCCTCGAGCCCCTCTCGTCTGGAATACCTGACACATCCACTGTCCTCGAGCCCCTCTCGTCTGGAATACCTGACACATCCACTGTCCTCGAGCCCCTCTCGTCTGGAATACCTGACACATCCACTGTCCTCGAGCCCCTCTCGTCTGGAATACCTGACACATCCACTGTCCTCGAGCCCCTCTCGTCTGGAATACCTGACACATCCACTGTCCTCGGGCCCCTCTCGTCTGGAATACCTGACACATCCACTGTCCTCGGGCCCCTCTCGTCTGGAATACCTGACACATCCACTGTCCTCGGGCCCCTCTCGTCTGGAATACCTGACACATCCACTGTCCTCGGGCCCCTCTCGTCTGGAATACCTGACACATCCACTGTCCTCGGGCCCCTCTCGTCTGGAATACCCGACACATCCACTGTCCTCGGGCCCCTCTCGTCTGGAATACCCGACACATCCACGGTCCTCGGGCCCCTCTCGTCTGGAATACCGACACATCCACGGTCCTCGGGCCCCTCTCGTCTGGAATACAGACACATCCACGGTCCACGTGCCCCTCTCCTCTGGAATACAGATATATTATTATATGGCACTTTACATATGGAAAGGGCAGACGAGGACAAGTGCAATATGTATGGACAGCTGAGACGAACAGGTACAGGAGTGGAGATAGGACCCTGTCTGCGAGAGCGCAAAGTCTGAGGGATGGGTGGATATACAGTAGGAGGGGGTAGTGCCGGTCGTGAGACTGGGTGGACTGGGTCTCATTGTAGGTTTGTCGGAAGAGATATCCCTGAGGAAGGAGCTCAGATGTGGCTCCGAAACGCGTAGGAGAGAAAGAATAAGGGAAGTTTTATTGAAGCATTGCCTTCCTTGTGATCCTTCTATGTCACACCAGCGCGGACCGTGGTACACCTCTTCCTAACTACAGATGGATTAGTCAGGCAGTGGAGTTGAGGATAGATTGGAGAGGTGCAAGGGAGGTAGCGGGTAGGCTAGTAAGCAGGAGGTTGCAGTAGTCAAGGCGGGAGATGATGAGAGCATGAATAAGTGTTTTGGTAGTGTCGTGGTCAAGGAAAGTGCAAATCTGGAAAATGTTTTTGAGCTGGAGGTGGCGAGGGCTTGGATGTGGGGCTTGAAGCAAAGGGAAGAGTCAGGGATTACCCCGAGGCACTTGGTGTAGGGGACTGGGGAGAGTGAGTAGTTGTTGAGAAGGATGGATAGGTCGGGTAGTGGGGTTGAGCAACTTGGGGGGGAAGACGCCAGGTTCAGCTTAAGGATGTGGGCAGAGAGGAAGGATGAGATGGCGGACAGGCATTGTGGAATTTTGGATAGTAGGGAGGTGATGTCTGGCCCAGACAGGTAGATCAGGGTGTCGTCGGTGTAGAGATGGTACTGAAAGCCATGGGGCTAAATGAATTGCCCTAGTCCGAGAGTGTAGATGGAGAAGAGTTGTGGTCCCAGAACCGAGCCCTGGGGGACCCCAACAGATGGAGGTGTGGGAGTGGGTGACGCTGAAAGTCTGCTCTGTTAGGTATGAGGAGATCCAGGAGAGGGCGAGCTAGCTGGTATTTTCTGACTAAAACCAGTCACACTACATCACTGACTGGTAACCCCAACTTGTGATTTTACTTTAAAAAAAAAAAAATGCTTTGTCCCAATTAATTTGCACAGCACTGTAAGTGAAAAGTTGAAGGGATGGGTTAGGGTTGGGATGAAGACAAAGGTGACGTTGGATATGAGGTGCGATGGGAGCGGGCCGTGGGTGCTGCTGGTAAGGTGTGACTGACAGAAGGGAGGAGAGCTGATCTTCACTTATGGGGGAGAAGCAGCTGATGGATGGAGAGGGCAGTATAGGTGAGAGGGGAAGCTGTGGGGACAGTGGGTCAAAGCTGTCTCTACTTTTATCAATCTTCTTCTTGAAGCAGGAGGCAATGTCCTCAGCAGAGATGAGGGGGAGGGAGGAGGAGCAGGTGGGCGGAGTAGGGAATTGGAGGTTTTGAAAAGCTGTTTGGGACTGTGGGACAGGGAGGTTATTAGGGATGAGAAAGAGGCTGGTTTGGCGGCAGCGAGTGCGGCCTTCAAGTCAGTGAGGGACTGTTTAAACAAAGCGAAGTGCACAGTGGAGTGGGACTTTTTCCATCTCCTCTTGGCGATCCTAGAAGCCCGTCTAAGGTCTTTAGTGCAGGTGGTGTGCCAGGGTTACCTGTATGTGAGGGGGGCGGCTAAGTCTAGGGCCGCAGTTACTGTGCTGTTATAGGGTGGTGGCAGCGTCTGTGTCGCGTATGGAAGCTATGTCAATGAGGGGGGAGGAGGGATTCTGAGAAGGAGTGTAAATAGGTGTGTTTTAGGTTTCTGCGTGGATGACGGAGTTTGCGGAGTGGGGGTAGTGTAGTAGGGAGGAGAAAGTCATTAGATTTTGGTCAGACAGGGGGAAGGGTGAGTTGGAGAGGTTAGTAAGGGAGCAAAAGCGGGTGAAGATGATGTCCAGCGTGTGGCCATCATTGTGAGTGGCCGCAGAGGACCATTGGGAGGTATTCAGTGAAAGAAGTTTAGAGGCGGCTGGATGGGGAGTGTTAATAGGGGTATTGAAATTATGATGATAGTGGAGATGTCTACAGAAAGGAAGTGAAGTAGCCAGGTGGTGAAATGGTTAAGGAAGGAGGTGGTGGATCCAGGGCGGCGGTAAATGAAGGCCAGCTGAAGGTTACAGGGAGAGAAGATGCAGACAGAGTGGGCTTCGAAAGAGGGGAGAGTAGCGGAGGGAGGCGGCGGAATAGGGGTGAAGGAGCAGGTGTTGGACAGGAGTAAGCAAACTCCTCCACCATGTTTGTTTTTGTTGGGGGAGTGGGAAAGACTGAGTCCACCATAAGAGAGTGCAGCAGGGGATACTGAGTCAGGGGGTGAGCCAGGTTTCAGTGATGCTAAGGAATGAGAGTTTGTTAGAAATAAAGAGGTCATGGATGAATGGGAGTTTGTAGCAGAGTGCGCCAGGTAGAGACTGGGGGAGCAGGGGCTGGAGGAATGGGTATAAGGTTGTTAAGGTTGTGAAGGCTAGTGATGGGTCGTGGGTACAGGGTAGAAGTGACTGGGGATGTGGTGGGGGGACCAGGATTAGGGGAAAAGTCACCAGCAAGTAGGAGGAGCAGGGAGAGGGTTAGAAGGTGGGGGCAGGAGCGTTTACATGGCGGGCGTGCCTGTTTGAAGACAGAGGATTGAAAGTGAATGAACAGTCCAGAGGAGGGGGTGAGATGACTACTTCGTTGCTGGGGAGGGATAAGTGGGAGTAGAATGAAGTGCAGAAGGATGAGAGAGTGAAAAGAAGCGGAAACATTGTATATGATGAGCAGTGCTAGGATGCAGCAGGAGATGAGAGGCAGCAGGGGGGCAGAAGTAGTCAGGGCTTTGTTGCAGCGGGAAGGTGAGCTATAGTGATGGAGTCAAGGCAGGTCAAGACCAAGTGCACAACACCAAGTCAGGACACATGCACAGCATGTGGGGATGAAATATGGCAGTTGGATGGGATGCAGCCAGGGAACAGATGTAGCGAGGGGGATGTGCAATGATGATCAGATCATACTGAGTCGGACAAATGCACAGCACCCAGGAATGAGATGCAGCAGGGGGATGAGATGGAGCCAGGGATCATATACTGCGGGTGGTCAGAAGCAGCTGGGGGATGTGCAATACAGATGACTTCATACAAATCCAGACAAATGCCCAGCACATAGGAACGAGGATGAGATGCAGCAGGGGGATGCGATGTAGCCGGGGGTCAGAAGCAGTGAGAAGATGTGGAGTAGTGGTAAAGTCGTGACTGGGTGCAGGGTAATGGCCATTTTCGGCTAGTGCTGGCTGACGGCAGGATCCGATGATGACATGTGGCAGGGCGGCCAGCCTGATTTGCTTGGTGTTTCCATTGTCGTGTGTCTGCAATGGAGGCCGGTGATCCAGGGGATGGGAAGGGTCCTGGTCAGGGATGAGTAGCAACGGGATGCAGGGGTAGTAGATGGGAGCATCTCGTCCCTTCATACGATCCACGGGCCGGGCACGGTCCCCGCTCCCCTCTCGTCTGGAATACAAAACATCCATGATCTCCATTCCCCTTTCGTCTGGAATACCCAACACATCCATAGACCCTATGCCCCTCTTGTCTAGAATACATGACGCATCAACGGTCAACGCTCCTCTCATTTGGAATACCCAACTCTGCAAGGTCTCCACACCTGTCTGATTTTGAATACCCAACACATCCACGGACCCCACGCCCCTCTTGTCTAGAATACACAACACATCCAAAGTCCCCATGCTCCTATCGCTTGGAATACCCGACACAACCACTGTCATATGGAATACCTGGCACATCCACGTTCCCCTCTAGACTGGAATACACAACACCTCCACAGTCCCCCGCACCCTTCTCTTCTGGAATACCCAACATATCCACGGTCCGCGTGCCCCTCTCGTCTGGAATACCTGACAACCATCGTCCTTGCATCCCTCTTCACAGGAATACCCAACACTTCCACGATCTCCGCACCCCTCTCATCTGGAATACCTGACGCATTGATGGTCCCAAAGCCCCTCTCATAAGGAATACACAACATCCATGGTCCCTGCACCCTTCCCATCTGGAATACCCAACATATCACCCTTCCCCATGCTCCTATTGTCGACGCACCACTGTTCCCGTGCCCCTCTTGAATAGAATACCCGACACATCCACAGTCCCCACGTCCCTCTTGTCTACAGTATATGATACATTCACAGTCCTCCTGCTCCTCTTGTTTGGACAACCTGACATATCACCAGTCCTCATGCCCCTGTCATCTGCGATACTTGACGCATCCACGGTCCAAGTGCCTCTCTTGTATGGAATACCCAACACATCCACGATCCCCGTGTCCCTTCTCGTCTGGAATACATGACACATCCAGTCTTCACGTCCTTGTTTGGTACACCCAACATATCCCCGTGTCCCTCTTATCTGAAATACATGACACATCCACTATCCCTGCGCCTTTGTCACGTGGAGTCCATGACTGTCCCTGTGCCCCTCTTGTTTGGAATGTCCCACACATCCCAGTCTGAAATGTAAAACACATCCACAGTCCATCTTGCACCCTTTATCGTGTATATTATCTAGCACATCATCTTTCCTCATACCTTTGTCGAGCCCACTGGGACGAGAGTACTCGATACCGGACCGCGTCTGCTACTGGGGAAGTCACGGGTGGTCCTGGTCCGGACCGTGTCTTGGGCCCTGGCAAATAAAAGGGTGTATTTACAGGGGAGAATAGTCTATCGTGACGCCACCCACCATGTGCAGCCAGTGATGGGGCCGCCGCTGCTGCAGAACCTCCGGGGATGATGTAGTGGCAGCATAGATGATATAGTTCCAGTGGGTAGAACTGTATTCCCCGGGGCAGTGATGGTATAGTCTATAATGGATATGGATGGTGGAGACGGGGGTTAAAGAACACACACTCACGTTTTGTAGTAAAAGGTGCAATTCTCCTCTTCTCCTGTTGCTGCAGCTTCTTCTAATCCGTGTGCAGAGCTGACAGGCTTGTAGCTCTGCAGGTAGGATCCCTCTGCTGCTGGATGTAAGGCAAAGGTTGCAATCAATACACAGACTCACAGTTTTGCTGTTTTCCAGGTCTTTACTGCAGATGTTGTTGCAGATTACAGTCCACGGAGTCTGTAATGGGGATAGGCCAGTGATGGCGAACCTATGACACGCGTGTCAGCACTGACACGCGAAGCCATTTTCAGTGACACGCGGCCGCCGGAGAAACTAGACTCGCTATTTGGATAAAAACCACAGACACAGACACAGCAGCAAAAAACTGTTGCGAGTCGGGTTTCCGACACGGCAATGCGAGCGCTTTCCGAGACATCTGCGATTTGTAAATCTCACACTACTCGCTTCCCCATTCATTAACATTGGACTCGCTAGACTCGCAACGAGTAGCGAGTCCTGGGCTCGGACTCGCTAGACTAGAGTCAAGCGATTCCGAGTTAGGACTCGCCCATCACTAACTACAGCTGAGGAAAAAAAAATGTGCTGGAGGTCTGTAGCCAGAACAGCAGAGCTCTGGCACAGAGCGTCTAGTCCTGGGACTTCCGGTAGGGCGGCGGAACTTCTGGCTGGCGCAGCAGGGAGCAGCGGAACGCTGTGGGGGACGCATATCTGAGGCCCTGTGATCGCTGTCTGGAGGTCCAGTGATTACTACAGCAACCATCCTCGAGTCCAGTGAAAGGTTCTGGGCAGAATCTGGGGTGTCATGAATGTGTGATTGGCCATTACTGAGATAAGTGAGGCGGAGGCTGGAAGAGGCCTGTGCTATGGGTGCCATTTCCCGCCATTGATTTACATAAGGAACGCCATCTTGCAGCATAGTACAGACTCCATTTCACCAATATTATTGTTGCGCACCCTATTAATCCCTATTTCTGCTTATTAACTCTGCCCTTTCCTAAAAGACAGTTAACCCCTAATTGCCTGCAGGGCTGTCTATAAATCTTCTGTCACTGCCCCTCTTATGGAGAAGCCAAAAAAAACAAGGTTAAGTAAAGGAAGTGGTAGTAGTAGCAGTAGCCGACCCTTTCAAGAGACATGGACTGAGATGTATGGCATTATAGAAAAAAATGGCAGATCATTTTGCGTTCTATGTAGTGAAACGGTAGTAAGCAGAACGTGGAATATAAATAGACATTTTGACAGATAACCTTAGTAGCGCTTGCTTGGCCTTGAAGTGTACAAAATACCAACCTTCAATTGAAGATTTAGCCAATGAAATTCAGCAACAAAAAAGTCACTAAATCAGTGATGGCGAACCTGTGGCAGTCCAGCTGTTGCTGTTGCTGTTGCTGTTGCTGGACTGCCACAGGTTCGCCATCACTGGAAGAATTCCCCCTCCCCCTCACTTATCTTAGTTCATGGCACCCCACACAGGTTAAATAACAGCAAGACCAACAAAAGAAACCAACTGACAGATTAACAAAGAAGTCACTAAGCAGGTAAGTTAAATAATTATACATATTTGTTATTTAAACTATAAATATCGTAAAATTAGGGGTTTTTTTCTCAAGGTGACACACCACCCGATTTATGCGCGGTTTTTTGGCTAATTTTGACACACCAAGCTCAAAAGGTTGCCCATCACTGGGCTAGGCTCCTCCCCCCTCTCCGGGTTCTCAGCTTCCTCGTGCTGCGCTGTGTGTGTGTCCTGGCTGCTGCTTATAGCTGAGCTGCTGGGACTTCTCACTCTTTCTCTGTGTTCTGCTGGTACCACTTGGCTAGGCAACTTGAGTCCTCTGTGCTGTGCTGACCCCGCTGTGTTGCTTTGCACTGGTACTGTGGCTGTCTAGAGACCCCTCTATTCCTGGATCCACCGTGCTGTGTGTCAGTCACAGTACCAGATCCGGTGTCCATTCTGTGCGCTCTTCTGGGGCGAGTAATGGTTTCTCTCAAGCTCCCAGACGTGTTCTTCAGTCTTTAGTTCTCCTTTCCTCAGACCCTCGCTTGGCCTGCACTGAGCTAACTCTGCTCTAACTGTGCTCTTCACAGCCCTGCTCTGAGCTGAACTTCTCTGCACTGTTCTCCTGAGCTGTTCTGAGCTCTTCCTCATGAGCAGAAGTATTTAAGAGAGCAGGTTGTGCTCCACCTCCTGGCCCAGAGGTGCTAGTGTTTGTCAGTGTGTAGTGGAGAGGTAACCCATGTGATGTTATTGTGGCACATTAACCCATGGGGTGCCACACCTTTCTACTTCAATATCTGATATATTCACAATTCCTGCACCCCCTGATCTGCAGTTCCCAAAGCCTCCACAGTCCCACGGGTCTCTCTTATCTGGAATACACAACATCCATGATCTTCACTCCCCTCTTGTCTGAAATACCTAACAAATCCACGATCCCCGCGTCCCTCTAGTCTGGAATACCCGAAATATCCACAATCCCTGTGTACCTCTAGTCTGGAATACCCGACATATCCAGAATCCCTGAGTCCCTCTCGTCTGGATACCCGACACATCCATGATCCCCCCGTCCCTATAGTCTGGAATACCCGACACATCCACAATCCCCGCGTACCTCTAGTCCGGAATACCCGACATCCACAATCCCCGCACACTCTCTAGTCTGGAATACCCAACACATCAGCGTCCCTCTTGTCTGTAATACCCGACACATCCACGATCCCCGCGTCCCTCTAGTCTGGAATACCCGACACATCCACAATCCCCGCGTCCCTCTAGTCTGGAATACCCAACACAGCTGCGTCCCTCTAGTCTGGAATACCCGACACATCCACAGTCCCTGCGTCCCTCTAGTCTGGAATACCCAACACATCCACAGTCCCTGCGTCCCTCTAGTCTGGAATACCCGACACATCCATGATCCCCGCGTCCCTCTAGTCTGGAATACCCGACACATCCACAGTCCCTGCGTCCCTCTAGTCTGGAATACCCGACACATCCACGATCCCCGCGTCCCTCTAGTCTGGAATACCCGACACATCCACAATCCCCGCGTCCCTTTTGTCTGGAATACTCTTGCAGTAAGTCTATAGACTGTTTACCTTTTGCCTGTAATCTATGACCCAGGGGTAAATCTATGGTTCCTGCGTCCCTCTTTCCTGTAATACATGACTAATTTGGGGTGAACAGACGTCCCCGTGTTCCGCTTGCCTGTAATACCTGACAATCAATGGGCTCTGTTGGCTCTTCTCCTTGGTATATCACCTGAGCCTGTGTTCTCACTGCCCGGTCAGGAGTCTATGCCACCTCCTTACACCCAGAATCTGGGAAAGTCTGGAGTCTGCCATTCTCATAACCAGCTGATGAGCGGCGCCCTTCACCCACCTCACCATGTCTGATGACCTTGGAGCCTGGCCATACCCATGTACATGCCAGAAGCCGTGCACCTCGCCAGCTATTCCAGACACTCCATGTCCTTCTCACAAGCCCCAGACCCCACAGCCTGCACCGGACTCATTATATTGTCAAGTTACATTAACGCTAATATTTATTGTCCGCGTGCGCAACAGATCACCCAGAATAACGGAGGTTTACAGCAGAGCTTTATCTCACCAGCAGAGGGAGCCATGATCTCACTGTACTGCAGCAGTATGTGATGTCACCAGCAGAGGGAGCCATGATCTCACTGTACTGCAGCAGTATGTGATGTCACCAGCAGAGGGCACCATGATCTCACTGTACTGCAGCATTACGTGATGTCACCAGCAGAGGGCACCATGATCTCACTGTACTGCAGCAGTATGTGATGTCACCAGCAGAGGGAGCCATGATCTCACTGTACTTAAGCAATATGTGATATCACCAGCAGAGGGAGGCAATATGTGATATCACCAGCAGAGGGAGCCATGATCTCACTGTACTGCAGCAGTATGTGATATCACCAGCAGAGGGAGCCAAGATCTCACTGTACTTAAGCAATATGTGATATCACCAGCAGAGGGAGGCAATATGTGATATCACCAGCAGAGGGCACCATGATCTCACTGTACTGCAGCAGTATGTGGTATCACCTGCAGAGGGCACCATGATCTCACTGTACTGCAGCAGTATGTGATATCACCAGCAGAGGGCACCATGATCTCACTGTACTGCAGCATTATGTGATATCACCAGCAGAGGGAGCCATGATCTCACTGTACTGCAGCATTATGTGATATCACCAGCAGAGGGCACCATGATCTCCCTGTCCTGCAGCAGTATGTGATATCACCAGCAGAGGGAGCCATGATCTCACTGTACTGCAGCAGTATGTGATGTCACCAGCAGAAGGAGCCATGATCTCACTGTACTGCAGCAGTATGTGATGTCACCAGCAGAGGGAGCCATGATCTCACTGTACTGCAGCAGTATGTGATGTCACCAGCAGAGGGAGCCATGATCTCACTGTACTGCAGCAGTATGTGATATCACCAGCAGAGGGAGCCATGATCTCACTGTACTGCAGCAGTATGTGATGTCACCAGCAGAGGGAGCCATGATCTCACTGTACTGCAGCAGTATGTGATGTCACCAGCAGAGGGAGCCATGATCTCACTGTACTGCAGCAGTATGTGATGTCACCAGCAGAGGGAGCCATGATCTCACTGTACTGCAGCAGTATGTGATGTCACCAGCAGAGGGAGCCATGATCTCACTGTACTGCAGCAGTATGTGATGTCACCAGCAGAGGGAGCCATGATCTCACTGTACTGCAGCAGTATGTGATGTCACCAGCAGAGGGAGCCATGATCTCACTGTACTGCAGCAGTATGTGAGGTCACCAGCAGAGGGAGCCATGATCTCACTGTACTGCAGCAGTATGTGATGTCACCAGCAGAGGGAGCCATGATCTCACTGTACTGCAGCAGTATGTGATGCAGTATGTGATGTCACCAGCAGAGGGAGCCATGATCTCACTGTACTGCAGCAGTATGTGATATCACCAGCAGAGGGAGCCATGATCTCACTGTACTGCAGCAGTATGTGATGTCGCCAGCAGAGGGAGCCATGATCTCACTGCACTGCAGCAGTATGTGATGTCACCAGCAGAGGGAGCCATGATCTCACTGCACTGCAGCAGTATGTGATATCACCAGCAGAGGGCACCATGATCTCACTGTACTGCAGCAGTATGTGGTATCACCAGCAGAGGGCACCATGATCTCACTGTACTGCAGCAGTATGTGATGTCACCAGCAGAGGGAGCCATGATCTCACTGTACTGCAGCAGTATGTGATGTCGCCAGCAGAGGGAGCCATGATCTCACTGTACTGCAGCAGTATGTGATGTCACCAGCAGAGGAAGCCATGATCTCACTGTACTGCAGCAGTATGTGATGTCACCAGCAGAGGGAGCCATGATCTCACTGTACTGCAGCAGTATGTGATGTCACCAGCAGAGGGAGCCATGATCTCACTGTACTGCAGCAGTATGTGATGTCACCAGAGGGCACCATGATCTCACTGTACTGCAGCAGTATGTGGTATCACCTGCAGAGGGCACCATGATCTCACTGTACTGCAGCAGTATGTGATATCACCAGCAGAGGGCACCATGATCTCACTGTACTGCAGCATTATGTGATATCACCAGCAGAGGCACCATGATCTCCCTGTCCTGCAGCAGTATGTGATATCACCAGCAGAGGGAGCCATGATCTCACTATACTGCAGCAGTATGTGATGTCACCAGCAGAGGAAGCCATGATCTCCCTATAATGCAGCAGTATGTGATATCACCAGCAGAGGGAGCCATGATCTCACTGTACTGCAGCGGTATGTGATGTCACCAGCAGAGGGCACCATGATCTCACTGTACTGCAGCAGTATGTGACGTCACCAGCAGAGGGAGCCATGATCTCACTGTACTGCAGCAGTATGTGACGTCACCAGCAGAGGGAGCCATGATCTCACTGTACTGCAGCAGTATGTGATATCACCAGCAGAGGGCACCATGATCTCACTGTACTGCAGCAGTATGTGATGTCACCAGCAGAGGGCACCATGATCTCACTGTACTTAAGCAATATGTGATATCACCAGCAGAGGGAGCCATGATCTCACTGTACTGCAGCAGTATGTGATATCACCAGCAGAGGGAGCCATGATCTCACTGTACTGCAGCAGTATGTGATATCACCAGCAGAGGGAGCCATGATCTCACTGTACCTCAGCAGTATGTGATATCACCAGCAGAGGAAGCCATGATCTCACTGTACTGCAGCAGTATGTGATGTCACCAGCAGAGGCAGCCATGATCTCCCTGTCCTGCAGCAGTATGTGATATCACCTGCAGAGGGAGCCATGATCTCACTGTACTGCAGCAGTATGTGATGTCACCAGCAGAGGGAGCCATGATCTCACTGTACTGCAGCAGTATGTGATGTCGCCAGCAGAGTGAGCCATGATCTCACTGTACTGCAGTAGTATGTGATGTCACCAGCAGAGGAAGCCATGATCTCACTGTACTGCAGCAGTATGTGATATCACCAGCAGAGGGAGCCATGATCTCACTGTACTGCAGCAGTATGTGATGTCACCAGCAGAGGGAGCCATGATCTCACTGTACTGCAGCAGTATGTGATATCACCAGCAGAGGGAGCCATGATCTCACTGTACTGCAGCAGTATGTGATATCACCAGCAGAGGGCACCATGATCTCACTGTACTGCAGCAGTATGTGATATCACCAGCAGAGGGCACCATGATCTCACTGTACTTAAGCAATATGTGATGTCACCAGCAGAGGACACCATGATCTCACTGTACTGCAGCGGTATGTGATGTCACCAGCAGAGGGCACCATGATCTCACTGTACTGCAGCAGTATGTGATATCACCAGCAGAGGGAGCCATGATCTTACTGTACTGCAGCAGTATGTGATGTCACCAGCAGAGGGAGCCATGATCTCACTGTACTGCAGCAGTATGTGATGTCGCCAGCAGAGGGAGCCATGATCTCACTGTACTGCAGCAGTATGTGATGTCACCAGCAGAGGGAGCCATGATCTCACTGTACTGCAGCAGTATGTGATGTCACCAGCAGAGGGAGCCATGATCTCACTGTACTGCAGCAGTATGTGATGTCACCAGCAGAGGGCACCATGATCTCACTGTACTGCAGCAGTATGTGATGTCGCCAGCAGAGGGAGCCATGATCTCACTGTACTGCAGCAGTATGTGATGTCACCAGCAGAGGGAGCCATGATCTTACTGTACTGCAGCATTATGTGATATCACCAGCAGAGGGAGCCATGATCTCACTGCACTGCAGCAGTATGTGATGTCACCAGCAGAGGGCACCATGATCTCACTGTACTGCAGCATTACGTGATGTCACCAGCAGAGGGCACCATGATCTCACTGTACTGCAGCAGTATGTGATGTCACCAGCAGAGGGAGCCATGATCTCACTGTACTGCAGCAGTATGTGATATCACCAGCAGAGGGAGCCATGATCTCACTGTACTGCAGCAGTATGTGATGTCACCAGCAGAGGGAGCCATGATCTCACTGTACTGCAGCAGTATGTGATATCACCAGCAGAGGGAGCCATGATCTCACTGTACTGCAGCAGTATGTGATATCACCAGCAGAGGGAGCCATGATCTCACTGTACTGCAGCAGTATGTGATGTCACCATCAGAGGGCACCATGATCTCACTGTACTGCAGCAGTATGTGATGTCACCAGCAGAGGAGCCAGGATCTCACTGTACTGCAGCAGTATGTGATGTCACCATCAGAGGGCACCATGATCTCACTGTACTGCAGCAGTATGTGATATCACCAGCAGAGGGCACCATGATCTCACTGTACTGCAGCAGTATGTGATATCACCAGCAGAGGGAGCCATGATCTCACTGTACTGCAGCAGTATGTGATGTCACCAGCAGAGGGAGCCATGATCTCACTGTACTGCAGCAGTATGTGATGTCGCCAGCAGAGGGAGCCATGATCTCACTGCACTGCAGCAGTATGTGATGTCACCAGCAGAGGAGCCATGATCTCACTGTACTGCAGCAGTATGTGATGTCACCAGCAGAGGAGCCATGATCTCACTGTACTGCAGCAGTATGTGATTCACCAGCAGAGGGGCCATGATCTCACTGTACTGCAGCAGTATGTGATGTCACCAGCAGAGGGCACCATGATCTCACTGTACTGCAGCAGTATGTGATGTCACCAGCAGAGGGAGCCATGATCTCACTGTACTGCAGCAGTATGTGATATCACCAGCAGAGGGAGCCATGATCTCACTGTACTGCAGCAGTATGTGATATCACCAGCAGAGGAGCCATGATCTCACTGTACTGCAGCAGTATGTGATTCACCAGCAGAGGAGCCCATGATCTCACTGTACTGCAGCAGTATGTGATTCACCAGCAGAGGGAGCCATGATCTCACTGTACTGCAGCAGTATGTGATGTCACCAGCAGAGGGCACATGATCTCACTGTACTGCAGCAGTATGTGATATCACCAGCAGAGGGACCATGATCTCACTGTACTGCAGCAGTATGTGA